>JAKSZU010000017.1:47840567-48449195 GCA_026018925.1 Tupaia tana | reverse complement strand
AGAGTACGGCTTATAAGAGGAACCTTTGACCTCTGGAATATGATACAAAGTAAGGAACAGAACCCTAAAGCCAATGCAGCCTAGCTAATTGGCGTCTTTCTCACCCAGGGCGACAGACCAACAGTCCGGGGCATGCAAGTCCCCAGGACCACAAGGGACAGCTCAGCCCTTGGCCTTCCGGATTTCCGTTGTCTTAAGGTCCCGAGGTAGGAAGCTTGGCCTCAGTCAGGCTGCAGGAAGGCGCGTTAGGGACCGAGGAGAGAAGACAGCACTTGCCATCTCAGGGGAGTGTCACTTTCTAGGGGCGCGGTCTTACTCCAGTAGGTAATCTACGGTGTGCCAGCCCAGCTCCAGAAGTGGGTGGTCTCTGCAAAGGCGGTGCTCACTCGCTCTCCCTCTGGCCGGAGCCAGTCGCTGCAGCTGGACGGGCAGCCCGCAGCCTGCACTGGCGCAGTTCTTCATTTCTCACTTGAGTGCCCTTCTTTAGTTCCCTTTCAACTGCCCACTTTATATCGGCTTCATTACACCACCGCTCCGTTTGTGATGTAAATTGGGAAACTCGGGGAAGTTTTTCTTTTGGCCTTGTCTACGGAAGAATACCGAGAGGTATTCAAAACGTATTAACACAAATCAATGGCACCAATAAAAGCAAAATCTCCTTAGCAACATAATCTTGATTGCAAAGGGAGAACTGAGAGCATTTAGCAGAACAGTGGCCCACATGGAATACGCATTTGTCTGGAAGAATCCAGCACAAAGCCTAAAAGAGAGATTTTGAAAAAATCCAAAATTAACTCACAGGGAACAGTTACTCTTTTTTTCAAAAGTACACAATTGGCTACATTAAATCTATCGTGTGCTTTTGGCTCAGCAACATTGTATCACACCGCTTTGCAAACTGAAATTACAACACCCTGCATGCTTCACATGAGTTACAGGGTGTTTTTTGTTTGTTTTGTGGGGGTTTTTTTCCCCCTTGGTTGATTTCTTTAGTAAAGCACACAAAAAAGTCTCAAGAAATATTCATCTCACACACAATGCAAACAAAATTGAATGGCTATCTAACAGTATCTGAGACTGTAGGTACAAAAGGTTGGGCTATCTTTTAGGCTTTTGGCAATGAATTCGAAGACAGTAACCACTGCAAGCAGTAATGGCATTTTCGCTTGAGAAAAAAAACAATACGTTTGTGAGAGTGCTCGCATTTGTGTCAAGATAAAAAAAAAGTGAATGAAAGAATTCAGAAAATAAGAAACCAATTATTTTAAAACGACAATATTGAAATGATTCAAGGAAACAAAACCCACCAAAAGTCTTAGTTTTTAAATGATGCACACAGAATCAAGAACCACTTTTTTATTTTCCCTAAAACAACCCAGGTGGTGAGAGCAAAAGCACCTTTACTCCCTCCTGCAGAGCTGCCTCAGTGAAGAACCAAGCCGGTTACCTGTCTTAGAACCGTAACTCCACCTGTGTGTATGTGTATGAACATATGCATGCACGTGTAGATATGTGTGTGTATGCACATATATATTTTCCATAAATGTGAACTATTTTTGTAATGCTTTACAAAGGAATCTTTGCCAATCAAGATGAAAAAAGTAAGTTTGTGTGACAAACAGTCACTTGACACAAATGTAACAGATGATCCTTAAAGATGGCTTAATGTGTGTATTGACAGGAATGGTGAGTAGAATGATTTCTTCCTCCTGAAAGTTGAAACATCTAAATACAGTAATTGAACATCCTACTCAAACACTGCACTGATGTTAAACTTAGAGACCACTGAAGTAAGACCTTTGGAGAGAAAGTTGTATTTTTTTCCCCTATTCTTGTTTCCAACTGATGTTAAGTTCAAGAACACATAATAAATGTTTTAAGTCACTGTACACAGTTCCTAAGCTCATATCCACTACAACCTCAATCTAATTATTTTATCACCAGACATGTGCACAGGTCACGTCTACACAAGACATGTGTGGTATGTACACTGATTCATATGGTCATCTCAGTAAATGATTAGCTTGGTCAATTTCCTTTACAATAATTTGATCTCTAAGTTCCAGACTCCGTTTTCCAACTCTACCTAAAATGGCTTAAGATTTTATTTAATATATGATATTCTCTAAAGGCTAAATGCAGTGAATTAGCCCATATTTTAGTTTTGAGCATGGATTTATGTGTTAATACCACATGCTATAATAGACTCATTTAAAAACAATAAAACTAGCCAAAACAAGGGGAAAAAAAATCCCAGCTCAAATACGGTCTCCATTTGTTCACAAAAATAACCTAGTGAGGAAGACTTAATAAGATTAAATATGCTGCAACCAACATTAGACCAAAAACCAAGGCATCCGAATACAACCCATTTACATACTTCTTCACAATTATGTAGGCCAACACATTTTTAGCAAACAATAAAACCTCATTTTAAGAAAAACAGACTATACCTGTTTGGCAATGGTTTTAATTTATTACTAATAAAAGCAAAAATGTAATACATGTCTTTGAGCTTCGACTGTATTTTGCCAACATTCCTTTCTCAACATTCCTAGGCTTAACTGCATGTTACTGCAATGACCTGAAAACACAGTAAATAAAACACTGCTTTTGGGGGACCAGCAGTTAGTGTAATGGCTATGTTGCTGGACTCCCATGTAGTCGTCCGCGGTTCGAGTCCCGGACCCAGTGGCTTAAACTCACGCCGGGCATGTGTGTATGCGTGCCCAAGATCCCGAGAGGAGAATGGAGGAGAAGGGATTGCGGCATGGCCATCCCCCCTGGGGGGTGATTTCTCGCTTTCTATCTCTCTGTCTGTCTGGCGAGCGCACGTGCCCTATAGCAAAAACCTCTCAAAAAAACCCCAAACAAACAAACAAACAAAAACACTGCTTTTGGGACTGAGCAATGGCTCACCCATCAGAAATTTCTAACCATCCTATTTGGAAACTATTCCATGCTTATTTAAGGACACAGAAACAAATTCCTATAATCCTTTATTTAGTGTTTCTTTTGAAGTGTTGTTTAAATTGTAAAAGATACAACTAAGCGTACATATTTTTAAGATGGATCTGTCTCCGCAGAGGACAGGGCAGTGTGGAGAACTATCAAGGGTATGCATCACTCTTAATGCAGCGCAATACACGGGCCACGGGGAGAACGAGGAGGCCACGTGCAGCTCTGGGCCATGGGCACCTTCTGCGGGTGAGCCCAGGCAGGGGACTGGCACGCCCCTCGGCCAGTCGATTTCAGCATCTTACCCTCCAGTCCTGTCTACCGTATTCCTACAGCCACTATGCAGACTTTCAGGATACTTAACTCTTTTGAGAGAGAATAATGCTAACAAATTCAACAAATGTAAAAAGAAATAGAACATTTGAAAGGACTTTGATATTAGGTTCACATAGGCCCGTTTATGGAGGCTTTCCAGCACCATAAGGAGACTACCGAAATGGTAAGGTGCTACTAGAGGAAAAGAGCTTCAGGGTCAAACCTTCCTGAGGGAAGAGGTTTTCCTTCTAGAACATTCTAAATCTATATAGTATTTCCACCAGGAATAAGAATCAGAACCAGCTTTACTGAATTAAGAACCAGTAGAAGATATAGCAAAGAAACTCTGCAGTTTGAGGCACACTATGTCTCAAAAAAGTAGACCAAACACTAACCCATCAGTTAGCTTGTCTTGACAGCCAGCTGACACTGCTAAAAAACAAACAAACAAACAAACAAAAAAAACCCGGGACCAGCAGTTAGCATAATGGCTATGTCACTGAACTCCCATGTAGTCGACCGTGGTTTGAGTCCCGGACCCGGTGGTTTAAAACTCACGCCGGGCGCGTGTGCGTGCGTGCCCAAGATCCTGGGAGGAGAATGGAGGAGAAGGGATTGTGGCGTGGCCATCCCCCCTGGGGATGTCTTTCTGGCCGGTGCAAGCACCCTATAGCAAAAACCTCTCCAAAACAAAACAAAACAAAACAAACGCACAAGGTGACCGACTCCTTACATGCAAAATGAAGAATGCCTGATGTGACCAGTTCATTGAAACAGCTCTGAGAGCCGGAAGGCAGGGCGCCTGCCAGGGCATCCCGGGCCTCACGGACTCCTGCTGCGCTCCCGCAGGCTCCTGGGCGTCACGTTCAGACTGGGCGTGAGACACGGGGGCAGTTGAGCAACTCGGGACCACGCCATGGGTCAGGAGGTGTTTACCTACAGCCATTGCCACCAGGCGGCTGTGTAAGGCAAACAGAGCTGCGTGGACGCTGGACCTCAATCAAGGCCAAGGGGAGGCCGGGCCGCAGCAGCAGGGGCTTCCAAGGAAGACACCGCGAGGGTGCTGAGACTGTGCGGCCCGGGGGGAGACTGGGTTTGGGGGCTGGCACATGGACCCACACTGGCACGAACTCAGCTCCTAGGGCTGTTCAGGGCACGGCTCTCGCAGATTAGAGGCTGACAGGGTTACTGGCTTTCCCTGAGTAGTTTTGTCAGAGATCAATTAAAAGTAATGTGTTACTTAGAAAAAAGGGGAGAGAGCTAAGTAAACCATACATTATCTGTTTTTCATAAAAAGAAAAAAGCAGTCAACTCTCTATTTCAGAGCACCATATTTATAAAGTAGAGAATGTTTTTAAAAAGGCATGATTTTGCATAAATAGCTCAGATGTAACTATATTTCAAAAGGTCTCATAAAGAAACTTCTCAGGTATTTTATTTTCCCCTGATTTTTAAACACACAAAACATTATTATAAGTACATATGGGGAGTGCCCAATCTCTTCCATTTTAAATGCATTCGTAACGGAAGATAACTCAGTTTTGTGCTGACTTGGGAAGTAAGTCGGAGAAGGTACCCGAGCATCACAATGGAGTACCTAGCGACCTACTTGCACACAGGGTTAGTGGGTAGCAGGAAGGTAAGTGACTGGGAAGTAATCTTCCACAGCACCATGAGGTATTCATCTTCCTGTTCAGAAACGAAAACAAAAGCATAGAAGCCGAGTAGTTTGACAGTCTTGTGGAAATCAGCATCCTGACCTTCTGTTCTCGGTATTCCCTACGGAGGTTACCAACCACCTCCGGTGGCTCACTGTGCCACTGCGGGAGGAGGCACTCCTCACCGCAATCCCCACTACACAAACAAGTCACAGTTGTGATTAGTAATGTGAACATTTAGGCTTCTCTCCAGTGACTGACTCAAAGTCTTTGTAGAAGCAGAGAACAGGGTAACTCAGATTTGCGGACGTCCTTGGAGGCCCAGCCTGTGCTGGTGCGGGCAGCTGGGCACGGAACCAGAACCAGACCCATGTGGAAAGGCCATGTGGATCCCAGGTAGGCCTGGATGTGCCACACACCTGGGCTCCTGGCTGGGGCATGGGGGAATGTGGGGGAGACCGTGTGGAGTGTCGAAATGCTGCTGGGGAGTCCCTGTCTCTGTCATGGTAGAAACTTCAAGGCATCTTTCAAGTGTCAATTTACACAAAAGGTACGTTCCTAAAGACGACATTAATGGTAGCTAATTACATACATGAAATACTAAGAGTTATTTTATCTTGTTTTTAAAAGGCTATGGGGTGGACAGGGGCATAGAGGTAAAGTGTCATGCTCTTCAAGGCCAGTCCACACAGGAAAGTTCTGGGTTCCTGTCCAAAGGCTTCCTTGAGCACGCCAGACTGTGCATGCCAGATTCGGAGCTGGCTGGCGCCACGGCGAGGGTTGGATGCACACTCAAGGCCAGGATGAGAGTAACTGCCTCTTTCTCTTGCTCACGGCAGAAATAAACTTTAAAAATACATTAAAAATAAAATAAAAAGGGCTGAATATTTAAACCAAACTACTGTGCGCTAATTAATATTTTCATTTAGAACTGGCCCTGAGTTTATCGGCTTCTTCCAGAAACGATGGTGTGAGCAGCCCTGTGCCCAACCGCCATACTCTCCCCTCCAAGTCTGAGCTCGGGAGGGGACACCACGTGCACCGTTAAAACCCCCTCCCAAAGGCAAGTGCTACCCCAGTAGGATTGGTGTCAGTCATTTATCACTTACTGTGACTCACTTTGATTTGTTCTACACGTCTCAGGATACAAAGACGTTAAAGCCTCACCGGGAGCTTGAAGAACGAATGGTAGAGGCAATTCTGAACTATGTCCAGGCCTGGGTGAGGCCCTGGACATTAAGGACAGCAAAACGACCCAAGGAAAGGGGGTCCAGGACGAGATGCTGGAGTCTAGTCAAAGACCGGGAAACACACCGCCCTCTGGCTGCACTTTGGGTTTAGCAGTAATGACCTGTGACACCAAGCCAAAGCGGACACGTACAGGGACACAAAGGCACGCAGCTGAGGGTACCAACGGCAGACAGACGCCACCGAAGGGCAAGATCTCGCTACGCACCAATGTTACATAGAGCCAGTGCAGCGGGCGCGCACCCCTGTGGGCCCACCTGCACCTGCTGACCTGTTTAAGAGCATTCTTCACAACAACGTGAGACATTTTAGAGGGCTGGCCTGTGTCTACTAATATAAACAAACGTCAGAAGCTCTTTATCAGAAACACTGAAAACACAGCCATGGGGAAAATGTGTGGTTCATTCTGTTTCAAAATTATTGAACTATAAAATTAACTTTCCTGGGACCAGCAATTTGCATATGGCGATGTCGCTGGACTCCCATGTAGTCGACCACAGTTGAGTCCCAGACCCGGTGGCTTAAACTCACACCGAGCACATGCGCGTGCCCAAGATCCCGAGAGGAGAATGGAGGAGAAGGGATTGTGGCAAGGCCATCCCCCCTGGGAATGATTTCTTGCTTTCTGTTTCTCTGTCTCTCTCTGTCTGGCGAACGTACGTGCCCTATAGAAAAACCTCTCAAAAAAAAAAAAAATTAACTTTCCTAGTAAGAAAAGGAAATAACTGTTTACTATTAGTCAAGGTTTTGTTGAACTTATTTTGGTGATTTTCGGCCAAAACTACACATTTATATTTTAAATGAATGAAATCTAGTCACTAAAGAGTCTTTTTTTTTTTTTGGAGAGGTTTTTGCTATAGGGCGCGTGCGCTCGCCAGAAAGACAGAGAGAGACAGAAAGTGAGAAATCATGCCCCAGGGGGGATGGCCACGCCACAATCCCTTCTCCTCCATTCTCCTCTTGGGATCTTGGGCACGCATGCACACGCGCCCAGCGTGAGTTTAAGTCACTGGGTCCGGGACTCGAACTGCGAGAGTACATGGGAGTTCAGCAACATAGCCATTACGCTAACTGCTGGTCCCACTAAAGAGTTTTTATAAAGACTCTGATATCATTTTAGACAGGCAAAATGACGCTCTTACGAGGGACAGAAACTAAATGTCACCAGATCTTTACGTTTTATCATTGTTAAGCTTGAGAGTATCTATTTTAACCAAGTTATCCAAATTCATGTATTATTAAATATAAGATTTGCCAAGTATACTGAAAAAAGGATGCTTCTACACAGGAAAGACGACTGATAAGAAAATGCCAATAGGGATCAGCAGTTGGCGTAATGGCTATGTCGCTGGACTCCCATGTAGTCAACTGTGGTTCGAGTCTTGGACCCAGTGGCTTAAACTCACGCTGGGCACATGTGTGTGTGTGCCCAAGATCCCAAGAGGAGAATGGAGAAGGGAATGCGGTGTGGCTATCACCCTGAGGGGTGATTTCTTGCTGTCTCTCTGTTTCTTTCTGGCAAGCACATGCACTCTATAGCAAAAATCTCTCAAAAAAAACAAAAGAAAGAAGAAGAAGAAAAATGCCAATAACGTATTTTAAAAAGAAAAAAGATCCTATGTTGTTGTTGACTTAGCCTAAGTAAAGTTTATACGCTACATTTTTCTGCCAATGATATCTTTTGTTGGCCAGTTTAAAAAGTGCCTGGGTTGGGACCAGCAGTTAGCGTAATGGCTATGTCACTGGACTCCCACGTAGTCGACCGCAGTTCGCGTCCCGGACCCGGTGGCTTAAAACTCACGCTGGGCGCGTTTGCATGCGTGCCCAAGATCCCAAGAGGAGAATGGAGGAGAAGGGATTGCAGCGTGGCCATCCCCCCAGGGGGTGATTTCTCGCTTTCTGTCTCTCTGTCTCTCTGTCTGTCTGGCGAGCGCACATGCCCTATAGCAAAACCCTCTAAAAAAAAAAGAAAGTGCCTGGGGTCCACGTCTCCCATCCTGAAGTCAGAGAGCAGGGGCTGGGGAACAATCATCACTTAGACACTTCTTTGGTCTGATGCCCACATCACACGGACAGCGCCAACATTTCTAATCTCCAGTAACATGGTGCTTAAATTCGAGAAGGGACAAGCTAGTTGTAAGGGAGGCTACGATGACACCCGAGCGTGGCGCTCCCGCTGCTCCAGGCATACTGACCTCTGACGACACCTGCTTCACCTTCACGCTGCTCTCTGCACGTAAGCCTGAGAGTGCACGTTTCTAAGGACTCATCGATAACATTGGAAAAGCTTTTTAAAAATCCGGTACTTAATATCATCACTTAGGAAAGTAACATACTATTAAAACAGGCTTGCAGAAATACAGTAATTTTAAAATTATGATTGACAGAAGACTTGAAATAGGAGAAAAATGATGTCTAAACAGAGAATTTCTTATAAAGCTGATCAATATGAGCCTCTGTAAATGTGCAATTTTAAACCAGGAACACTGTGTCGCATAGTCTACACAGTCACATTTTTCTGTTCTTTTGGAACCCTGAAGTACTTAGCACTGTAGGAAGACGTAACATTTTCACACTGAAGCCACAGAGGGATACTGGAGTTTTTGAATGTCATTATTTTTAATTGCACTAATTTAAGGTGGTAGGACACAACCTAGACACAAGTTAAATAAGTGAGAAGTATTTGAATTCTTTGTACTTTTGAGCTCTTCACAGGAAAAGTGTTCTATAAATTCAAGTTATTTGGGGGGGGGCGGGCAACAGGAACAAATAATTCTCAGACAAAAAATTTTTTTTTTAAATCCTAGTTTTTAAGATAGTTCCTAATGTCCAATATAGGATATAGGATATAAGATACTGGCATTTAACTATTCAATTTATATAGAATTACAGTACTTTGGAGAAGTACAAAGAAATACTTTTTAAAAATACAGGTATATAAATTAATGAAATTGGTATGTAAAAGATTTAATACAAGGAATAAAGGTATTTTATAGTGGTACCAATTCTTAATACAAATTACGCATAGTTCATATAATTTCAAAAGTTATTCACATTATTGCTCGATACCACAGTTGTATGGAACAAGTTCCCGACACACATTAAACTCGTAATATTTCAGGCTTACAAAAACAAAAAGTTACACATAGGCCATTCAGAAATCTAAAAAGTTTTAAAATGCATGGCGATATGTACAACCAAAAGGAAAAAAAAAATTGTGTGTGTTTTAAGAAACGGACTAATTGATTCGAACATGTCATACTCTCAATTAAAAAGCAACATGACTGGACTGGAAGCGAGCTAGTGGAGAAAACCAGTACTGAACACGCCCTCCGTTTCCTGGTGAAGATCTGTTCTGGATATCAGTGGGTACTACACATTGGCTCTCTTTTCATTCCAGAACTCTTGCTTTGTTTGGAAAACTTTTTCAGAAACACACGCCCATTCTACAGTTGTGTTAGACTGGGAGAAATATTTTCCTTAGAAATTTTTAAAAGGAATACTTCCACATTTTTTATATAATATTTGATAACCAATAAAAATAACCCAAGTAAGGCCATTATTAAGATCATCTTGATCAAAAATATACACTGATCATGAGGCTGTCTTTTGTGATCCTGAGCTCTAGTAACCAACAGAGGCGTGCACACCACTCGCTGACTGGTCTACCCTAATAAAGATGCCATCCTGCTAACTACCTTTGAAGACAGAAATACTTCCAAAAATTCTCACAGGTCTTCATAATGTTACAGATCTATCTGCTGTAAACAGAGCATTAGGAATTGTATGATAGGTTCCCAAAAGCTACTATGTTAACTTTAAAAGAAAGATAAAAATAATACAGCGTGCTTGCAAGATAGATAAACAGAGCCTTACAAAGGTGTTTTCCTATGTTCAGGAATTTATAAATAAAGGACTGTGTGGACCTTAGTGATAAAATAAAAAAGGCTGGCCACTTTGTATGCTAAGTTCAAATGTATTTTTTTGATAATACAAAAAAGTAATTCTTGAAAATCAGAATACATAAAAGAAAAAAGCACAATAACTTAAGTATTAAACATCTGTATGAAATAACTGTTGCAAAGTTTGACAAAAATGCACACTTAGAACATGCGGTTATTTAAAACAAAACAAAAAAAAAAAAAAAAAAGAGAGAGAAAAAACAACACCACACGATCCTGTAGAACCAATGCTATGTCACCACCGGAGAGCACCAAGCAAGGCACCATTGGAAAGACAACATACTTGGAAAGTCTCTATAAATAAAGTAAATGCTAATCTGGTCGAAAAATCGGTGTCTTTGGTAAAAATTCTATGAGGATGACCTGTAAAAAGAGAAGAAAAAGTTCTTTAAACATTAAGTCGATTTTTTTTATCTTAAAGTTTCAGTAACATTTATCACTTAAAAATTTTGAAAATCTATTCACATTTCAGAACTGCAACTTTACAATATTTCTTTTTAACTTTGGTTTTAAATATTTTTGCCAGAAGGTGCATGTGTTCGCTGGAAAGGAGAGTGAGAACTCGCCCCCCAGGGGAGTGGGGAGGATGGCCACATCACAATCCCACTGCACCATTCTTCTCCTGGGATTTTGGGCATGTGCACACACACATGAGTTTTCAAGCCACCAGACCCGGGACTCGAACTGTGGTCAGCAATGTGGGAGTCCAATGCCATAATTACCACACTACCTGCTGGCCTCACAACTTTACATTATTAAAACAGATATTTATCTGGTGATATGGCACCATCATGGAAAATTGTTCTTTTGATTTCTGGACTTTTATAAAATACACAAAATATCTCAGAGCTCTGAAGAGGAGGACAAACAAGTAGTAAAACCACCAAAGTCTGAAACGGTGAGTGGAGGAGTGATGCGGACAGGTATGCTCACCCTAACACGCTGGTGAGCGTGCCCGTGTGCATGGAGGCACAAGGGGGCAAACACGTACTGAGCTAACTGCACAAAAGGCAAGTTTCATCATGCCCATCTCACAGAGGAGGAAGCCAATGATCCAAGAAGCCGCCACGTCATGAACGGTGCTGTCGGGATTGGAACAGACACTTTCTACTGTCCCGCGCGACCGCAGCCGACCTGGTATTCCTCCTGCCTTTCATCACATTCAATTCTGTGGGTCCTCTCTAAGTTCTAGAGTTGCTCTCATTTATGATACCAGGACGTTTGATATCTAGATAAAGGGTGTTAGGTCCTTTGCCTCTTCATTTTTTTTTAGAAGTTCTTATCCTCTTAGGTTAGCAAAATGGTTAAAATTTGCTTCAAGGTGTAGGAAACTAAAGGCAAAGCGGTAACAAAGCATAGTAACATAGAAATACGCAAGTTGACCAGGGCTCATTTTCATTCCAAACATGAACTGTCCTAAATTACAGTCAACGCTTTCCCCTGCTCTAACTCTGCATGGAGCGGATACTGATCAAAAAATTAACTTGACTTGAACAGTTTCCAAGTTGGTGAACTTCTTACTCCTTTACAGAAACTGTATCTTGAAATAACCTCCAGACTCACATAACAGGTTAGCCCCCCTGGAACAGAAACCTTCATTTTCACCCTTCAGTTCTCCTGGCCTTTGACTTGCCTCACTAAAGAATGAACTTTGATACTTGGCCGGGAAAGTTTCCTGTCCACTCTAGCTGTCTTTCCCTAAGTCTTAGGTGCCACCTTTGCCACGCGCCTGGCCTGTTATTTTCCTACAAAACATTCACTAGTTCCCTGAGATACTTCCTTCCAGCTACCTTCTTCATTTGAGCCAGAAATCTCAGGCTGCTTTTCTATAAAATGAGACTGGATCGGATGTCTTGCCGATGATCTAAACTTTGACGATTAAATGTTTAAACTACTTATGAGTTAATATTCCGTAAATAACTATGTTTTCTTGAATCAAGTTGTCTTTATTTATGCTCTCACCCTAGGGGCAGAGATCCCATTTTACCAGATACTACGAAATAAAGGCTATCTTTGACTATATCTCAATTATTATTAGTTTTTAAAGAACGTATCCCAGGGGACCAGCGTAATGGCTATGTACTGGACTTCCACATAGTCGACCGCGGTTCGCGTCCTGGACCCAGTGGCTTAAAACTCACGCTGGGCGCGTGTGCATGTGTGCCCAAGATCCCGAGAGGAGAATGGAGGAGAAGGGATTGCGGCGTGACCATCCCCCCTGGTGGGTGATTTCTTGCTTTCTGTCTCTATGTCTCTCTCTGTCTGTCTGGGGAGCGCACATGTCCTATAGCAAAAAAATCTCTCCAAAAAAAAAAGAGAACGTATCCCACAAATTCTTCTCCTTCAGAAACCACTTTCGTAAATTGGTCCCTTGTCTCATTTCTCTAAGTCATACCTCTCTACTACATCTGAACGAAGTTAAAATCAAGTTGGTATTTTTTTCTGGATTATCTCCAATATTAAAAATATAATAAATAATTATTTTCCTTTAACAAATAAAATTTCTGTCAGTTACATGACTGTTGAGGGCAAAGAGGGATACATACAAAAATAAAAGGCTCTAGTTCATTAAAGCAGCACTGTTCTTACTAAATTTCCTAGCTTTTCTTTCTTTTTTTTTTTTTTTTTTTTAATTTGGATATAGGGCTTGTGCAAGACGTGCAGGGAAAGGGGGTGAAAAAGCAGCCCCCGGAGGTGTCGGCCACACTACAATCCCTCCTCCATTCTCCCCTCAGGACCTTTGGGCATGCACCCACATGTGCCCGGTGTGTTTTCAAGCCGCTGGGTCCAGGACGTGAACTGCACTGCCAGCCACGTGGGCTCCACCATGCCACCAGCTAGCCCCACTACTTTAACTTTTTAAAGTTATTTTTAAAGAGTTCTAAAAACTATGTTGTTGCCATTTTCAACAATTACAAATGTACATATTCTGAGAAAATTTAGAAAAACACTTAAGCAATTAAAAAATTTTTGTTTGTACTAGTCTTCTGGGTATCTTCTATAATGGTGTGAAAAATAATATAATGGCTTTAGCAGAATTATGTAATTATCTAAAAACTTATGGTAAATTAAAGGAAACTACTTTACAAACAAAGCATGTAGTTCAGAATGTTTTAGAAGGTCACTATTTTATTTTTAGTTAATGAAAGAATGCTATAGAGATAAAACCCAAGTATATTTTATGAATAAATGGCATTCACAAAGCTCCATCTGAAAAATCACAGCACTGGGGATAACTTGTTTTCACTTTCAAAGTAGATTTAGAAATGCACAAAAAGCCTCAGCTTTAAGCTTAATGTTTGGGTTTATAAATGTAGTTTTTATTTTGCACAAAATCCTTGGAATCTGAATCTCTCCCCAAAAGATATACATAGACCCTTTTATTATATATGATAAAAATACAAGACCAGCATTTTCATAGGTCAAACTCAAAACAAGTTACTCGAAATTTTTTTTATGATTACAAAGAATGATCAAGAGTCTTTCTCATCATCATAAATTAACATGTTTAGTATAATGGATAAAGATAAAATCTACATTATTCAGTTCACTGAATAGAGCTAGCCTACTTAAAAAAAAGATATTTTAAAAATATCTTTTATGTTCAAAGGCTAGAAATGGGATTTGACGGTGTGATAATGAAAGAACAGGAAAATGCTAACGGAGAAAAATGATTTTATGGTAATTTCCAACTATTTAAACACTGTTTTAATCAATCTTTTATACATTCACACACGAGCACACATATACACAATCTATGATGGCTATATTGTTTCAAAGAATAGACAAAATTCGTCAGAAATGTTACACAAGGTACTTCACAAAGACTCTGGGTTTAATTTTCAACAATTAACTCTTCCTTAGATCTTTTTCTTCTAATGTAAAAACCTGTCCATATTTAAAATGAAACACTCAAGCCCAAGGAACAATAAATAAAAATTCATCATTTTCTACAGCATTCTGAACTTTTCAAATGAGAAAAAAACGTTCAAGTAAATCAGGGAGTCAGTAAATTAATTCCCATATTGAATAAGTTCTAAAATTCATTGTATATACATGCTAAATTAGTTTCCTTTTAAAGAATAAACATAGAATGATCAACATTTCATCTCCTGATTACTTCAGAGATAATTTTTACAAAGCAATATTCTAATAATAACACTTTGAAAGATTCTTTTAAGGCCACGGAGGTATGGGCAGTTAAAATCTATAAAGGCTAAAGGTTTCTTCAGCTCCAATGGCTTGGCTGAAAGGTTCTCTTCCATACTTGGAATCTTGATTAGCATGATATAAAAAAGCCATATCTGACTTGCTGCGTAACCAAAGTTGTGGTTATTCTTTATACAGCATCTAAAATTTCACACTCCATCAACACATGTTCAGCCTATTTTATCTTGGCAATTAATTTATTATTTTTCAGAACACAGTGAAGCCTTGTTTTCAAGTCATTCATAACTTTATAAATCAGTCTTGCACATGAAACCATGCATCTGTGAACCGTAGAAAATCCTTGCACTCAGGAGATTAAGCTCCTGACACCTTTGCTGATTAATAATCATGGAAAGAATAAGATCAGAAGCAAAATAAATGATCATTTAATAGAGAAACTCACAAAACAGCCCTTTAACTTACATATTCCATCATGTTATTCGTTTCACATTTCCTTTTGCTCAGTCTCCAGTGCAAGCACAGCTAGACAAGTGGGAGAGTAAAGGAAGAAAAATGAGCTCCGTTTTATTGCAGCACACAGACTAACCCATTTGTCCACCTTTCATATTTTTCGTTCAACAAAAGCATCTGTTTCCATACTGTGCAATTCAGACCCCAGCAGTACGGCGCTGCTCCCCGTGGTACTCACCTTGTGGTATAACCTATTGTTTTCCCATTCTAATAACTTCTCAATCGATCTTCGTGTCTGGAAGACAAATGAGAGAAGAGTTTACTCCTGATGGTTTTAGAAGAACTTTGTTGTGCAGCTGCTTTTTGTGTGAAACGGGGAGAAGTAAAACACAGGGGCCGGGTGCACAGTGGTCTGCACCCTCACCCACGTTCTCAGCACTGAGCAGGAACCTGAGCAGAACAGCACTTTCTAGATGGCCTTGTTTCTTAACACATATATATTCTTCTCCTCTTTCAAACTGACTAGCCTCTGCTTTAAAACAATCAAATCTAAAAAGCCAATGTCATCTACCAAGTGATAAACTTAAAACTTCTTTCAAACATTTTTGCAATACTCAAATAGCATGAAACTTTCTTTTTTAAATTTTTTTTTGAGAGGTTTTCACTATAGGGTGCGTGCGCTTGCCAGATAGAGAGACAGAGAGACAGAAGGTGAGAAATCACCCCCCAGGGCGGATGGCCACGCAGCAATCCCTTCTCCTCCATTCTCCTCTCAGGATCTTGGGCACACACGCACACACACCCGGCATGAGTTCTAAGCCACCGGGTCCGGGACGTGAACCGCGGTCGACTACATGGGAGTCCAGCGGCATAGCCATTACGCTAACTGCTGGTTCCCAAAGTTTCTTTATACTTTAAGACAAAAGTAAATATTAGTTAACAAAATGCTAATGACCTTTAAGTTAAAAATGAAATTATTAAAGTTGATAAAAACACAATGAAATATAAAATCCAACTAATCTCACATCATACTTAAAAATAATGTCCATGTGTACAAGCCAACTGATGGATTATTCCCCATATGGATTTTTCAAACAGCCAGTATTTTACTTAAACCAACATAGATGTGCTCATAGTAAAATCAAACCCTTGATTCAATTCTACCATTTCAGGAATCGGCTAAGAAATTCACTTCACTTGACTGCTCCTATACATACTATGCCACATGAAACGCTTCTTGCTTGGGAGTCTGAATAAAGGAGAGGATAATTCATGGTGCCAGGTGTTAGGAAGAGACCGACAGAGCTGCAGGTGCAAAAATGACAGTGCTGCCTCGAGACCAACTGCGACGTGGTGCAGCTGCACCTTTCTGGAGAGGGAAGGGACAAGGGCTGACTGCTGTTAGCGTGGCACAACTTGGAGAGTTCATGGTCCCATGACGACCGTGTGTGGCAAGGATGCGCTGGGTGAAACACGGTGAGGATCGAGTTGGTTTTAAGCAGTCTCGTTACACTGTACATTTTTAGCGTTTAATTAACCTGTCCTCTGACTCCTCTGGTCACCACCCTACC
The DNA here is from genome assembly GCA_026018925.1 of Tupaia tana. Classification (NCBI taxonomy): domain Eukaryota; kingdom Metazoa; phylum Chordata; class Mammalia; order Scandentia; family Tupaiidae; genus Tupaia; species Tupaia tana. Next base: position 48,432,863 of record JAKSZU010000017.1, on the reverse strand, counting down.
TTCCAGCATGTTGGTCCTGCTAAAACACATGCCGAAGTCCCAAGGGTGCCAACTACCACTCCTAACTACCAGCAAGTTACAGCTACTGCCTTAGATTTCCAAGCATACGTCGTAAAAATCAGAAAATCAGCTACCTCTCCCGGTAATAACACGCCAATGACTAATTTATTACATTACTTTTTTTTAACAGTCTTTTGGCAAGAATTTTAAAGGGAAAAACGTGCCCTTGTTAACAATGATCAGCAGACCTCACTTGTTTCTTTGTAAAGATGGCCTTTTAGAGGCAGCTCTCCTTTTAAATGAAAATAGGGCAGCAGTTATGGTCACACTTTTTGTTAATTTAGTTGCCAGTCAGCCCCAAATCAAAAGAAAATAAGGCTGCAGAGTGTAATTAACATTCAGTTCAGTCGTTTTGTCCCTTGTCTAGCCCCCAAGCTTTGTTAAAATTGCCATCTGAATGCTGAAGGCTGTAGGGAAATCGATTTGATTCTAATCGCACCATGAAAAGAACATGATCTAACTGCTTTCAGCCCTCCGTAAATCTGTACTAGGTCTTTAGCACAATGCAACTTCCAATTTAAAAAGCACTGAATGTCTCGTCAATGACTTTGTGAAGAAAAAAGAACAAGGAGCAGACATAAAAATTCCAATAGTTGTTTAAGCATTAAAGTTCATTTGCATCACAGCGAACCTGAAAAGGGCTGACCTCTCAAACCGCCTCTCAGGTCTATGAAGTTGTAGCCTTGACAAGCTCACATTGACAGAGCTCATTGACTCTGAAAGGCTACTCTATCAATGGTGAAAAATGGCAATAGGTTCTACTCTGAGCAGGCATCTGCCTGCCCACCCGCTGCTAAACCAATGGCAAAACCGATTCAAAACCTGAATCTACCTTGTAATCTTCCTTTCTAGGACCTTTAATAATAGATTAAGATGACTATACAATTTGAGGTTTTACTTTTGCTGATGGTTTAAAAGGGAAGGAGGGCTCATGAAAGAACCATGGTAGGGAGAACAAGTGTTCCAAGTCTGCTGGTTTATGTTAATGTCTAAAAAAGTACCCAAAAGCTGCAAATATTTATTGCTCAAAGGAAAAAAAATAGCTATCACCATAATCTCATCCGAAATTTAAGTCTATGCTATATGATAATGAGAATAAATTCCTGATGATGTATGTGTATATGCACAGACACACAATCAATCCAAAAACTAAAACTATTCATTTGAAATAACTTAAATCAACCATGGATACTTGAATAATATAACTACAAAGTATGAATCTTAAATTCCAAAATATTTATGTAGGATTCTGAATTTACTCTTTGCCTCCAATTGGGAGTTTAATGACAGGGTTTGGTATAATAATTGTATCGTACAATATTTGAGAATTCCAAACCAAACAAATCCAAGATGTTATATTCTAAATAAGCCACTAAATATAAAATATTTCTACACACTTGACAGTCTGAAGTAAAAGCTGTGAATTAGCACCCCTAATCTTGTTATAAGACTTCTTCCTGCTTGACAGGTGAACAAAAAAGCACTTGCACGTGCAGTTTCATCAATCACGGTACTTGACACCGGGGTGATTTACAGTGAGGAGCAGGTGAGAACAGAGAACCAGAGAGGAATCTCCACTGGAGTGGGACATTTCTCGCACACTAAGGTGACAAGTACAGACGCTAGCAGTCATCTAAAAAAGAAAGAAACTGCACCACAAGTTATTTGTTAGTAACAACAAAAGCTCAAATTAAATGGGGGGAGGGCCTTTAACTAAGAATGTTTAATGCTCTGCAATTATTTTCAGTTAGCAAAATCAAAATATATTTTCAAGATTAAGTACAATACCAATTTGGCAGACACAGAAGAAATATGACACTTTAGCGTTTATAAAAGCCATTTAAAAGCTTTTAAAAACGAAAAAGAAAGCACCTTATAATTGCAGTCATCTAGAAATAAAAAAGAGTTTATGTCCACAGGGCTGTCAGACAGTTATTTCTAACGAGATGAAAGATGAAACACTTAAACCTGCAGTTACTAACTGGACAAGCAAACCTAGCCATAGACAAACCTGGCCTTGATTTTAAAATGTTTATATAGGCCCCCAAATTCAAGTTAATTAAATTAGCATGAATCCAATAAAAGCATTATGTATAGGATCTGCCTATATGAAATACCAACAAAACACCATCCTGCACTATCCTAGGGCAGTTTCTAAAAATAAGCAATCTCAATTTTCTTACACAAGTTTAGAGCCTGTGAAAAGCGCCAGATTGATAGTCCTGGGAACTAAAAATCTTCCATTTAGCTGCGAGAACAGGGGAAGGGCAGGGCAGTGCAGTGCAGTGCAGTGCAGTGCAGTGCAGTTCCCCTACAGTGGGCCTTAATCCTTTTCAGTGCTCACACCCTGGGGCTGAGAGGACAGGTTAGTGGTTCTCTGCCAATGAATCCCTAGTCCTGCAAAAGACGTCAACAAGAAATCTAATTTTCTAATGCATTCTTATCTTTAATTAAAAGATCCAAGATTACCAGCTCCTACCATGCAAGCAAAACACCTTTTCTGCAAGCATGAGAGCATGCTGCCATGTCACCAACCTGGTCTGGAAGAGGGTAAACAGCAGCAGGCATCTAGACTCCCACCCATCACCCCCATCAGAGAGCTCGCTTTAAACATGTCTTTTCCTTTAAACACACTTCTACATTTTAATACCCTACTAGTTTTATTTTTCAAATCAGTTCTAATATAGCCATTGGGGATGTGAAAGTAAAAAAAGAAAGAAAAGAGATTCAAAAATATCATTTCAGTTACTAACGAGACATTAGAGACAAGCTGGGCAAAGGCAGCAGTAAGAACGAGGTTTTTGGCTTGTATTTCAATTGCCTTTGGTCTTTTTAAAAACTTTTGGTAGAACTGTGGAAATAAGACAAAACATGAAAACTCCAAAAGAAGCAAAAGGGTCTGAATAATCCACAAAATGGCCAATTAGGTAATGATAAATCCAAAATTAGATATGCCATCCCTATAACTTCCAAAGAAGCATCTAAAGCAAGCTTACAACAGTAAATCACAAATGAAGCACCTTAAAAAGCTAAATAAATGCAACAGAAAATTAGATTTCCTGAAAATTCAAACCTAACTTATTATGAAGTATTTGTATAATCTTTCCCAAATATCATAACTTTCTATAAGGAATAAATTCTTACTCCCTGTAAACAAATTAAATGCATTAGAATTAAGTAAGTCTTTCAGGGCAGCAAGAACCATTTAAAAAAACCCTTCGATAATGTACTTTCCTACCTTGTACCACTATTACTTAACAGTGTACTAATTATCATTCATTAACTGACAATCAATTGTTTGAAAAGTTATTTTTTTAAAGAAGTGCTTCTCTAGACAGTAATAATAAAGCCATGGAAAGCTCATGAATTTTAGCTTACAGACAAAGAAAAAATATTAAATGAGGAAACTAACAAAATGGCTCTAAATTTTTCTCAAAGAAATATGCCTAACCTTTTGAACACACAATGCTAAGAAATGGTAACAAAATGCATACATAAAATATTTCATTAATAACTATCTATAAAAGTCCAAGTATTTAAACTATAACTACAATTTATTTGCATTGGATTTATTCATAACATCACAAAATGTCCAAATGAAATTTCAAATGTTCTATTTTTTTATTTAAAACATATTTGAATTTTAAACTTAAAGTGTATTAATTAAGCTTTAACTAGAATAATGTTTTGAATGTACTCACAATTTTGTTTTAAAATCTTGAGTTGTTTTCAAATAACAGTGATACATATCTTTAGACATCTGGGCAAACCAAAAGTTTTAAAATAAATGAAACAAAAATGCTGTCTAGTTACAAGTTATTAGAAATAATATATAATTTTAACTGACTTCTTTGATCTTATAAGAAACTTGAGAAAATTACTTGAGTCACTTCTGTTTGTTCCAGATTAAAATAAAATCTGATATCCCAGTGATGTGCAGAAAATAAATGATACGTCTCGATATTACGATACATGAAAAACCTGGATTCATCGAAACGATAAAACAGAATATGATTCCTCAGAAGGACTTGTAAACAAATTCACTTCTTGCACATAAAAGCTCCTTTTAAAATGTTTACGTGAATATTATTTTAAATCATCTCAATATACTAAAATACCCACCACAGTATCATTATAACAATCCTTTTCGTACTCTTCATTAAAAGTAGTAATTTCACATGGAGATAAGCGAACAACTGCAGATATTAATATCTGGGGTATCGAAAATATACTGTTCAGTTAGCATGGGTAGCGACTGGTAAGTGCTAACCTTATATAAAGGTGTGCTTAAATATAATTTCCTCAAGAGATAGGCTAGTGAATGGTTCTTAACTTTTTAGGTTACTAAACAGACTACTTTGTGAATGACAAAGATTAGGGACTCTGTATCCAGAAAAAGGGACATCTATGAACAAATACATAAAATGTTGCACGCAATTTTAATGGGGTTTTTCCATTAATCTCAGATAACATTTCAGACAACACTGACACTATTTCAGACAACTAAAAAGAGTTTCAACTGACAGAAAATTAGAAAAACTCTTCCTAAGACAAACGAATTTTACGAAGTTAATATCAGGGAATTTTTGAAAACTGTATCACTACAAAAGGAAGAATCAGTACTTAGGATCAAAATAGACCAAAGGGATAAAAATGCACCTGCTGATCGATTATAATTGAAAATGAGAGCGACAAGAAGGGATAAGAAACCAGCGTTTGTTGACCCTCACTCAGGGTCGACCCCAAGGGAGCTGTCTCCCTTTGGTCACCTTATTTGATCTGCACAGCAAGCCTATAAGGCAGCTTGTATTACTTTTATTTTACATATGAAAACTAAGGCTCAGGGAGGTCAAGAAACTTAAAGCTACACCAGGAAATGGTAGAGCTGGGATCTGAAACCAGGATTATCTGGCCTTCAACCTCATGTTCTTTTCACCATGTTGAAGAGATATGAATAAATTAACAAAGAAGAATCTGTAACCTTCTAAAAGATTTTTTTCCAACAGGAATAACAGATTTATGGCATGCAAGTTATCTAAGCCACTAACAAGGTCTTAAATAACCAACTTATTCTAAAACTATAATTAATATGTTCAAAGAGAAAATGTGGATGAAAAGAGAGAACTCCAAAAGAGAAATGCAATCTATAAAAACAAAAATGGATGTCCTAGAATTGAAAAATATACTACCTGATATTAAAAACTCCCAGTATGAGTTAGCAGCCGACTTCAAGAAGATAGGCCAATCTTCCCATAAGCCGCCACGCGTCCACTGTAAACATCGAGAGAACTGGATGCCAGGCTGCTCTTGCAAACACTTTTTCTAAGAATTCTAACACATCTTTAAGTCCCACTGCCACCTCAACAAATGTAAGGCTCAAAGTTTACACTTTCATGAGTATCCGCTTCTGTGGTGAGAATTTAGCCACATGTCTGTATTCTAATTAAAAACAAACTGTGGCATAGCCACATTTATCCCACTTAGAGATAAATCTAACTAAAGAAGTTAAAGACCTCCACAAGGAAAATTATGAGAAGATAAAAAAAGAAATTGAAAATGACACAAAAAAGTGGAAGGACATCGCATGTTCCTGGATTGGAAGAATTAATATAATCAAAATGGCAATTTTACCCAAATTAATCTACCTATTTAATAAAATGCCAATCAAAGTACCTGACACATTCTTCACAGATCTAGGAAAGACAATCATAAAGTTTGTCTGGAATCATAAAAGACCCCGTATTGCCAAAGCAGTTCGAAGAGTGGAGTGGGTGGCATCTTACTCCCTGACCCAAAAATATACTACAAAGCTGTGGTAATCAAAACTGCATGGTACTGGCACAGGAACAGACAGGTGGACCAATGGAACAGAATAGAGTCCCCAGAAATGAATGCTCAAACATACAGCCAACTGATTTTTGACAAGGGGTACCAGTCAATCCAGTGGGAAAAGGAAAACCTCTTCAGCAAATGGTGCTGGCAAAACTGGATCTCCACTTGCAGAAAGATGAATCTGAACCCCTACCTCTCACCTCTGACAAAAATAAAGTCAAGGTGGATCAAAGATCTAAATCTAAGACCTCAAACTATAAAACTGCTCCTGGAAAACACCAGGGAAAATCTGGGAGACATTGGGGTAGGGAAAAACTTCTTAAATAAGACTCCCAACACACAGTCTATGATCCCTAAAATAGACAAGTGGGATTACATCAGACTAAGAAGTTTCTGCATGGCAAAAGACACAGTGATTAGTGTGAACAGACAGCCCTCAGAATGGGAAAATATTTTTGTAAACTATGCATCAGACAAGGGACTGATAACCAGAATCCACAAGGAACTCAAGCAGCTGTTCCGGAAAAAGACAATCAATCCTATTAAAAGATGGGAGAATGAGTTGAAAAAACCACTCTCTAAAGATGACATACGAATAGCTAAAAGGCATATGAAAAAAATGCTCAACATCCCTCATTGTAAGAGAAACACAGATCAAAACAACAATGAGATATCACCTAACCCCAGTCAGAATGTCTTAGATTAAAAAAACAAAAAATGATAAGTGCTGGAGGGGGTGTGGTGAAAAGGGAACTCTCTTACACTGCTGGTGGGATTGTAAATTGGTACAACCACTGTGGAGAACAATTTGGAGATTCCTCCAAAATCTACAAACAGAACTTCCCACTCATTGGTATCTACCCAAAGGACTGAAGAATACTTAATCGAAAAAGTGCTTGCACATCGATGTTTATTGCGGCACTTTTCACAATTGCTACGTCATGGAAACAACCTAAATGCCCACGAACTGATGAATGGTTATAAAAATTGTGGCACATATACTCAATGGAATACTATTCATCCATAAAAAACAACAATACCCTGGCTTTTGAAAGGAAGTGGATGAATATGGAAGACTTACTGCTGAGTGAAGCAAGCCATGCTATGAAGGAGAGGCATTGTATGTCCCCACTTAATATATACCGAGTGTCTGCACTCTAAAAAAAAAAAAAAAAAAAAAAAAAAAGTGTGTATATATATATGTATATTTATATTTATTTATATATATTTATTTATATTTTATTATATATATATAGATATATATATATATATTTGAAGCCATACTGCTTCTGTTGTTATAGAGTTATAAAATTATACAAAATTATAAGACATATTTTGAACATTATCTTTAAAATTCAGTATTTTGAAATTTTGAAAGTTGTTTGTAAACTGTCAAGAATTATGGAGTATGAGCTAAAATTTTTTGCTATGTAAAGTAAATGTTTGTGGAAAAATGTAAAAATAAATAAATGAAAGAAAGAAAAAAAAACTGTGGTGCTAGTGGTACTAATGGTCGTAAATTTTAAGAATCCATTTTCTAAGTTTCAAGGTCAAAAGCATTAATGGGTTTTTTGGAATTATTTTTTATTTAACTTTATTTATTATTATCTATTTTAATTTGTTACAGGGTCCACGTGCTCACCAGAGTGAGACACACAGAGAGAGGAAAAGTGAGAAAACAAGCCGCCAGGTCTGAGATTCCAACCACGGTCAGCCACGTGGGAGTCCAGGCACCCTGACCACCACACCGCTTACTGGCCTTATCAAAAGCACTCTTGGGGGACCAGTAGTTAGCGTAATGGCTATATCGCTGGACTCTCCTGTAGTCGACCACAGTTCAAGTCCTGGACCCAGTGGCTTAAAACTCACGCCGGGCACGTGTGCATGCACATTCAAGATCCCGAGAGGAGGACGGACTGCGGCATGGCCATCCCCTCTGGGGGAGGATTTCTCGCTTTCTGTCTCTCTGGCGAGTGCATGTGCCCTATAGCAACAGGAAAAAAAAGAAAAAAGAAAAAAAAGCACTCTCCAAAAGAAAAAAAATGTTTATTTCTTCAGTAATCAAAACTCTTTAATATGTGATCTCTTTCCCAAAGCAGTTATTATACAAATAAAATCTAAAAAAATGTGAAACTTTTTTTTTTAAGTTTGATATAGGGTTTAGTGCTCACTGAGAAAAGAGAGAGAATGAAATATCACCCCCCCCCCCCCCAAGGGGATGGCCATACTGTAAGCTCTTCTCCATTCTCCCCTTGGGATTCTGGGCATGCATGCACACACACCTGGCATGATTTTCAAGGCACTGGGTCTGAGACCAGAACTGTCGGCCATGTGGGATACAGCTGCCTGAACCTCCACACTAACTGCTGTCCCAGAAAGAAGCTAAACCTGCCTCTCCACTACTAATTTAACAGGGGAGGCCGTGGGGAAGGGGCAGGGAACCACGCACTGACACCTAGGGAAAGATACGGAAATCCGAGTCTCTTTAAAGTCAGGAGTTCCCGTACCTCTTTTGGTGCATTAACTAATAATGTGGAATGTTCTACTAAGAGGAAACACGTAAGTTTCAAGGAAGGATGCATTATTAAAAGAGAGTTTTAGGCCTGGCACAGTGGCAATGTAGCACTGCAATGCTGAACACGCCAGGGAAGGTCGGGTGTGGTTCCCTGGTCAATCTGTCCTGGAAGTGTGGCGCACACGTGTCCAGTGCCCATAGTCCCAGGTGGCTAAGGAGCTGGGGGTGGGAGGAGGTGTGTCACAAAGTGGGACCCTGTTGAGGGTTCTTATGTTTCTCCCCCGTCTGAAATTATTTTTAAATTACCAAAAATCATGTGTACTTATTTGCAGGGAATGGAAAACTAACAAATATTGAATTATCAGAAGAGTCATGACGCATTTTTACATAGAAAACATGAAAACAATACATCATGACTTTTCCAACAACCCAGTAACTTTTCAAAGACAAGTATGTTGATTTTTTTTTTTTTATGTAAAAGTAAAATAGAAGCTAAAGAAGTACATCAACTCTTGGTTGTCCAACTGTAACTTCATATAATATCTGATTAAAATGTACTTTACTCCTGTACCCACTTGTTTATAGATTCTTTTACTGTAAGTTTCTGTCTTCAAGATATACAAACTGACTCAAGTTTAGATAGAAAACAAATCATTATAAAAACAAATTCTGCTGAAAAACTAAAGAAAGTATTACGAAAATTGATATAACAATACTTGCATATTGTTACCCTTTAACAATCAACTGGATAAACTTAGGGAAATTTTAATTCCTGGTGCCAAAAGGTGGCATGGTGGTTGAGGGGGCTGGACTCCCACATGGCCGATAGCAATTTGAGTCCCAGAACTGGTGGTTTGATTTCTCACTTTCTCTCTATCTCTCCTCTCTCGCGTTGTCTCTCTCTCGTCAAACTAAAATAAGCAAATAAATAAAGAGTTAAGTAAAACAATTCTTTAAAAATAAAAAAAAAAATGTTTTTAAAATCTAACTACCTATGGCACTCAATTTCCTCACTGTGAAATCTTTTAAATTCTTTCTAAACCTTCAAAATCTCACTGCTTCTGGGTATACAATCAAATTAGAATAATAAAAAGAAGCTTGATTTTATATATCTACTCGAATGGGATTCGAGTCACAGTTTAGATTTGTAAACTGGGAGACCTCAAGCAGGTTACTTGATTTCTGAGCCTCAGTTTCCTCATCTTTAAAATAGTAATAAAAGGTACCAGCAGGCAGTATGGTAATTAAGGGTGCTAGATTCCCACATGGCTGACTGTGGTTCGAGTCTTGGACCTGACAGCTTGCTTTCTCACTTTCTTTCTCACTCTCTCATTCTGTCCCTCTCTGGTCAAATCAAAAATAAAGTTAAATAATAATAATTCTTTAAAAAAATAAAATAGAACAGAATAATGTTAATGTCTACTCTTGGAATCTGGGTTTACAGCTTATACTACAAGTAAACTGATTAGCTCAAATTGCCAACATACTGTAAAAACTCAATACTTACTATGTTACCAGATACTTACTACATAGGAGTGCTACAAAAATTGAAAGAAAAAAATAAAAGGAACTGTATACAATATACAATATATTCTCTTTTGGGGGCATGTGTGCCCAAAATCCTAAAAGGAAGAAAGAATGGAAGAAAAGGGACTGTGGCATGACCACGTCCCATGGGGGGACGTGCTCTCACGCTCTCTCACGTGTGCTCTTTTTCTCTCTTTCTCCCTGGCAAGTAAAAAAAAAAAAAAGTTTAATAGTAAAATAATAAAAATTTTAAGAATTAAAGTGGTACTATCTCAAGTTACATTAAAGTATAAAGATTAAACGTCTAACATGCTATGACTTTCTTAAATATAAAATGAAACTGTTTCTAATTTAAATATACAAATGTGTAATTCCTTTGTTTTTTTGTTTTTTTTTTTTGGAGAGGTTTTCGCTATAGGACAGAAAGCGAGAAATCACCCCCCAGAGGGGATGGTCACACCGCAATCCCTTCTCCTCCATTCTCCTCTTGGGATCCTGGGCACGCACGCACACGCGCCCAGCGTGAGTTTTAAGCCACCGGGTCCAGGATGCGAACCGCGGTCGACTACGTGGGAGTCCAGCAACATAGCCATTACGCTAACTGCTGGTTCCCTAATTCCTTTGTTTCTTGAGGTCTACCAGTTAGAAACTTCGGTAAATTATATTTTATATTGCTAACTCTGTTACTATTACTATATATTAAAAAGGTATAAGCCATCCCCAACAACAAAGATCAGGGTCCTGATAAATCTTTGTGATAATGCATATGAAAGTCAAGAAGAAGAGGGGGGAACCAGCAGTTAGCGTAATGGCTATGTTGCTGGACTCCCACGTAGTCGATGGCAGTTCGCGTCCCGGACCCAGTGGCTTAAAACTCATGCCAGGCGCGTGTGCGTGCATGCCCAAGATCCCGAGAGGAGAATAGAGGAGAAGGGATTGTGGCGTGACCATCCCCCCTGGGGGGTGATTTCTAGCTTTTTGTCTCTATGTCTCTCTCTGTCTGTCTGGCGAGCGCACGCACCCTATAGCGAAAAAAACCTCTCCAAAAAAATAAATAAATAAAAAAGAAGAAGAGGGCAAGCAGCTTAAGATCAGTACTGTCCATAAGAAAGCCCTTATGGTTACTGATATATTTACCAAAAATGGATAGCCTGAATTGGATTTCTTAAAAAAAAAAAAAAAAAAAAAAAAAACACTTAGCATTGATTTTTCTACATCCTCAATCAATACTAATACCCGTTATAAGAAAATGTTTCATCCTTTGCTCACTACAAACTTTTCTGGATTTCCCCTTGGCTACAATTTCAATGATGCGCTTTCAAATTTGCTTTGCTTTGCTTCATTATCTGCAGTATATTAGTATATTAGAGGCATTTTTTTAATCTAATTCTTCATCCAAATGCTCAATGCCCTTTTCATTTTATGATTTATAGTTACTGACCATAAACACTCAAACTCCAAACACAGCAAATCAGTTCTAAAAGTTCTGAATGACTTTTAATACCCTAAGTATACGTGAGTAAGTATACTTTAAATCCCTCCCATATACAAATACTCTTGGCTTTCCGCTTATAACCCTCCGGGTTCACGTTCCTTCCATTTCTAAGTCTTTCGTGGCTGCACTCTCACCAAAGCAAGTGAACAAAATCTATACTTTTCACCTCTTTGTTTAGATCCTTAGCTACTATACCATAACTAGCTACTCATGATTTCTGGATCACAAGAGGTTAAGAATATTCAAAGTAAACTTAATACTAGAAGTTCAAGTAAAAAGTGCAACTAGATTACCATTTATTCATATGCATACAAAACACTTGAAAAGAGACACTATGTCCCACAGGCTGGGACCATACTGGAAGCACAGGTTCAATTCCCAGTCCGGAATAAAGGCCATGTGAATTTGGATACGCCTGCAATCCCAACTGCTGGAGAAGGCTGAGGCTGCAGGACTGAGAGCCTGAGCCTGGCGTGTGCAGCATGAGAACCGTATAAAAAAGCCAAGATGGTGGCCCACTGTGGTCCCAGCTGAGAGGCTGAGGCAGGATGATCACATCGTGGTGAGACCCTGTCTTAAAAAAAGGAGAGCCAGCTCTGCAGTGCAGTGGTAATGAATTGCTCAAGAGAAGCTGGTTCCCACATGGCAACTTTGGTTCAAATTCCAAGCCCAGTCAGTCTGAAACTTGCTGGGTGCACACAGGGCCATCTGACCTTAGGATGGATCATGGTGTCAAAACCCTGTTGGGGTCTCTCTAACTCATGCAAAATATAAATTAGGGGCCGGCGGGTAGCATGGTGGTTAAGGGTGCTAGACTCACACATGGCCAACCATGATTCAAGTCCCAGACCTGGCAGAGCTTACTTTCTCGCTTTCTCTCTTTCTCGCTCCGCTCTGTCCCTTTCGGGTCACATTTAAATGAATGAATGAATAAATAAATAAAGTTAAAAATTATTTTAAAAAATAAGGCAGAAAAATGGAAATAAAGAAACCATATTAACAAAATAAAAAACTTAAACCTAGCCAAATCTATAAGCACAAAAAATATAAATGGTCCACAAGTCCTAACTAAAAGAGACTGTCTGATGGGATAAAAAAGATGACAAGATGTGGGGCAACAGGTGGTATGGAAGTTAAGGCAGCTGGATCCCACACAGTTAATTCCACAGTTCAAGCCCTGGACCTGACAGTTTGAAAATCATGCCAGGTGAATTATATCTCTGTACCCAAAATCCCGAGAGAAGGGTAGATAAGGGACCTGGGGGGGAGGCGATTTCTCACTTTCCTGCTCTCTCTGTATCTCTCTGGCAAGTGCACATATTTTACAGCAAAAAAAAAAGAAAAAGAAAAAAAAGACAATAATGACCACTCCCTATAAGAAAATACCCTGGGCCAGTCCCATAACCTAGTGATTAGGGGAGCCAGATCCCACATAGCTGACTGTGGTTCAAATCCTGGTCCCAGTAGCTTGAAAAACATACCAGGTACATGTGCTTGCATACCCCAAATCCCAAGGATGCATAATTAGAGAAGAGACTGCAGCGTGGTCATGTCCCACTGGGGATGCTTTCTCCCTTTCTTGCTCCAATAAATACATCTACCCTCTGTCAATAAGAAAGAAGAAAAAAGAAAGGAAGAGAAGAGAAGAGAAAGGAAGAAGGAGGAAAGGAAAGGAAGAAAGAAAGAAACTAACTTAAGGGCTAAATGGTGGCACAGTGGAAGCACAACTAGACTTGTGTGGGACCTGCCTGGCATGCCACATGTATGTGTAAGCTGTTAATCCAGGCAAGCCTAGGCTGGGAGTTGATGAGGACCCTGTCGGGGAGCAACCATCTCTGTCTCGCTCTCATGGAACAAATGGATGAATAGACTTTAAAAAATAAAAATAAAAAAACTGAGCTTTAAATAAGAAGCACTGTACCAGTTAATAGCATGGTGGTTAAGGCAGCTTGATTTCACATACACACCAGCCACACGTATGTGCATGCCCAAAATGATGGAAGAAATGAAAGAGAAGGGACTGCAGTGTGACCATCCCCAGTGGGGAGTGCTTTACCTTTCTCGTTCTCTTTCTCTCTCTAGTTAGTGCATGTACCCTCTAGCAAATTTTAAACAATAAATTTAAAAGGAAAGTTACAAAAAAGGAAAAAGATACACCATATTAATATTAATCAAAAGACAGGACCAGCGGTTGGTGTAATGGCTCTGTCGCTGGACTCCCATGTAGTCGACTGCAGTTAAAGTCGGGGACCCGGTGGCTTAAATTCACGCCGGGTGCGTGTGCGTGTGTGCCCAAGATCCCGAGAGGAGAATGGAAGAGAAGGGATTGTGGCGTGGCCATCCGCCCTGGGGGTGATTTCTCACTTTCTGTCTCTCTGTCTCTCTCTGTCTGGCGAGCCTATAGCCCTATAGAAAAAAATCTCTCAAAAAAAAAAAAAAAAAAAAAGAAAAAAGATTAATCAAAAGAAAGCTGAAATAATTATATTACTATTAGGCAAAATAGATCCTAGAAAAAAATGAAGGTCAAATTTACAATGATACATAGTTCAATCCATGAAGTAGACACGAAAATCATGGAAGTTTATGTGCCTAATTACGTCAAAAGTACATGAAACATAAACTACAAGAAGAAACAGACAAATGCACAGTTACAGTCAGAAAATTTTAATACTCCTCTCTTGATAACCGATAGAAAAAGACAAAAAAAAAAAAATCAGCAGAAATGTCAATTGACTTGGCCTAAATGGCATTTCTAAAATATTCCAACCAGTAATAGGTGAATACACACATTCTTTTCAAGTACATACAGATAATTTATCAAGATATGTTATGTTGAGTAATAAAACAAATATCGGGGTCAGCAGATGGTGTGGTGGTTAACGCGCTGGACTCCCACATGGCCGACGGCAGTTTGAGCCCTAGACCTGACAGCTTGCTTTCTCACTTTCCCCGTGTGTGTGTGTGTGTGTGTGTGTGTGTGTGTGTGTGTCTGGTTAGTGCATATGCTCAATAGTAAATTTAAAAATAGTAATAATAAATGAAATTAAAAATAATTATTTAAAAAAATTTTTTTAATCTCAAGAAATATCAATCGAATTCAAAACATACAAAGGAGGTTATCTGAACATAATAAAATTAAATTAAAAATCAGTAACAGAAGGATGTCTAGAAAATCTCCAAACATTTGGAAGATAAATAAAATCCTTCTAAGTAACTCATTGGTCAAAGAAGAAATCAAAAGGGAAATTAGAAATTAAATTGATTAAATTAAAATTAAAGCACAACAAATGAAAATTTGTGTAGTACTATTAAACCAGCACTCAGGAAGAAAATTTATAGTATTAAACACCTACATTAGAAAAGGAAGGTTGCATATCAATTAGTTTTTTCCACTTAAGAAACAAAAGAACAAATTAAAACAAAGAAGATGACATGAAATGATAACAGTCAGGCTAAAACCAATGATAGAAAACAACATCAATTCAAGCAATCGATGACCCAAAAGCAGCTTTTTGAGATCAATAAAAATTATAAACCCCTATGCAGAATGGTCAGAGGAAAGAGAGAGAAGATAAATATTTTCACAAATAAGAGAAATAATAAGACCAAAAAAAAAGAGAGAGTAAAGGAATGATAAGTATTATGAACTGTATGCCTGTAATTCAACAAGTTAAATCAAATTCCCTGAAAAACAAACTATTAAAGCTCAACTAAGATAAAACAGATGACCTAAAAAGTCCCACACTGATGATGAAAATTGAATCTGCAGTTTAAAAACTTCTAACAAAGAAAACTCCTGGCCCGGGTGACCTCACTGGTGAATTCTTCCAACATTCAGAGAAGAAATAATACATACTCTGAACAAACTTACAGAAAACAAGAGGAAAGAACGCTTCCCAACTCACTTTATGAAGCTATCTTCATTACTCTGATATCAAAACCAGACAAAGATATTACAAAAAAAAAAGGACTATAGAAAATAGACCTCATGAACATAGATAAGGGACTTCTAACCAAAATTTTTGGCCTATCAAATCCATTAAAAATATAAAAAGAAAAATACACACGACCAAGTGAGCTCCATCCCAGGAATGCAAGATTGGTTTGACATTTAAAAATTCAATCAATTTAAATTCAACATATTTCTAAACTACACGGAAAAGCCACACAATCATCTCTAAAAAGGTAGAAAGAGAATTTCACATCCATTCCTGATTTCAAAATAAAAATCTCTCAGCAAGCAAACAGAATAAAGCTTCCTCACGATGACGAAGAACACCTACAAAAACCCTAGAATTGGGACCAGCAGTTAGCATAATGGCTATGTCGTTGGACTCCCATGTAGTCGACCGTGGTTCAAGTCCCGGGCCCGGCGGCTTAAACTCATGCTGGGAGTGTGTGTGTGCCAGCCCAAGATCCCGAGAGGAGAATGGAGGAGAACGGATTGTGGCGTGGCCATCCCCCCTGGGGGGTGATTTCTCACTTTCTGTCTCTCTGTCTCTGTCTTTCTGGTGAGCGCACGCGCCCTATAGCAAAAACCTCTCAAAAAACAAACAAACAAACAAACAAAAAAAACAAACCTAGAATTAACATACTACTTAATGATCAAAGTCTGAACACATTTCCTCTTAGGACAGAAAGAAGCCAAGGGTATGTTCTCACTACTTCTAATCAATGTTTTTTTGATTGTGTAGTTAAGTCAAGGAAAAGCAACAAAAAGCATCCAGACTATTAAGAAAGAAGTATACTGCCTTCATGTGCAAACTCAGCAGAATCTACAAAAAGAGCTTCTAGAACTAACTGGTGAGTTTGGCAAAGCTATACCCTAGCTAGGAAAAATAAAATACTGAAATTCAAAATATACACATCATTTAAAACAGCATACAAATAAATATTTACAGGTAAATCTGACAGAGATAGGTAAGACATGAACAGTGAAAGTTACAAAACACTGTATTAGAAATGTTTTAAAGACTTAAAGAAACGGAGATACTGGTTCATGTGTCAGAGATGAAAAACTAATTTTTTTTAACTTGTTAAGGGAGGGAGGGAGGGAGAGAGAGAGAGAGAGGAGGAGAGGGAGAAAGCACCCATTATCAGGGTACAGTCATGTTGTGATCTCTGTTCCATGTGTTCACCCTGTCTGGATTTTGCGCAAACACACGAGTCTGGCATCTACCTGGGATTGGAATCGTGTGGTCAGCCATGTGGGATCTGGCTAACTTTACTAGGCCATGGAGCCAGCCAATTTTTGAGATGCCAATTTCTGCAAATTGATCCACAGAATCAATACAATAAAACCAAAATCCCAGTAGGGTTATTATTTTGTTTTTTTTTTAGAGAGAGATTTTTGCTATAGGGCACATGCACTCACTGGAGAGGGACAGAAAGCGAGAAATCAGTCCCCAGGGCTCTGCCACAATCCCTTTTCCTCCATTCTCTTCTTGGGATTTTGGGCATGCACATACGCATGCCCAGCGTAAATTTTTTTTAAAAGAATACTGGACTTAACTTTATTTATTCATTTTAATTTGACCAGAGAAGAATGGTGTGTGTGTAGGAGGGGAGAAAGCAAACCACCAGGTCCAGGACTCAAACCGCAGTCAGCCATGTGGGAGTCTAATGCCCTTAACCACCACGCCACATGCCGGCTCCAACCCAATGTGAGTTTTAAGCCGAAATATAGTCAACCATGTGGGAATCCAGCAACATAACCATTATACCATCTGCTGGTCCCTATTATTAATTATTTTTAGAAATTGACAGGGTAATTCTGAAATTTAGATGTAATACAATTTAGAAAAGTAAAATAACAGTGAAAAAGGAGTACAAAGCGGGGGAACCAGCAGTTAGCGTAATGGCTATGTCGCTGGACTCCCACGTAGTCGACCGTGGTTCGCGTCCCGGATCCAGTGGCTTAAAACTCACGCCGGGTGCGTGTGAGTGCGTGCCCAAGATCCCGAGAGGAGAATGGAGGAGAAGGGATTGCGGCGTGACCATCCCCCCTGGGGGTGATTTCTCGCTTTCTGTCTCTATGTCTCTCTCTGTCTGTCTGGCGAGCGCACGCACCCTATAGTGAAAACCTCTCAAAAAAAAAAAAAAAAAAAAGAGTACAAAGTGGGACGAACCAACACTAATTAAGTCTTATAGACTTAAATCTACAAGACAGTTGGTACTGGCATCAAGACAAACAAACAAGGCCAGTCTTGGTGGCGCAAGCGGTGGGGCGCCACTGTGCACGACCGGGGCAACACAGGAAGGCCGAGTTTGGTTCCTGGACGACATAAGCAGGCCAGGCATGATCATGCACTCCTGTCATCTTAGCTCACTAGGAGGCTACCGCAGGAGAACTGTGGCATGGTGAGATACCATCAAAAACTTCTCTCTCTTTCCCTCCCTCTCATACTAAAAAAAATGAAATAGACAAACATGTCAATGGAACAGAATAGAACCAAAAATTATGCCCTTACATATGAAAACAACTGGTTTCCAATAAATTTACAAAGGTGACTCAGTGAAGAAAAAACAGTCCTTTTAACGAATGTAATTAGATATCTATCTGCAAATTAGAAAAAGAAAAAAAAAACTTCAATCCATATGCTGAACCATATAAAAGGTAACTCAAAATGTAAAAACAAATCCTATAAAACTTCTAAGAGGGCCAGCTTGTGGCGTAGTGATGAAGGTGGCTGGAACTCACATGGCCAGCTGCGCAGTTCAAGTCCTAGACTGGACAGCTTAAGAAACAGGTTGGGCACATGTGTAGGGGTCCTGGAATCCCGAGGGGAGACAGATATGGAGGAGAAGCTATTGCGGGTGTGACCATTCTCCATGGGGGAAACACACAGCCCTGTGTGTGTGTGTGTGTGTCCAAAATCCTGGGAGGAAAATGAAGAAGGAATTGCAGAGTGGCCACTCCCAGGGGTGACTTCTCACTTTCTCTATCTCTCTCTGTCTCTGTCTCCCCCTGGCAAACACACATGCCCTACAGCAAATTTAAAACATACGCACACAATACATAAAAATATAGAAGCTGGTGGCCCAGCCTGGTGGCACAAGCAACAGCAAACTGAACTGCAGATCGGAAGCCATGCGGCAGACCACAGCTCAAATAACAGGGCTGGCTTGACCAGACGAGACACTGGGCGTGTGAGCACATGACCAAGACCGTAAGGAACTGGACGGCTCAGGGAAAGGGGACTGCAGCATGATACCCTGTCAAGGGTGCTTCTTTCTGTCTCATGCACATGTTCTCTATCACGAATAAAATAAACTTAAAAAAAATATTACAAGACACAGTCAAAATAATGCTTTAGAGGGAAACTGTTAACATTACTGGGCCGTGTTAGATAAGTAATGACGCATTTTGCATAGAAAAACACAAAAAAAAAGCCCTAACTTTTCGACAGCCAAGTAAATCGTCGTATCAGAGAAAACAGTCAAATTAATAGTGCCCACTCTAAGAAACTGAAAAAGAATTGTAAATTAAATCCAAAGCAGTGAGAAGAAATAATAACAAAAATAAAGTAAAACCAGAAACACAATAGAGAAAATCAGGAATGAAGCAGAGTCAACTCATCCCTCCTATTCACCATACTGGAAGCCCTACACAATGAAAAAGAAGAGTAAAAGAAATGTAAAGTAGATAGATTGGAAACCCAGAAATAAAATGGCCACTGCTCTCAGACAACAGTTATCTTTGGAGAAAACCTCATGGATTTTACAAAAAACAGTTCCTAAAATTTACTAAGTGATTTGGACAAGGTCAAAGGACACATCAATATTAAAAAAACAAATATATTTTTATGTCCTAGCAATGAACAATTGGAAATCAAAAAATTTTTCAATGCCATTTACAATAGCACGAAACACAAAGAAGTACATACAAAGCTAACAAAATAGATGCATGATATATATATGCCATATAAAAAACTAAAACACTAAAGAAAACCATCAGAGCTAAATAAAGGGAGGGGGATGTCATGTTCAAGGTTTGGAAGAGTCTGTTCACATGTCATCTCACCAAACTGATCTATAAATTGAATGCAATACCAATCAAAATCCCTGCATTTTTTGGTAGATACTGGCAAGATGATTATTTAAATTATAAGGCAAAGAATTTAGAATAGCCAGAACAGTCTTGAAAAAGAAACTTGGAAGACTCGCCTTCCTTCCTGATCTCACTATAACACTGTAGTGAACAAGACAGTATAGGACTAAGATGGACATCTGCAGGGACCTCAGAAAGTCTGTGGAGAAAAATGGAATTAAATTACAAGTTTATTCTGATACAAGAAACGTAGATTTTTCATAATACATGTGAACTTTTAGAAAACACTTTGTATAGATCAACAGAACCAACAAGAATCCAGAACTCATCCAAGCAAGCATGACTGGTTGTTTCTGACAATGTGCAGTGGCGATGCAGTTGAGAAAGATGAGTCTCTTCAACAAATGTACTCCAAAACTCGGAGATTCTTACGCAAAAAGAGAACCTTGATCTAGATAAAAGCCAACCCAAAATGGAAGAGATGCAGAAGAGATCACAGGAAAACATCTTCATCAACTTGGTTTAGGCAAATCCTTAGGTACAACTAAAAGCACAGTCCATTTCTTTTACTCTGATGAATTAGATTCGTCAAAATGTAACATTTTGGCTCTGCCAAAGACAATGTAAGAGAACAAAAAGATAAAATAAGGAATGGAAAATATATTTGCGTGAATTTACAAGGGACTTACTTATATGCAAAACTATGTAAAGAACTCTGAAAACTCAACAAGAAATAACCTCTATTGATAATTGGGCCAAATATTTCAACACACACTTTAACCAAAAAGATGAACAAATGGCAAACAAGCACACGAGGAGGTGCTCAGTACCATCAGCTAAGAACAGAAGGGATGCCACCACGTAACCGGGGAACGACTAATCTCTACAACTGCAATACAACGTCTGGGGCGTGGCAGGTGGCATGGTGGTTACGGGTGCTAGACTCGCACCTGGCTGAACACGGTTCAAGTCCTGGACCTGACAGCTTGCTTTCTCGCTTTCTCTCTCTCTCTGGTCAAATCAAAACAAATAAAAAAAAATAAATCAAGTAAATAAAAATAATTTTTAAAAAACTACAATATAATTTCTGATAAGGATGTTAAGCAATTAAAACTCTCCTACATTGCTGGCTGGAATGTAAAACGCCTTACTCACTTTAGAAAACAGTTTGGAAGTTCCTTACATAATTATGCACACACTTACTATATGACCTAAACTCCCATCTCTAAAAATAAAAACATGCATTCACACAAAAATATGCATGTGAATGTTTACAGGATGTTTTATCCAAATCACCAAAACACGGAAACAACTCAGTATCTTTCAAATGGAAAATAGATAAACAAACTGATACATCCATACAATGGAATATTATTCAGCAATAAACAATACATGAAATCAAACAGGTGAATCTAAAATGCACTATGCTGAATGAAAGTCAGACTTGAAAGGCTGACCATAAAGGCTATGTTGTATAACTCCATTTATATAGTATATAGAAAAGACAAACTGTAGGGATAGACGCGGATCAGGAACTGCCATGTTATTAAGGAGGGTGTGGGCAGCAGCCGCACTAAGGTCCCAGAGGCGCCACGTGCAGGCACAGGGGCAGGTGTGTCCCCAGGCTGCAGCCAGGCGTATGCACTTGAGTGAGCGCACTCTGTGCAGCATCCGTTTTCCTGCACAGCTGCAGCTCGGAGCTACAGTCCTCAGTAAGACCAGGGCCTCAACTCTGGAAGAGCTACAGAAAGATCTGGAAGTAAAGGTGTTACTGGAAAAAGCCACTAGGAAAAAGAGTTATGTGATGTCCTTATGGCTGAAAAATCCAAGATTGAGACAGAAATCAAGAACAAGATGCAACAGAAATCATCGGGGGGGGGGGGGGGGGGGGGGACTTGACAATGAAAAGCCAGCTGCTGTCATTGCTCCCGTTACACCAGGATATGCAGTGAAAACCAGTCATTATGGATGGGCTTGGTCAGATACGTTTGCGAAAATCTACATTATCTTAACTGGGGCTCATCGAGTTCCTACTGAGAATGTGCGGGTGTGTTACACAGAGATGTCATTTGATTTTTAGGTAAAGAACCTAAATGGCAAGAGTTACTCCATGACTGTGAACAATCTCGAAACCCATCTCTGTTGAAGGCGGTTCAAAAAAAGTGAAGCCCAATAGAGTTCTCACATTGTGTAGAAAGCAAGCAGAAAACCCACGATGGGACTCCGGGACTCAGGTTGGAAAAGAGTGCAGAGAGAAAGAAAAGCCTTCATACGACGCTGACACGGATCCTAGTGAGGGACTGATGATGTTCTAAAGAACATTTATGAAGATGGAGATGAAGATATGAAGCGAACCTTTATTAAAGCCTGGGTGGAATCAAAAGAGAAGCAAGCCAAAGAAGAACCAGAATTTTGAGACTTAAAAGTTCTTTCAAGAACTGTGATGTGGAAATTCTGATGTTTTCAATAAGGGAATGTTGGTGAGCAGCACATATAAATTGACAGATAGCTACTTACACAGCCTTCTAAGTAAAGACAGTGGATTCTCCATGTCCTACTGGAGAATTTTATTTATATAAAGTATGCTTATTAAACACTTCCTCTAAAGATGGTTTCATTAGCACCCTGACCATTTTGTTCAAGAAAGAATTATATTGCATTACTTGAAATAATGAAAATGTGGGACCAGCAGTTAGAATAATGGCTATTTTGCTGGACTCCCACGTAGTCGACTGCAGTTTGAGTCCTGGACCCAGTGGCTTAAAACTCACGCCGGGCGCGTGTGCATGCGTGCCCAAGATCCCGAGAGGAGAATGGAGGAGAAGGGATTGCAGTGTGGCCATCCCCCCTGGGGGTTGATTTCTCGCTTTCTATCTCTCTGTCTCTCTCTGTCTGGAGAGTGCATGTGCCCTATAGCAAAAACCTCTCCAAAAAAAGAAAAATAAAGAAATAATAAAAATGCTATGTATTTTTGTTCAGCTAAGAGATAGCAAACAAAAGTATTCACTTGCCTTTAAGTCAGTGACATCAATTCTAGTGTAAGAACAAGAAAGTGTAAAATTTGAATTTTGCTTAAATATAAGTTTGTCCTTGTCAGTTGATTTCTTACTACCAGCTGTGATGCATTATCATGTACCAGTAATTGTTGCAAATGGTCCTGTGTGTTTAAATATGTTTATGCACCTATAGAACTGAAACCAAACAGAAACTTGACAAGAATAGACAAGCATTTTTGTATATACCAGTTAGTTTGTCATGTGTCAGAAGGCTTATAAAAGTAATAACCCTAGGGGCTGGCAAGTGGCGTGGTGCTTAAAGGCGCTGGACTCCCACATGGCTGACCACGGTTCAAGTCTTGGACCTGGTGGCTTGCTTTCTCACTTCCTCTCTCTGTCTTTCTCTGATCAAACTGAAAAATAATAATGATATAATAATAAATAAAGTTAAATAAAATAATTCTTTAAAAAAAAAAAAGTAATAACCCTAAAGCTAAAATAATTCATTTGAAAATCCATTCATTCCTATAATCAATAAAGCTAGATTTTTTTATTCAGTGCACAAAAAAAAAAAGACAGAGGGTCTGATGACTACAAAGGGACAGCACATGGAAGTCCTATGGAGAGAAATGTTATGTATCTTGATTATGGTGATGGTTACACGCAACTCGCATTTACCAAACATCATAGAATGACAAATCGAAATCTTAATTCCAATGTATATTCAAAATATTTTTGAGGCCAGGTGGTGTGGTAGTTATGGTGGCTGGACCCCACGTGGTCAACTGTGCAGTTGGAGTCCTGTACATGGCAGCTTGAAAATACAGCAGGTATGTGTGCATGCCCAAACCCCCAAGAAAGAAGACGTGCCTGCAGCATGACCATCGCTCCTTAGGAATGCCTCCTCACTTTTGCTTTATCTCTTTCTCTCCTCAGGCAAGCAGATGTGCCCTCTAGCAAAAATTACAACATAAATAAATAAATAAATAAATAAATAAATAAATAAATAAATAAACTCAGCTCTGAAGCCAGCAGGTGGCGTGGTGGTTAAGGCACTGGTATCTCAGATGGACGCCCATGGTTCAAATCCTGGACCTGGAGGTTTGCTTTCCTACTTTCCCTTTCTTTCTCTCTCTCTAGTCAAATTAAACAAATAATGATGATGATAAAAATTAAATTAAATAAATTCTAAAAAACAATCTCGGCTCTAAATTACTCTGTGCCACCTTATAAAGCAACCCCTTTCTCCAGGGCTCTAATACCCTTCATATGTGCACAAACTCTTACACTCAACATGGTAACATAACAGTTTACAACCAAGACAAGGAAATGCACAGTTTTTTAAAGTTTTATTTATTATTTCTTCCATGAGCAAGAGAGACATCAAGAAAGAAAGAAAAAAAGAGAAATGGTGGGGCCAGCAGGTAACGTAGAGGTCAAGTAGTTAAGGTGCCAGACTCCCATATGGCTGACTGTGGTTCGAGTCCTAGACCTGGGGCTAGAAAATCATGCCGGGCACGTGTGCATGCATGCCCAAAACCCCAAGAGGAGAATGGAGAAAAGAATGTGGTGTGGCCATCTCCCTTGGGGGATGATTTCTCACTTACCCTCTCACTGTCTCTGTCTCTCTTCAGTAAATGAATGCGCCCTATGGCAAAAAATTTAAAAGAAAATAAAAAGAGAGAGAAAGAAACAGGACCCTCAGTAGGGTCTCAGTGACACAATCTGGCCCGAGCCTTCCGCCAGCCCCAGCCCTGGGAAAGTGTGTGCCCAGCTCACGCAGGTTGGGGACCTCAGAGAACTGCACTTCACCGAAGCATCACCACTCGGTCCCAGTCACAGCTTTTTTTTTAAAGCTGTGATCATATTAATTATATTTCTCTATACTAACTAGATAGTAGAATCCACATAAAATTAAAGGTATCATATATCCCACCTAGTTATACATGTATAAAAAGGATAGATGGGGACCAACAGTTGCCGTAATGGCTATGTAGCTGGACTCCCATGTAGTTGACCGCAGTTCGCGTCCCGGACCTGGTGGCTTAAAACTCACGCCGGGCACATGTGCATGCATGCCCAGGATCCCAAGAGGAGAATGGAGGAGAAGGGACTGCGGCGTGGCCATCCCCCCTGGGGGGTGATTTCTCGCTTTCTATCTCTCTGTCACTCTGTCTGTCTGGTGAGCGCACGCGCCCTATAGCAAAAACCTCTCCAAATAAATAAATAAATAAATAGATAGATAAATATAAAAAGGATAGATGAACTTTCTGGAACTACAGATGGAACTAGCCTAAAAAAATAAATCGACCTTATGTCTCAAATAAAAAGGAGGCATTTAATAAATGCATCTCTCTCTTTTTTTTCAGAGAGATATTTTTGCAACAGGGCACGTGCAGTCACTAGAGAGACAAAAAGCAAGAAATCACCAAGGGAGGATGGCCAAACCACAATCCTCTCTCTTCCATTCTCCTCTAGGGATGTTTTGGGCAGGCATGCACACATACCCAGTGTGAGTTCCAAGCCACCATGTCCGGGACTTGAACGCGGATGACTACATGGGAGTCCGGTGACACAAGCATCTCAGAAATGATTTTAAGCTGATAAGTCTAAGACATCTCTCTATATATTCTGAACATGCTGTACATACATTGCAGTATCTTGTATTAGTTGTTTAAAAAGTTAAAAAACAGGATCTCAAACAACAAAAAAGCTAGATGTTGGGACCAGCAGTTAGCGTAATGGCTATGTCGCTGGACTCCCATGTAGTCGACTGCAGTTCATATCCTGGACCCGGTGGCTTAAAACTCACGCCGGGCGCGTGTGCATGCGTGCCCAAGATCCCGAGAGGAGAATGGAGGAGAAGGGATTGTAGCGGGGGTGATTTCTCGCTTTCTATCTCTCTCTCTGTCTGTCTGGAGAGCCCTATAGCAAAAACCTCTCCCAAAAAAAAGAAAAAAAAAGCTAGATGTTAATAAAACTCTTTGACTCTGTGAATTAAATGACAGTGATTATCAACCAAGTGGAATACCTGCGCCATTTAAACAATGGACACACCGCAATGGTAGCAGGGAGGGCGGGGTATAACCTAGAAAAGCAGGGTAGTGCCACAGTGAAGCGTAACATCCTGCTCAGGAGAGACTGGATCCCTAGGGTGCCCCAAGAGCAATTCCCTGACCTGGTCAGCCCAGGACCCATCAGGCACACCTGCAAGGGCTCAGGATCCAAAGGGCTGGAGAAATGCAGGAAAAGGCTCGCAGCACAGCAGGACCCTATGAAGGATGACCCTCTCTCATTCACACTCTTGTGTGTGTTCACACACTCTATTATGAATTACAAACAAGGAAAATGAAAAGTAGCAAATTCAACTGTGGATGCAGAAATCACCAGAGATGAAAAAAATATTATATGATCTAAAGATGATCTGGTGTGAATCAAAGGGAAATAAAAGAAATATCCTTAATGAAAAATAAACGTAACAGATATCAGAAGAAACATTTCAAAAGTAATTCTACTAGAAAGGCATTTTCTGCTTCCCATCAATAAAATGTCCTAGGTAACAACTGTTAATAAGACTACATCCCGGGCTGCCCCAAAGCCTGGTGGTTAGGGGAGCTGGATCCCACACGGCCAGCTGCAATTCACATCATGGCCCAAATTCAAAAGCACCGTGGACACATATGTATGCGTGCCCAAGTCCTGATGGTGCAGAAACAGAGACGCAGGGACCACGGGTGACCGTGCCCACTGGCAGAGCTGCTCTTGGTCCTCCTTTTTGCCATAGGGCGGGCACCACCACGCCCCTTGGTCCTCCTTTTTGACGAGTACGTGCACCCTCTGGCAATTAAAAAGAAAAAAAAGAAAAGAATTTATGTCTTTTTTTTTAAGAATTATTTATTTAATTCCATTTGTTATTATTTTTTAATCTGAAGAGACAGAGACAGAGAGAGAAAGGGAAAGCAAGAAAGCAAGCTGTCACGTCCAAGACTAGAACCGTGGTTGGCCATGTGGGAATCCAGCGCCTTTATCCACCACTCCACCTGTTGTCCCCGTATGTCCTTTTATAACAGAAATCAAGAGAGAACAGAATTTACCTTTCCATATTTCCTACTATTTTTTGTAAGAAAGTGTAGCCATACGAAACCATTCATTCAATTTTAACACTATATCTTTTTTTATATAAGAATACCATTTTACAACTTTCACAAAAATATAGTGTATTCAATTAATACTAATTTGTTATATCTCTGCCATTTGACTTCTTATAGGTTCTACCTTACTTATTTATAACATTAACCACTTCCTTTGAGCTACTAAGTTAAGAGCTTTACAAACACTATTTCTTTTTTTATAATTATTTATTTAATTTTATTTATTCATTCATTTATTTTAATTTGACCAGAGAGAGAGAGAGAGAGAGAGGGAAAGTGAGAAAGCAAGCCACCAGGTCCGGTATTTGAACCGCAGTCGGCCGTGTGGGAGCATCCAGCGCCTTATCCACCTGCTGGTCCCACAAACACTGTTTCTTTCTGGTTTTTTGTTTGTTTGTTTGTTTGTTTGTTTTTGGGGGGGGGGGGTTGGGGGAGAGGTTTTTGCCATAGGGCACATGTGCTCACCAGAAAGACAGAGACAGACAGAAAAAAAAAGCAAGAAGTCACCCCCGCAGGGGGTATGGCCACACTACAATCCCTTCTCCTCTCGGGATCTTGGGCAAACACGCACACAAACGCACCTGGCATGAGTTTAAGCCACCGGGTTCGGGACTCGAACCACGGTTGACTACATGGGAGTCCAGCAACATAGCCATTATGCCATCTGCTGGTCCCAAGTTAAGAGCTTTATGAACACTGTTTCTTTTTATCCTTACAGCAACCTATT
Organism: Tupaia tana; assembly: GCA_026018925.1. Taxonomy (NCBI): domain Eukaryota; kingdom Metazoa; phylum Chordata; class Mammalia; order Scandentia; family Tupaiidae; genus Tupaia; species Tupaia tana. The sequence goes on along the minus strand of JAKSZU010000017.1, from coordinate 48,405,510 downwards.
CAAGTAGCAGATGAATACTACCACACACAGTTGTCACCAAAGGATTACTGAGGGTAGGAAATGCACCCAAGGTCACAGAGATACTGGCAGAGCTGAACCGGCACCCTGGATCAATGCACTACACCACTGTCGAGGGGTACATAGACGATGCTGTGTTTCACACTTCGCTCCTAAGTAAGTTTCTACGTCATAAAAATCACAACTTTTAGGCGGTTATTTGAATATATGATAATTTTACTTAACCACTTTCCTACTGGATCAGATTATGTTTGAGCAGTAGTCAGCACAGTCTGACTCATTCAGTACAAAAACTAAGACTAGAGGAATACACAACTCACTGCCCACTTCTCAGTAAGCCACAGTGTCGCCCACTTACTCTTTTACTGAGGCAAATCACGGGCCACATGCTGCAGCCCAGCGTGCAGCAGCAGCAGAGGCAGCCGCAGAGCAGCCAGCGCACGTTGACGGGAAGGTTCTTCTTGAGACAGCTGTTGACTCTGTTGATGCTGGCTTTAAATTCTTCAGGAGCTACCTAAAGAAAAATTTTAAGAAATAACAACATTGCTATATTAGTGTCAATAAACATGCCTCAATAAGATACTTTTTGCCTAATTTGTCAAGAAAAAACTTTAATTCTGAAGCATATAAAGAGTACATGCATAATGGAGGCACTCACTTTTCCAGTTAATGAAGAAGGGAATTCTGATTCAAATTTGTTGCTCAGTCCAAATCTATGTTTAAAAAAAAATAAGAGTATGTTATTACACATAACTGTTACTAAAAAATGTAGCCCATTTAACTCAATCAAGTCAAGTAAATGAAACAGATTCATATACAGAGAAGGTTTGAGACACAAAATCATTGTAATGACTTATGAAATATAAAATGCAATTCTTTTAAGAGATGAAACTTTTGTATAATTTTAAGAGGCTTGAATGTTAACTGATTAGCTACATATATTCACAAAGAAATAAACGGTTCATTTATTTTTTTAAAGAATTCTTTTATTTAACTTTATTTATTTATTTTAATTTGACCAGAGACAGAGTGAGACAGCAAGAGAGAGAGGGAAAGTGAGAAAGCAAGCTGCCAGGTCCGGGACTCAAATCTCAGCCAGCCATGTGGGAGTCCAGTGCCCTTAACCACCATGCCACCTGCTGGCCCCTAAATGGTTCAATTAATTGGAATTATCTCCTATACTTTAAAAAGTAATTTCAAAATACATTATTTTAATAGATGAGATAGGGAACTTTTCCCTGACTGTTACTGGTAGAGATGAACAACAGCTATGAATTCTAGCGGGTGTCCTTGATATGCACAAAAATAAATGGAGAATAAAAAATAAATAGAAAAGAGTAGGAAAGAGAAAGTAAAAGAGAAAAAGGAGAGGAAAAAAATTTTAAAATAAGTGAGGATTGACAAAGTGCGACTAAGAGTTGTCTTAGGCATCATTCAATACCTGTTTGTCAGTGCCCTGGATGATAGAGAAAACAGAAACATACCAGACTTCTGCATCGACTCCTAGGATCTAAAGGCCTTTTCTTGAATCAGTGAAAATACCCCAAGGGTGTAGAATGGACAGAAGATATAAACTATGGTCAAAGAATGGCAAATACGAACAGAGGATAAAAGACAGAGTGAGCTTAACCTATGCCGCTCCTCTGAGAAGTCGACCAGTACGAGGAGAAAGAGAACTCACTGCGATCACAACACTGAGCACCTTCCGTGTGACACTTCAGCGTTCAGACAGGCGCCCAATTCTACTGAGTATTGTTAGATACTTTGAGGTAATTTTGAAGGCACGTGTAATATACCTGGTACAGCTTTGAAGGGGACTGCAACTTTACACCTGAATATAAATAGAATCTTAAAGTAGGCTTCTTTTACTTACATGCCACATACTTCCATTTCACTGTATCCTCACTCTTACCGTCTACAGCCGGAACTCAAAGTGTGAGCCACTGCGATCTGTTACCGTGCAATCTCATCTGAATCTAACTCAGACTTTCCCTTTCCTGACAGATTCTTCCCCTTCCTATCTCCTTTTAACACTTTCTTTTGAAACCCCTAATCTGTTGAACTGCTGCTACCAGGATATCCTCTTATGTCACTTAAAAAAAAAAAAAAAAAAACCTTAAATGTATCTTCATTATATTCATAAACCGTGTTAAAATTCCACTCTTTCTTTAGCTCTCCTCACCTGTAACTCATTCCTGACCTTATCTGTCTGAGGACATTCACCTCCATCTAATTCAGTAGCCCACTCGACTGTGGTTTCGTCAACCTTCAGTATTAGTGGAGAACTGGTCGATTCTAAGACCCTCAACCCAGGATACTGAAATCTGTGAAGAAGCCCCTTACATAAAATGGCCTAGAATGGGACCAGCAGTTGACGTAATGGCTATGTTGCTAGACTCCCATGTAGTCGACTACGGTTCAACTCCCGGACCCAGGGGCTTAAACTCACGCCAGGCATGTGTGCGTGCATGCCCAAGATCCCAAGAGGAGAATGGAGGAGAAGGGACTGCAGCATGGCCATCCCCCCTGGGGGGGTGACTTCTTGCTTTCTGTCTCTCTCTCTCTGTCTTTCTGGTGAGTGCATGCACCCTATAGCAAAAACCTCTCCCCCCAAAAAAGGCCTGGAGCCCAGCCTCTGTGATGCAGTCAGAATACATGCCCAAGATGCTGGTAGGCTGGGGTACTGGGAGATCACTGTGTGACAGCCCACGGAGGCTCTTCTCTCTCCCCCCTCTCTCTCTCTCATGCTCAATCTATCATGAACTTTTCAAAAAGGGTACAAATCTGTATGTAAACTTCCCATACTTTAGATCACCTCTAGATTACTTAGAATACCTAATGTAAGTGCAACATAAGTAGTTGTTACACTGTACTCCTTTTCTAAATGTTGTATTGTATTTCATTGTTTTGTTATTTTTGTTGTTTCATTTCTTCAAATATTTGTGTTCCACGATTGGCTTAATCTGCAGATGCAGAACCCCCAAAACAGAAGGACAACTGTGCCCCATATACTGTCATTACTTGGGACTGTATAGCTGAATTGGAAATGTAAATTCTCCTGCCACCACCAATCATTTCATTTCTCCCATCCAAATTTTGCTGTTGCGTTCGGTTGTAACTTACTGCTTCCCACTCCACTGCAACTCCCTGTAACTCCATCTCCTCCCTTCTCTGCCAGAATCCACAACAATCATTTTAACCATCCTCCACAAAGGACCCTTCATCCTCTCTGGAGTGCACCTTGACAATCCCGACTCAATTAAACTGTTTACTTCCTTCACTTCAGTTACCACTGCCTGCAGCTACTGAGGAAGTATCACATACTATTATATTACTTTTCTTTTTTCAAAAAATTTTGACAGAGGGTATATGCACTCACCAGAGACAAAGAGATAGGAGAGAAAGAGAAGTATCTTTCCCCCCAGGAAATGGTCATGCTGCAATCCCTCTTCCGTTTCTCCACCCTGTTGGGATTTTGGACACACATGTATGCACGCACAAGCATGAATGCACACTTGTCCTATATGTTTTTCAAGCTGCCTGGTCCGGGACTGCGGGTTGGCCACGTGGGACCCAGTGTCTAACCACAAGGTCATGGGATCGGCCCATAAACACAGGACTTCTCATTTCAATGATTATTATTGTAGTGATCTTTATTCCCTCCTACTTGGTTCTCTTTTCCATGCTCCAGAGTTGTTGTTCCTAAGTGCTCAGTTTTATCTTCACAATTCTTTTTTGCAATAACTATAGTCATTAATTCTGAGAAAAAAAATCACAGCACATAAACTGCTTTACCTTTCTCTTTCATCCTGACAGAAAATGCGTTCAGTATCTTCGCCACCTTCCTCCTGGAGGAAAGCTCCCCAAAGCGAACTATTGGCTGCTGGTCCCTCCCTCCAGTCTCCCTCTCTCTTCTGGTCCTTTCCCACAAGCTGCACACTGGCGAAATCTATGCAGCTGGAGAGCCTGAACCCCATCGTCTTTTCCCTCGCTGTATGATGGCCTCTATCTCCTTCCTTCCTCAACCAGTGTCTTGGACCAGTCCTGCACTTTCACTACTGTTCCCTCTGTCCCACCCATTATTCAAACGACCACAACCCACAACAATCCGGGATTTCAACTACCTTTTCTTCCATGCTTCTGTCACTACCAAAGCCTTTTTTAAAATCCAGGCCAACCAAAACAATACTATCAGATAAAAGTTTTAGCAAAGCCATCCCACTTTATTGTATGGATTTATAAAAAGCCACACTTCATCATTGTTAATATGACTGTAAAGTTTCACCTTTAATGGTTTTGATTTGACATAAACTGCTTAGTTTTGATACTACCTTAGTTAGGCTTTTTTTTTTTTTTTTTTGAGAGGTTTTTGCTATAGGGCGCATGCGCTCGCCAGACAGAGAGACAGAGAGACAGAAAGCGAGAAATCACCCCCCAGGGGGGATGGCCACGCCGCAATCCCTTCTCCTCCATTCTCCTCTCGGGATCTTGGGCACGCACACGCCCGGCGTGAGTTTTAAGCCACTGGGTCCAGGACTCAAACCATGGTCAATTAACTACATGGGAGTCCAGCGACATAGCCATTACGCTAACTGCTGGTCCCAGGCTTTAAAGTCTTTTAGTTTTTTATTTTTTTAAGAGGGTTTTGCGCTAGAGCGTGTGCCCTCACTAAAGAGAAACAGTGAGAGGGAAAATGAGAAATCACTCCCCCAAGGGGGGGTGGCCATGCCGCAACCCCTTCTTCTCCATTCTTCTCCCAGGATCTTGGGCACGCATGCACGTGCATCCAACGTGATTTTCAAGCCACCAGGTCCGAGACCTGAACTTTGGTTGGCCATGTGGGAGTCCAGCGACATAACTGCTACGCCATTTGCTGGCACCAATATTTTTCCTTCTTTAAATTTATCCCAAAGAAAGACTCAGTTACTTGTAAAATTTTGGACTTCTCCAGTTATCTAGTTTTATACTATGAATAATGGTTATGAATATATAAATGCAATACAAAACCTGTGGGGACAATTTTCCATCAAAACTGCACTTCAATCAGTTTGTATGTGAAATAGTTTAATCTGAATTTTTAGCCTTTTAGTTAGGGAATTTCATTTATTAACATTCAATGTTAATTATCAATATGTGGACTTATTCCTGTCATTTTGCTACTTATTTTTTTCCCTAATTGCTTTGTGTTCTCTTCTATTTCTCTCCCTTTAGTTTTCCTGGTGTAGTATTCCCTTATGTATTACCTAAAGAGCTAGTTTGGTTTTGGTGAATTCTTTCAGCCTTTGTTTATCTGGGAATGACTGACTTTCTTGTTTGAAGAATAAACTTGTTGGGTATAGTACTCTTGGCTGAAATTGTTTTTCTTTCAGACTTTTAAATATGTCTTCCCACTCTTTCCTTGGCTGTATTATTTCAGTTGAGAGATCCAATATTAGTCTAACAGGGTAACCTTTGTAAGTAACTTGGCATTTCTCACTTGTCATTTTTAGATTATCTTTGTCTTTTATTTTCACCAATTTGGTTATGATATTCCCTGGAGAGGATCTTCTTCTGTTAAATCTATTTGGTGTCCTTTGTATTGCCTGGATTTGGACGTCCATATGCCTCTCTAAATTTGGGAAGTTTTCACTAACATATCATAAAAGACATTTTGAGATTTTCTATGCCTTTAACCTGTCTCTTCACCTTATGGAATACCAATGATGTAGATATTTAGACATTTAATGATGTCTAGGATTTCCTATATGTTGTCCTCATTTTTAATGGTTATTCTTCCATTCTTTTCAGTTGCTTGGATCAAATCGGAGGTTTTGTCTTCAAAGGCAGAGATTCTTTCTTCTGCATAGTCTAATCTGCTATTGATGTTTTTGAGGAGGTTTTGACTTCTTGTATCATATTCTTTATCTCCAAAAGTCTGTTTCATTATTTTTCAGTGTGTCTATCTCTTTATGGAGTTCCTTCTACACATCACAGAAGGATTTCCTCCTACATTTCAGTGTGTTCTGTAACGATGAATATTCTGAACTCTTCTGATGTTTCTGTGGTCTCTTGTGTTTTATCTACTGCTGTTGAAGAGTTACTATATTCCTTTGTAGGGGAGGTGTCTCCTGGTTTTCTCCTGTTTCTTGGGACTCTGCTTTGATTTTTGGTCATCTGGTGATACACTCACTTCTTGCTATTTCTTGGGAATAGGTTTCTAAAGCTGTGTACTCATGCGTTTCCTTATGGTGTGAATTAGCTCTGTGCCAGTTTCCCTCCTCTACTGTACACCCAGCGTGTTTTTCAAGCGACAGGGTCCAGGACAGCTAATTCCTGGGCTGGCTAGCGGCACATGGGATAGAAGAGCCCACAGCCTTGCCCAACTGAGACAATACTATCTAATTCAATTGGACCTTCTCCTTTGAAGTATCTAAGTATATAGTTGACCTTTGAACAACACGCGTTTGAACTGCATGGGTTAGCTTGTATGTGGACTGTTTTCAAAACAAGACAAATGATTCATCTTGTAAACAGATAATGTAAATACTGTATAATAAATATATTTATATTATACAGTATCAGTAAATGCTGTATAATAAATATATTTCCTTATAATTTTAATATTTCCTCTAGATCACTTTATTCAATATACAAAATGTGTGTTAGCCAATTGTATATGTTATCAGTAAGGTTTCTGGTCAACAGTAGGCTATTAGTAATTAAGTTTTTTGGTTATTTTTTTTTTTTGAGAGCTTTTTGCTAGAGGGCGCGTGCGCTCGCCAGAAAAAGAGAGACAGATAGACAGAAAATGAGAAATCACCTCCCCCCCCAGGGGAGATGGCCATGCCGCAAACTCTTCTCCTTCATTCTCCTCTCGGATCCTGGTCATGTACGCACATACACCCGGCGTGAGTTTTAAGCCACCGAGTTCGGGACTCGAACCGCGGTTGACTACATGGGAGTCCAGTGACATAGCCATTACACTAACTGCTGGTCCCAGTAATTACGTTTTTGATGAGTCAAAAGTTACAGGGAGACTTGGGGCTATGCAGGAATTGCAGTCCCTAACCTTTGCATTAAGAATGAAGACAAATAGTTGGCAACATGGGTAAGAACTGAAAGAGATAAGGCTTACTGAAGCCAGACACAATAAAGCCATGAATAACTGGAAATCAAGAATAACCTGAAACGGTGACCAGCAGTTAGCGTAATGGCTATGTCGCTGGACTCCCACGTAGTTGACCGCAGTTTGAGTCCTGGACCCGGCGGCTTAAACTCACGCCGGCACGTATGCATGCGTGCCCAAGATCCCGAGAGGAGAATGGAGGAGAAGGGACTGCAGCGTGGCCTTCTCCCCTGGGGGGTGATTTCTCGCTTTCTGTCTCTCTGTCTCTGTCTGTCTGGCAAGCGCACGCACCCTATAGCAAAAACCTCTCTCAAAAAAAAAAAAAAAAAAAAGAATAACCTGAAACTAATAGTTAAGCAGAAACTGAGAGGGTGGCAAGAAAGTGATCTATCAATAGATTGTTTTAAGAGTCAATGGATTTCCTGGAAGAACAGAGGCAATGAGAGAGAAAAATTAAAATAAAGGGTATGTCAAAAATTTTTGGTCTAAGGCCAGCTGGTGGGTAAGACAGCTGGATCCTACATGGCCAACTGTACTGTTCACGTCCCAGATTTGGTGGCTTGAGAAAAATACCGGGGACATGAATGTGCATGCCCAAAATCTAGAGAGGAGAACGAAGAGAAGACTTCAGGGTGGCCATGCCCCATGAAGGGTGTTTTCTCGATTCCCCCCTTTCACACTCTCTTTCTCACTCTGTCTCTCTCCAGCAAGGACATGTGTCCTAAAGCAAAATTTTTTTTAAAATTTTATTTTGGTCTAAACAGACTGCGAGATCAGTCATCAACTAAGAACGGGAAGAGTGTAGCTGAAATTAATTTGGGGGTAAAATTATTAATTCCACTTTGCACATTTTGGATTCAAAGACCTATACAAATCTACGGAGTCACAGACTTTGATGCTCCTATAGGTATGACAAAACCTTTGAACATATGAACTAGAAATTTCAGACTCAACCTGAACACATGGATTATGAAGGTAACAAAGAAAGAAAGACAGCACTTATTTGCTAGTATTGAACTCTGGGCTTAATGGAATCAGATTTTTAGCTATTTTTAAGAGATAAAGTCATAACTATGGAAGAAATTAACAGATCTAGACACACATAAATCAAGCTTTAAATTTATCTGGCAGCGTCATATACATCTTTTTTTTTTTTTTTTTGGAGAGGTTTTTGCTATAGGGCGTGTGCACTCGCCAGACAGACAGAGACAGACAGAGAGACAGAAAGTGAGAAATCACCCCCCAAGGGGGATGGCCATGCTGCAATCCCTTCTCCTCCATTCTCCTCTTGGGATCTTGGGCATGCACGCACACGCGCCCGGCGTGAGTTTAAGCCGCCGGGTCCAGGACTTGAACTGCAATCAACTACGTGGGAGTCCAGCGACATAGCCATTACGCTAACTGCTGGTCCCCATCTTTGAAGATGAATGAAAGTCAAGGAGGAAAGGATAACTTAAAGTATATTCTGTTTATCCAGAAGACATCCAATCCCTAGAGTTAGAGACATACATATGGGTCTCAAACCAATCACAAATGTTAAACCTGTGGGTCAGCAGTGGTGGTGCAGCAGCTATGCCAACAGCCTACAATGCTGGACCCACATGGACAGTCCCAGGTCCGAATCTGGAGGTTTCCCTGGACACACCAGGTGCACAAGTGCCTATAATCCAAACTGACGGAAGCTAGAAATAGATTGTGACAGGAGACCCTGATGGGGGTACCTTTCTCTCTCTCTTTCTCTCACATATAAAGATAAGAAACAAAAATTTTAACTCTGTGATCACATTTTTGTTTTTTGTTACTACATTCTGAAAAATGTTTGGGTTCACCCTATTCTTTGACTATACAATCTCACTCGTGAAACTAGAAACAACTGTTTAACTCATGTGTTAAGTTCAAGTCTCAGCAAGAAACACAGTCTTATAACATTCTGGCATTAGCAGTTCTAATTTTCAATTATTAAGATAGTTTCAATTATTAACAATCATGTACACTGTTAAACAGTGAGTTAGGTAGATGTCCACTCCAATTCATGGTGTTAACTAATTTGTGATGACACGTAGCCAATTGGTCTAATTCAACTATTCTAAACTATATGAGACTGAGGAAGAAAAATTTTATATATCAAATTTATATGTATTTTAGAATATTCTTCATACTTATACGAATCTTATTAGTAAAACAATGATGCTAAATTATGTTCATTTAAGAAAAATATACAGTTGGACTGAGTTATAATATAGACTACCAAAAATATCAATTTCAAGTAATATTTTACAATCGACTAGTTTAGAAAAGGCACAAAAAGGAGGCTTGGAATAGAGATTTCTTCACTGGGGCCAGCCACTGATGCAGTGGTTAAGGCAACAGAATCCCACACAACAGACTACATGGTTCAAGTTCTGGACCCAGCAACTTAAGAGATACCCCAGGCACATGTACGTGTGTGCCCCGATCCTGAAAGGAGGGAGAGGGGAGAAGGGACTGCTGCATGGCCATGCCGCAGGAGGGGCGCTTTCTCTCTTTCTCTGTCACCCTGGCAAACGTAAAAGGAAGGAAGGAAGAAAGGAAGAAACTCCTTCACTGAGCTAACCTAGGACTCTAATATAACTGCAATGCAAGATCAAGGAGGATAAAATAAGGCCTGTTTTTGTTTTATTTTGTTTTGCAGGAAGCTCATCTTACATACATTCATTTCTTATGAATCAAAAAATTTAAAAAGGTAGGTTACCATAAAGTCCAACCAACTCTACCCCAAGGAAACTTCATTTACTAGACAGTGGAATGAAAACAATTATTTTGTGAGAACATTTCCATCCCTGTGGATCCAACTCAGTTTTAAATGTAAGATGTAAAAAGTACATTCTTTTCCCCAAATCTCATGAACAGATGGTTGTCAAATTCCACACCACAGCTAAGGGGTATCACTTTATAAAGTCCTCGCTCCTGGAATGGACAGTCTTGTGGGAAAGCCTCTCTGCTTTGGCACAGGCTGCTGTCCTGGCATTCTAGCTGCCCAGTGGCAACAGAACAGGAAGTGCAGGTGTCATCATTAAGAGAGTCCCTAGACAATAGCATGGGAGCTACAGGTCTTTGACCTCACCCTCCAAAAGTCAACCTCCCCATACACACACACACACACACACACACACACACACACGGCTGAGGAATCGGAGATCGAAAGCTCACTGCTGTGTTTCGATATCTTGTAGGAAAGATGTGAAATTTGATGGTTATACCCTGAACTGTAACACCTCCTTTATTTAAAGACCACCTTAGCCCAAGCTATCATGTCTCATGGACTGTTGAGCCTCCTAAATGTCATCTAATCCCTTCATAGTCCTTTCTGACCCCTGCTAAACTCTCCGCCCTCCTTTCAAGGGACTGCCCCTCTTGTTTGCTATGTTCTAGCCACAATGCAGAGGTATCATCTCAGTTCCTCAGGCAAGCCAAACTTTTTTGGCACTTACTGTTATTCATGCCCTGGATTTTTCACCTGTTAACAGTATGAACAGCATAACACAAATTAGAATTTAATAGTATCTCTCAAAGTATTATTCTGTAGAGTAATATTAAAGTTACATTACGGAGATATTTGATTATGTACCATCATAAATAATCACACATAATTTGCTTTTCACCATTTAAAAATTATATTCCATTTAGTTACTCACATAAAATTGTAAGTACTAATCAAGTTCACTTCTGTTAGGCAAAAATCTAACAATGAACTCTTCACACTGACACAGTGTAAATTTTTATCTTAGGCTGTTTTGCATTGCTAACAAAATTACCTGAACTAGGTGGTTTACAAAGAAATGGACTTAAAATTCTGACCACTGGAAAGTCCAAAGGCATAGGCTGGGCCTCAGACCAGCCTGAACATGGCCAACAGAAACACAAAGGGTGGCAGGATGCGCAGAAAGCGTGTGCACGCTGCAGGCAGCTCTCTCTCTCTTACAGCAACTAGCTCTCAAGAGAACAAAACCCTTCTCACGAGACCTAGAGCTCACCGGGTCTTCCAAGACACCATTAATCAGAGTGCTGCCTCCGTGATGCCGTCACCATGATCCAGTCACCACCCACTAGACCTCACCACCTTCCCACAGCTGATTCTAAACCATGAAACTTCGGGGGAAACTATTATTCAAATCATAACAAATTTCCTTTTTTATTATTAATTTATTCATTCATTCATTTTAATTTGGTGAGAGCGAGAGAAAGTGAGAAAGCAAGCCACCAAGTCCAGGATTTGAACCACAGTCAACCATGTGGGAGTGTCCAGTGCCTTAACCACCACGCCACTTGCTGGTCCCCGTAACAACTTTCAACTACAGAAAAAAACTGAAACTTCAGTTTATTACCATATGTCTCATTTCTTCAAGAAAGTTTAAAAAGTTTTAGTAGTTGGTCCAATTAAAATGCTTAGCATGTTTTTCTATTACCAAAGATATATTCAAAACTATATTCAAAGTTAAAATAATTTTCACTCTAATTATAAATAAGAATAATAATTTTAGATAGGCCAGCCTGTGGCCTGGTGGTTAAGAGAGCTGGATCCCACATGACCAACCATGTGGCTTGAGTCCCAGACCCAGTGGCTTGAAAAACACACTGAGCATGTGTGCATGTCCCCAAAATCTCAAAAGAGGAAGAAATAAAGATGGAATTGAGACATGACCATCCCCCTCTCCCCCTCAAACACTGTGCGCCCTCTGGCAATTAAAAAAAAAAAAAAACAGGAAAAAAAGTCTACCTTTACTTGACAATTTCTTCGATTACGAAGTTTCACTAAGAAAAAAATTAGAAGGCCGTTTCAGTGGCACAGTGGTAGACGGCACTCCGCAGTGCTGGTGGACACAGAGAAGCGCAGGCTTGGCCCTGGGCTGGGGGCTGGGATCACAGCATGAGACCCTAGTGAGGACACCGCCTTTCCATCTGCCTCCAAAGGAAGGGGGGGGGGGCTTAAAAAAAAAAAACACACACAGAAAGGGAGCCATTTACCTTTTCAGTATATGGGCTCTATCATTAGGAGGTGCAGAAAGAGAAGAAAACAATCCTTTGGCACTGATGACAAGATCCAAAGATGTACCTCATTCATTTAAGGAATATTTCAAGACCTATCATCTATATTAAATAGAGGAGAAATAAAGACCAATAAGCACAACTGCTGCCCTGAAAGAACTTCACAGCCTGTAGGAAAACAAAAAGGTCTCCCTCCCATGAGGGAGACCATGTGGGAAGGCTCCAGCTGGGTCTTGATCGGACCTGAACACACCGGGGTGCCAGTGAGCACCCTGCAGTGTCTTCTTCAGTTGACAGAGGGCGTGTACACTTGCCTGAGAGGGAGAGGAAGAAATCATCCCCCCCAATTTGGCGTGGTCATGCCACAATCCTTTTTCCTCTATTTCTCCATCTTGTCAGGGTTTGGGGAACACACATGCCTGGCATGTTTTTCAAGCTGCCAGGGCCAGGACTTAGACCTCTGTATGTCATGTGGGACTCAGCTTCTAATGTGCTGCACCTAACCACTGCACTACATGGCCAGCAAATCTGCCCTGAAGGAGCCTCTTGAGGCGCCGTGTGTGTGTATGTATGTGTGTGTGCGTGCACAAGCACACATATGCTTCTTTCTCTCACTCTTTCTGGAAATAAACTAGAAAAAATCAAAACAAAAATTTTAAAAATGGAACATGCCTCATACATTATGCTGAAAGAGGGAATTAGGAAGTTTAAGTGTTAGGCCAGCGGGTAGAGTTGTGGTTGAGGCAGCTGGATCCCATATGGCCAACTGTGTCGTTTGAGCCCCAGACCAGGGCATGACAGACATGCCAGGCACGTGTGCCCAAAACCCCAAAAGGAGAATGGACGAAAGGGGATTGTGGCATGGCCGTCCCTCTTGGGGAGTGCTTTCTTATTTTCCTCCCTCCCTCTCTCTGTCTCTCCAGTGAACACACACACCCTACAGCAAGGTAAAAAAAAAAAAAAAGAAGAAGAAAATTTTTTAATAGAAGTGATTCACAATAATTTGGGCCTATCATGCTCAAGTCTCATATGGCTAACCAGAGCACACAGTACCAGTCTTGAGATACTGATGGTACATCTTAAGACAGACAAGTTTTTATTAACTGTACCATTTAGGATTAATAAAGACTAAATTGTTCTTGTGATGTCTCCTATGCAAAGATCATACTGTAACCCAAAGTAGTTTCTAAACTTGTTCATTTCAAGTCACATTTCTTTTTTATTTTTTGTGATTTTTGCTATCGGGCATGTGTACTCACCAGAGAGACAGAGACAGAAAATGAGAAATCATCCCCAGGGGCGATGGCCATACAATACCTTCTTCATTCTCCTCTGGGGATTTTGGGCACGCACGCACATGCATCCAGCATGAGTTTCAAGCTGCCAGGTTTGAGACTCGAATGACAGTCGACTATGTGGGAATCCAGCACCTCAACCACTATCCCACCCACTGGTCCCACAAGTCATATTTCTTAATCTTAAATTTTCTTTTTTTTTTTTAATTGCCAGAGGGCATGTGTACTCAACAGAGACAGAGAAACACAGAGATAACGAGAGGTGTGGGAGAAAAAAACACTCTCCGATGGAGTGTGGTCTCGCCACAATCTCTTGTCTTTCATTGCTCCATTCTGTCAGAATTCAAGAAACAAGTGTGTTTTTCAAAGCCACTGGGGCTGGAACTGAAACTACAGTCAGCCATGTGGGATCCAGTTCCCTTAACCAGTAGGTTATGGGGCCAGCCCTCTTCAATTTTCTTTAGAAGTCAAAAACTATAAATACTCGAGGAAAGCCTCAAGTTTGATTCTGATAAGAGAGGTATAAAATGAGGTGTGAGCAAATAATGTCTATTACAATGACGGATACTGGGTTGGAACTACTATTAAATTCTAACGTTTAAATGAACATCCCTAAGAGTTAACATCATTTTGAAAAGTGAGTCTGCAACAAATGATCAATATATTTTGTACATATTTATTCTGAGGGATGAATAGCTCCCTTATTTCAAAATAAACCAATCTGGCCAAGACTACCTAATAAGTTTCCTCACCATTACATATTATGGTATTACCATCAATCAATCAATCAATAAAGGGAAAAAAGACATCTGTATTTACTTGAATTGTGAGCTTAGGCCTTTTAAGTTCCGTCTGTATAAAACAATATGCAATGGCCAGGCCCATGGCCTGAGAGTTAAGGGAGTCCGACGGTTTAGGGGCCAGATCTCACATGGCCAGCCATGAGCTGGAATCACAGCCCCAGGAGCTCGGAACACTCTGGGTGCACGTGTGCGTGTGCCCTAGATCCTCACAGGATGGGGGGAATGGAAGAGAACGGACTGCACAGTGACCATGCTCCACTGGGGGATGCTTTCTCCCTCTCCCTCTCTGTCTCTGGCAAGTGCACATGCCATCTGGCTAAATAAATAAATCTTAACAATACAGGAGTTTATCATTTCCCTCCCTTCCTTCCAATATCACTTTTCCTCACAATCCGCGCTGGGGGCTGGGTGTGGCACAGGGTGAACCGAGACACTGCAGGGCTATCGGCCTCCACAGAACACCCTGGCCAGGCGTGTGCGTGCCATGATCCAGGGCTGCCTGAAAGTGGGGTGAGTCAGTGTTGGGATGCTGCTGGAGTGCTATTCCTCTCTCTGTCTCTCTCATGGAAGAATTGGGGGGGGGGGTGACAACAAGACTTCCGCTTAAAAATAGAAAAAAGCATCTTCACAGGAGTTCTCCAAATGCTTGCTACATAGAAATCAAACAATAAAGAAAAATATTCTGTCCATCCAGAAGAATGTCAAGGAAAAATACTGATCATACTAGAAGTACAAAGTATAAGTCAGATTTTTTTTATATAAAGATGTTTGTATCTAAAATCACTATAAAGCAAATTTTGTTTGGGCAAATTTGGCATTTTGCCTATGTCCCCAAAATCTTACTTATGCCCCTCAACCAGCCCAGACCTACTTCCTCCATAGCAGAGAAGGAAGGTCCTTCACTCATCACAGTGACATGCCATCATGTCATACATGTAAGAGTATGATTATTTCTAAAAGAAGGCCAATACTGTAATATACTAGACAAAATCAGTGGAAATATTCTATTGCAAAGACCTACTCAAAAGTTAAATCTGTGAAAAACATATGGATAGTTCCATATCCTTCCAGATCAGATCTACTCTCAAAGTGGCAAGGAAAAACTGCTCCAATCAGCTAATTAGTTAAAGAGGGGGAGGGCAATAATAAGCTTAACCACTTTTACCTACTGAAACTGTTTTAAAGAGCTCTAAGAGTGGTCTACAGTAACATATAACACCAAGTTCGATAACCTTTATAGGTGCTGTCTGGGCTACCCACTGGCATGGAACGCCCGAGAACTCCTCAGGACGGAGTCACATAACAAGAGCTGTACATTACCATTCCCGTACCTGGCCAAGTCACAACAGAACTTTCTGCCTTAAGTTTGAAGGCAGAAAGATCCTTTTTTTCACTGAAATACTTTGCAAAGTAACTGAAGCACATACAAGTTGTCCAAAAATGGAAAAATAAGGCTGAAGTAATCACTGTCCAGTTTGAAAATGGTAGTTCTGATTTCTTAGTATTTACTGTGTTTTCCACCTATGTGTCTCAAAGTAGAAAACTACATCTAAGGAGGAGAATAAGTAAGAGCTAAGGCTAATACCAAGCCCAATCCCACACACGGTGATGGAATAACCTTACAAGACGGGAGCACTACCTATCCCCATCTGAACTGTGGAGGCCCAGCTAATTTACTTACTAACAAGGAGCAGAGGTAAATTTGAACCCAGAGCCTAGAACCAAGGTAACCAGGAGGAGAGTTAAGTGACTGAGGAAGATCGCAACAACAGCAATCCCAGTAAGGAAAGGCAAACCGCTTCCCAGGCAGGTGGTGGGTTCTTCCCTGTATCCTAGAATAGTTTTCGATCCTGGCTCTACAGCAAAATCATCTGTGGTTTTTGTTTTAAACTCTCCTTTCCTGGGATCTTAACACAAATAATTGGCCTTCAATTGGCCTGAGAGGGAGCAAGCAGTAGTAGTTTATTGAAAGCTTCCTAGGTGATTCTAATGGGCAGCTAAGACTGAAAACCACTAACACTTTAAAACAACTGGGGACCCGCAGTTAGCGTAATGGCTATGTCGCTGGACTCCCATGTAGTCGACCGCGGTACGAGTACCGGACCCGGCGGCTTAAACTCACGCGGGGGGGGGGGGGGGGGGATTGCGGCGTGGCCATCCCCCCTGGGGGGTGATTTCTCGCTTTCTATCTCTCTGTCTCTCTCTGTCTGTCTGGCGAGCGCACGCGCCCTATAGCGAAAACCTCTCCAAAAAAAGAAAAAAGAAAACAACTAAATTTTTGCCAGCTTTCATTGGGCATAAGGAATGTAGAGAGAGGGGCAGACAGCATGCAAAAGTTTGGAAATCTCTCCTTGAAGCCCCTATATACTCCTGAGGTTTAGAACAAAGCACAAAGATCTTAAGAGTAAGCAAAAACTGTCCGGTTATGAGACTAAAAGAGTTTTATGAAATGTTCAAAATGTAACCTCCCATGCTATTTGCTTAGATTTCTTTTTTTTTTTTTTTTTTAGAGGTTTTTGCTATAGGGCGCATGCGCTCACCAGACAGAGAGAGAGAGAGAGAGAGAGAGAGACAGAGACATAGAAAGCGAGAAATCACCCCCCAGGGGTGATGGCCACGCCACAATCCCTTCTCCTCCATTCTCCTCTCGGGATCTTGGGCACGCATGCACACGCGCCCGGCGTGAGTTTAAGCCACCAGGTCCGGGACTCGAACCGCGGTCGACTACGTGGGAGTCCAGCGACATAGCCATTACACTAACTGCTGGTCCCTATTTGCTTAGATTTCTTAATTAAGCTGGTGATGACAGTCAAAACACTTAGTGACTATGTTACCGTGGTGATAAACTCCTGGCCTGGTCATGGTGCTTTGACAGCCACTGTGCAGTGTTTCTACCCTGTGAAGTCACCTGGGTATAAACTACCAGTTCTAAGAAATCACAGCATTACATAAGCAAACTCCAACAACAACATGGCTGGTTGTGGCAGACACTGAGACACGCCAGGGTTTTGCTGACAATCTCCTATGAGAAGTCAGCTTCACTAAACCACGTACAGAACATCTCACTCATCCTATCCCAAGCTATAATGAAAGCTGTTCCAGGCATCCTCAGACACCTTTCTTTTGCTGAGAAGGTGAAACAGATACCTGTTTCGAGAAGGGACGTTTGACCTATGATTTGAACAAGAGCTCGGAAATGCAAACGTGTATCAATACTTCCAAGTTGTACCGAACTCGGAACTATGCAGAGAAACATTGCAAAACTTCCTGCTTCCGGACAGCTCATTATTTTGGTTCAAGTCTTCACATTCCTCTATTAGTCATGACCTTTCAGAAAGCGTTCATCCCATATTGTTTGAATAATATCGAACTTCTAAAGTTGTTCATCGCACTTACCAGAACGCCTAAGGAATGAAGAAGCCACCCCGGAGTCCATGCCCCAAGAAGAACTAAGATCGCAGGAAATCAGTAACTTAAGCAGCGTGCATGCCAGTCCCTGGATTTTTTTCTTTAACTCACTGTAAACACCTTATCCTTCTGCACATCTTAAATGTATGTTCATCTCTATCATTTTCTCACATGCACTTATGAGACCTGGCGCTTGCTCCGCAGAGATGAGCTCCCGGGAAACGAGGAAGACCTGGGATGTGTGT
Source organism: Tupaia tana (assembly GCA_026018925.1). NCBI lineage: Eukaryota > Metazoa > Chordata > Mammalia > Scandentia > Tupaiidae > Tupaia > Tupaia tana. Next base: position 48,387,611 of record JAKSZU010000017.1, on the reverse strand, counting down.
GAAGCGCACAGATACGGGCCAGGGCCCCTCCTCACCGACTGTCACTGGGGTCTTCCTCGGCCCCCATCTGGCCTCTGAGCCAAATGTCACCAGGCTCAAAGGCACAGAGAACCAGGGGAAACGGGGTGAGAAAACGAGGGGGAGGCACCCACAAACACGCGTACTTCCACCCGAAGAGCCGAAGGGCTGGCCCAAAGCGCGGACCCCGAAGAACACCCTTCCCTCCTGGGATCCGTCACATGCCAGCCCCGCAGGGCCTGCCGAAAGGGGCGTGTGGGGAGCGAGGGCAGCGTCCGTCCCCCCTCCGAGGACCTCAGCCAACGAGAATAACGCGAGTTCCCACTTCCTGGTCGCCCGCTCTTCCCCAGGCCCGCCACCCCGGGACGCCGGGCAGGGGAGCTCCGGGGAGTGGGTGGGGCCCGCCCAGCCCGACCTCCCGCCCCGGCCGTCGCCCTGCCCGGCCTTACACGGTGACGTGCCCGGAGCCGCGGACCACCACCGGGTCCGGCGAGTACTTGAGCAGCTGCTCCTCCAGGGCCCGCTCCTCGTCCTCCTCCTCCTCGTAGATCTCGTCGAAATCCGCCATCCTGAGCCTCCGCGCCCCCCTGCCCACACGGGCCTGGCTGCGGGGCCCGGCGCCGGGGCCGGACTGGCGAGGCGGCGGGGGCCGAGGGAGTCGCGGCCGCCGCTCCGAGGCCGCGGAGTTCGCGCTCGGCTGTGTGGCTCCGGCTACAGAGGAGACGGGGTCTGGGCCGCCGCCGCCGCCATTACCGTCAGCAACAACAACAACACAATGTCAACATCCGCCCGGGGCCGACACCTCCACCAGCAACAACGCCGCCGCCGCAACTCGGGCAACCACAGCAACAGCCCGAGCCACCCGCAGCGGGAGCAGCCGGCTACGGCATCGCGAGACTTCCGGGGAGTGCGGGCGGGCGCGTGCGTGGGTGCGTGGGCGCGCGAGTCGGCGGGCGGGCGCGCGCACGTGAGGCCTCGCGCGCTCCCGGGCCGCCGTCCGGGCTCCGCTCCCGCCTGCCTGAGCGCGCCGCCGCCGGGCCCCGCCCCCAGCTCCCGGGGCGCGCACCCGGAAGGCGGTGGCCCTGCTGGCTGCGGGCGGTGACCCCGACCGGGAGGACGAGCTCCGAGTGGCCAGTGGGACGTCCAGGTCCCCAGAGTCCTCGCCAACCCAAACAAACAACTGCAAAGAAAAGCCCTGCTTGGAATCGAGAATGCGTCGTGCGTGTGATTGCCAGTTCTACTAGTGGAACCTCACTTTTCCTCTGTTTTTTCTTTAAGTCTGAAAAGAACCAGCCTGGACTTGCCAATTTAAAGAGCCCAACAGACACTTTTCTGCCCGCTATCCTACAGGGTTTTCCAAAACGTCTCCAAATTCAAACATCTTGTCCCTTTATCCTCTTAAATATAATCCAATATGTGAGGCCAACGGGCTGATCATTTTTTCTTGGAAGAATCTCACCCAGTCCGTGCTATGAAACAAAATCGATGAATTCTGGATTTCAGATACAAGACGTAATTTCCTACCCCAATTCCTTCACCACACAACCTGTTTTCTTCTGTTTAAAGAAGGAAGGAAAAAAAAAAAAAAAAAAAACTTAGGGAATCTCTCCCCTTCTGTCCAGTTCCTCCCACAAAAGAAGAAAAGGGAAGAGAGAGGGAGGAAGAAAAGGAAAAAAATGTATGTAAAGACTGGGCCAGCCCGTGGCATGGCGGCTGGATTCCAAATAGCAGACTGTGCAGTTCAAGTCCTAGACCCAGCGGCTTAAAAGACACGTGTGTGTGTGTGTGTGTGTGTGCGCACGTGTGACAAATCTTGAAACTGGAGGAGGAGGGATTGCAAGTGGCCATCCCCCCTGAGGTGCTTTCTCACTTTCCTTCTCCCCCTCCATCTTTCTCTCTGACAAGCACACATGCCTTATAATAAGTTTATATATGTATATATATTTCCGTATGTATAAAGAAAGACCTTAGACAGGCACCTGGCACACAGTACATATAGGTGCTCTTTAAGGCCCCATCCAACTCGTTGACCCTATGAGAATTCCATAATTTTTTGCATTATGTAATGTTTTATGGTTTACGGGCACATACTTAATATATCCCCTATAATATACATATATATATATATATATATATATATATATATATCTAATATTTCCCCCAAGAGCCCTGTGAGGTAAGGAGGGTGCAATTCACTCTTCAGTTTCAGAGATGCTGTGTGACCTGTTCGTATTCCCCCGCCATGTACTGGTGCAACCCAGGGGCTTCTGCCCCAGTGCCCTGGGTAGGCCACGCTCCTGCATTTCCTGCTCCGCAGGAACCAGGAAGCCAGTGTCCCCCCTGGGTTGAAGAAACAGCTGTAAATGGGAGAAAGGAGACAGGAGGAAGGAAGGTCAGCATGTTCCGGGCATGGCCTACACCCGGCTGCTGTGGCTCAGAGTTCACCTTTCTGCAGAAAGAGTGGCCAAGACAAGAGGCTGGTGTTCTCTAAACCAGACAGCTTCCCAGGGCCAGAAGAAGCTGAGTGCAAGCCCTTCAATCTCCAGCATCTTCCAGAGTTCCTGCTTCAGAAAAACTACACACATCTTAATCAGAATTGAAACACCTTGTTACCAGTGCTGTTTCCAGAACATCGGGAGTTAATCGGGCTTCAGAGGATGGTGAGAACCTCTCCCCTATCTGAACGCTGGTTCTATGTGGGAGAAATGTTCTTGTTCTGAGATCTGTTCAACAGAGAGAGCTTTGTAACTCCCACTGCTTGGGTGTAAGGGTGGGGGTGGAGGGGCATTATTTTTCCTCCTCTCTTCTTCCTGTTCTGAAAAACCTGTCAGATCCAGTCAAGGGTGTGGGACCTGGGAACAAGGCCAAGAGGGTGAGGGAAGATGAGTCAAACATTTCCCTGATGATAGTTGACATCATAATTCCAAATTCCACCCCCAACCTTCCAGGGTCCAGCGCCCTGTCCAACTCCTTCCCCCACTCTCTGGGGACCACTGCCCTTTCCAGTCTCTTTCCCTCTGTATTCAGATGCTCTCCTGCACTCTGCTGAGACCCAGCCCTATGTAGACACACTCGCCCTTTGAGTATTTTGGGGGTTCTTCCTCACTTCCTCTCACACTGACCTCAAAAACAAATGGCTCAAAATCAACCAGGCTAGTGCCTGAGGTATCCAGGAGGCAGCAAGTCTTCACTGTTTTTTTGTTTGTTTGTTTGTTTGCCTTTTTTGGATATTTTTAAAGATTATTTACTTTATTCATGAGAGAGAGAATGTGAATGCATGAGAGACAGAGCGAGAGAGAGACCCTCAAGAGGGTCTGATGGAGCAGTGATCCCTCCCACCTATGATCTACTTCTCCGGCCCTCCAGCTCTTCGGGACCTTAGGTACCTGTGCACCCAGTGTGGTTTCAGGTTGACTTGGGAATAGTGATAAGTAAGCATTTGCTGTCCCTAAGCCACCTGGGTTATAATCCTTAGTAGACCATGGCAGCCGTGCTACAACAGCATGTGAGGCCTCATTGGTTCACTCATCCATTCCTTATACAACTCTGCATGGAATGATTCCATGTGCCACACACTGTGCCCAGAACCAGGGATTAATAGTGGCAATGTAGACAGGTCACAGCCCCAGGGGCACAGAGCATAAAGTCCTTCAGGAAGGGCTGACAGAGAATTATAAAAATGGGAAACTTGAGGGAAGCTACGCTCTAAACTCCATCTCCTAGACTCCAGAAATATTCAGACAAGAAGCCATTTTAAAGCTGAGGTATGCCCTAGCCAGTTCAGGGAATCTATGCTCTAGTCTCCATCTCCTAGACTCCCAAAATATTCAGACAAGGTAGGGCGACCTCCATCTTTTCTCTGTCTCTGGCTGTCTGTATCTCTGTCTGTCTCACACTCTCTCTTTAAATTTTTAATTTTTTCTTTTTTTTAAATTTTCAACCACTTTTCCTCACCTTGGACCTTTTCTTTCACTTGTTAATTTCAGAAACCATTTTAAAGCTGAAGTGTGTCCTGCTGTGTTCATGCACTAACACAATGTGCAATTTTCATTTTTTACATGTAAAAACAAAATTTTTTCTTCTTTTTTGGTAGTATTTTTCTAGTTTTTTTTCTTTTTGCTTATTTTTTTAACCTCACTTTCCCATTCTTAACTTTCACTCTCCACACACGGACTGTCTAGATAGGCCTAGGTGCACAGTAGCAAAGCATCTGAATACTTTTAGAGTCATTGAAATCCTCACTGCTTATTGAACCACCTGCTTTAATGAAGAAATTTCTTTTTATAAATCTGAACTCTAATCTTTCTGTGGATATCCATTGCGAAGCACAGTAGAGGATAGATTTTGTCACAAAATGACCACAAACCACCGCAGAGGCAAAAGGAACATGAGAAATCAGGAAAATATCTCTCCCCTAAGGGAAAAGAACAATCCCTCATCATCCACAGACAGTACAGTAGAACTCATGGAAATGTCTGATAGAGAATTCAGAATATTCATAATGACAAAACTAAATGAGATGCAAGAGCTGAGAGATAATGAACTCCAGAAGATGCAGGAGAAAAGAGACAATGACCTCCAGGAGGTGAGGAAGTTCTTTCATGACCTGAAAGAGGAAATACACACCATAAAAAAGAATCAAATGGTGCTATTAGAGATGAAGGCTGCCATTCAAGAACTCAAACCTCCTTCGAAAGTATTAAAAGCAGATTAGTCCATGCAAAAAAGTCGAATCTCTGATGTTGAAGGCAAAACTTCTGATCTAGAAAAACAACCAAAAAAAAAAAAAAAAAACTAAAAAATAACCCCAAAAAGTAAGAATACTACACGAGAAATATTAGACGGCATTAAGCGCCCAAACATCCAGACAACTGGTATCCCAGAAGGTGAGGAAACTAATGAGGGCATTGATAATCTATTCCATGAAATCTTGGAAGAAAACTTTCCAAATCTAGAGAGGCATTTAAATATCCAGACCCAAGAAATTCAAAGGACCCCTAAGAGAATCAACCCAAGAAGATCTTCTCCAAGGCACAGCATAGCCAGACTAGTCAAATCTACAAAGACAAGATACTAAAATTAGCAAGAGAGAAAGGTCAGGTTACTTATAAAGGTTATCCCATCAGGTTAACCTCAGACCTCTCATCAGAAACAATGCAAGCAAGGAAAGAATGAGAAAATATATTCAAAATGTTAAGTGAAAAACAGTTTCAACCAAGAATACTATACCCAGCAAGATTATCTTTCATGTGGAAAGAAAATATAAAAACATTTTCAGATAAACAAGACCTGAAAGAATTTGCCAAAGCAGACCCACTCTCCAAGAAGTTGTGAAAAGAGTGCTCTACCTGGAATACTAAAGACACGTACAGAAATAAGAGAACAAAGGGCAACCAAGAAAATGACCAATTTAATACCAGGGACAAGAAATAGCAATAATACCCTTGAATGTTAGCTTCCAGGATTTAAACGGAAAGATTGGACCACAGTAATACTGCATATTCAACAGAAGAGAGTTTGAACATAAGACTGAACTAGCGAAATAAAAGTTTATGACTTTTGAGTAAAACATTACTGAATTCTTTTTTTTTAAACTATGCTTTGTTTTCTCTATTTAAACATTTTACTTTCTTTTGAGTTGTTGATAGGTTCAGCAATTTGTTAAAATATTTTTCTTGTTTCTTTAAATAGAAACATAAACTTTTCTTCTTTCCTGACCACTCTTGAATTGGAAATATTTGGGAGTATTCTTATTTTGTGGCAGAAGGGTTATTTGCATAAGTTTAATAATGCTTGTTGCATTGAATCAGAAATTGGAAATACTCATTATTGGACAGGGCTTTAACTGGAATGTCATACCTGAAGATTAATCAGAAATTGGAAATACACATTATTGGACAGGGCTTTAACTGGAATGTCATACCTGAAGATTAATCAGAAAACTATGGAACTAAGGTGAATTTCAAGTAAGCCAACAGAAGCTCTTAGAAAGATGGCCTGACACCATAAATAGTTCTGCCTGGGATAGAGGATTAGACAAGATATATGAAAGAATTTATAATATAAAATAACCTGGACTTTTCCAGCCCAGCATTGTAATCAGTAGAGATTGCAAAAGAGCAACCACACCAGAGGAATATCTTGAGAGAGACTTTGAAGGAAGAAAAAGAGACTGATCTTTGCTAGCAGATGGTATATCACAGAACACTTGGTAGGCAGGGCTGAATTGAGAAGGTTGATGTGTGACTTGTGTGCTGGGCATTTGCTTTTCAACAATTTGAGTAGTCAACAGGTAAATATTTTCTCAGAAATATTTAAAACCATTCTGTCTCTGTTGTTACAGAGTCACAAACAAAATTATACAAACTTACAAGAAATATTTTGAGCATTATCTTTAAAATTCAGTATTCTGAAATTTTGAAAGTTGTTTATTAACTGTCAAGAACTATGGAGTATGAGCAAAAAACTTTTTGATATGTAAAGTAAATGTTTGTGGGAAAATGTAAAAATGAATAAATGGGAAAAAATGGGAAACTTACAATTATTAGAAAAGCTAGCTCTCCTTGAGCCCAGGAAAATAGCAACTCTTTTTTTTTTTAAAGAATTGTTTATTTAATTTTTATTTATTCATTTGTTTATTTTCATTTGACCAGAGAAAGACAGACACACAGAGAGAAGGAAACTGAGAAAGCAAACCACCAGTCCAGGGCACGAACCGTGGCTGGCCACGTGGAAGTGTCCAACACCTTAACCACCACACCACCTGCTGGCCCCTGGACAATAGCTAAGTCTTAGAATAGCTGTTGTGGGTGGGGAAGTCGAAGATCCAGGAGCTGGCAGATCTGTGACGTGGGCAGGTCCACTTCCTTGTTCACAGATGGCCGTCTTCTTGCTGGGTTTTCACGTTGGAAGGGACAAATGGCTATCTCGGGGCCTCTCCTGGGAGGCCACAAATTCCATTTATCAGGGTGTCGCTCTCATGACCTAATCACCTCCCAGAGGCCCAATCCAAACACTCAGCTCCACAGTCCTGTAGAGTGTAGTGCAGAGAACCAGGCACCAGGGAACACAGACCAACTTACTCTGAGGAATCAGTGCTTTTAAGTGGATGAGCTGAGCAGAGGTATGGGGGTTGGGCAGTAGGGAGAAGAGAGGAAAAAGTTCCAGTGAATAGGAAGAGCCTGCTTGGAGACCCTGAGGCAGAAAAAGTATGACCCAGGCGAAATACAGACCGAAGTCAGCGTGGCCGCATCACGGTGAAGAAGGAAGAGCTGGATCTGACATGAGTTACAGAGGTTGGTAGAAGCGTGATGGCCTCTGTATGAAGTCTGAAATTCATCCCAAAAGTAAAAGAGATGAAGCTGTGAAGCCAGGTGGGATACTATCAGATGTGCTTTTTTTTTTTTTTTTTTTTTTTTTTTTTTTTTTTCCTTAGGGTGTATGTGTTCACCAGAGAGAGAGAAACAAACAGACAGACAAATGAGAAGGAAACTGAGAAATCACCCCCAGGGGTGGGGTTGGGGGGCTGGCTACACCGCAATCCCTTCTCCACCATCCTCCTCCCTGGATCTTGGGCACTCACACACATGCCTGGAATGATTTTGAAGCCACTGAGTCTGGGACTCGAACTGTGGTCAGCACGTGGGAGTCTAGTGACGTAACAGCCATACCATCTGCTGGTTCCCAGGTGCACATTTTAAAACCTTACGTAGCATAGAGAAGAGCGGAGGTGAAACATGACACAGAGGCTTACCCACCTGGAAAGGTTTCAGATTCATGACCGGAGACCTCCCTGAGTGTGCCAGGCATTCGCATGCTTACCATCCAGGGCTGGCGCGGGCTGCGTGTGCAAAGCCAAAGAGGAGACGTGAGGAATGTGCAGGACGTGACCACCAGAATAAGACCAGGGTCTTTATCCAGACATGGCCTTGGGTGGCTGGATTGTTATGAGCAGAATGTCTTGGGATTGTTTTGAACTGAATGTTCCAAAGTATTGTTATAACAACCTGATAAATTCAGTAAGGACTTAAAACCTTACATCACAGGAGTCTCTGGAGTGTGTACAAATACTAGCAATAAAGTACACTCAAGGCTGACCGGTATTGACTGGCGGGCCTCCCGTTTCTATCCTGTCTTCTTGTCTTTCTTTAATCCTCGCCCCCTGACTCAGGAACTGTCCGCAGTTGGTGGGTTTGACACTGCACCTCGCTTGGAGCATCAAGACCCTGTTGGGGATGATATCCCTTTGTCTCTGTCTCTCTCTCTATTTGTTTCTGTTGCTCATGGGAGAAAGAAATAAACTTTTTAAAAGAAAAACAATAATAATAAAATGAGCCCCTCAAATAGGAGACCCGTGGTCCAGCCTGGCTCTGTGCCCTTGCTCCCGTAAACAGCACCCATGCTGCACCACCACCTCCAGACTTCTGGTGAGTCATATCGGCCCATCCCAGTCCATGCACCGGCTCTAAACTGACCTCATCTCCAGTTCCACAGTGCTGATAAGTGCCCCAGGGTGTGTGAGTGTGTGCAATACAACTCTGTGGTCAGGTTTGGGGAGCAGCAGAGATCCTCTCGGACTCCCACACACCGTGTTGACTAAGAGCGAAGGAGGAAGCTGATCTAAACTACACTGGGAGCTTCCCGAGGGCAGGACCTATTTCATTAGGGGCCCGGTACCGGGCACTCGTCATAGTGTATCTATCCCAGGCACCGTTTGCACTTTGCACACACAGCTCGCTTTGTCTTACAAACGTCCTGCAACTTAGCTGCCATTCTCATCTCTGTTTTCCACAGTATCTAAACCGAGGCACAAGGAAGTGAAGCAGCTCAGCCCAGAGCCGCAGACGAGGGTGTGGTAGAACCAGGGCTGAACCCGCGCTGCATGTTGCCGGCCCGTGGTCGACGCTGGGCTACACAATCGCAGGAGCCAGCAGAGAAATATCAGGGTCATTTCTTCCCAACTCTTCTGCCTTGCCTGGCATACAATTAGTGCTTAACAAATACTGAACAGACGGCTGCATGTGTCAGGTCATCCCTCTTTCAGGTTTTTTTAGATCATTTCCCACTGTATATGCATAATTACATCAAAGTCTGTCCCCTACGTGCCTTTCTAATAAATCCATAAAATCCGTGTAGATGCTCCTAAAAATGTCTAAATCTAAATATCTGATTTAAACCAACATTTCTTGTTGTTTATTTATTTTTTTAAAGATTTATTTATTTATTCATTCATTCATTCCTTCATTTTTTAAAATTTGACCAGAGAGAGACACAGAGAGAGAGAGGAAAGTGAGAAAGGAAGCCACCAGGTGCAGGACTCGAACCGTGGTTGGCCATGTGGGAGTATCCAGCACCTTAACCACACGCCACCTGCTGATCCCGTTATTTATTTTTTTGAAAGAGATTTTTGCTATCGAGCACGTGCACTCACCAAAGAGACAAAGAGATAGGAAGTGAGAAATCATCCCCCAGGAGGGATGGCCATGCCACAATCCCTTCTCCATTCTCCTCCCAGGATCTCAAGCATGCACACGCACTTGCCTAGCATGATTTTGAAACCTCCAGGTCCAGGACACAAACTGTGATCAGCCATGTGTGAGTCCAACGACATAACCACCATGCCATCTGCCAGTCCCTAAACCAATATTTAAATATGAAATACAAGTTGTACTAAGTTCTCACTACCATCCTCATTTTAAAAAACTTTTTGCCATAGAGCATATGCATTCACAAGAAAGAGACTGAGAGAGGGAAAACGAGAAATTGCCACCGAAGAGGGATGGCCATGCCACAATCCCTTCTCCTCCCCTCCCTTCTCCTCCTGGGATTTTGGGTACACACACACATGAGCCCAGTGTGATTTTCTTTTTTTCCTTTTCTTTTTTAAAGAATTATTTTATTTATCTTTATTTATTTTAATTTGACCAGAGAGGGACAGAGTGAGGGAGAGAGAAGGTAAGAAAGCAAGCGCCAGGTCTGGGACTCGAGCCACGGTCTGCCATGTTGGAGTCCAGCACCCTTAACCACCATGCTACCTACTGGCCCCAAGCCCAGTGTGATTTTCAAGACACCAGGTGGGAATTCAGCATCTTAACCACCATGCCGCCTGCTGGCCCCACCATCTTCTAAGTTCACAAAGGTCTAGAGCCTCCTGGAAGAACTGTAGGGTCATAAAACCAGAGAAGAGTCTGAAGTCATCCGATTCACACTGGCCTTCAAAACCATGTCCCAGTCTAAATCATCCGCTGCTTCCTTTTCTAGCTTAACACCTTTGATAATTATGTTAAATACCTAGAGCAGATCAAGCATACACAAAAATGCTTTATTAGGTTCTTCCTCATAAAACACAGGATGCTTTAAGGTCTAGGACTATGTCTTGGTTATTTTTGTACTTCAAGCTCTGAACTATTGCCTGGAGTTCAAGAGTCATGACTACATCTTCGTCTGTTAGTTCTTATTCCAATCTCTAAGGAGACACAAAACTAGTCTCCTCCTCCCATGCGATAGTCCTTCAAATATGGGAAGATATCCCTGCCCCCAATTTTTTGCTTTGAGCTTAATATGCCCATTTCCCCACATTTCCTCTAAGGAATAGTCTCAAAGCCCTTCCTCTTGGGACCAGCAGTTAGCGTAATGGCTATGTCGCTGGACTCCCACATAGTCGACCGCGGTTCAAGTCCCGGACCTGGCGGCTTAAACTCATGCCGGGCGCGTGTGCGTGCGTGCCCAAGATCCCGAGAGGAGAATGGAGGAGAAGGGATTGCGGCGTGGCCATCCCCCCTGGGGGGTGATTTCCTGCTTTCTATCTCTCTGTCTCTCTCTGTCTGTCTGGCGAGCGCACGCGCCCTATAGCAAAAACCTCTCCAAAAAAAGAAAAAAAAAAAAAAAAGCCCTTCCTCTTGAGGGAGGCTATCTGTGACTCCAATCACCTTTTTTTTAGTCGCTAGGTTTCCTAACACTCAGGGCGCAGATGCAGACACAGTGCGATTCTTCTCCATTGCTAGCCAGCCTCCACAAGGGCCCGATGACACTCCTTCTCTAATATCTACGTCTGTCTGTAGTTCCCTCCCACACTGAACAGAGGCGACCTACGTGACAAATAGGATCTGTGAAAATGACAGTCTGTGACTTTTGAGACTAGGTTATAAAAGACACAGCCTCCACCTTATTTTTAATTGTTTTGGGGGGAGGGGAGCCAACAGATGGCATAATGGTTATGTTACTGGACTCCCACATAGTTGACCATGGTTTGAGTCCCGGACCCACTGGCTTAAAACTCACTTTGGGCACATGTGTGTGCATGCCCAAAATTCTGAGAGGAGAATGGAGAAGGGATTCCTGTGTGGTCATTCCCCCCACTTTGGGGGGGATTTCTAGCTTTCTCGCTCTCTGTCTCTGGCAAGTACATGCACCCTATAGCAAAAAACTCTCTTAAAAAAACATTTAGCGGGGAGGACCAGCAGTTGGCATAATGGCTATGTCGCTGGACTCCCATGTAGTCGACCACAGTTCAATTCCTGGACCTGGTGGTTTAAACTCACGCCAGGCGTGTGTGTGTGCATGCCCAAGGATCCCGAGAGGAGAATTGAGGAGAAGGGATTGCGTCGTGGCCATCCCCCCTGGGGGGTGATTTCTCACTTTCTGTCTCTCTGTCTCTATCTGGTGAGTACACATGCCCTATAGCAAAAACCTCTCAAAAAAAATATTTTTTTTTAAATAGGGCATGTGCACTTGCCAGAGAGGTGAGAGAGAGAGAAATACAGAGAGACGGAAAGTGAGAAATCACCCCCAGGACGTAAAGCAACACCGCAACCCCTTCTTCACCGTACTCCCCTCAGCATCTTGGACACGCACGCACACATGCCCGGCATGGTTTTTCAGGCTACCGGGTCTGGGATTGGAACCAGAGTTGACCGTGTGGGAATCCAGCTGCTTTAGCCACCACGCCATCAGCTGGCCCCTACCTTATTCTCTTAAGTCCCTCCCTCTGGGAGAAGACGCCCGCCATATCTTGAGGACACTCAGGCTGTGGAGAGACTCACGTGATGAAAGGCCGCAGGGTCCGACACTCACAGTGAGTGAGCCGTCCTCATGGTGGGTCTGCCAGCCTCCACCAGGCCTTCGGGAGGCTGCAGCCTCAACCAACATCTCGACTGGAACCTCCCAAGAGACCCCGTGCCGGACCACCCTGCTAAGCCACTCGCCAGCTTCTAAGCTACAGAATAACGACGTGTATTATGGTTTCATGCCACGAGGCTTTGGGGTAGTTGGTTATGCCGCAGTAGATGACTGTTAACAGCAAAGTCAGGAAAAGAGAGACTCATCCTTCCTTCCTGACTCTGAACATAATAAGAAACAGGGGAAAGACAAAGAAAAATGGGCAGACTAGATGGAGCAAAGTGTTAGTTGTTCAAGTTTTAGGGTTTTTAAATTTTCTTTGTTTTGTGTTGGAGCATCTGCATAAAAGTTACTGAAAGCCGGAGGGACCAGAAGTTAGCGTAATGGCTATGTCGCTGGACTCCCACGTAGTTGACCGCAGTTCGCGTCCCGGACCCGGTCGCTTAAAACTCACGCCGGGCGCATGTGCCTGTGTGCCCAAGATCCCGAGAGGAGAATGGAGGAGAGGGGATTGCGAAGTGGCCATCCCCCCTGGGGGGTAATTTCTCGCTTTCTGTCTCTCTGTCTCTCTGTCTGTCTGGCGAGCGCACGCGTCCTATGGCCAAAAAAAAAAAAAAAAAAAAAAAACTCTTCAAAAAAAAAAAAAAAGTTACTGAAAACCCAGCCATGGTGGAGCGGGTCAAAGGGCACCACTGGGTGATGCTGGGGCTCCATGGAGGCCTGCGTTTGGAGCAGGGTGGACCTGAGCACCCAGACAGGCCTGTGGATCCGAATGGCTAGGAGCCTGGTGGCTGGATTACAGTAGGGTAAGACCCTGTTGTTTATTTCTCTCATGAAGTAAACAAATAAAATTAAAGTCTAAAAACAGAATTTTTTATGTGATGTGTATTTCTTCAAGATTTTTTGGGGTTTTTTTTTGGTTTTTTTTTTTGGTTTTATTTGCTATAGGGAGCATGGGCTCACCAGAGAAGGGATGGCTATGCTGTAACCCCTTCTCCTCCACTCTCCTCTCTGGATTTTGGGCACACACACACACACACACACACACACGCACACACACACCCATGCCCGGCATGATTTTAGAGCTGCCAGGTCTGGAACTCGAATCATATGGTCAGTCATGTAGGATCCAGCCACCTTAACCTTGCCACTGGCTGGCCCTCTTATGGTATATTTTTTTAACCATCACACCAACTGCTGGCCCCAAAAACCTGAGTTTTTCTTACAGAGAAATAAAAAAAAAAAACAAAAAACGTAAAGGATTATTTTAGGGGCTGGCAGGTGATGTGGTAGTAAAGGGCTCTGGACTCCCACATCTCTGACCATGGTTCAAGTCCCAGACCTGGTAGCTTGCTTTGTCACTTCCTCCCCCCTCCCCCACCCCATTCCTTTTCGGTCAAATATAAATAAATAAATAAAATAAAGTTAAATAAAATAAATCTTTTTAAAAAGGATTTTAAAATTATTTTTAAAAGAATTCTTTTTTAAAAAGTTATTTTATTTAACTTGATTTATCATTATTATTATTATTATTTTCCAGTTTGATCAGAGAGAGACAGAGACAGAGAAAGAGAGAGAGGAAAAGTGAGAAATCAAGCCACCAGGTCTGGGAATTGAGCCATAGCTGGTCATGTGGGGTCCAGAGCTTTTAACCACCACACCACCTGCCAGTCCCAAGAATTTAAAAATTCTTTTAAAAAAAGAATTATTTTATTTAACTAATTTTATCATCATCATCATCATCATTATCATTATTATTATTATTATTATTTTCCAGTTTGATTAAAGAGAGACAGAGAGAGGGAAAGTGAGAAAGCAAGCCACCAGGACTGGGACTTGAACTGCAGTCGGCCATGTGGAAGTCCAGCGTCTTTAACCACCATGCCACCTGCTGGCCCCAAGTCAGGTAACTTTAGAGCTCAATGTCCAAGGTGCTACTCTTGTGCCTAGTGGTGGTAAGCACATGAGGGGATGTGTGAATGAGCTCAGGCTTTGGGGACCACCTGCACTACTGAACTCTGCACTGGATATACAAGTATTTCAAAACACGTGGGCTGCCCCACAGCCTGGTGGTTAGGATGCCACACGACCTAGTGCAATTCAAACCCTGGCTCCAGAAGTTTGCAAAACACTCTCAGTACATGTGTTTGCATGTGCCCCAAATCCCAACAGGATAGAGAAATGGAGGAGAAGGGACTGACATGACCATATCCCACTCAGTAGTGCTTGCTCTCTCTCTCTCTCTCTCTCTCTCTTTCTCTGTCTTTCTCTGGCAAGCACACGTAGTCTCTGGCAAAGAAAAAGAAAAAAAAATTTTAAATACCAGTGTGTCCTTTGAAGCTATAATGGTAATCCAAGGCTCAGAAAATTAAATGTATCTTGCCTATCATATTAGATTTGGAGGAACAAAATAGTTCTAAGTGAACTTCAGAAATCTTGCTATGGGATCGGCAGGTGGCATGGTAGTGCAGGGCGCTGGACCACCACATGGCCGACCACGGTTAGAGTCCCGGACCTAGCAGCTTGCCTTCTCTCTCTCTGTCTCTCTCTGGTCAAATTAAAATAAATAAATGCAGTTAAACAAAATAATTCTTAAGTAAATAAATAAAATAAAATAAAATACATAATTACTTTTTTAAAAAAAGAAATCTTCTATTACCTATTTTTACTGTAGTTAAGTGCACCATTTGGAAGGCATTTGGATAAGAACATGTAAGAGAAAGCAATGTCTGTATTCCGAAAAATAAGGGACAAGTGAGGCAAAAGCAGAAATAATATTCTTACCAGTGCTTGTACATTGCTTAACATGTCACAGCACAATACCGCAGTGAAATAAACCTAGATACACTAGTCCCATTCTATCGATTTCAAGAGAAACTAAAGTTAAAAGGCTTACTCAAGCTCAAACGACTCCTGAAAGGCTGAAATGTAACAAAGATCTGAGACTCCTAGTGTTTCTGCGGGTCTCATTTTCTTCTACCGGAGAGGAAAACTAAATAAGAAGGAAAAGATGCAAAAATGTAATGAGCAAATGAAACTATCCAAGTTTACTCAGCATAATGAGCGATCGCTTAGTGTTTATGAAAAAGCTCAATGTCTCCCCCAACACTTAACAACCCTAGGATGACACTTAAGAATCTGGGGAAACTGGGTTGACTCACTCTGTTATTGTCGTCTGAGCAGTCGCACTAATAATAGAAGGCATTGCAGAGAGATGCTGGGAGGATTAAACAAGGTAATACCTGTAAAGAATGATTAGTATTCGATGAGTGTTGTTACTGATGTTGTTGTCATTTTAATCAGGGTGTATCTAGTATTCTAATATTAGATAAGGGAGCCTGTTTGGACTGTCAGAAGATGACAAGAACACTAACATGATGTCTCTCAACGAAAAGTGAACAACCAAATATACCTCTGGAAACTCTGTGCACTGGGAGAATCTGTCTCTACCACAGCCTTTCAGGCTGAGAGTGGCTAAAGGAAGCAGCTTTTCACACCTCCTGATGTTGCCATCCTGGGCAGACACATCTGTAAAGAAGGAGCGTGCTTTTTGCCATCTTCACCACCCACCACGGGCTTGATGGACGTCTACTGATTTGGAAGGAACGTGATCACTTCGGCATTTCTGACGGTGTCCTCCCGGTTCACTGTTCAGATGAGATGACACAAATTTGCATTGGTGGAAGGACACGGCCAATACTCTGGATGCCTTGACTTACCAAAGAAGAAACATGGTATTTCCTACATCGAGGCGCTCATAAAGAAGAGGGGAGAAGCTGGAAGAAAGATGAGGAAGACAGAGAGGGAGCAGGATAAGGCCAGGTGAACAGGGCTAAATGTTACAGACCTGAGAAAAAAGACTTGATGCGTGCCAGCATGGGTCACGGCTGCTCTCTTCCACTGGGAAGCAAGGAGAGTTAGTCGGGTGTGGACAGAAGGCACCACAGTGAGACCTATGACTGGTAGTAGTCCTTCCAACCTTGGCTGATGCTCCAAGCAAGGCAAAGAAGTTAAAGAGTCCAGGAGAACAATCTGCTCCTTTTGAGGAAAAGAAAGAAGAAAGAAAGGACAGAAGGAAGACAAATAAGGTGTTTTCACTGCATTGTAATCAGCAATTCTCCATTATTGCCTTCCTTCAGTTTCCTTATCCAGAGAATGAAAATATTCCTTTCTACCGGCCTCCTTCACAGGACAATTCACCATGACGGATCGTGTTCTGAGCACCTACAAAGCTTTATAGAAATATAAGAACATACTGGGACCAGCAGTTAGCATAATAGCTATGTTGCTGGATTCCCATGTAGTCAACCGTTGTTCGAGTCCTGGACCCAGTGGCTTAACCTCATGCTGGGCGCGTGTGCGTGCGTGCCCAATATCCCGAGAGGAGAATGGAGGAGAAGGGATTGCGGCGTGGCCATCCCCCCGGGGTGGGGGGGGGGGGGGGATTGATTTCTTGCTTTCTGTCTCTCTGTCTCTCTCTGTTTTTCTGGCTAGTGCATGTGCCCTATAGCAAAAACTTCTCAAAAAAAAAAAAAAAAAAAAAAAAAAGAGAAAAGAAAGAAATACAAGAACATACTGCTACAAACAAAATGATGTATAATGACTGGATGTACAAATAATAATAAATAAAACTAATTAAAAAAAGAACATACTGCAACCATTTCTCTATTCCAGTCCCTCCTCCCCTTGCCATTCTGAGCCAACCCACTTAGTTTTACAAACATTCTACAATTTAGGTTTCATTTTCATTCTGAGGAAAGTAGGGTGTGCTGGTTTTTGTTTGTTTCTTTTTAGGGTTTTTTTGTTGTCTTTTTTAAAAGAATTATTTATTTATTGACTTCTATTTGTTATTATTATTTTTTTTAATTTGGCCAGAGAGAGAGAGAGAAAGAGAAAGTGAGAAAGCAAGCCATCAGGTCTGGGACTTGAACCATGGTCAGCCATGTGGGAGTCTAAGCCTTAGCCACCATATCACCTGCTGGTCCCCCTTTTTTTTTTTTCTTTTTTTAATGGAGCACCTACACACACATGTGAGAGAAAGAGAAAGAGTAGTACCTTCCACAGAGTCTGGTCTCTCTGCAATCCCCTTCCTCCAGCCCTCCAACCATTGGATCATGGGCATTTGCAAGTGTGCCTGGCATGTTTCAGGCCAACCAGGCTGGGATTTGAACTTCAGTTGCCATATGGGATTAAAACAGCACCATGGATCAGCCCAAGTTTTTATTGTTGTTTAAGTATCACTTACTGTGCTTTAAATGGCAATTAACAAAACTCAGTTTTAATCATCTCACTAAATAAAGGTATATATTGGCTTTACCAGAGGCTGAAGTTCAGGAGTGAGGCAGACATTCCCAATACCGTGGGGCCTCTGCCTCCATTTCTTTTTTTTTTTTAATCTATTATTGTTATTATTTTGATTTGCTAAAGGGCATGTGTGCTCACCGGAGAGAGACAGAAAGAGAAAGGGAGAAGGAGGGAAAGTGAGAAAGCAAGCCACCTGGTCCAAGACTCAAACTGCAGTCAGCTGTATGGGAGTCCAGCACCCTAACCACCATGCCACCTGCTGCCCCACCCCCATTTCTTTGCAATCCTTTTCTTTTTTTCTAGGCTCTATTTATATCTGTGTGTCAGATTCTTCCAAGCCAATCATTGGCTTGGTTTAAATCATTCATTCGATGTATCTAAAGCATAAGATATAGTAAATTTTTAGTTGAAAATAAAATAATGAAAAAGATGAAGCAAAAAACAAACAAATAGAAAAATCACATCTTCCTCTTTGGAGTCAGAGATAGTGCCAAGTCCAAAATTACGGGCTGGAATATAAAATTATGAATGCAATAAAGCCAATAACAGACGTCTAGTATAAGCACAGTTTGGAAATTTTGGCCTATACTACCTGTAATTCAAGCACTCTTGAAAATGGAGAAGACAGGGATTGTGGTGTGGACATCCTCCCTGGGGGTGATTTCTCGCTTTCTTTCTCTCTCTCTGTCTGTCTGGTGAGTGCATGCACCCTATACCCTATAGCAAAAACCTCTCCAAAAAAAAAAAAAAAGAAAGAAAGAAAATGGAGAAGACATTGGAGCTAGCAGGTGGCATGGTGGTTAACAAAATGGACTCCCACAGAGTTGATTGCAGTTCGAGTCCTGGACCTGATGGCCTGCTTTCTCAGTTTCCCTCTCTCTTTCTGTCTTTCTCTGGTGAGTGCATGAGCCCTATTGCAAACTTAAATAATTATAATAATTAATAAATTAAATAACTAAATAATAAAAAAAATTTTAAATGGAGATTTCAAACTTGGCGAATAAGATTTTCTTTTTTTTGAGAGGTTTTTGCTATAGGGCACATGTGCTCACCAGAGAGACAGAAAATGAGAAATCACCCGCCATGGGGGATGGCCACACCACAATCCCTTCTCCTCCATTCTCCTCTCATGATTTTGGGCACACACACACGCACGTGCCCAGTGTGAGTTTTAAGCCACTGGGTCCAGGACTTGAACTGCAATCCACTACGTGGGAGTTCAGAAACATAACCATTACGCCATCTGCTGGTACTGGAGAATAAAAATTAAGAAAACATCAGCCCAGGGGCCAGCAGGTGGTGTGGTGGTTATGGGTGCTGGACTCCCAGATGGCTACCAGCAGTTCACGTCCCAGACCTGGAGGCTTGCTTTCTCACTTTCTCTCTCTCTCTTTCTCTCCCTCTCTGGTCAAATTAAAATAAATAAATAAAGTCAGATAAAATAATCTTTCAAAAAAGAAAACACCAGCCCAGTGACATTTATTATCACTAAATCTTAGCATAAGAGTGTTAGAAACTAAGTCCATAAGGAAATAAGTTGATCTAATTTGTTCCCTGCTTCTCCCGAGTGCCTTGAAGAGGGCTTGACAAATAGTAAGCATTCAATAAACATCTGTTGAATTAATGAAAAAACGTTTTTCTAATGAAGGGTCTTTTATCTGAACATGAGCAAGCTGTCTTCTCAAAGGGAAGATCCATAAAACAGTAAGTTAAAATTTAACTACAGGATTTAGTACACATCTCTGTACAAGGAGGAATGAAAAGACATCAGAAAAACACTAGACACTGTTTTTTGTCCTTAAAAAAAAATGAACACTAAAACATGGTGCACCGTCAAGGGTATGAACTGCAGATTCTCAAAGACAGGGGTTTAATACCTGCATCTGGTAAACTGACCTTTGACAAGGGCTCCCAGAATGAACTATGGGGAAATGATAGTCTCTTCTCTGAATGGTGTTGGATATTGAAGGCCAGACAGTGGTGTGGTGGTTAAAGAGGCTGGACATGACCAACTTCGTGGTTTGAGTCCTAGACCCAGTGGCTTGAAAAACATGTCAGGCATGTGTGTATGTGTGCCCCAAATCTCAAGAGGAGAATAGAGGAGAAGAGACTGTGGCATGGCCATCCCCCATTGGGGGTGCTTTCTCACTTTCTCTCTCTTCCTGTCGTGCTGATGAACACACACGCCCTGTAGCAAATTTTTTTAAAACAAAATTGGATATGGATATACAAAAGAATGACATTGGCACTTTATCTCCTATCATAGATAAAAGTATCTCGGGGCCAGCAGGTGGCGTGGTGGTTAAAGGTGCTGGATTCCCACATGGCTAACGTTGGATCCAGTCCCAGACCTGGCAGCTTGCTTTCTCACTTTCTCTCTCACTCTATCCCTCTATGGTCAAATAAAAATAAATAAATGGATAAAGATAAATAAAATAATTAAAGAACTTTTTTTTAAAAAAAGTATCTCAAAATGGCTTAAAGTCTTAAACATAAGACCTGACATTATTTGTTCCCGCGTAATATATATTGAGTGTCTGCACTCTATGACCGAAACTAATTCACTAAAGAATATAGAAACACAGTATATAGATGTAAATACCAGATATAGTATGTGTGCAAGAGGAGGGTCTGAGGAAGGACATTTAGAAGGAAAATAGGGAGGCAAAGTATTGATGTCACAGGGTGGCGTGGTATTGTCTGTTGAGGATGTTTTGTGGTTTTGTCAACTGTGTTGGGGAGAGATGTTCACCTGTTGAAATATCCATTTTGTAAGACAAATAATAATGTGACTGGATGTATAAAAGAAAATGAAATGGGGAACCAGCAGTTAGCGTAATGGCTATGTCGCTGGATTCCCACGTAGTCGACCGCGGTTCGCGTCTCGGACCCGGTGGCTTACAACTCACGCTGGGCGCGTGTGCGTGTGTGCCCAAGATCCCGAGAGGAGAATGGAGGAGAAGGGATTGCGGCGTGACCATCCCCTCTGGGGGGTGATTTCTCGCTTTCTGTCTCTATGTCTCTCTCTGTCTGTCTGGCGAGCGCACGCGCCCTATAGCAAAAAAACCTCTCCAAAAAAAAAAAAAAAAAGAAAGAAAGAAAAGAAAATGAAATGAAAAATAAATTAATTAATTTTTTTTAAAAAAAAGACCTGCAGGACCAGCAGTTAGCATAATGGCTATGTCGCTGGACTCCCATATAGTTGACAGCGGTTTGAGTCCTGGACCGGTGGCTTAAAACTCATGCTGGGCGCATGTGCGTGCGTGCCCAAGATCTCAAGAGGAGAATGGAGGAGAAAGGATTGCGCCGTGGCCATCCCCCTGCGGGGTGATTTCTCGCTTTCTGTCTCTCTGTCTGGCGAGCGCACGCGCCCTATAGTTAAAACCTCTTCAAAAAAAAAAAAAAAAAAAAGAGAGAGAGACCTGAAACCATACAACTCTTAGATGAAAACAGGAAAAATTCCTTGCTATTGACAATGATTTGTTTTGCATATGATACCAAAACCACAGACAATAAAAAACAAGCCAGACTGCATCAAACTAAAAAATCTTCTGCACAGCAAAGGAGACGATCAACAAAATGAAAAGACATGACAGTGGTAAAACGTGGACTCTGAGGCTGACCCACATGGAAAGGTTCTGGGTTCGTGTCTGAAGGCTTC
The DNA here is from genome assembly GCA_026018925.1 of Tupaia tana. Lineage (NCBI taxonomy): Eukaryota > Metazoa > Chordata > Mammalia > Scandentia > Tupaiidae > Tupaia > Tupaia tana. The sequence goes on along the minus strand of JAKSZU010000017.1, from coordinate 48,366,511 downwards.
CCTAGGTATGTGCAGCACATTCATACCCATGATTCAGGGGACCGAAGCTGGGGTTGGTTTGTGATGTCAGGACCCTGTTGGGGGTGCTGTCTCTCTCCCTTTCTCTGTCTTTTTCATTCATGGAATAAATAAATAAATGTTTTAAAAAAGAGGAGGTAATCTATAGAATGGGAAAAAATATTTAGAACTATAATATATATCTAATAAGGGGTTAATATTCAAAATGTATAAAGAAAAGACCCAGCAGGTGGCATGGTTTAAGACACTGGACACTCCCACATAGTCCACCATGGTTCAAGTCCCAGACCTGGTAGGTTGCTTTGTTGCTTTCCCTTTTTCTATCTGTGTGTTTCTCTCTTGTCAAATTAAAATAAATGAACGAATAAATAAAATTAAATGAATATTTTTAATGAAAATTAAAATAAAATATATGAAGAACTCATCCAACTCAATAGTAATATACCAAATATGACGCCAGCAGATGGCAGAGAGGTTAAGGCGCTGGATCCCACACAGCCAACCTTATACTTGAAAATCATGATGGGCACGTGTGCATGTGTGCTCAAAATTCTGAGGAGAGTGGAGGAGACGGGATTGTGGCACGGCCATCTCCCCAACAGGGGAGATATAAAGGTGCTCAGCATCACTAATCACCAGGAAAATGCAATTGAAGTCACAAAGAGCTACCACTTTTGACCTATTCGGATGGCTATCATCAAATAGAGAAAAGTGTTCACAAGGATCAGTGGAGAAAGAGGAAGCCTTGCACACTATTGGCGGAAGTGATTTATGGAAGTCCCAGACCTGGTGGCTTGCTTTCTCACTTTCCCTCTCTCTCTTTCTCTGTCTCTCTGATCAAACTGGAAAATAATAAATGAAGTTAAGTAAAATAATACTTTTTAAAAAAGGAAAAAGAAATGAGTATCTCAAAAAGATATGTGCACTCCCGGGACCAGCAGTTAGCGTAATGGCTATGTCCCTGGACTCCCATGTAGTCAACCACGGTTCGCGTCCCAGACCCAGTGGCTTAAACTCACGCCGGGTGCGTGTGCATGCGTGCCCAAGATCCTGAGAGGAGAATGGAGGAGAAGGGATTGTGGTGTGGTCATCCCCCCTGGGGGGTGATTTCTCGCTTTCTGTCTCTCTCTGTCTTTGGCAAGCGCACGCGCCCTATAGCAAAAACCTCTCCAAAAAAAGAAAAAAAAAAAAGATATGTGCATTCCATATCATTGCTGCATATCATTGCAGCATTATTCACAATAGCTAAGACATAAAATCAATCCAAGTGTCCATCAATGAGTAAGTGGGTAAATAAAATGTGGTTTATATACAAAATAAAATATTATCCAACCATAAATAGAAGGAAATCCTGCCATTTGTGACAACATGGAAGAAGATAAAGGACACTAGTCTGGGACCAGTAGGTGGCACGGTGGCCAATTGTGAGGTTTGAATTCCGGATCAGCAGTTTGAAAACACCCTGGGGTATGTGCGTGTGTGTGCTCAAAATCCCAAGAGGAGAATGGAAAAGAGAGGAAATCACTTTCCCTCTCTGTCTCTCTTCAGTCTCTTCAATGTGCACATGTGCCCTATAGCAAAAATCTAAAAAGAAAAAGAAAAAAAAGGACATTACATTAAGTGAAATATGTCAGGCATAGAGGGGCAAATATTCCCTATTTGATCTGTTATGTGGGATCTAGAAGAGTCAAACAGAGGCCAGTAGGTGGCGTGTTGATTAAGGTGCTGGACTCCCACATGGCTGACTGCAGTTCGAGTCCCGTACCTGGCAGCTTGCTTTCTCAACTTTCCCTTTCTCATGTTTGTTCTCTCTCTCTCTGGCCAAATTTTTTAAAATAATAAGAAATAATAAAATAAAGAAATAATCTTGAAATTTTAAAAAGTCAAACTCTTAGAAGCAGAGAGTAGAATGGTGGTTTCCAGAGTCGGGGCGAGCAGGAAAAATGGGGAGATGTTGGTTAAGGGTATAAATTTTCACTTACTGCATTACATACTTGAAATTTGCCAGGTCAGATCTTAAGTGCCAGCGCGCGCGCACACACACACACACACACAGAGTAACTAGTGAGACAATACATGTGTTATTTGACTTGACCATGCTCCTCATTTAAAACATACACAGATATCAAACCATCATATATACATCTTAAATACATCCAATTCTTAGATGCCCTATAAATTTGTCAAATATACCTCAAAGAAGTTGGGGGTGGGGGAAGACACGGGTTGGAATCCTGGTTCTGCTACTTACTCATTGTGAGTAATTAAGACCTGGCAGACTATCTCTTTGAACCTCAGTTTCTCATCTATAAAATGGAGATGATATTCTTCCCACCCCTTATTGTGATGATCCAATCTTATCGCATAAAATGCTTAGTATGTTGTCTGGCATGGTATACTCAGTGAAGGATAGTTATTATCTTATTATTCTCATCAAAGTTCCTAAGAACCTTGAATGTGACATAGTCAAAAGGTCCACTCAGCTCTGGGACCATCCGACTCTCCCTGTAGGTAATGCTGAGGGGCTAGTCTGTAAGATATTGCTATGGGGATGTTAAAGGTATGCCCTAGGCAGGCATAAATGAGTCCTTTATATCCTAATGAGTAAAGAAAAAATGATAGGGCCAGCCAGTGGTGCGGTGGTTAAGGCGGCTGGATCCCACATGGGTGACTGAAGGATTCGAGCCTCAGACCCCACAGCTTGAAAAACATGCTGGCACACGTGCATGTATGCCCAGAATCCTGAGAGGAGAGTGGAGGAGAAGGGTTATGGCACGCTCCCCCCAGGTGGGTGCTCTCTCACGTTCCCTCTCTCTCTCTTTCTCTGTCTCTCTTTGATGAGCACACACGTCAGAGCAAAACTAAAATAATAGTGATAATAATTATACCCCATGATATATTGATAGTATGGAGAGAGAAAACTTAGAGTTGTGGGGCTGGCAGGTGGAATGGTGATTAAGGATGCTGAATTCTCACATGGCCGACCATGGTTCAAGTTCCGGACCTGGCAACTTGCTCTCTCACTTTCTCTCTCACTCTTTCTCTTGCTCTATCCCCCTCTGGTCAAAATTAAAAATAGATAGGGACCAGTGGGTGGCGTGGTGGTTAAGGTGTTGGACACTCTCACATGGCTGACCACAGCTCACATCCTGGACCTGGTGGTTTGCCTTCTCGCTCTCTTTCTCTCTTTCTATCTCTCTCTGGTCAAATTTAAGTAAATGAATGAACAAATAAAATTAAATAACTAAAAATAAAATAAATGAATAAATTAAACTAAGTAATTATTTTTAAAAAATGAAGTTAAATAAAAATAATTCTAAAAAAAAATCTTAGAGTTGCTATTGCTAACCTAAAATAACAACAGGGAGTCTGCAAAGATAATGAGTTTATTTGGAGATAAGGGCTGCAATCTGGGATACGTGTGCTGTGGCAAATAAAGGGCAAAAGGGAAGCTGAGTCAGGGAAACTTTTGAAGGTATAATGAAGAAGGTCACATAAGCTATTTTGAATCATCCTTGGCTACAAAGATTAGTAACCATGGTAGCATTAGCCCAAGTTGGGCAGGCATCCTTGTAGAAGCATTCTCTGAGTAAAGTGGAGGTGACCTTCGTGCCAGGTAATGGCCTGCAGAGAGTCCTCGTAATAGCTTCATCCTAAGCACGTGTCAAACAGCCTCTTCTTTTTGGTCTCCTAACTCCATTTTATTAGGGTCTGACAAAAGTGACTCCGTTTGGTCTTGGTAACTTTCACACTGTTACAAAGCCATTGCGGAATTTGAGATGACTTGAGTTTTAAGCATTAGCAAGAAAAACGTTTGTGGAGAAGCTACAGTTTTAAGGAACATTTTAACGATTAAAAATAGATGACTGGGGTTACATCACTGGGCTCCCACATGACTGACCGCGGTTTGAGTCCCGGACCTGGAGGCTGGAAACGCACGCTGGGTGTATTTGTGTGAGTGCCCAAAATCCCGAGAGGAGACTAGAGGAGTAGGGGTTGCAGTGTGACCAACCCACGGACGGAGTGATTTCTTGCTTTCTGTTTCTCTGTCTCTCTGGCGAGCACATGTGTTCTATTGCAAAAAAACTCTCCCTAAAAAAAAGATGACTAGGCCAACAGGTGGTACGGAGGTTTAGGTGGTGCATGTGACATAGCTGACTCCACAGTTTGAGTCTCAGACCTGGCGGCTTGAAAATCACACCAGGCGCATGTGTGTGTATGCCCAAAATCCTGAGAGGAGGCTGAAGGAGAAGAAATTGCAGCAGAGTGGCCATCCCTCCTGGAAGGGCTGATTTCTCACCTTTTTCTTCTTGGAGAGGGTTTTGCTATAGGGTGCATGCGCTCGCCAGAAAGACAGAGAGACAGAAAGTGAGAAATCACCCCCCGGGGGGGATGGCCATGCCGTAATCCCTTCTCCTCCATTCTCCTCTCGGGATCTTGGGCACGCACGCACACGCACCTGGTGTGAGTTTAAGCCACCGGGTCTGGGACTCAAACTGCAGTCGACTACATGGGAGCCCGATGACAAAGCCATTACACTAAACTGCTGGCCCCTGATTTCTTACTTTTTCTCTCTTTCTGTCTCTCTCTGGTGAGTGCACATGCCCTATAGCAAAAACAAAACAAAATGAGCAAGGAAGGATATAAACATTTTAATTGGAGAAAGTGTTCATGGAAGCTCCATATACGGTAAGATGTCTCTGTGAGCCATAGAACACAATCAGGCCTGCCCGGCTAAAATAAAGAGGTTGACCCAGAATACAACTAGATGAGGGCACTTAGACAGGTAGCGAGGCGGGTGGAGGGAAATTAGCAGTCTTAGCTGACAGTAAGTGGCAATATTGCATGTGACTTTGTGCCCTGATCTGCCATTTCTCTATTTTCCATTCTACACATGCTCTCCAAGAGGAGCAATCTCCTTTCTTGAGGTGGATATGATAGAACATTTCTTTTGCAAGCACGCTAAGAACTTCAGGAACCATAAACATCCTGTGACCTGGAGCAATCACTTAGGACTCTGACTCAGACCAGGAATCTGAGCAATGCTGCTTGTCATGGGCCAAGACCAGGCACTGGATGTCTGGCTGCCCCATGCCAGGGACCCTTGGCACATAACAGCAGGCCCTGGGGCTAAAAGGCAGACTCACTGAGGAAACACCTAGGATCTACATGGAAAAGGAAGTTTATCGGAAGGAAAAGAAGACCACATCCAGGTGTCCTTATTTTATTCCATTTTATTAGATGGGATGGGAGGAAGAAAGAGTACTCAGGTCACCCTTCAAGATGCCTGGTTGGCTAGATGAGGTTATCTCTAATTTTACTTTATTTTTTTTATTGCAAAGTATTTGTTGTTGTTGTTGCTGTTGTTGTTGTTTTGGCTATCTCTAATTTTACTTTATTTATTCTTTATTGCAAAGTATTTCTGTTTTTTCTGGCTATCTCTAATTTTGATTTCGTATTCATATGCATCCTTTCTTTTCCTTTTTGTATAGAAAGATTTTTGCTGTAGAGCATATGCGCCCACCAGAGAGACAGAGAGAAAGTTAGAGATCACCCCCTGGGAGGATGGCCACCACCGCAATTCTTTTTCCTCTCGGGATTTTGGGCATGTAAACACATGTGCCCAGTGTGTTTCAAGCTGCTGGGTCCAGGACTCGAACCTCATTTGGCCATGTGGGAGTCTAGCACCTTAACCACTACACCAACTGCTGGCCTCATACAAATCCTTTCTAAATCTAATACTCACAGCAAGCTGCCTTACAGCTTTGATTCGGTTTCCCAGGTGGATCCTAGTTCACCATCAAGTGGTAGCGAACCCTAGATCGACCCGGTTCCTGAGAGGAGGGAAGTGAGACTTGGGAACAGACTCAGCTTTCTTTTTCTTCTTTTTTTCCGAGGGAATTTTGCTATAGGGAGCGTGCACTCACCAGAAAGACAGAGAGACAGTAAGACAGAGAGCGAGAAATCACCCCCCAGGGGGGATGGCCACGCCGCAATCCCTTCTCCTCCATTCTCCTCTCAGATCTTGGGCATGCACACACATGCGCCCGGTGTGAGTTTAAGCCACTGGGTCCAGGACTCGAACCATGGTCAACTACATGGGAGTCCAATGACATAGCCATTACGCCAACTGCTGGTCCCGGGAACAGACTCCGCTTTCAACAAATCCCTCACGCATCCTGTGCCAGCTGCTTCGATAGGTTCTGCATCAACACAGTGAAGATGGACACCTTTCCTGACCAAAACTCTAACCAAGAACCCAACCCTGGGTAATTTCATATTTATTTATTTATTTATTTATTTATTTAGATTTTTGCTATAAAGCCCGTGCACTTGCCACAGAGACACAGAGAGAGAGACTGAAAGAGAAAATCATCCCCTAGGGGTGATAGGCACGCCCTGATCCCTTCTCTTCCATTCTCCTCTCTGGATTTTAGGCGTGCGCACATACGTGCATGAGTTTGAAACCTCCAGGTCTGGGACTCGAACTACATTCAACCATGTGGGAGTCCAGCACCTTAACCAGCATGCCACCTGCTGCCCCCAATTTCATCTTATCTTACTGTTTCAAATATTATACGTAGTTTACATCCTATAGGTTAATGCCATTTTTATTTCGAATCCGATTTTCCGTAAGTTCAGATCTATATATCCACCTGCTTCTTTCTATACATCAAAAATGTCCTGAGGCGGGGGAACCAGCAGTTAGCGTAATGGCTATGTCGCTGGACTCCCACGTAGTCGACCGCGGTTCGCGTCTCGGACCCGGTGGCTTACAACTCATGCCGGGCGCGTGTGCGTGCGTGCCCAAGATCCCAAGAGGAGAATGGAGGAGAAGGGATTGCGGCGTGACCATCCCCCCTGGGGGGTGATTTCTCGCTTTCTGTCTCTATGTCTCTCTCTGTCTGTCTGGCGAGCGCACGCGCCCTATAGTGAAAAACCTCTCCCAAAAAAAAAAAAAAAAAAAAAAATGTCCTGAGGCGGGACCCAGCAGTTAGCGTAATGGCTATGTCGCTGGACTCCCATGTAGTCGACTGCGGTTCGTGTCCCGGACCCGGTGGCTTACAACTCACGCCGGGCGCGTGTGCGTGCGTGCCCAAGATCCCGAGAGGAGAATGGAGGAGAAGGGATTGCGGCATGGCCATCCCCCCGGGGGGTGATTTCTCGCTTTCTGTCTCTCTGTCTCTGTCTGTCTGGCGAGCGCACGCGCCCTATAGCAAAAACCTCTCAAAAAAAAAAAAAAAAAGAGAGAGAGAGAGAAAAGGATTTTGGGTGCACACACACAGAGTGAGTTTTTCAAGCTATTGAGGGTGAGCTCTGAACGGGGGTCAGCCACGTGGGCACAAGCTCCCAGTGCCCTGTACCCCCCACAGTGCTACAGGGCTGGCCCCACAACGTTACCTACCATGTTGTTTTCACATTTTGCCAGAGGCTGTGTGCACTCATCAGAGAGAGGCAGAGAGAGAAAGTGAGAAAGCAGCCTACCCCAGGCTGCAGTCCTTCCTCTGCCAGCTCTTCCTCCTTCAGGATTTTGGGCATGCATGTACACGGGGCCAGAATTTTTTTTTTCTCGTTTTTAGGTTTGTTTGTTTTTTTATAGAGCATGTGTACTCGCCAGAGAGACAGAGAGAGAAGAAAAGTGATAAGTCACTCCTGCAGGGGTATGACCACTCTGCACCCCTTCTCCTCCATTCTCTTTTCAGGATTTTGGGTACGCACACACACATGTCCCCAGCATGATTTTCAAGTTGCCAGGTTTGGGACTCTAACCAGCCCTGGGGAATCCAGCACCTTAATTTAACCACTACACCACCTGCTGGCCCTACCCTCAGAATGTTTTCCAAGCCGCCTGGTCTGTGACATGACTCAGCAAATCTGCCCAGTTGAGCACATGGGATCCAGCCATCCTAACCACTCTGCCACCGGCTGGCCTGATAGTATAATACATTTTTTAAAGTATTTATTTATTGGGAACCAGCAGTTAGCATAATGGCTATGTCGCTGGACTCCCACGTAGTTGACCGTGGTTCATGTCCCGAACCCAGTGGCTTAAAACTCACGCCGGGCGCGTGTGCATGCGTGCCCAAGATCCCGAAAGGAGAACGGAGGAGAAGGGATTGCGGCGTGACCATCCCCCCTGGGGGGTGATTTCTCGCTTTCTGTCTCTATGTCTCTCTCTGTCTGGCGAGCGCACGTGCCCTATAGCGAAAAAAACCTCTCCAAAAAAAAAAAAAGTATTTATTTATTTATTTAATTCTATTTGTGATTATTTTTTTTTTAAACTTGACCAGAGACAGAGAGAGAGAAGGAGAAAGCAAGAAAGCAAGCCACCAGGTCTGGGACTCAAACCGCAGTTAGCCAGGTGGGAGTCCAGTACCTGAAATGCCATGCCACCTGCTGGCCTCAATATTTTTAAATTTTTTCAAAATCGATAATTTTATATTTACTGCATCTTCTAAATTATATTCCTTTTTTTTTTTAACTACTTTTGCAATTCTTCATGATAAATGCTTGCTCCAACAACAGTTACTAAGGATGGCTGAGGTTCCAGTGATCCCAGTAGGGGTGCCCTTACTGGGTGTCTGTGGAGACAATGTGCTGCCCATGCCTGGAGGGTGGGATTGTGGTAGGCAGTTAGTTAGCCATGAGCGGGCAGGCCTAAGAGAAAAGCGAAAGGTGAATCTAGCTCCGGGCGCCAGGAGGGCGAGGCAATTTGCCATCTTCCTTCCTTGGGGCCTGAGGGAAGCACACAGGGATGATTCGTAGATTTTTCTCTTATCAAAAAGACCTAAGTAAGCGTTTTGGTCAATGCCCCAATTCCTATTAGGGCAATAGACTAACTGGGCAGTCTAACTGGGGCACCCTGGCTCGCATTGGGCACCACGTGCAATTAGGTGATCAAGTTCCTCATTCTTTACCTGTGAGGAAGGTGCGCAGGTGCAGGAAAACGTGTGGATTCAAATTTAAAGGAAGAACATAGGCAGCGTAAGGGGCCTCCCACTAATGAATATTCATGACCTCTAGTAATAAAAATAACGGTACCAAGCGAGGTTGCCACTTGGCAATCCGCCCGCCCAAGATCCTTTCTGGGTGTACTTTCTTTCTTTCCTTTCCTTTCTTTCTATTAAACCTTCTTTTCTACCTACTTCATTCGTGGTTGCGGTTTCATTTTACACCTAGGAACAAATCTCTAATTTTAGTGATCTGGACCCAAAGAACCAAGGACTTCACAACGCAGCTCAACACTCTCCCATGCGTTAACAGGATCACCAACTGGCGCAGTGACCCAGCTTGCTGCGATGAACTCACATTTGGAGGGACAGTAGAGCAACAAGGGCACTCGTTTGCCCAGAATGGTCAGACGAGGGCGGCACTCAGCCAAGTACAGAGAGTCAGGCCAGACACAGGTGCGCTCTAGCTAGCAAGACGGTGTTGCCTGTTTTCAGCCCGGTGTCGAGGATAAAACTAAGCAGATGTCACCATCGCGCTGTACGCCAAGCACCTTTAGCTGGGGCTCAGCACTACATAATGCCACCCGCAGAAGCAAGGGGAAGACCTAACCTAACTCCAGGCCAGGATTTAGAAGGTCACAGAGGACCCAGGAATCTATTCGTTTTCCTTATTTAACCAGGAGTCTAGAAAGAACGTGGCTTCCGCCAGATGACCATGCGCTTTCCACTCAGCCCGGCAGCTGGCTGGGGCGAGTCCTTTAACCCAGTGATATGTCACTGTGGAAATAATGGGCTTTTATTATTATTATTTAGGTTTTTGCCACTGGTGCATGCACTCTCCACAGAGAGAGAAAGTGAGAAATCACCCCCCAGGGACGATGGCCATCCCATTCCTTCTCCATCCTCCTCTGAGATTTTGGGCATGCATGCACATGTGTCTGGTATGATTTTCAAGCCCCAGGTCCAGCCATGTTGGAGTTCAGCAGCCTTAACCATCACACCACCTGACAACCCCAATAATGGACTTTTTATTTATTTATTTATTTATTTGGAGAGGTTTTCACCATAGGGCGCGTGCGCTCGCCAGACAGACAGAGAGAGACAGAGAGATAGAAAGCGAGAAATCACCCCCCAGGGGGGATGGTCACGCCGCAATCCCTTCTCCTCCATTCTCCTCTCGGGATCTTGGGCACACACGCACACGCGCCCGGCGTGAGTTGTAAGCCACCGGGTCCGAGACGCGAACCGTGGTCGACTACGTGGGAGTCCAGTGACATAGCCATTACGCTAACTGCTGGTTCCCAATAATGAACTTTTTAGAAAGCCCTATTGAGGTGGGAGCCGGCAGGTGGCGTGGTGGTTAAAAGTGCTGGACTCTCACGTCGCCGACCATGGTTCAAGTCCTGGACCTGATGGCTTGCTTGCTCGCTTTCTGTCTCTCTCGCTCTCTCACTCTGTTCCTCTCTGGTCAAATTTAAATAACCAAATAAATAAATAAACAAATGAAATTAAAAAGAATTCTTAAAAAAAGTTTTTTAAAAGCCCTATCAGGGTGGCAAGCGGCATAGGGGTTAAGGTGCTGAACTCCAACATGGTTGACTACAGTTTGAGTCCTGAGCTCAGTGACTTGAAACACACTGGTGCGTGTGTGTACGTGCATGCCCAAAATCCTGAGAGAAGAATGGAGGAGAAGGAATTGCAGCATGGCCATCTCTCCTGGGGGGGTGATTTCTCACTTTCTGTCTCTCTGTCTCTCCGGAACGTGCAAGTGCCCTATAGCAAATATCTCTCAAAAGTAAATAAATATGGGGCCAGCAGGTGGCATGGTGGTTAAAGTGCTGGACACTCCCACATGGCCAACCACAGTTCAAGTCCTAGACCTGGTGGCTTGCTTTCTTACCACCACCACCACCACCACCACCACCCCTGCCCTGTCTCTTTCTCTCTGGTCAAATTGAAATAAACAGATGAATTAATAAAAATTAAACAAATAATTCTTCTTTTTAATAAGTAAATAAATAAGTAGTCCTATCTATGGGAGCAGATGGTGTAGTGGTTACATCGCTGGACTACCACACGACTGACTGCAGTTTGAGTCCTGGACCCAGCGACTTACGCCTCACACTGAGCATGTGTGCGTGCGTGCCCAAGATCCCAAGAGGAAAATGGAGAAAGTATTGCTGCATGGCCATCCCCTCCTGGGGATGACTTCTTGCTTTCTGTCTCTGTCTCTCTCTGTCTTTCTGGTGAGCACACACCCTATAGCAAAAATCTAATAAATAAATAAATAATATAATGGGCCCTGCAGATGGCATAATGGTTATGTCACTGGACTCCCATGCGCCAACTGTGGTTCGAGTCTGGATCTGGTGGTTTGAAACTCACACTGGGTATTTGTGCATGCATGTCCAATATCCTGAGAGAAGAATGGAGAAGGGATTGCAGTGTAGCTATCTCCTCAGGGGGTGATTTCTCATTTTCTGTCTCTCTGTCTCTGTCTCTCCAGTGAGTGCATGCACCCTATAGCAAAAATCTCTCAAAAAAATAAAAGCAAAAATAAATGAAATGAAATAAACATAGTCTGCCAGAAAGTAGTAAAAGCTATCAGAGGGGGAAAAATAAAACAAAACAGAACATGGGAATGGGGTCGGGAGTGTAGGTAGCACAGTAGGGGTTCTGATTCTTTTTTTTTTTTTTTAAGAATTATTTATTTATAGGGCCAATTGATGCTGGACTCCCACATGGCCAACTGAGGTTTGAGTTCCAGACCTGGCCACTTTCTCTCTCTCTCTCTTTTTCTTTCTCTCTCTGGTGAGTGTGCATGCTTCGTAGCAAATTAAAATAACAATGATGATGATGATAAACAAAATTAAATAATTATTTTTTGAATGTTTTATTTATCATCATTACTATTATTTTTAATTCACCAGAGAAAAACAGAAGGAAAATGAGAAAACAAGCTGCCAGGTCCAGGACTCAAACTGCAGTCAGCCACGTGGGAGTCCAGCACCCCAAGCACCAAACCACTTCCTGGCCCCAAGGGACTTTTTTTTTTAAGAGGTTTTTGCCACAGGGTGCATGCACTTGCCAGAGAGACAGAGACAATGAGAGGAAAAGTGAGAAATCACCCCCCAGGGAACATGGCCATGCTGCAGTCCCTTCTCCTCCATTTTTCTTCTCCTGGGATTTGGATCTCACACACACACACACACACACACACACACACTCAGTGTGATTTTCAAGCTTCTGGGTCCAGGACGTGAACCACAGTTGGCCACATGAGAGTCCGACATCTTAACTACCACGTCAAATGCTGGCCCCCAAAATCCAATCTTTAAAGATGTTCTTTCTTTTCTTTTCTTTCTTTCTTTCTTTCTTTTTTTTTTTTTTTTTTTTTTTTTTTTTAAGTTTCTTACTTCCGTGAGTGGCACACACACACACACAGAGGCATTTCCAACAGGTCCTGATGCCACCACCCACCCCCAGCTCCTGCCAGTCCCAGCTATGGGTATGCCTTCAGGATGGTCTCTGCCATCGAATCCAGAACCTCCCCACATAGGTCACCTTTGCAGAGTGTTAGTTACTGCCGTACCACTGCCTGGCCTCCTGAAGTTGCTCTTTTTGGTTAAAAACAAAATTATTTGTGATTCAACATTGAACATTAGAAAAAATCTTTTTTTTTTTTTTTTTGAGAGATAGATTTTTGCTATAAGGCGTGGGTGCTTGCCAGAAAGACAGAGAGAAATGAAGAAACAGAAAGTGAGAAAGCCTCCCCCCCTCATGGCCCCATCGCAATCCCTTCTCCTCCAGGCTCTTCTCGGGATTTTGGGCACACACACACACACACACACACACACACACACATGTGCCTGGTTTGAGTTTCAAGTCACTGGGTCCAGGACTCAAACCATGGTTGACTATGTGGGAGTCCAGCGACCTAACCATTATGCAATCTGCTAGTCCCGACATTGGAACAAAGTCTTAATAAGACAGCCTTCTTTTAAAATATATATAGAGAGAAAATAAGTACAGAGCCAGCAGGCGCTGTGGAGTGTGAGGTGCTGAATCCCCCGCATGGCTGACTGCCCAGTTTGATTCCTAGACCCGGTGGCTTGAAAATCACACTGGTGGGGCCAGCAGTTAGCATAATGGCTATGTCGCTGGACTCCCATGTAGTCGACCGCAGTTCGAGTCCCAGACCTGGTAGCTTAAAACTCACGTCGGGCGCATGTGCATGCATGCCCAAAATCCCAAGAGGAGAATGGAGAAGGGATTGTAGTGTGGCCATCCCCTCTGGGGGGTGATTTCTCACTTTCTGTCTCTCTGTCTCTGTCTCTCTCTGTCTTTCTGGCGCGCGCACGTGCCCTATAGCAAAAACCTCTCCAAAACAAAAAAGAAAAAGAAAGAAAGAAAGAAAGAAAGAAAGAAAAAAGAAAAAGAGAGAGAAAGAAAATCACACCAGTGCATGTGTGTGCATGTCCAAAATCCCAAAGAGACTGGAAGAGAAGGAATTGCAGCATGGCCATTTTCCCTGGCGGGTGATTTCTCACTTTCTCTCTGTTTCTCACTGGCAAGCACACATGCCCTGTAGCAAAACTAAAATAAATAAGCAAGTCCAGCCTACAGTAGTTTACATACAGGCGCATTCTAGGGAGAGGTGTATGGCTAGGAAACACATTTCCTATGTAGTATTTAAAAGGAAGTTTTGCTCCTCGGGTTAAAACACAGCACGCATTTTGTGTCACTGTGAAAATATTCCCTATCACCTTCATGGGCCACAGGTAGACCGGAAATGCTTCTGAGGCTGCCGGAAAGAACATGCCCACCTCCCCAGGTGCAGAGGCACATGCTGTGGCCCCAGCTACCACGGAGGCTGGGCCAGGCTGGCCACCAGCAAGACCTGTTCCTGGGAGGAGACTCCAATGGCTCTGGATTCTTGTTGTTTTGCTCCAATGCTTTGTCATTTCCCTCTGATGACAGAACTGTTGATAAAATTATTCCAGAGAGGGAGAGACCCTTAGCAAAGGATGCAGTCCAAGCATCTGACACTCACAGCCTGATGGTAAGAGGGATGCAGTACCAATCACACACAGACTCCTTTTCAATCTGCAGCCATCTCCTAAACTTCGTAACCCACAAACGCAACATCTCCCCCTTGCCAACAATACTCCTGTCACTCTCCTCCTCCTGTATATTGAGCACTAGCCAGGAAAGGGTTCAGGTTAAAACAACGGGTTGAGATTGCGATGGAGACAGAATGGATTCACATCCGGTCAGTGCATCAACTCCCTACTGCCATTGCCTAATAAGCTCTTCCGTGTCCCCTGGGCTTGGGGGCAGAAGCTAAAATGGGTATCACCAGTTTTGTTTCAAAGCCATTATACACCACAGAAGACCCAGTGGAAGCTCCAGGATAAGGGAGACCTAAGCTCTCTTGTTCTGTTCCCTGAAGCAGACAGGGCATACTGCAGGGACACGGCAAGGGCTCGCTGAGTAAATACCGGGACAGATGACCCACGGGCGTGAGCAAAACTGGGGGCAGGTGCAAGAGGGGACCCAGTGGCAACACTCTCAGAGCACCTTCTGCTCTGCGAGGAGACAGGAGACACTGGGCTTCCTCCCACCTGTTTCCAGCCCCAACACACCTGGACACCGGCCAGGAGCACAGCAGGGGTCTCAGAGAAGCACCTACACACGGGTTTCCCTGGAAGAGAGTCAGGGCGGGCACAAGCAGGGCAGAGGAGCGGCCCCTCGCAGGCGGCTGGCACGCAAACACATTCATTTCTCTGGGTGGTAGAGGCCATGCCCAAGTCCGTCCTCATCCGCCTCCGACCCAAAACCCACGCCAGGGCGAGCAGCGAGAAACATGCTCACACGCAAACACATTCATTTCTCTCCCAAGTCCACACATACACACAAACACATGCCTGCACACTTTTCACACTCACACCACACTTGAGGCACGCCCTTGCACGCACATGCATCCTCAGTCTCTTATTCTCATGCACACTCGTGTGTTCGCACACACTCATGCTCTCGAACACACTTTTCACTGACACACCTGCGCTCAAATGCTCCCACTCTTAACAACAACTGCATTCCCTCCTCCCTGTTCGCTCTTCACCTTCCTGCGGATACACACGCGCTTCTCACACTCGCACACACGCCGTGGCTCACTCTCACGCACATGCTCGTTCTCTCGCTCCTGCCCACTCACTGTCTCACACACATGATCTTCACACATGCTTGCGCAGGCTGTACAGGCGCAGGTCCTCCCTCCTCGCCCTCAACCTCGCGCATGCGCAGCCGCACGTGCAAGGCACCCTCCCGGAGCTGGCTCATGCGCACTTGTCCTGGAGGTCTCTGCGTGGGTGAAAGTGTGATTCGTGTTCCCAGGGGGCTGCCAATGGAAGGTTTTCCAGCTTTGTGGGGTCAATGCAATCGCTCAGATTCGCTTGGTTTTCTGTTAAGGAATAAGCCAGCCCGGAAGAGGGGGAGCAGAGATCCAGCGAGAGAGACCGAGGGAGAAGAGAGGAGTCTGCGGGGTCCCGGCGCAGCGCAAGGGGAGGAGTGACCGCAGTAAGCGCTCGAGCCAGAACCTAGTCCCTGCTCCAGGGAGCTGCCCCTAGGCTTGGGTTTCGGGTCGGAGGCCGTTGAGGACGGACTTGGGCATGGCCTCCTACCACCCAGTCCGGGTTGCGCGCTATCCTGTGGCCCAAGGACGCAGAGCAGGTGGCTGTGGGCTAGGATGGAAAGGGGAGCAGGACCTTAGCGTCAGAACTTGGGGTTTCACTTCTCTCTCCGGCACTCCCAAGGTATGTGGCCTTAGCCAAGTTGCAGAGTGTCTTAGAACCTCCGTTTCCCTCTATAAAATGAGGACTCACTCAACAAATATCGATCACCCTCCTAATACAACCGCTGTGGGCCCCACGTTTGACTTACACTGGTAGATAAAGCAGACCCAGTTCTGCCCAGGCGCGGTTGGCAGTCAACCGGGAGGTACCAAACCAGCAGTGAAATAAACAACAGATACATGTATTGTTATGATGAAGGCTTTCAAAGGACAAAAATGAGATACAGCTTTCATTCATTCCAAATTTTTTAAATTTATTTTTAGAATTATTTTATTTAACTTTTTTTTTTTTTTAATTTGACCAGAGAGGGACACAGAGAGAGAGAGAGTGTGAGAAAACAAGCCACCAGGTTCAGGACTCAAACTGCAGTTGGCCATATGGGAGTCCAGCACCTTTAACCACTACACTACCTGCCAGCCCCCATTCCGAATTTTTTCAGAGCTTACTATGTTCTAGGCACCAGTGAATAAAAAGTAATCATGTTTCCTAGCTTCATCTTAATTCCAATTTAGATCCTTTTTGTCATCTGGTGCCACAATACATGGACCCTCAGAACATATAAGAATAGGAAAACACACAAACCAAGAATGGACAAGGAACAAATAAGTGAATAATAAAGGTATCAATCTCATGGACTTATTGTGAGAAATAAATGATGCATTAAACCAATTGCTGGGCGCATAGTAGGTGCTCAATAAATGCTAGGTGTTATTAGGCAGTACTCCCTAGTGCCCAAGACCCCTACATCAAACAGTGTCTGAATCCTGGCTTTGCTCTCTCTAGCTATGTGACCTTGGTTATGTCTTTTTTTTTTTTTTTTTAGAATTATTTTATTTAACTTTATTTATTTCAGTTTGACCAGAGAGAGAGAAAGCAAGCCACCAGGTCCGGGACTTGAACTGCTGCTGTTGGCCATGTGGGAATCCAGCACCCTTAACCACCATGCCACCTGCCACCCCCTTGGTTATGTTTTTGAACTCGACATTCAGGGTTTTCCTCTGCAAAACAGACGTAACAATGGCGCTGCATCTGGTAGGGCTGCTAAATGAGCTCATGCAGGCCATGCTCCTGGATTAGGGCCTGGGGCACAGTAAGGGCTCAGGAATGGAGGTGCTGATGACAGTCATGCCCTTCAGTGACACCTGTTTCCTCCTCTGCAAAGCATGGTAGGTCCCAAATGGGGAAGGCCAAGACTCGGGGGCCCTGACAGGGTGGGGAGTGGGAGATGATAAGGTTCCCTGGCACGGCCAGATTGACAGGCTGCTGAACAAAGGTACACCCAAAATGGGGGGGGGGGGGGGCGGGCAGAACACCTGGCTCTGGGGCCTTCCGGGGATAGGGCACACCAGGCTGCAAAGAAGCCCTGGAAGTGAAACTCAGCAAGAAAGGCGAAAGGCCAGGAGAAAGATGATGGCCCCGCTCCGGGGTGTCCTTCCATGCTGCCAAGCCCAAAGGCTCTATCTCATCCCCCAATTTCCAGGACCCGTACGTAGAGCGGTAGCTCCCAAAACATAAATACAGAAGGTCCCATCAGTTCTTACCAGGTCCCAAGCCCCGTGCTAGGCAGCTCTTAATATCTCTCAAAGAGTGTAAGGCGGCGGTATTGTTCCTATTTCATAGATTGAGAAACCGAAATTCCTTTTCCGCTCTCCTTGGCTTCCTCTCAGTTCTTGCAATTAACCAAGAAAAGCTCCCGGAAGCTCTGATGCCACCGTCCAAGAGCACAGTCTTCCTCTGGCTTTCTAGGCCGGCCAGCCAGCTCACCAGGCACCGCTGGCTGGGCTTGGTGCACCTGTCACCTCAGGCTTGGCGTTACCGACTCTCAGAGCCCTTCAAGCTTTTCTTTCATAGTCACGTGACCTGTTTTTTTGGAGAGGTTTTTGCTATAGGGCATGTGCGCTCACCAGAAATACAGAGAGAATGCGAGAAATCACCCCCCGGGGGGGGGGGGGGGATGGCCACGCCGCAATCCCTTCTCCTCCATTCTCCTCTCGGGATCTTGGGCACGCACTCACATGCGCCTGACCCACCGGGTCCAGGACTCAAACCACAGTCGGCTACATGGGAATTCAGCGACATAGCCTTTACGCCAACTGCTGGTCCCGTCACGTGACCTTTTGTAACTCACCAGCTCTGAGTTGACTTGCAGATTCCTTGAGTACCAGAAAATTCCCAGAGGGCAGATCCTGTGCAAAGGAATGGCCTGGCGTGGAGCCTGGCGCACAGTAGGTACTCAGGACAAGCTTTGGAACTATCAAACGACTGGATGAGGCTGACGACATCCAGTTCCTCTCTCTCTTCAGGACAGGAGAGAGTTCCAAGATGGTGTTGGAGGTGGGGCGTAGGCAGGATTTATCAGTTACGTTCCAACCTTTCCCAGCACCACCATCTCGTGAGTATCAAAGTTTTGGATTGGTTGAATTGTGCCGTTCTGCCTTTACACAATTAAATAAAAAATCTCTAGGACATCGGTATTTGAATAAAGCTTTCCAGGTGAATTTTAGAGATAACCAAGACTGAAAACCAGAAAGGCCGGATGGCTAAAAATGTTTACGCATCACTCTCCTGTTGATGACCTGAAGGGGAGGAGGACCGTTTGCCGGCCTCTCATTGCTCAGCTGCAATGCTGTCAGCAAAACGCAGGCCCAGGGAAGTGGGGGGCTGCTGCGCACCAGGGCGGTTCAGCCCTCCTCTTAGAACTCCCTGCCCCTCCCCATTCAAAACCACCATCTCCGAAAAGAGCAGTAAAAAGTTCTAAGTGCTGGCGGGGATTGGAGAGGGATGAGGAAGGTGGAGCAGTTGCTTAGAGTATCCAGATAATTGTTCCCACCTCAAGCTATTGTTACTGAAGTGAAACAATATTCAATTGGATACTGCCTTGGTCTTTTCAGGCACGCTCCCTGTGGCGCCTAGCGCGCTGGGCACCGAATAGGCGCTGGATAAATTTTGTTCTGATGGCAGAGGAGAGCTTTGAGGGTGGGAGAGAGCTGACTGTTAGGTCTGAGGATTTGGGAGCAGGCAGATAGTAATTAGGGTGAAGTGGGGAGCAGGGGGCTGGGCGGTGGGCTTTTGGTGCCATCAGAACTCTACTCCCAGGGCTCCAAGACTAGGCTGCTTCTGACATTCTGAGCCAGCCCCTTCACTCCTTTCTCAGAAAAGCCCCCCTGCCCACCCCTTCTCTGAAGGCGAGGGCCGAACTGAACTCTTGCAACTGTGGTGAGCACAAAGGCATATTCAGATTTCTCAAAGGCCCATCCGCTCTGAATAAACATCAGGGAGAGGCAGGATCATTTTGGGTGGTGCGTGAGGACCGTGAGGACCAGCCTGCAGCCTGCCCTCTCTCCCCGCTCTGCAGGAACTAAGTAACCATATTGGAGCAGCTGAAGGGACAGCCCCTGGCTGAGCACCCCACTACTCGGCCAGCCCAGGAATGTGGGGACCAACTCTGGACCAGGCCTCTTTCGTCCCGACCCTCAGCTTTGCAGGAGAAGCTTCCGTTCTCTGAGTGTGTATTTGTTAATTGCAGCCTCAGGCTTTAATGAGATTCTTTTAACTCCCCCAAGCCGGTTCGCAGGTTACAGCCTTATCTGGGGACCCACGTTTTCCACCCTCTGAACAATCAGCCTCTCTGGAGCCTGAAAGGGCGAATGAGCGCCCCATTTCTGCTCAGTGCACGTCTCAGTTCATCCAAGGCTGGCGGGCTTTTGATGACCACAATACAAGTTACGCCCAAAGAGTGTCTCTTTGGTCAGATCGACAACGCTTGGCTTCACGTTTGCAAGTTAAACGGGCAGAAACCCAGCTGAAACTCCCACGCCAGACGCCAGGGCGATTTCCCTCCGCCCAGCTCAGGGCGCGACTGGGGACAGGGTCTGGGCAGGGGGAGAAAAGAAGGAGGGGTGGCTGTGAGGGGGGGGGTGGTGGGGGAGAAGAGTATCTGGATTCTCAGCAGCCCTCTAGAAGAAGAAAGAGGGGGGACCATTTTCTCTGGCATTTCTTTCTTATTTGTATTTTTTTTTCCATTTTGCTTTGTTGTCAGCTTTGCGCAAACAAACAAAAAAGAAAAAAAATGAGAGTGTGTTCTCCTCGTCTTCCCCTAGGTAGCTGCTTTACTCCAGCCCCTGCGAATGTGACTCCTTCATAAAATCAAAATTTATGATTATTCAAATGTTAGGGACTGTGAAAAGAGAGGAAGAAAGAGAGGAAATTAATATTGCAGCTGTTCTTCTGATTAATGAGAGATAATTGCTCATGAAAAGTCACCCCTGTGGCATTTTGTTGTCTCCTGGATCTTTGTTCTTTTCCACTATTATCGAGGACTTTCTTGAAGACTAAGCGGTTCTTTTCAATTTTGGGGTATTCAGACAGGGTTGCCTGGTTACCGAGAATGGGGAAATCTCGGGCTATATCGGGTAAGATGTGCCACAGACAGCAACTTCACAATGCCACTTGGAGCAAAGGAGGGATACAAGTTAACGATGCGCTTTCAATAAAACATTCATAGACGTGCTCACGCTTTGATAATGACCTCATTAAAGGGAGCTGGGGGCAAGTAAGTCCTGTCTCCTGTTTGTGTTCAACTAACAAAACCCAGCTTTGAGATCATTCATCGCTTTGGAAACTAATATGAAATCAATGTAAGAGGGGCAGATAAATCGGAGGCGGCCGCCAGCTCCCGGCTGTCCGGCCAGCTCCGGGCTGTGCGCCCTGCTCCCGGCCTGCGTGTGAGCAGGAGAACCGTGTGGGTAAATGCTGAAGCCAAGAGAAAAAACAGGCCTGGGGGTTAAAGGGGATACTTTGGGGGAGATGCAGAGGGAGGAGCAAAGTGGAAGCTTACAGCCAAGCAAAAAAAAAATAAAACAAACAAACAAACAAAAAAACCTGCTAAGCAGTCATCGTCATCGGGTCAGAACTCTGGGCCTGTTGGATAAGCAATGCTAACTAAGCCTCCCCCCTGCCCTTGTCTTTATTTTCCCTGACTTTGCCCATGAAAAGAAACTGGAAAAAATGAAGTGAGAGGGGGAATGTGGGGTTCAGGTCAGGTGCATCCCAGAGTGGGGACAACGTACAAGGAGACCTTTTGAAAACTAGAACCGAGACTTCCAATCTGAAGGCCTAGCCGGAGCATCGCTCACCCAGGCTCACGTTAAGAGAGTCCGGAGCTAGAAGGTGATGCCGCTGTTCTCTTAAGAACTGCTTTCATTTTCTTTTTCTATTTTTTTTTCTAAGTAGAAGGTAAGAGTGGGGTGCCCAGGCCAAGAAGAGGTGGGGAGAACATTTTGATTACCTTTGAATTTGTGACACGGTCTTGCACTCACCAAAGACAAAGCCATCCTCTAGCGTCCTGAGCGAGAGGGAGGGAATCAAAGGATTTCCCCCTCCCCTTAAAAGAACTCATTTTCTCCTTGAATTATGAAAGTAATGGCTTAGGTAACAGCCTGTACTCTGTACCCGACTGCTTAATACCGAGTAAATCCTTCCACGTGGCTCCCCGAGTCGTGGCAATTAGAGCTCATTATAGGCTCATAAGAGCTCTCATTTTGGGGATTACTTAATGGACGATGAAATTTTATCGGACAGAATCACTGAGAAATAAAATTGTGCGGCGGGGCAGGCACCATGGGCGCACGCTGCCCTTGTGTCGGCTTCCTTGCAGGAGAAGGAGGGCTGAGCTTCGCATCTCCTGCTCCAAGCTAGTGCAGGGCACTGCTGCCCTGGAATTTCACAGGGCAGGGCAGGGCTGGGGCAATGCTGCCCGGGGCCATGGAGGTTAGACTGCCTTTTGTAGGGGAGAATGGTGGGCTGGCTTCTGAAGATGGCAGCAAGAGTCCAGAAAGAACGAGACAGGGAGACAATGAGAGATGTCAGTGCCATAAAAACCTAAAGAGTGTCAGAGAGGGCAGAGACTAAACCCTGGTGTAGGAAAACGCTTGCCCTACGTGGGCTCCAGCAATGAACCGAGTACCAGAGACATGTTTCTGACATAGGTCCCATGTCAGCCTCAGCCCTGCCCAAAGCTGCCCTAGGCTACCCCACGGGCCCCTCACTTTTCTTGAATTCTTTGGCACTGGAAATCGAACGTGTCTGTAGATGTAAGCTGTATGCGATAGGCAAGTCTCTGGCACCATTAAGATCCTCTACAATTGTCTGCATGATTTCTAGCATAGGAGTTCTTATGAGCACACTCCAAACTACTGGGAACCTTGTCATCCAAAGCATCAGCCCAAAACACACTAAACAATCTTCTACCTGCTAGAAAGGGGGGGATATTACCCTCAAAGAAGAGACATCAAATATCTATTTGTAACGTGAATCAGGGAAATGGAGTACCTATTTGGACAACTTAGGCTTATCACATAGATCTTGCCATGAAGTCTCTCTTGATTGTGGAGCTCCGAGTCATTTCTGGGGGGCTGAAGTGATTTTGGGAGCTGCCCGGATTCTCTTGTCCCAAGCGAGGGTGGGCTGGGCCAGACAGGCTGGGTGAGGCTGTGTCTGCGAAGACGGCCTCTGCAAACCTTGCGGTACAAAAGTAGTTCCAGCTGAGCTGCCCCACGGTAAGCCCTGAGACTCCCTAATTGTTGTCACAAGATGTTGGATTAGCACATTTCTGGAATAGCTGTCTGTTTACACTCTGGAGACCCACC
The DNA here is from genome assembly GCA_026018925.1 of Tupaia tana. NCBI lineage: Eukaryota > Metazoa > Chordata > Mammalia > Scandentia > Tupaiidae > Tupaia > Tupaia tana. The sequence goes on along the minus strand of JAKSZU010000017.1, from coordinate 48,344,041 downwards.
GTCCACTAACCGCTTTCTAATTGAATTCTAATCACATTCAAATAGCTCAATAACCAGCCTCAGCTGCAATTCATAAAACTTTAATTGCCATCCATAAATCCTGGGCTCCCCAGAGCGGGGCATCCCTACAACCCAATTACACTTCTCCAGCAGGCAGGAGAGATGGCCACAGAGAAGGGGAAGGGGAAGAGAGAAAGACTGAGGATGGAGAGAGTGGCCCAGGCCTTCGGCTGGTGCGTTCCTGGATTTGGACCCTCTCAGGGACAGGAAATCCAGTCTCCAAGTTTCTTAGCACCGCAGGAACTCAGATCTGAAGGTAGCTGTTCTGGGGGAAAGACTGGACTTGGGGCTGTCACTCAGCCTCTCTGCTCCAGCTTGCATCTGCAGAAGGGAAAGCTGTCACCTCTGCAGCCTTGTCCTCCCCAGAGATCAACAGCCCCAACCTGGCAGCTGCCCTCTCACATAATTGGCCTCCCCCCCCCCCCCCCCACACACACACAAGCCTTCCACAGAACCATCCCACCCAGGGAGAATTCCTTTACCTAGCAGTCTCCCAACACCAACCCCAACCCCAGCAGGATTCCTTGGGTGGCTGGGTACCTTTCAACCTTTGTAGGCATTTGGAATACAGAAAGGAGAGTGCTTCCCGGTAAGCCTTGCTAAGCTGCCCAAGCTCTGTAAAAATGAAAGCGCAGATCAACAGACCCAGCTCAAAGGCCTTCCCGACTCCTGAACGGTCTTCCAGGGGATTGGTGCTTGGGGTCCTCCGAAAGTTTTGGGGCAGAGTTCCTAAAGCTGGCCTGGAAGTACTCTGACGTAACTAGTGGGAGAGAGAAAAGGGTAACTCTTTATCAATCTCTCTACGGAATGGGGGAAAGGGTCGTTGGACTGAGTGGCCCCAAAGGGGCCCCGGAGTACAAAGGCATTTTAGACTTTCACAAGGGTCAGAATGAAAAGCTTGGCGGCTTCTTAGCTGGGAAGTCTCGCTGCTACGCCGGGATCTCGCATGCACTAACAACCTGAATGACCTTCGCCAAGTCCAAAGGCTGGCGACAGCGTAGATGTGACCATGGCCCCAGCCGCGCTGAGGGACTAGATCACTCTGCCAGTCCCCGCTCGGACCATCTTACTCCAAACCGCCGGCCTCGCGCTTCACGGCGCCTCCCCGCCCAGGCACAGAGGAGCGCGGATCCCTGACCTTCTCAGTTAAAAAGACCTCTTCAAGTCCCACCTGGTGCGCTCTGCAGCCGGGTATTGGGGACAGTGAGGCTGCGGCCCAGGCTAGACTGGGGGTTGGGGTGGAGTGCTGTGATTTCCAGGGAAAAGCGTGGAGAAAGAAGGGGAGGAGGCCGGTCTCCCCGGGAAATTAACAAAACCTACACTTTGCAAAGTCTCCCCATCCCTCCCCCGCGTTCTTCCCCGCCGCGCGCCGGCCCCTCCTCGCGCTTCTGTTGTGACTCGGGCAGCCTATCCCGAGGGTAGGGAGCTGCCGAGGAGCCTGAGCCGAGCGGTACTCCGCCGCGTCACGTGTCGGGGTGGGGGCTATAAAATCCTGGAGCCGGGGCGCCGGGCGGGGGACGTGAGGACCAGCCCTCTCCTGGGACCCTTTTGTTCGCGGCCCAGGCACCGACACCTCCGCGTCCCCAAGGGTTGACCGCCTTGGCCCGCGCCGCTCCGGAGGCAGACCCCGCACGAGAGGGGAGGGGACCCCGCGGCCGCCGGGCTAGCCAGCCTCCCACCCCTCCCGACATGTCGCGCTCCTTCTATGTCGACTCGCTCATCGTCAAGGACTCCTCTCGGCCCGCGCCCTCGCTGCCCGAGCCGCACCCGGGGCCGGATTTCTTCATCCCTCTGGGCATGCCATCCCCGTTGGTGATGTCGGTGTCCGGACCCGGCTGCCCGTCCCGCAAGAGCGGCGCGTTCTGCGTGTGCCCGCTCTGCGTCACTTCGCACCTGCACTCCTCTCGCGGCCCCGCGGGCACCGGCGGCGGGGGCGTGGGGGCCGGTGGGGCCGCAGTCGGGAGCGGCGGGGCCGCGGGGGCCGCGGGGGCCGTGCCTCTGCTCAAGAGCCAGTTTTCTTCGGGTCCTGGGGACGCGCAGTTTTGCCCGCGGGTGAGCCACGCGCATCATCACCACCACCCGCCGCAGCATCACCACCATCACCACCAGCCCCAGCAGCCCGGCTCGGCCGCTGCAGCTGCGGCAGCCGCGGCTGCGGCGGCGGCCGCAGCGGCCTTGGGGCACCCGCCGCACCACGCACCTGTCTGCGCCGCCACCACCTACAACGTGGCGGACCCGCGAAGATTCCACTGCCTCTCCATGGGTAGGGCGGGATCTCCGGGCACCTGCGCGCAGCGCCTCTTGCCCTCCTGGGAGCAAACTTTCCGCCTCCAGTGGAGGAAGTGCGAGCCCTGGGACAGGGTGGGGAGGGAGGAGGGACCTTGAGTGGAACTGTAGAGTTGCCCCAGAAGTTCCGCCACGAAGCTGGGAGTTAGAGCTTGCCAGTTTCTCCAAGCAATGGTGCGCTTCGCTCCTGGCACCAGGTGCTGGAATGTCATGTAATATCCAGGCCTTTGAGACCTCGAAGGCGAAGGCAGAGAAATCAGACGGAAATTGACCAAGGTTTGGGGTGGGCGTGTTTGGACCTCAGTGTGGCATCGCTCTGTAGGGCTGGCCAAAGCGAAGCAACGCTTTCGACTAAACTTGCAGTACGCCTGGGCTGGGGGGGGGGGGGGGGTCACGCAGTGTGCCCAGGCCACAGCCCCTCCCTTTTATTCTTGGACTTAATGTCCTGCGAGTCAAAGGCCTCCACTGGTTTTGGGTGTCCCTTTCCTACCCCGCTAAGGAACGACGTGCCTTACAAGGGGAAAGGGTGAGGTGGGATACCAGAGTTTGGGCTTCTGGGGTGGGGCCCTGACCGTCACCCTCTCTAAGGGACAGCAAGCAGGGTGGGGCGCCTTGGCTGAGTCTTACCTCTGTCTCTCTCTGGGCCGGTCCGCAGGAGGCTCTGACGCCAGCCAGGTCCCCAATGGCAAGAGAATGAGGACGGCGTTCACCAGCACGCAGCTCCTGGAGCTAGAGCGGGAATTCTCTTCCAACATGTACCTGTCTCGACTGCGGAGGATCGAGATCGCCACGTACCTGAACCTGTCTGAGAAGCAGGTGAAGATCTGGTTTCAGAACCGCCGAGTGAAGCACAAGAAGGAGGGGAAGGGCACCCAGAGGAACAATCACGCGGGCTGCAAGTGCGTCGGTGGCCAGGCGCACTACGCGCGCTCAGAGGACGAGGACTCCTTGTCGCCCGCGTCGGCCAACGAGGACAAGGAGATTTCCCCGTTATGAGGAGGGCCGCCCCCATCACACCAACGGCCCATAACAGCCCCCAAATACCAACATGGGGGTGGGTCACCCAGGGGCCGAAATCCTTGTCATCAACACCATGGGTCTGGAGAAGGCCCCCCCCCCCAAGACGTCCTGGAGCGACAAGTCTGGCCTGGCCTTCCTGTCTCCTCCTTGACTTGTTTATTTGAGGCTCCCCTCAAAGCTATAGATTTCTTAAAAATGTAAATAATCTAGAGTATAACTCAGTCTCATCATAGAGGAAAAACAGGGTCCGTGGAAGTTTAACACAGATGGACGTTGTTTTGAAAGCGCAGACATTCCTACACCCCTACTGTCTTCCAAAACCCAGTGAGAACATGGGGGTTCTTGGTTCTGCTCTGTCCTTGTTGTTTTTAAGTGGAAACATTGAAGTTACAATGAATTTAGAAAATTAAGCCCTGTAGGTCTTGCTTTCTGAAAACTTGCCTGGGGAGAGTTTAAAATCCAAGTCACTGGAAGCCATTTTGTATGTGAATAGTTTTATATACAATTTATATTTATATTTATTTAAATAAATAAAGCAAAATCTAAATTTGTAATGTTTGTACTCCTTTTCCTCCCCCTCCTTCTCTCCCCCTCCTCTGATATCAAGAGAAAGGCTGGGGGGGGGGGCTGTCTGGGGACAGAAAACCATTGACTAGAACTTGGTGAAGTCGGTGTCTTGGCTGAGGGCGTTTGTGACTCTAGGTTTTCTGTGTAAAAAACTTCTGCCAAGATAACACCCTTGGTCATTAGGGTGCCAGATAGTACTCCCCCATCCTCAAAATAGGTCACAGCTGGCAGGATAATCCAGCCCATTGAGAGTGACAAGGACACTGCCAGGTATTTAGCAAGGAGGGGTGAAAATCCCTTTTCTGGTATTTATTTTCTCTTCCTCACTTTTCTCAGTACTAAAAATATTAATTCTGTGAAGGAATTTGCATAGTTGCAATACTTTTAGGAAGCGCAACAATCCGTCAAACAGGGCAGAAACACTTGGAAACACGAATAGCGCTGTGGTGGCTAGAAAGGTTAGTGTTTCTGGTTGCTGGCCTCCTTGAGTCATCGGCTGGTTTCTCTCCACGCTGAGGAGACAAAAAGTCAAGGACGAGGACGTCTTCTGTCCACAGGTTTATCATCTCACTTCTCCAAACCTACCCAAAGACACCCGGACCCTGGCTTTTTTTCTTTCCAGGTCTCCCTAACTTTCGCCTAACGTGGCAACTTCCTGGTCCCTCCCTTTAGAGTTAGTTCCTGCAAGCCTGATTTCAGAGGAGTCTCGGCAGGGCAACTGGCTGTCCCCTCAGTGCAGCGGGGCCTGTCCTCTGAGCGAGAGGCGAGGCCAGCTGCTAAGTGGAAACCAGGACTCGTTCCCTGCGGCCAGTCCCACTGATACACAGCGGCGTGAGGGTGTGAGTCCAATTACTTTCTATAAAGGTGCCATCGTAGGTTCAAGCCACAGGAATTGCCCCCTCACACACACACACACACACACACACAGACACAACTTTGGGTCTGATTTACTTTGGGCTGGCTGGACATAAACCTCACCAGGTGCGTTTGAGGCTGTCAACCTGTCCAGAAGCTAGGTTGGGAAGGAGATGGGAGAAGTGGCTGTTTGCCCAGAGCCCTTGCGCGCGCGCTCTCTCTCTCTCTCTCACACTCACGCGTGCACACACACACACACACACACACACACACACAATAGGCGCACAGGAAGGAAAACACCCCTTTCAGAATCCTAGGGCCCTTCAGCTCCCTTCTGAGCACCGGCCAGGACTGACCGGAGGGAGGCGGAGCTCATGGCCCTGCCCAGCCCTGAGCTGCCGCCGCTCGGTGCAGAGAGCAGGGCCTGGTCCGCACAGCGGCCCGCGGGGCAGCCGCTCGCTCCAGCCCGGGCGTGGAGGGCTCACCGCCTGGATCTCTTTCCTCTCGCCCCTAACACGCAAAACCGAGGGCCCCTGGCACTGCGGCTCACCAAGGGGAGGAGACGCAGGCCCTCTGCCTGTCCTAAAGATCCTTCTCCCTTAATCTCAAGAAACAGGCCTCTCGGCTTGCGAACACCTAGTTTGCGCGCGAAAGAACAGGCGGCTAAGGAGCAAGATTCCTCCGCAGGAAATGAGGACAAAGCGCTCCTGCTGAGTTCCTGCGCTCCCGCCCAGAGCTTAGCCCTACCCGGCCCGTAGGTAGACTCCCTCCATCGGCTCCCTTTCCCAGCAGACTCTGCACTCGGGTCTGGCCCTCCATCAAATCATAACTGGCCAGGACCCCCGCCTCTGCGCCGGGTCGCCAGGCCCTGCGTCTGGAGGGACCCCAGCCTCTGCGCCGGGTCGCCTGGCCCTGCGTCTGGAGGGACCCCAGCCTCTGTGCCGGGTCGCCAGCCCTGCGCCTGAGCCTTGTCGAGCTCTGGAGCTCGGAGCCAAGCCCTCGCCCTGCGGTGCCCTGCACGCCCGGCTCTGCAGCCCTACGAAGCAGACACGGTCAGCTTTCCACTGGCTGCCTGGAGGGTCACAGCTTCTGTTACACAAATCTTCAGAGAAAGTCCTTGAAGAAGGAAGAATGAATAATACATCCCCCTCCAGAGGCAAAAGGATTCAGGCAGAGATACTATCTAGAGGTTGAACCTTCTCCATAGAAAGAAAGATTTTTCCACGGTTGTTGGTGATGGTGGGGTCGTCCTTCCTAGGACAGCTGATGCGAAGTGGACTTTTTCATGACCCTAGTGTCCCACTCCACCAGTGTAGATTTGACCAACATTCGCCCCCTACGCCCCAGATCAACTGGCATTTCTAACGTTTTCAAATAAGAATAAGGCTTTGGGACTCTGGAACCTGATTTTAAAAGCCTTCGTTTCACTCAGGTTAAGAGCGTTAAGCTCATCTCCGACACACAAATACTGTTCTTTGCTGGATACTGTTGAGCTCAGACTCTCTAAGAGGCCTTTCCCTAGAGTCAGTCAAAGGATGTATGGGGTTGCCCTTGACAATTTCTCCACCTGGAACATGCTGGACACTACCTTTCAAAATGTCCCCACTTAAAAAACAAAAAGAGCTCTATTCCCCCCAGACGTGGCCTCTTAGAGTCTGTAAACACATTGGCCAGAGAGAAAGAATCAGAGTAAGAATCAGGAACTTATTCCACCCAGAGGAAAGAATAACAGGAGAAGCCATTAGTGTGTGGCTGTCCCACCTCTTTGAGAACAGGGTCTCAAGGTAGCTTTGAGCAGTAAACAGCTGGGAGTATGAATGAAGAATGTGACCTTGCGCCCCTGTGCCCTGGCCCAGTCAGACTTTCAGAGTAGAAAGGAGAGGCAGAGACCTTTCCCCTTCCCCATCTCATTTGACCATCAACACCGCCAAAGACCATGGGCCTGACACTGTTGGTGGCACCAGACAAGGCTTTTCACTTGTAACCATGCCAAAGGCAAAAGGGACCTAGCAGCTCATTCTTGGGGTGCCAGAGGGCCAGATGATGGAGAACTGGTATTAGTAGAACTTCTCCCTTCTGGGGTCCTTAATCTGAGGTGGTTCCAAAAGGTTATCACGCTTAGTCCCCTTCTTCCCTCCTCCGAGGTCATTGAAGAATTTTAGGTCAGGAAAACTGGGTTGTGAAGTCTTTGATTTCTGACCTCCTTCTTCCTCCTCTCCTCCCCTCTTCTCACAGAGTGTGTCCAGTTGTACCTAATCAGGATTAGAAATACAGTTTGTGCGGCCAGCAGGTGGCATAGTGGTTAAGGTGCTGGACTCCCATGTGGCTGACTGCAGTTTGAGTCCCAGACCCGGCAGCTTGAAATTCATACCAGGTGTGTGCACATGCATGCCCAAAATCCTGAGAAGAGAATAGAGGAGAAGGGATTGCAGGGTGACCATCTACCCCAGGGGTGATTTCTCGTTTTCGCACTCTCTGTGTCTCTGGTGAGTGCAGGCATCCTATTGCAAAACTCTATCTAAAAAAAGAAAAACGAGAATACAATTTCCTTGGTCTGCTCTGATTATGGTCAGACAGTTTCAGAAAGGTGTTTGTTTGTTCTGGGACCAGCAAATGGTGTAATGGTGACATCGCTGTTGCTGGACTCCCACATAGTTGCCGGTAGTTTGAGTCCAGAATCCAGTGGCTTAAAACTCATGCTGGGTGCATGTTTGTGTATACCCCAAATCCTGAGACAGGAGAATGGAGGAAAGAGGATTACAGCGTGGCCATCCCCCCCGGGGGGGGAGGTGATTTCTTGCTTTCTGTCTCTCTGTCTCTGTCTCTCCAGCAAGCACAAATGCTCTATAGAAAAAAATCTCTAAAAATTTTTTTTAAAAAAAGAAGAGTGATTGTCCTAACTAAAAATGGTCACAGACAGCAGCCAGGTCTCTGTGTGTATGTGTGTAGAGCATACATCAGGCGTGTGTAGAAATTTGTGTGTGAGGGTGAGAGATCGCAAGAGTGCACCCATTGGTTCTCTTTCCATGTAGGTGGAAACAAAATGTAATACACACCATTTCCCCCTCTTTTTCTTCTTTTTGCTTCCATTACTACCTCTCCTGCAGGTTCCACTGACTTTTTTTTTTTTTAAGAATTATTTTAAATTTCCGGGACCAGCAGATGACATAAGGGTTACATCACTGGACTCCCACATAGTCGACTGTGGTTCCAGTCCTGGACCTGGCGACTTAAACTCACACCAGGTGCATGTGCGTGTGTGCCCAAGATCCCAAGAGGAGAATGGAGAAGAAGGGATGGCGGCGTGGCCTTGCCCCTGGGGGTTGATTTCTCGCTTTCTGTTTGTCTCTCTCTGTATCTCTGGTGAGCACATATACCCTATAACAAAAATCTCTCAAAAAATAGAAAGAAAGAAAGAAAAAAGAAAGAAAGAGAAAGAGAGAAAGAGAAGGAGAGAGAGAGAGAGAAAGAAAGAAAGAAAGAAAGAAAGAAAGAAAGAAAGAATTTAAATTTGCTATAGGTCACATGTACTCACCAGAGAGAGAGAGTGAGAAAGGCAGTTGCCAGGCCTGGGACTTGAACCGTGGTTGGCCATGTTGGAGTCCAGCTTCAACCATCATGCCACCTGCCGGTCCCCACTGACTTTTTTTTTTTAAAAAAGAAATATTATTTGGGCCAGCAGGTAGCATGGTGGTTAAGGGCGCTGGGCTCCCTCATGGCCAATTGCGGTTCGAGTCCCAGACCTGGTGGCTTGCTTTCTGACTTTCCCTCTCTGTCTCTCTCTCACTCTGTTCCTCTCTGATCAAGTTAAAATAAATAAATGAATAAAGTTAAATAAAATAATTTTAAAAGAATTTTTTGTTTATTTAATTCCATTTGTTATTATTTTTAAAGGATTATTTTATTTAACTTTTATTTACTTATTTTTAAAACTTGAGCAGAGAAGGACAGAGTGAGAATGAGTGAGAGAGAGAGAGACAGAGAGAGAGGGAAAGTGAGAAAGCAAGCCACCAGGTCCGAAACTCAAACCGTAGTCAGCCAAGTGGAAGTCCAACACCCCTAACCAACACGCCACCTGCCGACCCCTATTATTTTAAAAATTTAACCAGGGAGAGAAACAGAGAAATAATAGTAATTAGTATTTAATTTAACCAAAGAGAAAAAGGGAAAGTGGGAAAGTAAGTTATCCAGTCCGGGACTCGAACTGCAGCAGGTCATGAGGAAGTTCAGCGCCTTAACCAACACACCACCTGTCAGCCACTCCACTGACTTTTTTTTTTTAAAGAACTATTTGTTTAATTCCATTTGTTATTATATTTTATTTAGAGAGAGAGAGAGAAAGCCTCCAGGTCTGGGGCTCGGAACTGCAATTAGGTCTGGTAGCTTAACCCCTAGCCATCTGCCAGCCCCTCCACTGACTTTTGGTGGCACCTCTTGAAGGATTTCTTTGAAAGAGGTAGGGAGGTGTTTGGAATTGGGTTTCCGGAGAAAGGAGCTGAACTTGGTGCGGAAGAGAAGAGCTCTGGGCAAGATCTTTAGCCCTGCCTTAATGGGGAAAGGAGAGGCGGCTGCTTCCAACAGCCCCTATTTGCTCAAGGAACTTGGGCTTAAAGGACCAATCGCTCCTTTAAAAGCAGTTCCTCCCACCCTCTCCAAACAGTGCCTGAAGCTGTCCCAGGAAGAATGTGGCTCAGTGCATCAAAGCAATTGTTCTTATTTTCATTATTCACAGGGAGTCTTTGAATATACCTGTTAAGGTGACAGACCTTTTAAAAGGGAACTTTTCTTCCCATGCAATTAAATGGTGCATTTACTAGGCTTCTATTAACATAATTTAATATAAATCTATTTTATAAATCTTTAGGCTCACATTACTGAAAATTGAGTTTTTCTTTAAAAAAAAATGCCCACGTCTCTTCCCTAAATTAGATGGAATGGAATCCAAAAAAGTGCTATTCTAAGCCAGTTGGAAATATTAAAAGTAGAAGAGTCTTTTGTATTTTCTTTTGTAAATGGTGGAGGAGTGAAGGAAAGAGGTGGCTTGTCTCACAGATGAGAAACTCCACAGGGACCCGGAGCGGCGCGCCTACCTCTAAGGTCCTGGCACCTGGCAGTGGGGTCGCACAGGCTGGAGTTAGGGAGGCACCAGAGAACAGGGCCTTACAGGGATCTCTTAGGGACGGAATTGCGTCAGAGCTTGGATAAAAAAACAAAATCCCCAAACTAAAAGCTAGCAAAGATCCAAAGGCATTTAGATTTCAAAGACATGTGATGCTGCTTCCTCTGTTTAGGTAAAGAAATGGAAAATCTGTGAGCCCCAGTCCCTAACGATACGCCATGTGGAAATGAATACCCTTGTCTGTTCCCATAGCCAGACCGCGGATTCTCAAGTGCACCCTTCAAAATCCCGGGTGTCCCCCGTCTCTGCAAGTAGCATCTAGTGCTCCCCTGGCATAGCAGTGCCGAGGCTCGCCCTTCTGCACAGGGCTTTGCTTTTCGCCAGCGGAGTCCTGTGTTTTCCTGAACCCCTGCTACCTTTGTTAGCCTTTCCAAATCTCCAACCCAGGAAGGCCCCAGGGGCTCCTCTGAGTGAATCCTGACAGATCGGAAGTGTGGGCTGTGTGCTTAGGAAAGTAACTAGTTTCAGATTAATGAAGCAGTGACAATTTCAATCTGCTTAAAGGCGGAGGTTGGCACTGCCCAGGCCTGAGCGTGGGGAGCTCGCCAGGCTGGGCTTTATATTGTCCCCTTTTCTGAAGAGCGGACAAAGATGGATAGAGAGACATTGAAAAGCAGGGGGAGTATTTCAAACAGCCCCATAAAGCGGGCTGTCACTTTAAGACAAGAACCGTAGCGCTTGATGACTTTGCAGTAGCTGCCCCATTTCAAATGAGGGACTCTAGTCTACCACGAGGGAGGAAAAAGGGGAGAGAGGGAGGGAGGAAGACAGAGAGGGAGGGAGAGAGAGAGAGAGGGAGAGGGATGAAGAAAAAGAGAGAAGGAAACAGGAGAGACAGAGAGCACAGAGGGCGTGGGGATATTTACCCTGAGAGTACTGGAGTGAGACTGATTCTTAGACAAGGACTTGATTTCTGAAGTTCAGGGAGAAACACCCACAGCAGGTGCAGAAAAAAAAAAGGCAGGTGGAAGTCGCTCCCGATGGGAAAGAGCTCGCAGCCCGTGGGCGGCAGCCGCCTCGCCTCGGAGGCACTGGAGCCAGCTTGGCCTCAGTGTTCTGGGCAGGGCGAGAGCCAGCCAGCCCCTGCTCGCTTCAGACCGCTGAGGATTATAATGGAAATTTTTGAGAGCGTGAAAGAGAAAGAATAGGAAAGAGGGGGAGGGCGTGCTTTAGGGACTACCGTCACAAAGCCCAATTTAAATTGTTTGGGGTCAAGCAGCAGCAAGCCACCTCCCCCTTTTCCTCCTTAATTAATTAATGACCGCTATTAATTATTAGGGTCTTGCATCTCCAGGCAGGAAACGTCTTTGCCAAGGGACTGATGAATTGCTGAAGCCAAACACGTGGTTCTGACTTGGGAAAAGGGAATGAAGACCTGGTGGTGTGTTGGTTGTCTGTCTGTCCCTCCTTTCTGTCTCTGCATCTGCTCCCACAGAGTCCTCCTCTTTTGCTTCTCCCTGCATGTCTCTCTCTCTCTCTCTCTCTCTCTGTCCTGTTCGGATCTCCCTGTCCAGTCTTCCCTAGGGCAGACTGAACCTCCTAAGCCCAGGACTCCAGTTCTCCACAGAGAGAGGAGGATGGCTAACACCAGGGCCCCACTCCCAGCTCAGGCATCTCCAAACCCCACCGCGTCCTCGGCCTCGGTGGCAGGAAGTGGGTGGGCAGCGAGGGATGGAGTTTCATCCGGATTGAGAGTTATTGACAGCATAGGAGTCCGTCCCCCCTGCCCCCGCCCCCCCATAGGAACTTTCTTTTCACTTTTTAAAAGGGTACAGGAACCCGGACGGCGAAACCGCTCTGGCTTTGAAGGCCGGCGAAAGGGCTCCCCGGCCGGTGGCGCTGGAGGGAGAAGCGTTTAGTCACTGTTTCATTAGGCACTATTTGAACCTTGCAACATGTGGTAATTTCTAGGGCAAGCTGAAAAGGGGGGATTATGTAGGAGGGACACAAGGAAATTAGCCAACGGTTAATTTAACTCGTTTTCTGCTAGACTTTTCGATACATTCCTAATTGACTGAGGGGCAGGTGAAGCTCCCGCCCCATGCAGGCTCATTCACAGTGGGAATAAATGGCTCTTTTTCCACTCACACTGCTCACAATATATCATCAGGGAAAAGACATGCAATGAATATGTTGATTTTTTTATTAATGGAATTACACCCTGCCATGCAGGTGTGAGGGTAAAAACCTATACTGCAATGAAATAAGATTAACAATGAAATTAGAATTTTATTAGCTTTATATGTCACATAGACCTGGATTTGAACTGTCAAAACAAGCAGCCAGAAAAGATATTCTGAAGGCAGCCCTGCCAATCAACCTGGAGGTAGGAACAGCGTGGTATCGAAATCGGAATCAGCTTCCAATCCCTTCCGCATCTCTCTTGGTCCTCAAGTGCGAGACAGTGGGTGGAGAACCCCGCGTGGGTAACCCCCTAGTGTCTGGAGCCGCGGTAGACGGAAAACATGACTTGGGCTCGGGAGCTCGGTCCAAGAAGCAAGGCCTGGATGGCCCGAGGCTGCCGAGGGGTCAACCGGAGGGGCCAGGCTAACCAGCTTGTAGGCCTCAGGCTTCTTGTCTTCCGAATGAGCAGCCCCGCCTGGCCGTGGCCCAAGGGAATGGGGAGAAAAGTCCGAATGCCGGGGGCCAGGCGGGGTAGGGCGCCCTTTGGAAACCGCACTGAGTTTTGTTATCTGGGCCCGGCTCCCCGCCTCCCGCCCCCCCTCGCCCCCAAGCTTCCAGCGCAGCTACCTGGGTCTGGCAGGCGCAGAGGTGCCCTATGCAAATGGTTCACTATTAGGCGAGAAAGAAACACTTCAAATGGCCCTTTGTAACCTTCTATAGAAAATCGAGGTTCTCTGCATGACAAAGCACAATTAAGCTTTCTATTCAAGAGTTCTGCAGCTGGTAGCCCATTGGGAACGTGGGAGGAAACGAGAGAATATATTAATAGTGTGGCCAAAGTTTTTTGTGTGCGTGTCCTTTTCTGGGTCGGGGGTGGGGAGGGGAGGTGGGTGGACCCGGAGGGGAAGAAGGCTCCGCCTTGGATCCTTGCCACCTGAGCAGCCTCCCAGTGCCCACGTGGAAAGCCCCGATTGTCTGGTAGCCAGAGCGTTCTGAATGGTCGCGCCGACCGGGCGAGCGGAGCAGCGGACGGGCGGATCCTGCGCGCACCAGCACCCGGGCGGGGCGCGACGCGTGCCCCGGCCTCGCCTCCTCGCCCTCCCCGGGGCTGAGGCCGAGAGCCCGGCTGCCCAGGATCGCCTGCGCAAGGAGGCGGCTCTCAGCCGGGGTCCTTCGCGCACGCTCCAGGGAGCGAGCTCCGGGAGGGCGCAGCGCCGCGCACCAGGGTGAGGACGCAGTGGGACAGATGAGGGCCGGCAGACCCGGATTTCCCACCCAGCTGCCTTTTTCTCTGCGTCCTCACTCCGCAATTGAGGCTCACCTAACCGTTCACTTTCGCCACGTACCCCACTGCGCTGCGTTTCCTGCGTTTGCCCCGCCCCGGTCCTGCTTGGTTCCCAGGGCGCAGAGCTCTGTGGACTGCACTATTACCCCCCTGCAGGCCTCGGCCCTGCCCTGCACTGGGCTTAGGCACACGGATGGCTCTGCAGACAACCCAGCAGCCTGAGGAGGGAGGCGTGCAGGGGTGTCGACTGTTCTCGGGAATTTCTGCTGTCCCAGCTGTGGCGGTGGCTGGCTGTCCCTGAGAGCCACTTTTCCAAGTCTCCAGCTTTTAAGCAGGCTCCCCTGCGACTCCAGGCACGGCATGCAAACAAAATGCCTCTCAGCGTCTCCTAATCCCCGGCGGCGCATCAGCATCCTTGGCTCCCTGGGCCTTACGCACATCTGTACAAATAGTCACCACGCTCAAAAGCTTCTTCTAAACTCCGCCCAGAGATCAGCTCGGGCTAGGCTGCCTGGCTACCGACCAGCCAAGCTGTACTCGGGTCAATCCCTTCTCTAACAGCCCAGGCAGTTGTCACTCACCCCACTTTTGCTGGGACAAACCCTGTGACAGAAGTTTCATTCTCAGGACCAGCAGTTAGCATAATGGCTATGTCTCTGGACTCCCATGTAGTCGACCGTAGTTCGAGTCCCGGATTTAGCGGCTTAAACTCGCACCGGGCACGTGTGCCTGCGTGCCTAAGATCCCGAGATGAGAATGGAGAAGAAGGGATTGCAGGGTGGCCATCCCTTCTGGGGGGGGTGATTTCTCGCTTTCTGTCTCTCTGTCTCTGTCTTTCTGGCGAGTGCATGCGCCCTATAGCAAAAACCTGTCCAAAAAAAAAAAAAAAAAAGAAGTTTCATTCTCTAAATCCCTCCTTTTTCAGACAGCCTTGACCATAAGGAACACTTGGCTGTGTTGGCTCAAAACTGTGGTTCTGTATTGTCTAGCCTGTGCCTTCCTCAGGGGGCTTCTAAGTGTTGCCTCTAGTCTCCAGGCGAGTTCTGGATGACAGCATCTGTGTCTGTCACCCCTTTCCCTCAGCGTCCTCTACGATGCCTAGCACACAGTAGATGCCTGCTAAGTAGGAGCTCCTCAGTCTCCACCACTTACCTCAATCCTGGAGGACTTGGAAACAGATGAAATATAGCTGGCAGATGAAATGTATCATTTAGGTCCTTTTGTTTTTTGGAGAGGTTTTTGCCATAGGGCGCGTGCCCTCGCCAGACAGACAGAGAGACAGAAAGCGTGAAATCATCCCCTAGAGGGGATGGCCACGCCGCAATCCCTTCTCCATTCTCCTCTTGGGATCTTGGGCACACACACACACGCACCCAGTGTGAGTTTAAGCCACCGGGTCCGGGACTCGAACCGCGGTCGACTACATGGGAGTCCAGTGACATAGCCATTACGCTAACTGCTGGTCCCCTATCGCTTAGGTCTTTAATCCATTGTGAGTTCATTTTTGTATGTGGAGTAAGGTAAGTGTCCAACTTCATCCATCTGCATGTGGATGCCTGGTTTCCCAGTACCATTTATTGAAAGTGTCTTTGCCTTATAGAGTTTTTGGGACAACTTTGTTGGGATCATTTGACCATATGTGAGAGGGTTTATTTTGGGGCCTCTATTTCTGTTCCAATGGTCTATATATCTGTTTTTACACTGATATTAACGGAATTTTTTATAAGAAGTTTTGAAATCAGGAAGTGTGAGACCTTCATTTTTTTTTTTCAAAATTGTTTTGGATATTTGGGGCCCCTTGAGAGTCCATATGAATTTAGGATAGACTTTTTCTTTTAGAGGAATTTTTGCTATAGGACACATGCACTCACTGGGAGAGATAGAGAGACAGAAAGCAAGAAGTCACCCTCCGGGGGGATGACCATGCCACAGCCCTTCCTTTATTCTTTTCTTAGGATCTTGGACACACATGTACATGTACCTGGCGTGAGTTTTAAAACCACCAGGTCTGCGACTTGAACCCCAGCAGACTACGTGAGAGTCCAGTGATGTAATCATTCCGCCATCTGCTGGTCCCAGGATGGACTTCTCGACTGCAGCAAAAAACTGGGACTCTTGACTGGGATTGTTACTGCATCTGTAGATCACTTTGGGTGGTAGCAACTTCTTATCGATTCTGTCCCTCAGTCTATGAACACAGCTATCTTTTCGCTTATTTGTAACTTTAGTTTTTTCCGGCAACACTCTGATGTGTACGAGTATACACGTCTTTGGGGTGCCATTTTAAAATGAAACCGCCAACAAAAAGGCACAAAGCGTGAACCATGAGGCAAATAGGATGCTTGTTTCCAGAAGAAGAGCTGAAAGGAGGAGAAACGAGAGCACCGTCTTGTTCCACCTGCTGATCGGCTACCTCCAGGGGCTTTTTGCGGCTCTGAGCATATTTACAAATTACTGAAATGCACCACATAAACTTTAGGGTTCCCAGTAAATGTTAGGAAGCAGATGACTTCCCAAATGCAGAATCTGTACAAAGGAGGATCAAGAGTGTATAGGAATAAAATGCAAGGCAACCACAGCACAGAATCGAAGAGAGGGAAATGCAAGTGAAACGTCGGAAGTAGGCAAAGTTCTTTTTTTTTTTTTTTTGAGAGGTTTTTGCTACAGGGTGCGTGCGCTCACCAGAAAGACAGAGACAGAGAGACAGAAAGTGAGAAATTACCCCCCGGGGGGATGGCCACGCCGCAATCCCTTCTCCTCCGTTCTCCTCTCGGGATCTTGGGCATGCACACACACGCGCCCGGTGTGAGTATAAGCCACCGGGTCCGGGACTCAAATCACGGTTGACTACATGGGAGTCCAGAGACATAGCCATTACGCTAACTGCTGGTCCCAGTGCTGGACAGAAGTTCTGACCCAAACAACTAGCTTCCTCATGGTCAAGGCTGATTTCTCACTGTCCCTCTCACTGTCTCTCTCTCTCTTTGTCCTATGAGCACATATGCCCTCTCAAAAACTTCGTATCTTATCTTCCTCCAAGCTTTCACAACTATAGAAATGCATAGGCTATAGATTATATTTGCAAATAAGTTTTATTTTTATTCTTCAAAACTTTCCACTGCTAGTCCTGCCTAAGCGTTATAGTGTAAAGTGGACAGGACTGAGGGCCATCAGATGGTATAATGGTTACACTGTTGGACTCCCATGCGGTCAGTTGTGGTTCGAAGTCCCAACCCAGTGGCTTGAAACTCCCACTGGCCTGGTGGTTAGAAGCGCTGGACTCCCACATGGCAGACGGCAGTTCGAGTCCCAGACCTTGCGGCTTGCTTCCTGGCTTTCCCTTTCTCTCTCTCTGGTCAAATTAAAAAACAATAATAACAAATTAAATTAAATAAAGAAATAATTTTAAAAATATTTTTAATTTTATTTATTCATTTACTTATTTTATTTTGACTAGAGAGACACAGAGAGAGAGAAAGTGAGAAAGCAAGCCACCAGGTCCAAGACTTGAACCATGGTTGGCCATGTGGGAATGTCTAGCGCCTTAACCACCATACCACCTGCTGGTCCCCAATCAATAAATAATTTTAGCACACACACACACACACACACACACAATTCACACTGGGCATGTGTGCATGCATGCCCAGAATCCCAAGAGGAGAGTCAGATTGTGGCATGGCCATCCCCCTGGGTAAGGAGTTCTCACTTTCTGTCTCTCTGTCTCCGGCGAGAACACATCCTATAGCAAAAATCTCTCTAAAAATAAATAAGTAAATAAAGTGTACGGGGCTGCAGAGCTGGCAGTCCCATGGCTGACTGCGGGTTCTGATCCCTGGATCGGTCTGAAAACATACCGAGTGCGCAGGCGTGGTGCTCAAGATCCCGAAGACCTGGAGGACTGGGGTGAGCACTTCGTAGCATGATGAGACCTTGTTGAGGGTTGTCTCTCTCTCTCTCGTAGGAGAGCACACATGCTCTTTATCCATAAGATATTGTTTTATTTCCTTCTCATTTCCTCCAAGTGAAATTGGTGGTATGGAAAGGGAACTTAACTAGAAGATAAGGGCCCTACTGGGTCTTAGCTCTGACTCCTTTTCTCACAAGCTGTGTGTCCTTGGGCAATGAACTTGTCTGACCTGTGGTTTTCGTTTTTTGTGAAGTGGCAAGTTGTGAAATTAAATGAGCTAACATACAGACAGTGCCTTGCAAAGTGTAAAGCACCAGAGAAAGACAAAGAGAAGGAGAGAAAGACAGTGAAAGTGAGAAATCACCTCCCAGGGGGAATGCCCACACTAGAATCCCTTCTCCATTCTCCTCTTGGGATGTTGTGCACTCCCGTGTGTTTTTCAAGCTGCCGGGTCTGTCTGGGACTCAAACAGTATAGTTAGCCATGTGGGTTCAGCTACTTAACGACCACACCACTAGCTGACCCCAGGAATGAAGGCTTTTCATCTAAAGACTCAAACACGGGTGTAAGGAGGAACATCAGTATTTATAGCCTTGCTCATGGAAGTCTGGCTGTATGATTTGGCCTGTAGCTTCATCAGAATTACTTTATTTAACTTCACTTGTTATTATTATTACTATTTTTTAATTTGACCAGAGAGAGACAGAAAGAGGGAAAGTGAGAAAGCAAGCCACCAGGTCCAGGACTCGAATTGTGGTCGACCATATGGGAGTCCAGCGCTTTTAACCTCCACACCACCTGCTGGTCTCATTGCATCAGAGTTTTAAAAATATTTCTGTTTGGGGGCCAACAGGTATCATGGTAGTTAGGGGCACTGGACTCCCACATGGCTGACTGTGGTTTGAGTCTCAGACCTGGCAGCTTGCTCTCTCACTTTCCTTCTCTCTTTCACTCTGTCCCTCTCAGGTCAAATTAAAAATAAATAAATAAATTAATTAATTAAATTTTTTTTTTTTTTTTTTTGCTATAGGGTACGTGTGCTTGCCAGAAAGACAGAGAGAGACAGAGAGACAGAAAGTGAGAAATCACCCCCCAGGGGGGATGGCCACGCCGCAATCCCTTTTCCATTCTTCTTGGGATCTCGGGAACGCATGCACATGTGCCCAGTGTGAGTTTAAGCCACCAGGTTCGGGACTCAAACCGCAGTCGACTACATGGGAATTCAGTGACATAGCCATTATGCTAACAGCTGGTCCCAATAAAATAATTCTTTTTTAAAAAAAATAATTTTTTTTTTTTTTTTTTTTGGAGAGGTTTTCGCTATAGGGCGCTGGTCCCAATAAAATAATTCTTTTTGGGAGTCCAGCGACACAGCCATTAAAAAAAATAATTATTTATTACATTTTATTTATTCATTCATTTATTTTTTAATTTGACCACAGAGAGACAGAAGTTGAGAGTGAGAGAAAGAGGACGTGAGAAAGCAAGCCACCAGATTCAGGACTTGAACCCTGGTTGGCCAAGTGGGAGTGTCCAGTGCCTTAACCACCACGCCACCTGCTGGTCCCCCCAATAAAATGATTCTTTAAAAAAATTTCTGTTTCGTTCAGATGTAAGTTAATACCTCCCATCACCTGCTTTCCTGTTTTCTTAACACTCTTTTTTTTTTTTTTGGAGAGGTTTTTGCTATAGGGTGCATGTGCTCGCCGGACAGACAGAGAGACAGAAAGCGAGAAATCACCCCACAGTGGGTATGGCCACGCTGCAATCCCTTCTCCTCCATTCTCCTCTCGGGATCTTGGGCACGCACGCACACGCACCCGGCGTGAGTTTTAAGCCACCGGGTCCAGGACTTGAACCGTGGTTGACTATGTGGGAGTCCAGCGACATAGCCATTACGCTAACTGCTGGTCCCTTCTTAACACTCTTTTAATCCAAAACCAGAAAGGGTGAGAGCCCATGTCTTCAGATGTCCTGTGCTGATCTCGCTCTAGTAGAATCCTCTCAAACCAGAAGAAAGGGAGATGGCGTTTGGCTTCGTCTCAGGACAAAGGTCAACGTGCACACCTAGGGGCCAATGGGAATGGAATGGACGTGGAACAGGCACCATCGAGCACCTGTGGATTGAAAGGTGCTGACTGGCAGGTGAGGACGCACTGGAGGGTTCTCAAAATGCTCAAGATGGCAGTGAGAGCCGATGCGTAGTTAGAAGTCGGCCCGGGAAGGCAGCCCGGTGTTTGGAACACCCACTTCCATACTTTCTATTGTTTATGCACTTTCCATTGTTCAACCAAATGAAGATTGATGTTTGGAACTCCAATTTCCAGACTTTCCATTGTTTCTCTTTTCTCCTAATAAAGAGTCAGTCTTTCTACCTCTTTTTATTTAATCAAGGAAGACAGTGAGTTTAATGAGTTTTGATTTTTCCCAGTTGGGAGGACCTGTCAATATTCCAGAAGCAAGCAGATAGAAGCGCTAAAAGGGCCCTATTAAAATATTTCAGTCACTTCTGAAGATCCAAAGACAGGTTCTTTCTGCAAGGCTTCATTCTCTTGTGAATTCTTCTCTGTGCCGTTTTGTCTTTTGTGATTACTCAGTGACCAAGCAGCTCCTACCGTGCGTGTGAGTCAGTTCTCCCGGCTTGGCAAAGTAGCCTGTTGGCGTGTCTTCATGGCTGTCAACCCGCAATTAAGGTGTCAGAAAGTCTCTGCCTGTCGCCTGTTTACAACGTGAACAAATGGTCACTGGCATCAAATATTTGTGAATACTGGCGTTTTTATAAAACAATTCTTTGGTCAAAACAGCATCCTTAAAAAAGGAAACTTTTGGTTGAGGTTTCATTCAAAATATGAAGATTTAAATTGAGCTTTATTTTTTAGCATAATAAAGAGTAAAGGTGGGACCAGCAGTTAGCATAATGGCTATGTCGCTGGACTCCCACGTAGTCGACGGCGGTTCGAGTCCCCGACCTGGCGGCTTAAACTCACACCAGGCACGTGTGCGTGCGTGCCCAAGATCCCGAGAGGAGAATGGAGGAGAGGGGATTGCGGCGTGGCCATCCCCCCTGGGGGCTGATTTCTCACTTCCTGTCTCTCTGTCTCTCTCTGTCTGTCTGGCGAGCGCACGCGCCCTATAGCAAAAACCTCTCCAAAAAAAAAGAGTAAAGGTTTTTTTTAGTAATTATTTTTCAAGGACCAGCAGTTGGTGTAATGGCTGTTGCTGGACTCCCATGTAGTCGACCACGGTTTGAGTCCCAGACTCAGTGGCTTAAACTCACACCGGGTGCATGTGCGTGCGTGCCCAAGATCCCTAGAGGAGAATGGAGGAGATGGGATTGAGGCATGGCCATTCCCCTGGGAGGTGATTTCTCGCTTTGTGTCTCTCTGTCTCTCTCTGTCTTTCTGGCGAGTGCACGCGTCCTACAGCAAAAACCTCTCCAAAAGAATTATTTTTTATTTAATTGCATTCATTGTCATTATTTTATTTTTTATTTTTTTGAGATTGACCAGAGAGAGAGAGAGAGATTGAGAGAAGGAAAATGAGAACGCAAACTTCCAGGTTTGGGATTCTAACCATTGTCAACCATGTGGGAGTCTAGCCACTTTAACTACCATGCCACCTGGTGGCTCCAAGAGTAAAGTTTTTGAGAGAGTTCAGCTGTTTCATTGTTAATCGACAGACACATGTTGGAATTTTTTTTTTTTTTTTTGAGAGGTTTTTGCTATAGGGCGCTTGTGCTCGCCAGAAAGACAGAGAGAGATAGAGAGACAAAAAGCGAGAAATCACCCCCAGGGGGATGGCCACACCTCAATCCATTCTCCTCTCGGGATCTTGGGCACGCACACACAAGCGCCCGGCATGAGTTTAAACCACTGGGTCCGGGACTTGAACTGCGGTCGGCTACATGGGAGTTCAGCGACATAGCCATTATGCTAACTGCTGGTCCCGAATTTTTTTCTTTTTTAAAGAATTCTTTTAGGGGCCAGCAGGTGGCATGGTGGCTGAGGGTGTTGGGCTCCCACATGGCTGACCATGATTTGAATCCTGGACCTGGCGGCTTGCTTTCTCACTTTTCCTCTCTCTCACTCTGTCCCTCTCTGATCAAATTAAGATAAATAAATAAATAAAAAGTTAAATGAAATAATTATTATTTTAGAAAACAAGAGCAAGAAAGAGAGAAAGAGGGAAAGTAAGAAAGCAAGCTGCCAGTTCGGGCCTCAAGCCGCAGTCAGCCTCATTGGAGTCCAATGTCCTTAACCACCACACCACCTGCCGGCCCCACATATTGGATTTTTTTTTTAAAGAGATTTTTGTTTTGGGGGCATGTGCTCACTGGCGAAAGAGAGCGACAGAGACAGTGAGGGACAGTGAGAATCAACCCCTCACGGGGAAGGGCACCCCACAATCCCTTCTCCATTCTCCTCCTGGGATCTTGGGCATGCATGCACATGTGTCTGGCGTGATTTTCAAGCCACTGGGTCCATGACTGGATCCTCAGTCTGCCTTGTGGGAGTCCGCGAGGTAACCGCGAGGCCATCTGCTGCCTGCCCCCATCCGTTTATAACAATATCGCCATTTTCGCAGCTGCGGTCTCACTGAACAGAAGATACAACAGTTCACTCTGCATGAGTACAGGTTTGCTGCCCCGAGGGTTCCTTCTTTCATCTATTTATGCTCACAAAGTTTCTGGGGACCAGCAGTTAGCGTAATGGCTATGTCGCTGGACTCCCACGTAGTTGACTGTGGTTCGAGTCCCGGACCCGGCGGCTTAAACTCACGCCGGGTGCGTGTGCATGCGTGCCCAAGACCCCGAGAGGAGAATGGAAGAGAAGGGATTGTGGCGTGGCCATTCTCCTGGGGGGGTGATTTCTTGCTTTCTATCTCTCTGTCTCTCTGGTGAGCGCACGTGCTCTGTAGCAAAAACCTCTCCAAAAAAAAAATAAAAGAAGTTTCTGGGAAAAGCTCCCCTCTGAATGCATCGGGCTGGGTAGGAGTTGCTCTCTCATCCTGGGTGTATAAATTGCTACCTCACCTGTCTGTTCTGCGGGTTAGCTCTGACGCCTAGCCTTGACTAGACGAAGCAGTGAGAAAGTAACTTCCAATTACATTGGAGGGAATGCCCCCTCTCCTTAGAGTCATCTACATATCCAGAGTCGGGGCGGGGCCTTGGCCCTGTGCAGTAAGTGAGGGGTCCAGTCTTTAGTTGTTTGTGTGGAGTGGATTGGGAGCGTGGTGCCTCAGGGCTTATCTGCCAACCAGGGCCTCAACTCCCTGCTGTGGCTGCTCCCAGGGCCTCAGCTCCCTGCTGAGGCTGCTCCCAGGGCTTCTGTGCTCCGGGGTTCTAACCCCCAAGCTTCCTGGAGCCATAACTCAGGAGGCCAACTACAAGCAACCCAGACCCCTCCCAAATGCCTTCACTGATTAGTCTTGGGAAAACAATTCTTCACTAAGTTCTTTTTCTTTGTTAAAGAATGATTTTAAAAATTTTATTTATTATTATTATTATTTAATTTGACCAGCTAGATACAGAAAGAGATAGAGAGGAAAAGTGTCTCACTTCCCGGACCTGGTGGCTTGCAGGTCCAGGACTTGAACCGTGGTCGGCCCTGTGGGAGTCCAGCTCTTAACCACCACACCACCAGCTGTCCCCTCATTTAAGTTCCAAAGCTTCTCCTCCTTCCCCTTTATAGACTTTTTAAACCCTGCAGTTCTGCCAAAAATAAAAAAAGTGAGGAGCTTTTTGTGTTGTAAGCTTGCCCAGGAAAACTGCTAGCGCCTAGCCCCCATCCCAGGCCCTACTGCGCTTTCCAGCAGAGAAACCCAAGCAGAGCAGGGAAAGCTCGTCCTCCTCCTCCTCGCTGCTATGTGGGGCAGAAGTGTCACTCAGCACCGCCCCTTGCAGAACAGGGAGGACAAAATGTGAGCTTGTCACATAAGGATCCTCCTCTGTCTTCTTGTCTCTCAGATTCTGCCCTTTCGGCTCCTCATCCTCCTTCCCAGAGCTCCTCTGATCAGGGAACTCCCTGTCGGTGGGCCCATACAGTATTTGTCCCTTTGCGCCTGGCTTATTTCACTTGGCATAATGTCCTCAAGCTTCATGCATGTCGTAGCAGGTGTCAGAATGTCCTTCCTTTTTAAGGCTGGATAGCACCCTACCGCATGCCTGTGTATACCACGTTCTGCGGCTCATTCATCTGTTGATACATGTCGGGTTGTTCCACCTCTTGGCTACTGCGAAAATACTGCTACAGCCGCGGGCATGTACGTATCCACTCCAGCATTTGGGCACAACTGCATCCTGAGTTCCATCTCCACGTTTCTTCATTTCTTTTTTTTTTGTTTGGAGAGTTTTTTGCTATTGGGTGTATGTGCTTGCCGGAAAGACAGAGAAACAGAGACAGAAAGCGAGAAATCACCCCCCATGGGGGATGGCCACACCGCAATCCCTTCTCCATTCTCCTCTCGGGATCTTGGGCACTCACACACATGCGCCCGGCGTGAGTTTAAGTCACCGGGTCCGGGACTTGAACCATGGTCGACTACATGGGAGTCTGGTGACACAGCCATTATGCCATCGCTGGTCCCGTTCCTTTTTTATTATTATTTAATTTTCAAGTTTGAGTTTATGTTTTGAAATAAAGATTTAAAATATCAAATTATTACTAAGTTGCCACATAGGAACATGCCTTAAGATATCACTGCGTGCTGTGATTACTTAGAAAATATGACAGATACGGTCAATGGTGACAGCTATGATTTATAAACATGAGTTCCTGGCTTTGAGCAAAAAGAAAGCTCACATGAAATGTCACACTGAAGCCAGGGAGTCGCGATGCTGCAGTGCTGGCTCAGCGCCACCCGAGCCAGGAAGGTGGAGCCGGGTCTCCATGGCTGGGCGCTGAGCTCTGGTGCTCTGTCTCCCCAGGTGAGAGAGGGGACCCGCCTGGTGACCTGTAGAAGTCCTGTGTGCCATGGTCCTTTAAAAGGTGATGTCGGGAACCAGCAGTTAGCGTAATGACTATGTCGCTGGACTCCCACGTAGTCGACCGCAGTTCGTGTCCCGGACCCGGTGGCTTAAAACTCACGCCGGGCGCGTGTGCGTGCGTGCCCAAGATCCCGAGAGGAGAATGGAGGAGAAGGGATTGCGGTGTGACCATCCCCCCTGGGGGGTGATTTCTCGCATTCTGTCTATTTGTCTCTCTCTGTCTGTCCGGCGAGTGCACGCGCCCTATAGCAAAAACCTCTCAAAAAAAAAAAAAAAAAAAAAAAGGTGATGTCAATCACGACGTCTGTACATTTCTAACCGGCGTACTTTCACTTAGTCTGCGGCTGATCACGCCTTCCGGGGAAAACTCTCACTCCCACAGCAGTCCAGACTTCAGAACTACAAAGCGTCTGCATCAGCCTCTGGTGTGGTGGTAGGGGAGGCTGACTGTGTGGTTCGAGTACCAGACCCGATAGCTTGAGAAACACGTGTGTGTGTGCGTGTGCGTGTGTGTGTGCACGTGTGCATGCCCCCAATCTTGAAAGGAGAAGTGGATGAGAAGTGTGACCATGCCCTGTGGAAGGTGCTTTCTGGCTCTCCCCCTCTTTCCATCTCTGCCTCTCTCTAGTGAGTACACATGCCCTCTAGCAATTTTTTTTTCCTTTCATAAAAACTTGCATTTTTTTAAAAAAGAGGAAAGAAGAAAAAGAAAAAAGAGAAAGAAATACAAGGTATCTTTTGCTTCTCATTTAATTTTTAAAGAATTATCTATTTAACTTTATCCATTTATTTATTTTTAAAAAATTATTTTATTTAATTTTATTTATTCATTCAGCTAATTTAAAAAAAAATTGACAAGACACACACACACAAACACACAAACACACACACACACACACACACATACACACACACAGAGGGAGAAGAGGAAAGTGAGAAAGCAAGTCACCCAGGTGTGGGACTTGAGCCGTAGTTGCCATGTGGGAGTGTCCACGAATTAACCACCATGCTATCTGCTGGTCCCCTATTTATTTATTTATTTTAATTTGACCAGAGAGGGATAGAGTGAGAGAGAGAGAAAGTGAGAAAGCAAGCCGCCAGGTCCAGGACTTGAACCGTTGTTGACCATGTGGGAGTCCTGTGCCCTTAACCAGCACACCACCTGCTGGTCCCACTTTTCATTTATTTTTACCATTCTCCTGAATTTAGGACATTTTTATTTTCTTTTTTTGAAAGGTTTTTGCCATAGGGCATATGTGAAATGAGAGTGAGAAGGAAAGTGAGAAATCACCCCCCAGAGGCGATGGCCATGTTGCAATGTCTTCTCCTCCATTCTCCTTTATTTTCTTTTTTTAAAAATATACTTTTTTATTTTTAAACATTTTTAAATTAATTAATTAATTCATTCATTCATTTTAATTTGGAGAGAGAGAGAGAAATAGAGAGAGAAGAAAGTGAGAAAGCAAGTCACCAGGTCAAGGACTTGAACTGTGGTCGGCCATGTGGGAGTGTCCAGCACCTTAACCACCACGTTACCTGCTGGTCCCAATTCTCCTCTATTTTCAAGCCACCAGGTCCAGGTCCACCGTGTGGGAGTCCAGAGCCTCGACCACTGCGCCACCTGCTGGTCCCTCGGGATCTTATTTTTTCCTGCCTCTGCCTGCACGTCATCCTGCTCCATACTGTCAGATTAACTTTTTAAAAATACCTCTTGCTGCCTCCCTTTTCAGATACCCTCTATGCTTATAAAGTCATGCACAGTCTTTAGCTGGATAGCGGGGACCTCTGCATTCACCTCTAACAGCGTTCTCAGTCCTTTCAGCGGCTGAGTCTCCTGGAGCTGACCCTCCTCACACCCCCTATGACTCGTTCAGGGCTCCGCGGTCTCCTGGCCCCGCGTCTCCACTATGCCATCTGCTGTACCTGGAGAGCCCTTCATCCCCTCTGCCTCTCCCACCATCTCCTTCTAGAGAACCTCCTGAGCTGTGCTCTTCCCTTTCTGGACCTCTGTCGCCATTGTCACAAACCTCTCTTTTAGCCCTTAGGGAATAATGGTTGTCTGCCTTGGTTTCCCAAGTGGCTTGTAGTTCTCAGCAAGGGGCGGTGCCATCTGCGTGTTCATCCCACAAGGACTGTGGATCTGATCTGCGGGGGTTTCCCCTGTGGGGGTTACAAAGTTGGAAGCTTGCTCCCTGCTTTCCAGCTGCTGACCATGTGGGTGCAGAAGCAAATCACAACAGATCAAACTGAGGGAGGCCAGCGGGTGGCATGGTGGTTAAGGTGCTGGATTTTCTCATGGCAGACCGTGGTTCAAGTCCTGGACCTGACAACTTGAGGATCACACCGTGTGTGTGTGTGTGTGTGTGTGTGTGTGTGCATATGTGCCCAAGGTCCCAGAAGGAGGATGGAGGAGGAGGGAGATTCCCCCCGGAGGGTGATTTCTCACTTTGCCTCTCTCTTTCTCTGGCAAGTGCACATACTCTATAGCAAAAACTCAAAAATAAATTAATAAACTGTGGAGGAAAAATAACGAGACCCAGTTCCATAACACAGTGGTAATGAGTTGCTTAAGAGATGCTGGATCCCACATGGTGACGGTGGTTTGAGTCCCCAGCCCAGTCATTGTGAAACACGCTGAGCACAAGCATGGACGCCCAAGATCAGACAGACTGGGGACTGGAAGAAGGGGTTTATGGTGTGACCAGACGTTATGGAGCATGCAATTTGGGGAAGTTACTATAATCTTGCCTTGAAAATATTTTTCTCCAAATCTTACTAAATTTATGGTAGACGGCAAGTTTTCAACAGTCACCATGCTTATTAGGAAAATCTTACAGATGAGAAAACTCTAACCCACAGCTAATTTTCAAGTGTGATGAAGTGTTGACGAATACTTAATTAACCATGAGTGACAGTGGCATAAGGCAATAGTTTGTTAAGATGTAATGAACCACTCCTTACTTTTCATTTTGCTAATGAAAAAAAATTGAAGTCTGAAATCACTGCACAGATCCCTGCGCCTCTGTGAACCGAGATGCTGACCCCGGGGTTCTGAGGGCTGGCTGGCCTGGCGCGCCCCACTCCCAGCCCTCCTGGTCCGCCTGCTCATCTGGAGTCCTGGGCTCAGACCAAGTTCTAAATCGCTACCCAGCGTCCGCCTCCCGACCCCTCCCTTTCCTCTTGCGGGTCCTGCGAAGGGGAGTGGGGTTCTCCCCCAGTTCCAGGTCTGCGTCCTGGGAGGCGGTTACAGATGGCGCGGGCGCCGCCTACATCTGAAAGCCGCGGGTGGGTTCCCTCCGCACCCGTCCCAGAGGAGGTCTAGGAGTCCTGCGGTGTAACTGGGACCCTGCGCCCGCCGGAGCGGCCTCTCATCACCCTGTCCCTTCAACCCCGAACTCGGGGCGAGGCTGGGACCGCTTCCCTGGCCTCTCGGCCTTCCCCCACTCTCGGTGCGACCGCGCGGGCTCAGCAGTTCCTTCCCGTCAGCGTCTGTGATTTGGATAGAAATCTGCCTTCTTTGCACCCCAAGTTCTGCAAGGGATTCTGGATAGCGCCAGGCGCTTAACAGGTGCTGGGGAACCCTTATTCGATGTACAGATCTCTCTCTCTCTCTCTCTTTCTCTCTCTCTTTTTTGGAGAGGTTTTTGCTAGAGGCGCCAGTGCTTGCTGGAGACACAGAGACAAAAAAGCGAGGAATCGCCCTTCCCCACCCCCAGGGGGGATGGCCACGCCTCAATCCCTTCTCCTCCATTCTCTTCTGGGGATCTTGGGCTCGCACGCAGGCACGCGCGCTCAGTGTGTTCTAAGTCTATAAGTCGCCAGGTCGGGACTTGAACCACGGTCAACTACGTGGGGGTCCAGCTGGTCCAGGGGAGGGGCTTCTTCTATTCACTCTTCTTTTTCCATGACTCCTGGTCCCTCTCCTTTCTTGTCTTCCTCACATTCTTTCTTGCTCTGATAGGAAGAGTAAGTTCCCCTTCTTTTGTCCATGTATTTTGCAGCACAGTGGGGCTGCTTCTCTTCACTCTTCCTCAAATTTTCACCCTTTTATTTTTGTTAAAGGGCCCCTGGGCTCTCCAGAGGGGGTGTCGTGGGGGGAGGGAGGGGAGTGAGAAATCCCCTCCCGGAAGAGATGGCCACACTGCAATCCCTTCTCTAGCGTGCTCTCAGGATTTCAGACTCTCACACATACCCAGTGTGGTTTTCAAGCCACTGGGTCCAGGGCTGGAACCACAGAGTTGACCTTGTGGGATCCAGCACCTTAACCTCCACACCACCTGCTCATCCCAGTCCTTTTTTCTTTTTCTCTCTCTTTTGTTGTTTTGATTTTCTGCTATAGTGCATGTACTCACCAGAGACAGACAGAGAGGGAAAGTGGGAACCCCCACCCCCCCCCCCCCCGCCCCGGAACGGCCTGCCACACCACATCCCTTCTCCTTCACTCTCCTCTTGGGATTTTAAGCACACCCACTAGTGCCCTGCATGTTTTTCAGGCCACAGGTCTGGAACTCAAATTGTGCAATTGGGCATCTGGGGTCCAGCTGCCTTAGCCTCCACGCCATCTGCCGGACACTTACTCTTAAATGTATGGTTATACAATGCTGTTTCAGAAAACCAAAAACAGGGACCAGCAGTTAGCGTAATGGCTATGTCACTGGACTCTCATGTAGTCGACTGCGGTTCATGTCCCGGACCCGGTGGCTTAAAACTCATGCCGGGCGCGTGTGCGTGCGTGCCCAAAATCCGGAGAGGAGAACGGAGGAGAAGGGATTGTGGCATAGCCATCCCTCCGGGGGGGGGGGGGGGATTTCTTGCTTTCTGTCTCTCTGTCTCTCTCTTCTGTCTGGCCAGCGCACGCTCCCTATAACCAAAAAACTCTCAAAAAAAAGAGAAAACCAAAAACAGACAACACACACACACACGCACACACACGCACACACACGTACACACAGAGACACACACCACAGCTTTAGTAAGTGAAATCTTTAGGCAGATGACTTTTTTTTTTTTTTTTTTTTTTTTTTTTTTTTTGCCAGAGGGTTGATCTATTCACCAGAGAAAGAGAGACAGAGAAGGAGGGAGAAGGAGGAAGTGTCCCCAATGGGGCATGGGCCACTAGGTCACAGAACAGGCCCTGTTATGTTGCTGAACTCCCAGATGGCCAACCATGATTACAGTCCCGGACCCAGTGGCTTGAAACCCATGTGGGGAGTGAATGTGTGCGTGCCCAAAATCCCAAGAGGCGAATGGAGGAGAAAGGACTGCGGTGTAATCATCCCCTGGGGGGGGGGGTGATTTCTCTCTTTCTGTCTCTCTCTCTCTCTCCAGTGATCAAAGATCTCTCCAAAATAGTAATAATAATAAATAAAATGAAATAAAAATAAATAATTTAAAAAAAAAAAGATAAGAAAGGGGCTGGGCAGGCAGAGATCGGCCAGATTTAGGTTGGATACTTGACCGGCCCAAGATCTTTTTCTAAGGATTAACTGCAGCAGGCCTAAGTCTCTGGCCCTCTGCTTATCTCATCCTATCTCAAGTGAGAGTTCTTACAAATCCTCAGAAAAGCTGCTTCTTACAATGTGTACACAAGGTTTTAGTACACTATTGTTTAAACGATGAAAAGAATTTCTTTTTTCATTCCTCATTGCATTTTGTCTTTTCATAGTGCGCAATTTGGCTGCATTTATAATCATCATGTACTTTGTTTGGGGAGAATGCATTTTGTCATAAAAGCTCTTCATACAACTAGAGGAACGAGAGGCTTTGCTATCAGTATCCTAGCACAACCTGTTCTTTTTTTTTCCCCCCAGAGAATATTTAAAATAAGTCGCCAAACTCATATGTACAGCAATTGAAAAAGAAAAGTGAAATCAATTTGATTCGCTTAATCAAGAAATAATTAATTTGTGCATGACAATATTAGAGTGCTGTAAAAAAGGCTTGGGTGTATTCCTCCCCCTTTTTTCTTTCACAAAGTTACCATTTAAATGTAGCTTTGTTTGTGATATAATAATATAGAGCTGTTGCACAAAGTGAGACGAAACTAACGGGAAGACTTTTCTTATGAATAGGAAAGATGAATGTTTTTTTTTTTAACTTAAAGGAAACTGTATTTAAAATGCAATTTTTGGAAAATATAATAAAGTCAAATATAAATATTGTGAACAGATGTTTCTTAAGAAGCCTCTGGAATGAATAGTCACCATCTGGAACCGTTTACAATGAGAAGAAGGTGAGCATGCACCTGCTCCTTTCTTTAAAGAGATGTAATCTCAGTACCAAATTATAAACAAGGATGACAGTGCCCATAAAAATGTAATATGCAGTTTGCCAAACTGTTTAGAAAAATATTGATAAGCATGTAGATGATTTAGAAAAGTATACTTCTGGAAGGCTTAGTCTGTTCCCAGACTTCTTTGCTTGCTTGTAATCTTATTTTAAAGATGTAACTCTTTAAAGTGGCCACATGTTCTACATTGGAAAAACATGCACAAAGCCTGAACAGAAACAGTCATTGCCACTGCACCACCGTCACCCAGGGCATCTGTTTATTCGTTGGCACAGGTGACAAACCTCATCTCATGCACTGACCACATATAGATTGGTTGCATTAGTGGGTGCGATTGCTTTTTAAGAATTGTTTATGGGAACCAGCAGTTAGCGTAATGGCTATGTCGCTGGACTCCCACGTAGTCGACCGCGGTTCGCGTCCTGGACCCGGTGGCTTAAAACTCACACCGGGTGCGTGTGCGTGCGTGCCCAAGATTCCGAGAGAAGAATGGAGGAGAAGGGATTGCGGCATGACCATCCCCCCGGGGAGTGATTTCTCGCTTTCTGTCTTTCTGTCTCTGTCTGTCTGGCAAGCGCACGCGCCCTATAGCGAAAAACCTCTCCAAAAAAAAGAAGAATTATTTATTTAGGGGCTGGCAGGTGGCGTGGTGGTTCAGGGCACTGGATTTCCACATGGCTGACCATGGTTCAAGTCCTGGACCTGGTGACTTGCTTTCTCACTTTCCCTTTCTCTCTCTCTCTCTGGTGAAATTAAAAAATAATAATAAATAAAATAAAGTGGATAATTATCTTTTAAGAAAGAATGATTTATTTAGGGTCTGACACGTGGCATGGTGATTAAAGGTGTTGGGCTCCCATATGGTCAAGTACAGTTCGAGTCCTGGACCTAGCAGCTTGCTTTCTCACTTTCCCTCTCTCTTTCTCTCACTCAGTCCCTCTCTGGCCCAATTTAAAATAATAATAATAATAATAAATTAAATAAGTAAAATTAAATTAAGTATTTCTAAAAAAAGAATTGTTTATTTCATTTTATTTATTATTAGTATTTTAATTTGCTATAGGGCATGTGTACTCACCACAAAGAGAGAAAGAAAGTAAGCCAACAAGTCCAGGACTTGAACTGCGGTTGGCCACATTGGAGTTCAATGTCTTAACCACCATGCCACCTGCTGGCCCTCAGTGGCTCCAGTTAACGGCCTCTTTATATTCATGCTCTCTGCCATATGACATTGAAGCAACTTGTACCAATAGATGGAATCCTTCCTCCCATCTTTTGCATCTGGGCTGAACTTGTGACTTGCTTTGGCCAAGAGAATGCCAAAGGGGGGACCAGCAGTTAGCGTAATGGCTATGTCGCTGGACTCCCATGTAGTTGACCACAGTTCGAGTCCTGGACCCGGTGGCTTAAACTCACACCGGGCGCATGTGCATGCGTGCCCAAGATCCTGAGAGGAGAATGGAGGAGAAGGGCTTGCAGCGTGGCCGTCCCCTCTGGGGGGTGATTTCTCGCTTTCTGTATCTCTGTTTCTCTCTGTCTGGTGAGCACACGCGCCCTATAGCGAAAACCTTTCAAAAAAAAATAAATAAAGAGAGAGAGAGAGAGAGAGAGAGAGAGAGAGAGAGAGAGAGAGAGAGAATGATGCCAAAGGGAAAGCATGACAGTTCTAAGCCTAGGTCTCAAGAGGCTTTGCACACGTTCTTTCTCTCATGGATCCTTGCTACTGTCATGTAAATAAGCCTGAGTTAACCTGCTAAAGGATGAGCAGCCCCCTGGAGCAGAGCCAGGTGATCCCTGCAAAGGAAGGAAGGAAGGCGGGTTTGAAGTTTTGCAGCCAGCACTCTTTCTCACAGAGAGAGCCAGGCAAGACCTGCAGGGCTGCCTACACCAAGGTCCTTAGCCTTTTGCCTACAGCAGGAGGCTTTTTAAAAAGAATTCTTTATTGGGACCAGCAGTTAGCGTAATGGCTATGTCGCTGGGCTCCCACTTAGTCGACTGCAGTTCGAGTCCCGGACCCAGTGGCTTAAAACTCACGTCAGGCGCGTGTGTGTGTGTGTGTGTGTGTGTGTGTGTGCCCAAGATCCCGAGAGGAGAATGGAGGAGAATGGAGAAGGGATTGCGGTGTGGCCATCCCCCTGGTGGGGGGGGGGTTTTCTCGCTTTCTGTCTCTGTCTTTCTGGTGAGCGCACGTGCCCTGTAGGAAAAATCTCTCAAAAAAAAAAAAAAAAAAAAAAAAGAATTCTTTATTTAATTTTATTTATGATTTATTTTATTTTATTTTTTAATTTGCTATAGGGCTCATGCACTCATTCATTAGAGAGAGGGAAAGTGAGAAAGTAAGCTGCCAGGTCCAGGACTTGAACAACAGTCAGTCATGTGTGATTCCAGTACCCCAACCACCACGCCACCTGCCAGCTCCCAGTAGGAGGCTTTTTTTTTTTTTTTTTTGGAGAGGTTTTTGCTATAGGGCGCGTGCGCTCGCCAGACAGACAGACAGAGAGAGACAGAGAGATAGAAAGCAGGAAATCACCCCCCAGGGGGGATGGCCACGCCGCAATCCCTTCTCCTCCATTCTCCTCTCGGGATCTTGGGCACGCACGCACACGCGCCCGGTGTGAGTTTAGGCCGCCGGGTCCGGGACTCGAACCGCGGTCGACTACGTGGGAGTCCAGCGACATAGCCATTACGCTAACTGCTGGTCCCCCAGTAGGAGGCTTTTGATTTCTCCATTTCTCCATGCCTTATGATTGACAGTGGGTGACACTGAAGGATCTTGGGAACTTCTGGCTGCTGTTCTTTTTTTTTTTTTTTTTGAGAGATTTTTTCTATAGGGTGCGTGTGCTTTCCAGAAAGACAGAGAGAAAGAAAGCGAGAAATCACCCCCCAGGGGGATGGCCACGCCGCAATCCCTTCTCCATTCTCCTCTTGGGGTCTTGGGCACGCATGCACATGCGCCTGGTGTGAATTTAAGCCACCAGGTCTGGGACTCGAACTGCGGTCGACTGCATGGGAGTTCAGTGACATAACCATTATACCATCTGCTGGTCCCTGGCTGCTGTTTTTGAGCTCTGAGAGGGGGTGTGGCTACAAAGACTGGAGTTCACAGGAGATGGTGCTGGACTTTGCAGGTAGCTATCGATATGCAGGTTAGAGACTAAATAAGTGAAATAGGAAAAGCAGGCTGCGGGGTGGAGTTTCCAGGGAAGATCATCTGTATTTAGTTGTCCCAGCAGGATTCTGAATATGATTACAAATGAAGCCGATCTCTGTTGAAACCCATCCTTCCTGTAAGTAAATTCTTGTTCAATAGTCAGTTCCGCATGTGATATGCTCTTTCACAATATTCAACTTATCCATTATAAGTTAATCCTACTTGTTTCCTGGCTAATTAATCTTAATTAGGGTAGTTTTACTGTAACTGAATTAATTGGTTGCATTAACGCCATTAGTAAATGGACCAGATAGCGACTGAAGCTGAATTTCAGAGGAAAGCAAGGAGAAGTTATTTGTCATGTTTGTGTTGATTATGGGTTACATCTCCTGGATCCATCTTCCACGTTTCCCTGTGTCCTTGCTCCAGAAATTTCTCCCTCATTCCAGGTCATGAGATTTGGGTGAGAACCGCCTTCCGCTGAATTAACGCAGTGAGCTCTGACTGACTTCTGGGGCCGTGTGTGCTGGCTCCGGGTGACAAGAGACACAGCCACACGTGAGATGTTTGTGGGTTTCCGAGGTGGAGGAGCTTCCCTGCGTGGTGTGAGATCTGGAGCTTTCCGATTGGCCTTGTTTTTGCTATAGGGCAGATGTGCTCACCCGAGAGAGACAGAGAGAAAGAGGGAGAAAGAGCAAGGGTGAGAAAGGAAGTGAGAAATCACCTCCCAGGGGGATGGACACCCCACTGTCCCTTCTCCATTCTCCTCCTGGGATTTGGGGCACACATGCACATGCACTCAGTGTGGGCTTCAAGCCTCCAGGTCCAGGACTCAATCCTTACTCGGCCGTGTGGGATCCCGGCACCTTAACCACTGTGCCACCTGTTAGCCCACCAGGTGTGTTAGACCGGGTCTGGGATTCGAACTGTGCAGTCGGCCGTGTGGGATCCCAGCGCCTTAACCACTGTGCTACCTGCTGGCCCACCAGGTGTGTTAGACCGGGTCTGAGATTCAAACTGTGCAGTTGGCCGTGTGGGATCCAGCACTTTAATCTCCATGCTGTCTGTGGCCCCTGAGGTCTAGAATTTTGGAAATAATTTCTCCTTACGAGGAGATCCTAAAGTTGCCAAAGGGCCACAAAATGGGGCCTGAGGGTAAACCCAGGCCATAAACAGCAGAAAGGAGAGATACAGAGGAAAAACAATAGATCCTTGGAAATAGCACTGAGCTGCTGGATACAGCCTTACCTGAAGTGAACATCGTCCCTGGAGTTCTCACTGATATGACCAACAAATCCCTATTATTATCTAAGCTGAGATAAATTGCTTTCTTCCCTTGCAGCTGAAAGATCACAAACTAGGGGGCCGGCAAGTAGCTTGGTGGTTAAGGGCGCTGGACTTTCACTTGGCCCACTGTGGTTCAAGTCTCAGACCTGGTGGCTTTTTGTTTGCTTTCTCTCTCTCTCTTTCACTCTCTTACTCTGTACCTCTCTGGTCAAATTGAAATAAATAAATAAAGTTAAATAAGATAATTCTTTTTTGTTAAATTTTTTAACTTTATTTATCCATTTATTTTAATTTGGCCAGAGAGACATATATATAGATAGAGAGAGAGTGAGAGGAAGAGAGAGAGAAAGTGAGAAAGCAAGCGGCCGGGTCCAGGACGCGAACTATAATTGGCCATGTGGGAGTCCAGTACCCTTACCCACTATGCCACCAGCTGGCCCTAAATAAAATACTTCTTTTTTTTTTTTTAATCTTATTCTTTATTTTAATTATTATTTATTTTATTTTATTTACTCATTCATTTACTTTGACAGAGAGAGACAGAGAGAGAGAGGGAGAAAGCGAGAAAGGCGAGAAAGCAAGCTACCAGGTTTAGGACTCGAACCATGGTCGGCCATGTGGGAGTGTCCAGCGCCTTAACCACCACGCCACCTGCTGGTCCCAATAAAATACTTCTTAAAAATAAAAATCACTAACTGATGCAACCTTTACCTCTGATTTTCCGGCTCTGCTTCAAACTCCCTAATTCAGGCCTTTTTCCTCTCGCCTATACTATCATACTCCCTAACGTTATGCCTGCCTTCAAGTCTGTACTCCCTGATCTGTGAAGATGCTGCTCGAGTTTCGATGAGATTATGTCCCTATAAACTCATCATAAATGTATAATACCTTACATCAAAAATGTGCTTAAGGGGCCAGCAGGTGTCATGGTGGTTAAGGTGCTGGACCCCACATGGCTAACCATGGTTCAAGTCTCTGACCTGGTGGCTTGAAAACTGCACCAGGCATGTGCGTGTGCATGACCAAAATCACAGGACGAGAATGGCGGGGAAGGAATTGTGGCACAGCCATCTCCTGGGGAGTGAGTTCTCACTTTCCCTTTCACTGTTTCTCTATCTCTGTCTCTCTCTTGTGAGCACACAGACCCTATGGCAGAAACCTAAAAAATAAAATAAAATAAATGTATTTAATGTATCTAACCTATCAAATACCACAGCCTAGCCTACTCTAAAGGTGCTCAGAACACTTACATTAGCCCACGGGTGGGCAAAATGACCGGACACGGAGCCTGTATTGTAATGGTGCTACAGATCTTACGTAACTTACTAAGTACTGTGCTGAGGCCTAGCCCGTGGATGGTCCCACAAGACCAACCACGTGTGTGGCCTGAATCCCAGACTTGGTGGCTTGAGAATACCGCGGGCTTATATGTGCAGCCCCCAAGATCCCCAAAGGAGAAATGGAGAAGAGATTGCGATGTGACCATCCCCCATGGGAGGTACCTTCTGACTCTCCCACTCTGTCTCCCTCTGGCAAGCACATGCACATACTCTAAGGCAAGTAAAAACAAAACAAAACAAAACTGAAAATGAAGTTGGCTTAAAATAATGATTGCATTCTGTTTTCTTTCACTTTCAGTAGAGTATTTCCTTTCTCAAAAATAATCGTGCCAGAGGGGCCAGCAGATGGTAATGTGGTTAGGTAGCTAGACTCTCATATGGTCAACGGCAGTTTGAGGCCCAGACCCGGTGGCTTGAAAATCACTCCAGGCTCCTGTGTACGCATGCCCAATAGCTCAGGACGAGAATGGAGGAGAAGGGATTCTGGTGTGACCATCCCCCGGGGGGTGATTTCTCACTTTCCCTCTCACTGTCTCTGTGTGTGTCTCTCTCTCTCTCCAGTGAGTGCACACACCCTAAGGCAAAAACCTCTTTAAAAAATAATAAACAGGGACCAGGAGTTAGTATAATGGCTATGTCGCTGGACTCCCATGTAGTCGACCGCGGTTCGCCGGACCCAGTGGCTTAAAAAACTCACGCCGGGCGCGTGTGTGTGCGTGCCCAAGATCCCGAGAGGAGAATGGAGAAGAAGGAATTGCGGAGTGGCCATCCCCCCTGGGGGGTGATTTCTCACATTCTGTCTCTCTGTCTGTCTCTGTCTTTCTGGTGAGCGCACGTGCCCTATAGCAAAAACCTCTCCAAAAAAAAAAAAAAAATTATTTATGCACACTCACCATGGAGAGAGAGAAAGTGAGAAAGCCCCCCAATGGTGAATGGTCGCACCACAATCCCTTCTCCTCCATCTCTCCTCCTGTCAGGATTTGGGGCATGTGTGTGTTTCTCAAGCTGACAGTCAGGGACCCACCAGCACTGTTGACCAAGTGGGATCCAGCTACCCTAACCACTACGCCATGGGTCGACCCACTTTAAACACGGACACATGTATGCAAAAGTGGCCTGCACCTCATGAAGTTAAACCACGGTGGGGCCAGCAGGTGGTGTAGTGGTTAAGGTGCTGGACTCCCACACAGGTGACTATGGATCAAGTCCTGGACCTGGTGGCTGAAACAAGCCGGGTGCGTGTGCGTGCATACCTGAAATCGTGAGAGGTGAATGGAGGAGCAGGGATTGCGGCATAGCCACCCCCCCACCTCCTCACCTCCTCACCCCCACCCCCAGTGATTTCTCATTTTCCCTCTCACTGTCTGTCTGGCGAGCGCACACACCCTAAGGCAAAAACCTCTACCATAAATTCATAAATTCTGGAAGTTTCCATTTAACATTTTTGGACTGCAAGTTGACTGTGGGTTACTAAAAGTAGAAAAAATGGAACTGAATAAGGGTATTGCTGTATTATCTATTTTTTTTAAGAGAGATTTTTACTATAGGAGAGACAGACTTTTGCTCACTGGAGAGAGAGAAAGCAAGAAATCACCTCCTAGGAGGGGTGGCCATGCCACAATCCCTGCTCCTCCATCCTCCTCTCTGGATTTTGGGCACATATGCACATACACCTGGTATGAGTCTTAAGTCACTCGGTCCGGGACTTGAACCGCGGACAACTATGAGGGAATCCTGCAGCATAACCATGACGCCATCCGCTGGTCCCACCAGGCCGTTTGCTGTACCAGCCGTACATGTGTTCCTTTCTGCTGTCCAAATCCACTGCCCCAGTGCAAGTCCTCTTGCTCCCAGAATCCTACAGGTGGTCAGCAGAGCTTCCCCCGAGCACACTGGGCCTCCTCTTACCTGACTACAGCGCGATGACTTGCTCCAGGGCTGTCTGCGCTTCTGCTCCTTCTGCCCCTAAGGTGGGCACGCTGCCTGTTTTGTGAACTTTCCCTCTAAGCTTTATCGTCCCATTGAAAAAATACTCTGCAGAGGGCTGGCCCCATCTTACAGTGGTTAAGGGCTGTGTGTAGAAAACCAGATCTCATGTGGCCAACTGCAGTTCAAATCTTCATCTAGCAGCTTGAAGTGAGTTTGTGCATGACCAAAAAATCCCAATGAGATGGAGAAATGGAACAAAAAGAATTGTGGCATGACCATACCCCCCGGGGGCCCCCGGGGTGTGTGTGCTTTCTCTCTTTTTTTTTCTCTTTCTCTTTCTCTGGCAATTGTATGTGACCTCTGGATGGAAAAAAAAAAAAAAAAAAAGAAAGAAATTAAAAAACAGACTTACAAACAGGGACAAGCAGATAGCATAAAGTTTACATGACTGGATTCCCATGTAGTCAACCGTAGTTTGAGTCCTGGACCCAGTGGCTTAAAACTCATGCCCGGTGCGTGTGCGTGCGTGCCCAAGATCCTAAGAGGAGAATGGAGGAGAAGGG
The DNA here is from genome assembly GCA_026018925.1 of Tupaia tana. Lineage (NCBI taxonomy): Eukaryota > Metazoa > Chordata > Mammalia > Scandentia > Tupaiidae > Tupaia > Tupaia tana. The sequence continues at coordinate 48,305,211 of JAKSZU010000017.1, read as the reverse complement.
ATTGCGGCGTGGCCATCCCCCCCGGGGGGTGATTTCTCACTTCCTATCTCTCTGTCTCTCTCTTTCTGGCAAGTGCATGTGCCCTATAGCAAAATCTCCCTTAAAAGAAGAAAAAAAAGAAAAGATAAGAAAAGAAAGAGACTTAAAAGCAAAAATAAATAATTTCTTTCTCTTTTAAAAAATTTTAGGTTTATATATATACAAAGAATTGAAAGTAAAATACAAAGGGAGGTAAATGTTTTGCATAAAATAAATTTCTTAAAATATATTCCTAGCTCGTAAAATACAGAATTGTATACAGATAGATCCTTGTTAAAAGAATATTTAAAAGCCATTATTTAAATAAGTCTCTTACAAGGCAGTAAATTTGGCAAAGCAAAGAAGTAAAAACTCTCAAACTTCTCAAACATATGTCTATTTTCGTACCTATTTGTTACAGTGGAGGGAATTGCTGACAAAAAGAGTGAGCTGGCTGATGCAGATAGAGGCATTGCTAACTACAATGTTGCAAGTTAAACATTTGAATTATAAATGTTGAATTAATTTTTACTGCATGTAGTTTCTTTTGATCAGATCTTTTTCAAGGTGGTATAAATTTTCGTTTAATGCACTTAAAAATACAATTTATGCCATTTATCAAAAGAAAATGTGGGCTGATTTTTAGTTCAGCCTTTGTATTCAGGGTAAATGAATCAGCCTTCTAGCACATAAGCTTTTCTTAGGGGGTAAAGGAAGATTCTTGGAAACTGGTATTAACTCTTTCTAGCAAACTGGGCGCTGTTCAAAGAGCCCCAGTGTGAAAGCTGCACTGACAGAGAAGGCCAAAGGGCCGGGGAAAGGACCGTCACTCTCCTCATCACTCAGTGAAGAACTATTCCCACTGTCAGTCACTGGAGCTTTAGGATACATGGATGTAATACAGATAATTAGTTTTTGAAAAATTAGCACATAACTGCATTTAAGGTAAAAAATAGATTAAACATCATTTTAGGCATTGTATGATCTTAATGATGGTAATTGATACTATTCATAGCTCGAAACACGATGCTAAGTGCCTTGGACTAACTAATCTTACAGCCGTCCTGTGTGACAGGTACCATTGTTCTCCATCCCGTTCACACAGTGGCAGCAACTGAAACTCAGAGAGGTTAAGTAACTTGCCCCCAGTCACACAGGCAGGAGGAGCTAGAACTAGGAAGCCTGATTTCAGACTCCACAGTCAGCAGATTTAATTGCAGCTGAGTCCTACCCCTTGTCAAGATAGAATTGGAGTGTTTCTGGCCTGGTAAGGAAAGGTAACAAGACCAACAACTGACTAGGTAACAAGCTTACTTTGATACCATATTTGATTTTTCTAATTTCCCATAAGAAATATGTTTTTCACTTTTTTTTTTTTTTTGAGAGGTTTTTGCTATAGGGCGCATGCGCTCACCAGACAGAGAGAGACAGACAGAAAGCAAGAAATCACCCCCCAGGGGGGATGGCCACACCGCAATCCCTTCTCCTCCATTCTCCTCTCGGGATCTTGGGCACGCACATACACATGCCAGGCGTGAGTTTTAAGCCACTGGGTCTGGGTTGCAAACCGTGGTCAACTACATGAGAGTCCAGCTACACAGCCATTACGCTAACTGCTGATCCCATTTTTTTTAAGAGAGATTTTTGCTATAGGGCATGTATACTTGCTGGAGAGACAGAGACAGAAAGCAAAAAAATCAGCCCCCAGAGTGGATGGCTACGCCACAATCCTTTCTCCTCCATTCTCCTCGCAGGATCTTGGGCACACACGCACACATACCTGGTGTGTTTTAAGCTGCCGGGTCCAGGATGTGAACCATGGTTGTCTATGTGGGAGTCCAGTGATGTAACCATTATGCCATCTGCTGGTCCCTATTATTTTTATTGCCGGGGGTGTATGCACTTGCGTGCACGTGTGTGAGAGCACCTCCCAGTGATGCACAGCCATGCTGCAATCCCCTCTTCTCTCTCCTCCTCCTTGGCAGGGTTTTGGGAACACTTACATTTGCTCCCAGGATGTTTTTCATGCTGGGCATTTTAGCCATGGTGGGCCATGTGGGATCTGGCCCCTCAACCAATGAACTATGGGGTGGCCTGAAACTACTTTTTCTTAAAAGTAATTATATATATATATATAAACACATACACACACACACACACACACACACACACACACACACATACATATGTATATAAAGGGCCAGGCCTGTAGCACAGCAGTGAGAACCAGATACCGCATGGTCTGAGCGCAGTTTAAACCCTTGCCTGGTGTCTGGGTGCCTGGTTTTGAGTGCTCAAAATCCTGAAGGAAGGAGTAACAAGGAAAAAGATTGCAGTGTGACCAAGCTCCATTGGGAGATTTTATTTTTTCCCTCTCTCTCTGTTAATTAAACAATTATAGTAAATGGGCCATCAGAAGGCATAGTGGTTAAAATGCTAGACTCCCACATGGCTGACTGTATGGTTCGAGTCCCAGAACCAGCAGCTTGATAAACACACTGGGCACATGTACATGTGTGCCCAAAATCCCAGGAGGAGAATGGAGGAGAAGGGACTGTGTCATGGCCATCTGCCTAGGGGGTGATTTCTCACTCCCCCCCCCCTTGTCTCTCTTCAGCCATGTACCCTATGACAAAATTCTAAAAGAAAAAAAATCCAGTATAGTAATAGTAAAAAATGTTTCTTTGGGACCAGCAGATGGTGTAATGGTTTGTCACTGGGCTCACACATGGCCGCCTGTAGTTTGAGTCCTGTACTCAGAGGCTTGAAACTCACATTGGGCGCATGTGTGTGCGTGCCCAAAATCCAGAGAGGAGAATGGAGGAGAAGGGACTGTGGTGTGGCCATTCCTCCTGGGGGGTGATTTGTCGCTTTCTGTCTCTTGGCCTCTCTCTGTCTCTCCAGCTAGTGCAGGTGCCCTATAGCAAAAATCTCTCTCTAAAAAAAAAGTTTCTTCCAGGAAAGGAGACGACTTCTCTTATCTTAGGACAATTGGTGGCTATCAGAATGAATTCGATTTCAGAATACGTGCTTTAAAACTAGTTAAATTCTCAGAGAGTTCATACTGAAGAGAAATGCTATGAATGTAAAGGCTGCAGGACCGCCTTCAGCCAGGTTGCATGCCTTGACCAACAACAGAGGGTTCACATTGGAGAGAAGCCCTGTGAACGTGTGGAATGTAAGGCCGTTAGCAACAGCTCATCCCTTGCGCAACATCGGAGAAGTCATACCACAGACAAACCCTAACTGTAAGGAATGTGGGAAAACGTTTAGTCAGAATGCAGGCCTTGCTCAGCTTCAGAGAACTCATACTGGAGAGAGACCTTACAAAAGTAAAGTGGCAGGAAGTCTTTCAGGCAGCGTGCACCTTGCTCGCCGTGAGCGGATTCATGCTATGGAGTCATTGTAGACTCTCCTCTCCCTCCACATCAGTCGGTTGCCCAGACCTGTTAGTTTTATCTCCTAAATCTGTCTGGAATCTGCCTCCTTCATTCCATTTCCATTTCATCATCCTTGTCCAGTGCACGCTAGTCTATTTGACATGGAATATGGGAATATGAGAATATGGGAATAGCTTCCGAACTGGTCTTCCTGCATTCACCATCACCTCTATCAGCTGTCCATATTGCAACTAAATGGATTCTTAAAATATGCAATCCTGGGACCAGCAGTTGGCGTAATGACTATGTTGCTGAACTCCCATGTAGTCCACTGCAGTTCGAGTCCCGGACCCGGTGACTTAATCTCACGCCGGGCGCGTGTGCGTGCGTGCCCAAGATCCCGAGAGGAGAATGGAGGAGAAGGGATTGCAGTATGGCCATCCCCCCTGGGGGGTGATTTCTTGCTTTCTGTGTCTCTGTCTCTCTCTGTCTTGCCCCATAGCAAAAATCTCTCAGAAAAAAACAAGTGATCCTATCATTTCCCCCTATTAAAATGTCTCAATGGCACCCCATATTTTTTTGTCCTTACCATTTAATTTTAATGAACAATTCAGCTGAAGGACAGAACTAGAATAGTGTTTAATATCATCCTCTGAGAATTCATGTTTATATAAAAGAAATGAGACAGGCCATCAAATTCCAAAAAAAAAAAAAAAAAAAAAAAAAAGGTGCAGCTTACATTATTGCACATGGATGACATATGCTATTTAGGGTTAGCATAACACTCAGACCGGGCCAGGAGGAGGAAAGGTCAAACACAGAGAGCAACCCTCCAGCTAGTATTTATTCTGGATTCCAACCCTCTAGTGGCCTCAACAATACTTACCATATGCAAAACGTTGATCAAGAGCTCTTTGCAAAAATGACTGCAGTGTTTTCAACATGTTTTAGTTATACTCATACTCTTTGTTCCAATCATGTGCAAATTCAACCAATAGCTCTACCTCACCTACAGGAAATCCACAACCCCAAATCCTCCAGGGCCCGAGGTGAAGGGCAAGTGAGGAGGGAGTCAATTTCCTCTTTAGACATTATTTTAGGGAACAGTACTGGGGCTGTCATTCACCCTTTCAGCACTCTTGATTTGGGTCATTTTTACTGAAACACGAGAAAAAGTGACAGTAAATACAATCGAGTACTAAAGTAATTTCTAGGCGGCTACTAGAAAATAAAATAAAATTACAAAAATAAGTGCCCTGCTGGACCAGCAGTTAGCATAATGACTATGTTGCTGGACTCACATGTAGTTGACCGCAGCTCGAGTCTTGGACCCAGTAGCTTAAACTCATGCTGGGCGCGTGTGCGTGCGTGCCCAAGATACCGAGAGGAGAATGGAGGAGAAGGGATCGCGGCATGGCCATCCCTTCTGGGGGGTGATTTCTCGCTTTCTGTCTCTCCGTCTCTCTCTGTCTTTCTGGCGAGCGCACGCGCCCTATAGCAAAAACCTCTCCAGGGGAGGAAAAAAAAAAAAAGTGCTCTGCCACATTCATAAGGTGGCAGGAACTTATGTATATAAGAAAAAGACTGTAAACGTACAGGGAAGATAAACTCTGGCTTTTAACCGAGTTACAAAATTGATTTTGCCTTACTTTTGAAGTGCTATACAGAAAAATGTAAACCTGTGGAACTTGTTACCTTTAAAAAACACTTATTCCCCTAAGGCTAAGTGTACCCTTAAAGTTTGGCCTGAGCTAGTTATTTTGTTTTGTTTTGTTTTGAGAGGTTTTTATAGGGCACTTGCCAGAAAGACAGAGAGAGACAGAGAGACAGAAAGCAAGAAATCACACCCCTGTCCGCGGGGAGATGGCCGTGCCACAAGCCCTTCTCCTCCATTTTCCACGCAGGATCTTGGGAACACGTCACAAACGCCTGGCATGAATTATTTTTCCCATTTATTTTTACATTTTCCCACAAACATTCACTTTGTATATCAAAAAATTTTTGCTCACACTCCATAGGTCTTGACAGTTAACAAACAACTTTCAAAATTCCAAAATACTAAATTTTAAAGATAATGTTCAAAATATTTCTTATAATTTTGTATAATTTTGTTTGTGACTCTATAACAACAGTATGGTTTTAAATATTTTTGAGAAAATATTTACATGTCGACTACTCACATTGTTGAAAAGCAAATGCCCAGCACACTAGTCACACATAACCCTTCTCAGTTCAGCCCTGCCTACCAAGTACTCTGTGTACCTCTGCTAGCAAAGATCAGTCTCTTTTTCTTCCTTCAAGGTCTCTCAAGATAATCCTCTGGTGTGGTTGCTCTTTTGCAATCTTTACTGATTATAATGCTGGGCTGGAAAAGTCCGGGTTATTTTATAAATTCTTTCATATATCTTCTCTAATCCTCTCTGCCAGGCAGAACTATTTACGGTGCCAGGCCATCTTTCTAAGAGCTTCTGTTGACTTACTTGAGATCCACCTTAGTTCCATAGTTTTCTGATTAATCTTCAAATATGGCATTCCAGTGAAAGCCCTGTCCAATAATGAGTATTTCCAATTTCTGATTCAATGCAACAAGCATTATTAAACTTATGCAAATAACCCTTCTGTCACAAAATAAGAATATTCTCAAATATTTCCAACTCAAGAGTGGTCAGGAAGGAAGAAAAGTTTATGTTTACATTTAAAGAAACAAGAAAAATATTTTAACAAATTGCTGAATCCATCAGCAACTCAAAAGAAAGCAAAATGTTTAAATTGGGAAAACAAAGCATTGTAAAATAAAGAAATCAGTAAAGTTTTACTCAAAAGTCATAAAATTCTATTTCGCTAGTTCAAGTCTTATGTTCAAACTCTCTTCTGTTGAATATGCAGTGTTACTGTGGTCCAATCTTTCTGTTTAAATCTTGGAAGTTAACATTCAACATTATTATTGATATTTCTTGTCCCTGGCATTAAATTGATCATTTTCTTGGTTGCCCTTTGTTCTCTTATTTCTGTACGTGTCTTTAGTTTTCCTGGTAGAGCACTCCTTTCAGAACTTCTTGAAGAGTGGGTCTGCTATTGGCAAATTCTTTCAGGTCTTGTTTATCTGAAAATGTTTTTATCATTTCTTTCCACATGAGAGATAATCTTGCCAGGTATAGCATTCTTGGTTGAGACTGTTTTTCACTTAACACTTTGAATATATTTTCTCATTCTTTCCTTGCTCGCATTGTTTCTGATGAGAGGTCTGAGTTTAACCTGATAAGATAATCTTTATAAGTAACCTGACATTTCTCTCTTGCTAATTTCGGTATCTTGTTTTTGTCTGTGGATTTGGCCAGTCTGGCTATGCTGTGCCTTGGAGAAGATCTTCTTGGGTTGATTCTATTAAGGATTCTTCATATTTCTTGGGTCTGGATATTTGAACACCTCTCTAGATTTGGAAAATTTTCTTCCAAGATTTCATGAAATAGATGATCAATGCCCTTACTAGTTTCCTCACCTGCTGGGATACCGATTATCTGGATGTTTGGGTGCTTAATACTGCCTAGTATTTCTCGTATAGTATTCTCATTTCGGGGAGAGGGTATTTTCTCAGTTTTTTGGTTGTTTTTTCTAGATCAGAGGTTTTGCCTTCAATGTCCAAGATTCGACTTTCTGCATGGACTAATCTGCTTTTAATACCTTCGAGGGAGGTTTTGAGTTCCTGAAGGGCAGCCTTTATCTCTAACAGTTCCATTTCATTCTTTTTTATGTGTGTATTTCCTCTTTCAGGTCATGGAAGAACTTCAAACCCTCCTGGAACTCGTTGTCGCTTTCCTCCTGCATCTTCTGGAGTTCATTATCTCTCAGCTCTTGCATCTCGTTTAGTTTCGCCACTATGAATATTCCGAATTCTCTATCAGACATTTCCATGAGTTCTACTGTACTGTCTGTGGATGATGAGGGACTGTTTTTTTCCCTTAGGGGGGAGATATTTTCTTGATTTCTCATGTTTCTTGTGCCTCTGTGGTGGTTTCTGGTCATTCTGTAACAAAATCTCTCCTCTACTTCTCTGACTATTTCAGGAGTCTAGAAGATGAAGTTTAGAGCATAGCTTCCCTGAACAGGTCAGGACACAGCTCAACTTTCAAATGGTTTCTTGTCTGAATTTTTTTTTTTTGAGAGGTTTTTGCCATAGGGCGCGTGCGCTCGCCAGAAAGACAGAGAGAGACAGAGAGACAGAAAGCGAGAAATCACCCCCCAGGGGGGGATGGCCACACTGCAATCCCTTCTCCTCCATTCTCCTCTTGGGATCTTGGGCACACATGCACATGCTGCCGGCATGAGTTTTAAGCCACCGGGTCCGGGACTCAAACCACGGTCGACTACATGGGAGTCCAGCAACATAGCCATTATGCTAACTGCTGATCCCGAGTTTGTACTGCTTCTCACATATCTCCTGAAAGAGGTCTTTAAAATATCCATCATATTTCTTCAGCATAGTGGTTTTGGTGCTCAGATACAGAGACCAGCCCTTAGACAGAGCCATTTGGACGGAACTGTGTGCGAAAACTTCTATTGACTTATCTTGATTGTACATCCCCATGGCAACGCCACCACCCTTTTCAAAGTTACGTACCACATGGGTCCCCTTTTGGGTCCCATCACTTGGTGTGGAGGTTATCTCTACTTTTCCAGGCTCAGGAACAACAAAATCGGTTGCTCTGTATTGATCCCCATAAGCGTGACGACCTATGATGACGGGCTTTACTCATCCACTCACGAGTCGGGGGGTATTTTTACAGATAACAGCTTCCCTAAAACCAGTGGCACCCAGAATATCTTGGATGGTGCCGTTGGGCGATTTCCACATTTGTTTCAACTTGAACTCCTCTACCGTCTTCTCATCGGGGGTGATAGCAACACACTTGACACCAATGGGGTATTGCTTTATGGCTTCTGCAGCATCCTTGGTCACCTGGTCACTGGTGGCATCACGATTCTCGATGCCTAAGTCATAGCTATGCAGATCCAATTCCACATAGGAAAAAATGAGGTTTTTTTTTTTTTTATTTAATTCCTAAATGATTCGGGTCATTTCACTTCCTTGCATCTCTTCCACAGAATTGCCATAAATGTTTTAGACATTTTGACTTCAATAAACCTTTACAGTGAATCAATTTCTGTCTTTTATTTATTTCTTTTAAAGAGGTTTTTGCTATAGGCGCATGTGCTCGCCAGAAAGACAGAGAGAGACGAAGAGACAGAAACCAAGAACTCACTCCCCAGGGGGTATGGCCATGCCACAATCCCTTCTCCTCCATTCTCCTCTTGGGATCTTGGGCATGCACGCACACTTGCCCGGCGTGAGTTTAAGGCACCAGGTCCAGGACTCGAACCGCGGTGGACTACATGGGAGTCCAGCGACATAGCCATTACGCTAACTGCTGGTCCCAACAGTGAATCAATTTCTAATCACTCCAACTCTTCCCAATCTTGCAGACAACCGAATGTATTTTATCACCTGCAGGGAAGGTACACTGGTGAGGAGCAGGGCACCACAACCCCCTACAGATGCCCAAATTCACACATTCCTCAAAGTAGCCTAATCCCTCCCCCCACACACAAACACACTCCCTGGTTCAGATTACCTTCCAAAGCCCTGTCTTAGTCACTACCCATCTCATTCTCTGGGCTCTGGTCCAGAATTAAGAACTCAAATTACAGCATCAAACGGATCTGGGATCCAATCCTTGCTTTTTCATTTTCTAGCAGTTAATTTTGGGGAGCATTTTGTCCCTTGTAAGATTCAGTTTTCTTATCTATGTCATGGGAGCACCGAGGGTACTACCTCCAACGTTCATGGGAGAGCAAGAGCAGATCACGCACGTTGGGGGCTCTGCAGAGCGCCTGCAAAAGGTTATAAGCACTGGTGGAAAACAAAAAGATACCACGGTCTTCAAAGGGGAAAAAATCTGTTTAAATTCGATTCATGTAAAGAGAAGGCTGCCCTTCTCCCTGTCAGTCATAAGGCAGGGAACCCTGGAAGGCAGGAGGTCAGCCCAGTGAAGAACTCAGCAGGGGCTGCCCTGAGGAAGGCCAACGCACAGACCCTTCAAGGAGGGAGACAAATGTCCCTAAAACCGAATACAGCCGAAGCAGGGAGCCGTGCAGACCATCTCACTGTCCTGTCACCAAGTCCCTGTCCTGTCTCGGGCTCTGCGCTCTCTGCTTTGTGAGGCTTTCCATCTTCCTCCGCCTGGGCCTGGAGGGCCCTACGCCATTTGCAGTCTAGGGCTCTGGAGGACCCGCAGAGAAGTGTGTGAACCTTGCTTTCCCTGCGTGGCCCAAACACTCCATCAGGCTCTGATCTGCAGGGGAACGAGAGGCCAGGCCAGGCCCTACACGCAGCTCACTAAAGGGTCTAGATACTTCACTTCAGCCCCCTGTCCCCTGCCCCTCGCCTGCAGTGGGAGGGATGAGAGAGTCGGAGGTATTCGTTATTCGGTATTCGGTATTCACAGGCTCCAGAGGCCACAGAGAAAATCCCCCGGTAGTGGGCGGTGAGTGCTGGGAGAAGGCACCTGGCCATGCCTTCCCGACTGTCAGCCCCAGCAGGGTGCCACTACTGCTTGACAGATGAGGAAACAGACACAAAGCTTGTGACATCCACCATCCACCGTCCTGGCGGTACAGAGCCCTGATGCGTCTGCTGTCACCCAGCACCCTCCTGCTGCAAGGCTGGAGTCCAGGGCTCACAGGGGCTGAGTCTCTGATCCGGCAGCAGCAAGCTTGGCTGTAAGGGCTGTGACCAGCAGGGGACATGTCATCATCTGCCCTTCAGAAGAACATGGTCTCAGGGGCCAGCAGGTGACGTGGTGGTTAAGACACTGTACTCTCACATGGTCAACCATGGTTCGAGTCCTGGACCTGGTAGGTTGCTTTCTCACCTGCCTCCACACACACCTCTGTAAGCATACATGCCCTATAACAAATGTAAAAATAATATTAATAAATAAAATTAAATAAATAATTCTTAAAAAAAAAAAAGTAGTCTCACTTCCTCTGAGACCAGAGTCCCAAAATGATTGCATTTTCTTGTCTTTTGTCCCTGCTTCCTCCTTTTTAAAAAATTTTTGCTAGGGACCAGCAGTTAGTGTAATGGCTATGTCGCTGGATTCCCATGTAGTCCACTGCAGTTCGAGTCCTGGGCCCATTGGCTTAAACGCACACCGGGCACATGTGCGTGCATGCCCAAGATCCCAAGAGGAGAATAGAGGAGAAGGGATTGTGGCATGGCCATCCCTCCTGGGGGGTGATTTCTCGCTTTCTGTCTCTCTGTCTCTGTCTTTCTGGCATGTGCCCTGTAGCAAAAACCTCTCCAAAAAAAAGAAAAAAAAATTTTTGCTAGAGGGTATGTGCACTGGCCAGAGGAAAACAGAGAGAGAGAGAGGAAAAGTGAGAAATCACCCTCTGGGGGGATGGCCACATCACAATCTCTTTGAGATAGAAGTTAGACCCCACTTACAGGAAGATAGGGTAAGGGCCCTGAGAGGAAGTCACTGTGTTTTTCTTTTCTTGGTGAAGTCTCTGGGTTTTTCCACTATGGTCTGGTTAATGTACAATATACACCCTTTTTACACATCTCTAAGGAAGGTATGACTCCTTGCTAATAAGGCAGGAGACAGGGATATTGGGTACACAGACAGGGTAAGGCCAAGATGGAGTCACGGAGGCTAAGTTCTCACAGCCAAATGCTGGCTGCATTGGGACTCAAAGCAGCTGTAGCTATGGGCAGCAGTTTCTGTTCAGAAACTGTATTCTTTTTTTTTTTTAATAATTATTTTAGTTATCTTTATTTATTTATTACTATTATTATTTTCCAGTTAGTTTGATCAGAGAGAGACAGAGACAGAGAGAGAGGGAAAGTGAGAAATCAAGTCACCAAGTCTGGGATTTGACCATGCTACCTACCAGCCCCCAGAAACTGTATTCTAACCAGAAATTCAGGACACTATGGGCTTCTCACCCCATAAAGAATAGAGTAATATATCTCTCAGAGTACCACAGAACCATTTCCTAAAGCCCATCTCCTTAACAGAGAGCCAGTCCATTGCTCGGACTGCTAGATAAAACCTCTTGCCTCCAGCTGCTCTTCCGCAACCCATTCAGGCCCTCTTCCACTATACTGGAAGCCTTTTCTCCTTCCCTAACAACTCTGCTCTACTCTCCTCTCTGTGTCAGCATCTTTAATTCTTCATGAGCTTAGGACAAGAACCAACATGGGTGTCGAGTCTGATCATCCAGCACTCCCACCTCACCTTTTCCTCCATTCTCTCAAAACTTTGGGCATGCACTCACATGTGCCCAGTGTGATACTTAAGCAACCAGAACCAGGACTTGAACTTCAAAGCTGGCCATGTGGGATCCAGCACCTTAACACCTGCTGGCTCTCTTCCTGCATATGAACAGGGCTTACAATTTTTCTTTACCTTGAAAAAGACACCCAAGAACTGTTCCCTGAAATTGTCGTACTTTGAAGTCACTGCCTTATATTTCTGCTCCTCATTGCTCCACCTCTTTGAGAAGAGGGGGATCCCAGCTGTGACTGCTGGGGCGAATAGCTGCCGGATTGCCTGGGACACACGGGTTTCCTATGAGGTGGGACTTTCAGTGCTGAAACTGAGGCAGCAGGATGGCGGTGGCCGTAGCTCTGCCCCATCCTCTCCTCTCCTCAGCTTTCGAGCTGAATGTGAGCCCAGCCCTGACAGTGTATTGTTTTTTGTTTCAGTTCTGCCATAGGTCGATTGGTGAATTTCTCTTTCTTGAAATTCCGTGTTTTCTTTGTTTAGTTTGCCAGAGTGCATATGATCTTGCCAGAGAGAAGAGGGAGGATGGCCACACTGCAATCTCTTTTCCATTCTCCTCTTGGGATTTTGGACACTCACGCATGTGCTGGGTGTGTTTTTCAAATTCCTGGTTCCGAGATTTGAACCATGTAGTCAGTCATGTGGGATCTAGCCACCTTAATCACCACACCGCTGGCTGGCCTCCTTGTTTTTTTGTCTTTTCTTTTTTTTCCTTAAGAATTATTTATTTAAGAACTAGCAGTTAGTGTAATGGCTATGTCACCGGACTGCGGTTTGAGTCCCAGACCCGGTGGCTTAAACTCATGCTGGGCGTGTGTGCGTGCGTGCCCAAGATCCCAAGAGGAGGATGGAGGAGAAGGGATTGTGGCGTGGCCATCCCCTCAGGATCGATTTCTCGCTTTCTGTCTCTCTGTCTGTCTCTAACTTTCTGGCGAGCGCACGCGCCCTATAGCAAAAGCCTCTCTAAAAAAAAGAATTAGGCGGGGTTGGCAGGTGGTGTGGTGGTTAGGGCGCTGAATCCCACATGACGACTCTGCAGTTTGAGTTCCGATCTGGATAACTGAAAACACACCAAGTACGTGTGCACGAGAGCCCAGAATCCCGAGAGGAGAATGGAGGAGAAGGGACTGGGTGTGGCCGTGTCCCTTGTAGGGGAGGGATTCCTCACTTTTCCCTTTCTTTCTGTCTCTCCCCAGTCAGCTCATGTGCCCTGTGGCAAAATTATCAAACAAAACTAAAAGTAAATAAATAAAAATAAAATAAAAAGGGAACCAGCAGTTAGCATAATGGCTATGTCGCTGGACTCCCACGTAGTCGACCGCGGTTCGCGTCCTGGACCTGGTGGCTTAAAACTCACGCTGGGCGCGTGTGCGTGCGTGCCCAAGATCCCGAGAGGAGAATGGAGGAGAAGGGATTGCGGCGTGACCATCCCCCCGGGGGGTGATTTCTCACTTTCTGTCTATGTCTCTCTCTGTCTGTCTGGCAAGTGCACGCGTCTTATAGCGAAAACCTCTCTAAAAATAAATAAATAAAATAAAATAAAATAAAATAAAATAAAATAAAAAAGAAAAGAACTAGGACAGCTGGCCTCATAGCGTAGTGGTTAAGCACTGTGCTACAAAGCCAGGTCCCCGACAGCCAACTACAATTTGAATTCAGGTTATAAATGGCTTGAAAAACGCACTGGGAGGCTAGCAGGTGGCGTAATGGTTAAGGCACTGGACTCCCACATGGCCGACCACGATTCAAGTACTGGATCTGGAGGCTTGAAATTCACGCTGTGTGTGTGTGTGTGTGTGTGTGTGGCGGTGTGTGTGTGCCTGCCCAAAATCCCGAGAGGAGAATGGAGAAGAGACTGTGTGGCATAGCCATCCACCCTGGGGGGTGATTTTGTGCTTTCTGTCTCTTTCTGGAGAGAGCATGAGCCTTATAGCAAAAAATCTCTAAAAAGAAAGGGAAAAAAAAAAAAAAAAAGAAAAAGACACCAGGCACATGTGACCCAAAAATCCTCATGGGAAGGACAACTGAAGGCAAGGGGATTGTGGCACGACCACACCCCATAACGGGTGTGTTCTCTCTCTCTGGCAAGCCCATGTGCCCTCTGGCAATTAATAAATAAATAGATGGTTAAGGATTGCGACTGTGGAAGGAGCTGGTGGCATGGTGGTTAAGGCATGCTGGACTCCCACACGGCTGACCACGGTTCAAATCCCAGACCTGGCGACTTGCTTTCTCACTTTCTCTCTCTCTCTCTTTCTGAGCAAATTAAAATAAAAATCATAATAATAATGAATAAAATTAAATAAGATAATTCTTTTTAAAAAATGTTATGGAGAGCTAGGCCTGTGGCCTGGTGATTAAGATTAAGGGAGCTGGGACCAGCAGTTAGCGTAATGGCTATGTCGCTGGACTCCCACGTAGTCGACCGCGGTTCAAGTCCCAGACCCGGCGGCTTAAACTCACGCCGGGCGCGTGTGCGTGCGTGCCCAAGATCCCGAGAGGAGAATGGAGGAGAAGGGATTGCGGCGTGGCCATCCCCCCTGGGGGGTGATTTCCTGCTTTCTATCTCTCTGTCTCTCTCTGTCTGTCTGGCGAGCGCACGCGCCCTATAGCAAAAACCTCTCCAAAAAAAAAAAAAAAAAAAAAAAAAAAAAAGAAGATTAAGGGAGCCATGGGACCAGCAGATGGTGTAATGGCTATGTCACTGGACTCCCATGTAGTCAACTGCGGTTTGAGTCCTGCACCCGGTGACTTAAACTCATGCTTGGAGCATGTGCATTTGTGCCCAAGATCCTGAAAGGAAAATGGAGGAGAAGGAATTGTGGCATAGCCATCCCCCCGGGGAGTGATTTCTCACTTTCTGTCTCTCTGTCTCTCTCTGTCTTTCTGGCGAGTGCACGCTCCCTATAGCAAAAATCTCTGCCCCCCAAAAAAGATTAAGGGAACCAGAACTCATGTGACTGAACACATGATTTGAAGTCCAGCCCCAGTTTCTTGAAAAGCACACCAGGCACATGTGCGTGTGTGCCCCAAGTCCAAACAAGTTGCAGAAATGGAGGAGAAGGAATTCCAATTGACCACGTCCCTGGGGGATCCTTTCTCCCCCTCCCTCTCTCTGTCTCCTTGGTGAGTACATCTGCTTTGTTGTTATAAGACAAAAATTTAGAGACTATCATGTGAGTGTGTGGCTGAGGTGACATCAGCAGGAAAGGAGATTAAGACAATAAGAGTTTAGGATATTGGAAGGATATTGCAGAGAGAGACAGCCCCACATAAACCCCTCAATACAGGGCCAGCAGGTGGCATAGTGGTGAAGGTGGCTGGATCTTGGAGTTCAAGTCCTGGATGGGCCACATAAAAACACAGCAGGCATGGGTGTATGTGCATGCACCCAAAATCCCAAAGGAGAATGAAAGAGAAGGTGTTTTGGAGTGGCTACCCTCCTGATGGGTGCTTTTTCACTTTCCTTCCTTCTCTCTCTTTCTTCATCTCTCTCTGGAGAGCACATGCACCTTATGGCAACAAAACAAAACAAAAAAGCAAAATACACAAAACCAAACAAAAAGCACTTAGGGCCAGTAGGTGATGTGGTGGTTAAGGCACCGGACTCCTACGTGGGTGAGTGCAGTTTGAGCCCTGGACCCAGGGGATTGAAAATCACTCCTGCCGTGTCTCTCTCTGGTGAGTGCAAGAGCCCAATGGCAAAAACCTAAAAAAGCAAAACCCCAAAATGAAGAAAATTCAACATATGTAAGATATACTGAGTTGGGAGTTGGGGAGGAAATGCCTGCAAGAAATATGGAGTTTGGAATGCTACTCTCAGACACATTTCCATGTTGTTTAGGCTAGACCCAAGGCCAACCAACTTTTGCTGTGAAAGTCCAAGCAGTAAATATTCCAGCCTTGTGGGTCATATCCTCCCTGTCACGACTGATAAGCGGTGGCAAGAATCAGCCATAAATAACACATAATGCATGAGCATGGCTGTGTGTCAATAAAACTTTATTCACAAAGATAGCTGGTAGGTCAGATTTGTCCCACACACCATCTGCACTGACCTGGTCCAGATCAGCTCTGTCCCGGTACAAACGAAACACAAACCACAAGTGAGAGCCACACGTGCCATTTTAAACTTCCTGGTAGTGACACTAAAAATGTAAAAATCATCTGGAGTTGGGCTGGCCCCACGGTACAGTGGTTAAGTGCTGTGCCTGGCCAGATTCACCTAGTCAACTGCAGTTCACGTCCCAGCCCGTCCCGACAGAAGGGAGAAGAGGAGGAGAAAGGGTTGTGGTGTGGTCATGCCGCATCAGGGGTGCTTCGGCTCGCTTTCTTTCTCTCTCTGGTGAGTGCACATAACCTCTGGCAATGAAAAGAAAAGAAAAGAATCAAAGGGTTTTTTTTTTTAGATTTTTTTTTGGTGTGTATGTGTCATAGAGTGCATGAGCTTGTCAGAGAGAGACAGAGACAGAAAGAGACAGAGAGAGAGAAATCACCCCTGGGAGATAGACATGCTGCAGTCTCTTCTCTTCCGGTCTTCTCTCTGGATTTTGAACACATACGCATGCACATGTGGCTGCTACATTTTTCAAGCTGTGAGGTCCAGGTATCCAGCACAAAGATCCAGCATCCCAATCACCACACCTCCTGCTGGCCCCCAAATTATTATTATTATTATTATTATTATTTTTTTTTTTTTTTCTTTTTTTAAGAGAGATTCTTCCTATAGGGCACATGCACTTGCTGGAGAGACAGCAAGCGAGAAATCACCCTCCAGGGAGGATGGCCACGCTGCAATTCCTTCTCCTCCATTCTCCTCTTGAGATTTTGGGCACGTATGCCCACGTGCCTGGCGTGAGCCTTAAGCCTTTGGGTCTGTGACTCGAACCGTGGTCGGCCGTGTGGGAGTCCAGCAATGTAACTAACCATGATGTCATCTGCCAGTCCCTCCAAAGTTAATTTTAACAATAAATTTAATTTAGCCTGATATATCAACATATTACCATTTCTGCATATAATAAATATGAAAAGATACTGAGTTTTTTTTTACATGCTCTTTCTGCAGCAAAGTCTTCTAGTGTTTTTTTTTTTTAATTCATTCATTTATTATTATTATTTTTTTAAATTTTACCAGAGAGAGATAGAGGGTGAGAGTGAGAGAGAGAGGAAGTGAGAAAGCAAGCCACCAGATTCAGGACTTGAACCCTGGTCGGCCATGTGGGAGTGTCCAGAGCCTTAACCACTATGCCACCTGCTGGTCCCGACTTCTAGTGTTTTTGAACTATGGCACGTCTCATTTTCTGCTTCACACGCACAGCAGTCCCCTGTGACTAGTGGTCCTGTACTGGAGCATGGGAGTGGGTGCTTTCTTTGTTCATTTTAAAGAACTATTTATTTATTTAATTCCATTTGTTGCTACTATTTTTTACATTTGACTAGAGAGAGAGAGAGGTTAAGCAAGAAAGCAAGCTGCCAGGTCCAGGATTTGAACCACTGTTGGCCATGTGGGAATCCAGGGCCTTTAACCACTACCCCACCTGCTGGCCTGGTGTGGGTGATTTTAAATTTACTTAGGGTCTCTTCAAGCTCAGCGGATAATAAGAATTTTACTAGTGTTTAAGTGAACCATTTGTTTTTAGTCTCTAAAGACCATTCTTTTTTTTTTTTTTTTTTTTTTTTTTTTTTTTTTCTGCTTGTCAGAGAGAAGACAGAGAAAGGGAAAGGGAGCAGTCACCCCCTGGGAGGATGGCCACACCGCAATCCTTTCTCCTTCATTCTCCTCCTGGGATTTTGGGCACACACACATATGCACCCTACATGATTTTAAGCCACCAGGTCCAGGATTTGAGCCATGATTAAGGTGGAGATCCAGCACCTTAACCACTAAGCACCTGCTGTCCCCAAGACCATTCTTTTTATTTTATCTATTTATCTTTTTTTGAGTTTTTTTTTTTTTTCTACAAGGCGTGTGCGCTCGCCAGACAGACAGAGAGAAACAGAGAGACAGAAAGTGAGAAATCACCCCCCAGGGGGGATGGCCACGCCGCAATCCCTTCTCCTCCATTCTCCTTTCGGGATTGGGCACGCACGCACACGCACCCGGCGTGAGGTTAAGCCACCGGGTCCGGGACTCAAACCGCGGTCGACTACGTGGGAGTCCAGCGACATAGCCATTACACTAACTGCTGGTCCCAAGACCATTCTTTTTTTGATAGTGAGATAGTGTTTGTTTCTGGCAAAGGTGAGCTGGTTTCAGTGGCGCGTCTGGTGGGGGGGCTGTGTTATGCTGTGACAGCAGCAGCTCACTGTAATGGAGGACAGTCTGTTTTCATTTGATCAAAATATTCAGTGTGTTTTTTCCTCTCGGGAGCCAGGCTGACGGAGACTCCATCTGGACATACGCTTCAAGATCTCAGAGGCAGGAAAAGGTCTCCATAGCTCTTAAACGGATCCATTTGGAAGTGCAGCATGTTGGCTTCGCTCGCCTTCATTGGCCAAAGCACAGTCACTTGTCACCTCACAGACTGCTGGGAAAGTGCAGTCCAAACCACGTGCTCAGAAGAACCGGAATGTGTACAGCCCGAAGTCTATGACAAACTGACACCCTGCAGACTCCCCTAAGCACCCGGAATGAAGCAATTGGGACCAGCAGGTGGCGTGGTGGACCTGGATCTTCGCAGACTAATCGGTCTCCTTTCCAGTCCTGCTCCATCCAGCCTGTGAACCCAGGTAACCTGGAGAAGTGTTGGCAGCCAGGCAGAAAACCACGCCTTTGGCCCTGCATCAGGCAGACACTGTGACTCCCCTGGGAGCCTGGTCTTCGTCATCTGTGTGGGGTTTTGCAGCCCGTGCTGTTCGAGGCCTCTGGAAACAAAACCACTGTCCGAGGGCGATCACCACACTCTGGAAGACGGGATAAAGCAAACAATCGCGGTAAGGGTGCAGCACGGTGGTCCCCACTGCAGGTTCCGGTAGGAGCAAGCCCGCTGCTGCCCAGCTCGACTTCTTGGCATGGGGCACGCGGACAGGTAGTGAGTACCTGGGGCGCAGAAGGAGGGCGCTCTTTGGGACCAGCAGTTAGCGTAATGGCTATGTCGCTGGGCTCCCACGTAGTCGACCGCGGTTCGAGTCCCGGACCCCGTGGCTTAAACTCACGCCGGGCGCGTGTGCGTGCGTGCCCAAGATCCTGGGAAGAGAATGGAGGAGAAGGGATTGCGGCGTGGCCATCCCCCCTGGGGGGTGATTTCCTGCTTTCTATCTCTCTGTCTCTCTCTGTCTGTCTGGCGAGCGCATGCACCCTATAGCAAAAACCTCTCCCCCCCCCAAAAAAAAAAAAAAAAAAAAATGGAGGAGGGCGCTCTTCAAAAGAAGGAGGGCGCTCTTCGTGTTTATTTTGAAGGTGTTTGTTTTTAGAGCAGCCATTTTGATTTGCAAGATGTTTCGGGTTAAAAGACAATTTCTTTTTTTTTTTGTTTAGAGAGGTTTTTGTTTTTTTTTTTGTTTTTTTTTTTTTTTGTTTTGTTTTGTTTTGTTTTTGCTATAGAACACGTGTGCTTGGGACCAGCAGTTAGCGTAATGGCTATGTTGTTGGACTCCCACGTAGTCGACTGCGGTTCGCATCCCGGACCTGGTGGCTTAAACTCACGCCGGGCGCGTGTGAGTGTGTGCCCAAGATCCCGAGAGGAGAATGGAGGAGAAGGGATTGTGGTGTGGCCATCCCCCCTGGGGGGGTGATTTCTCGCTTTCTGTCTCTCTGTCTCTCTGACTTTCTGGCGAGCGCATGAGACCTATAGCAAAAACCTCTCCAGAAAAAAAAAAAACATATATGCTCACAGGAGAGACAGAAAGACAGAAAGCAAGAAGTCAATCCCTGGGAGCGTGGCCACGTTGTAGTCCCTTCTCAATTCTTTTGGGAACACGCACATGAGCCCAAGGGAGTTCAACTGTCAAGTCCAGGACTTGAACTGCAGTTGGCTATGTGGGAGTCCAGTGATGTAACCATTACACCATCTGCTGTCCCCAAAGACCATTTCCTTAGGTGTGAATTTCCCAGCAAAAACTTATTTTTCTTTTTGGTACAGCTTACTTGAATTTTCCATCATAGTTACAAGTGTTTTTTTTTTTTTTTTTAATGAACTCTTGAGTGCAGACATGTGGAAAATATTCTCCATATTCTGCTGGAAGGCTGTAGGTGCATTTTGCTTCACGCTAATGGTGCTTTCACCTGTGGCTGACAAGCCACCTTCACGGTGGCCCTGCAAATTCTCTAGAGGCCAGGACGGAGCCTGGACCCCACTCTCAGTGGTCGGAGGACTGGGTGTTCAGAAGCCGGCTCTTAGCATTCGTGTCTGGAGCTGCCCCTCCAGCCAGTCCAGTGCAGAGCTGCATTCTCTGCGGGGCTATTTTTCTTCTGATGGACGCTCTGGGATTCGGGCTGCATGTGTTCATTAAGAAAACCAGTGTCGGGACCAGCAGTTAGCGTAATGGCTATGTCACTGGACTCCCATGTAGCTGACCGCGGTTCGAGTCTTGGACCCGGTGGCTTAAACTCACGCCGGGCGCGTGTGCCTGCGTGCCCAAGATCCCGAGAGGAGAATGGAGGAGAAGGGATTGCAGCGTGACCATCCCCCCTGGGGGGTGATTTCTCACTTTCTGTCTCTCTCTCTCTCTCTGTCTGGAGAGCGCACACGCCCTATAGCAAAAACCTCTCCAAAAAAAAAGCAAAAAAAACAAAAAAAAACAGTGTCACTTGTCCTAAGTGTAAAAAGAATGTTTCAAACGTTCCTGGAAAACTTTCAGCTGCCTCACGTCTACACCTAGCCCTGCCTGCTCTTCCCCTCCCAGGACCTTGTGCAGGGCCCCTCACATTTCTGAGTCCTCGCTCGCCGTGTCGCACCCAGGTGGACCAGCCATGCGTAGTTGGTGGTGAAGGCGTGGCCTGCAAATGTCTTTTTTTTTTTTTTTTTAATTAGGCTTATTTATTTATTTTTGTCTATTGTTATTATTTTCCCCTTTTTGAAAAGATAATTATTTTATTTAACTTTATTTATTTATTTATTTAAATTTGATCAGAGAGGGACAGAGTGAGAGAGAGAGACAAAATGAGGAAGCAAGCTGCTGAGTCTGGGACTTGAACCGTGGTTGGCCATGTGGGAGTCCAGCACCCTTAACCACCACTCCACCTTCCAGCCCCAAGTTTTTAGTTTGCTACAGGGCTCACGTGCTCACCAGAAAGAGAGAGGGGGCAGTAGAGAGAGAGGGAAAATGAGAAAGTAAGCCACTGGATCTGGGACTTGAACCAGAGTCAACCACGTGGGAGTCCAGACTTTAACACCTACTGGACCCAACGTGGAAAGTTCTTGGAGCAGACTCCTCATGGCTACTGGGAACTAGATTTTTCAGGGAACAGGAGAAATGAAGATTTTCTACTCATAATTCAGCCTCCAGCAAGCAGAGCTAGTGTGGCAGGAGAGTTGAGCCCTTCTCTGAGCAGACTCCTCATGGCTACTGGGAACTAGATTTTTCAGGGAACAGGAGAAATGAAGATTTTCTACTCATAATTCAGCCTCCAGCAAGCAGAGCTAGTGTGGTAGGGAGACCCTCTGGCCTTCTATCTCTGTCTCTGTGTCTCTGAGGTCTCTGTCTCTCTCTGCTCCTGTCTCCTCATTTTTGTTTTTTGGTAATTTTTCCTTTTTACGATTTTTTTAAAGGCAAAGTTTTTCTCTGGCTCTCTGCTCTTCCCATTGTTTTGTTAATAATCCCTTCTGCTTCTTCCTCCCAGGCAGGAGAGTTGAGCCCTTCTCTGAGCAGACTCCTCATGGCTACTGGGAACTAGATTTTTCAGGGAACAGGAGAAATGAAGATTTTCTACTCATAATTCAGCCTCCAGCAAGCAGAGCTAGTGTGGTAGGGAGACCCTCTGGCCTTCTATCTCTGTCTCTGTGTCTCTGAGGTCTCTGTCTCTCTCTGCTCCTGTCTCCTCATTTTTGTTTTTTGGTAATTTTTCCTTTTTACGATTTTTTTTAAAGGTAGAGTTTCTCTCTGGCTCTCAGCTCCATCTTTTGTTTTGTTAATAATCCCTTCTGCTCCTTTCTCCCAGGCAGGAGAGTTGAGCCATTCTCTGAGAAGATTCCTCATGGATACTGGGAACTAGATAAACCGCGCCGCGCGGTTTTCTATTTTGTGATTTTTTCCTTTAAAGAAAAATAGAAAAGCAATTATAATTTTTTATTTTTTTGTCTTTTTTCTCTCTTTTTGTTGTTGTTTCTCTCTCTCTTTTTCATTTTCCTTTTTCTTGTCTCTCCACCCAATATCTACTGAATCTGCTGCACCAGCGATCACAACAGAACAGCAAACAGATTCTAGAACACCTCTGTCTGCTTGTTCCTGTACATTGAGGCTTATCTTCAAGAATTTGAAAGAAACACGCCATTCATCAGATGACAAGAAATCACCGCCGGATCACGAGAAATATGGGAAAACGAGAAAATACCTCTCCTCCACGGGAAAAGAGCAACTCTCCTTCATCCACAAGCAGTTCGGTGAAAGTCATGGAAATGTCTGATAAGGAATTTAGAGCATTCGTAATGTCGAAGCTAACAGAGATGGAAGAAAAGAGAGATAATGAACTGCTAAAGAGAAAGGAGAAAGAAGTTGCCGAGTTCCAGGAGATGAGGAAATTCTTGCAAGATCTAAAAGAGGAATTACACACTTTACAAAAGACTCAAACAGAACTGCTAGAGATGAAGGCTATAATACAAGAAGTCAAAATCTCTCTAGAAAGTATTAAAAGCAGACTAGATCATTCAGAAAATAGAATCTCAGGTGTAGAAGAGAAAATGGCTGGCTTAGAAAAATCCACCACGAAGACTGAGAAAATGGCTCAAAAATTTGAGAATGATATGCGAGAAGTACTGGATACCATCAAACGTCCAAATATCCAGATAATTGGCATTCCAGAAGGTGAAGAGACCCATAAGGGCATTGATAATCTATTCCATGAAATAGAAGAAAGAAAACTTTCTTCTGCAAGAAAACTTTCCAAACCTAGAGAGGCATTCGAAGATCCAGTCCCAGGAAATACAAAGGACTCCAAATAGAATCAACCCAAGAAGATCTTCTCCAAGACACATTATAGCCAGGTTGACCAAAACCGCAGACAAAGACAAGATACTAAGATTGGCAAGAGAGAAACATCAAGTTACCTACAAAGGACATCCCATCAGGCTAACAGCAGATCTCTCATCGGAAACAATGCAAGCGAGGAGAGAATGGGAAAATATATTCAAAGTGTTACGAGAGAAGCAATTTCAGCCAAGAATACTGTACCCGGCA
Source organism: Tupaia tana (assembly GCA_026018925.1). Lineage (NCBI taxonomy): Eukaryota > Metazoa > Chordata > Mammalia > Scandentia > Tupaiidae > Tupaia > Tupaia tana. The sequence continues at coordinate 48,282,131 of JAKSZU010000017.1, read as the reverse complement.
AGATTATCTTTCAGGTGGGAAGAAAAGACAAGAACATTCTCAGATAAACAAAACCTGAAAGAATTTACCAACACCAGACCAGATCTCCAAGAAGTTCTCAAGGGTGTGTTGTATCAAGAAAATTAAACACAGACACATGGAAATAAGAGTCCAAAAACTATGAAAGTGGCCAACTTAATCATAGGGACAAGTATGGAGTTGAATATTATATCCTAGAATTTAATCAGGAAAATTGAACCAGAACAGAAGATAAAAGTACATGAGACTGATAGGTTCATACACCTACCATTTGAACAGAATCCTAACTTGTTTCCTGGCTTAAAGCAAAGTTCCTTGGCACTTCTTTGAGTTAGGTTAAAACTGGTTTTCTTAGTAGTAACGAGTGAACTCAACACTGAAAGTAGTTAGATTAGGTAGGAAATTGTGTGATCAATGCAATGTGGGTGGGAAGGGAATGAAGGACAATTGTAGACACCGGAGGTGGTGTGAGAGGAGGGTGGGAAGGGACAGAAGGTCAGAAAGAGGGGTGGAAGTAATTCTAGGAACTAGTAATGGAAAATTTTTTGTAATGTGCATGATTGTATCACTATACAGTGTGTACTGGATGGGAGATTGCATTTTGTATGCTGTGATGAAGCTTAGGGAAGGAATGTAAATTGAGTTACAAAAAGAAAAAAAGTTTCAGGAAAAAAAAAAATATATATATATACCTAATGACTGCAGTAGGATATGTAGCCACAGCTAGGTGCTACTTTATAGGATGCGTAAAGTAAGACTTGTGTTCATGGAAATGTGGGTATCACCTGTGTTTGCTATGAGGGTATTTGGATTGATTAGGGTCTTTGGCGATACAATATATGTGAGGAGAAAACAGTATAGAATGCAAACATAGATACCAGAGACTGTGGGAGGAGAGTGGGAGATGGCAGAGGGTAAGAGATAGAGAATCAAGGATCGGGGGAAAAAAGCAAAACATACAGAAGACAAGAAATGTAAGATCATTTACTGACAATAACATGTTTGTTGATGTGCTTGATTGAGACAATATATAGTGTACTTTGGATGGAAAATAAATAAATAAATAAATAAAATGAAAAAAAAAAAAAAGAAAGTTCTTTATGAATGGGATTGGGGGTTCCTAGCCTCTGGTTCTAATACAGTGGCCAAGAAGTAAGATTTAAAACAACCCTTGGGACCAGCAGTTAGCATAATGGCTATGTCACTGGACTCCCACGTAGTCGACTGCGGTTCGAGTCCCGGACCCGGTGGCTTAAACTCACGCTGGGCACGTGTGCGTGCGTGCCCAAGATCCTGAGAGAAGAATGGAAGAGAAGGGATTGCGGCATGGCCATCCCATCTGGGGGGTGATTTCTTGTTTTCTGTCTCTCTTTCTCTAGCTGTCTTTCTGGCGAGCGCATATGCCCTATGACAAAAAAAAACAAAAACAAAACAAAACAAAAAAAACAACCCTTTAAGGATTTAATACTCTTTTGTGGACATACTCGGTATTTAATAAGTCAAATACAGAGGCTTATTCTAAAGCACAGATGTAATTTCCATGTCATTTACATTTAATTAACGGTGAGCGTGGCGGTGTTTGACATCAGCCATAACTCCGATGGCTTCTGAGAGGACAAAGCGCATGCGTAAACCCTGACAATACAGGTAGAGAAAATCTCAGCACTGGATCTCAGAATTCAGGGGGCAGAAATCACCTAACCGCATGTGAGGCCGATCTTTGGGGAACTGATCTAGGTCTTAGCCTGGCAGTTGTCACTGGTTGTGTGACTTGGGGGAGATCACTCAGCCTCACTGAGTCTCAGTTTTCTCTTCCATTACTTGAGAATAATTGTATCTGCCCTGCCCAGGCCCTGAGAGCTGGGTCTGGGTTGAAGCAGGAGGCATACAATGATTGAAGCTGGGATGTATTGGAAGAGCCCCTCGTCACCTCCGTATTCCTCCTCCACTTCCTCCTAAAGACACAACCACGGGGCCCACTTGGAGGCAGGGAGCCGTTGCCGTGGGCAGGACCCTCCACACACAGATGGGAGCGCCGGGCTCAGCAGGGTCTGGCCCATCCCTTTCCTCACTGACTTCTCAGCAAGGAGACAGGCACTAAGGTTTACTGAGAATGAAATCTTGTAATCAGCAACTCTCCACTGTTTAAATACACCCTGTCAGGAGACACTCAGGAGCCGAAGCTCAGGGGGAGGTTGAGTGTTTTGTGTGTGTGTGTGTGTGTGTGTGTGTGTGTGTATGTGTGCGAGTATGGTCTGATTTAAAGAGAGATGTGTGGGGCCAGCAGGTTGGTACTCACGCTCACATACCCAGTGTGAGTGTCAAGTCGCTGGGTCCAGGACTCGAACTACTGTCGGCCATGTAGGAGTCCAATGATGTAACCATTGTGCCATCTGCTGGTGGCAAGCTTATTTTCTTTATTCATGATAGACTGCATGTGCATGTATGTAAGAATAAGAGAGAGGGGGAACCAGCAGTTAGCGTAATGGCTATGTCGCTGGACTCCCACGTAGTCGACCGTGGTTCGCGTCCCGGACCCGGTGGCTTAAAACTCATGCTGGGCGCGTGTGCGTGCATGCCCAAGATCCCAAGAGGAGAATGGAGGAGAAGGGATTGCGGCGTGACCATCCCCCCTGGGGGGTGATTTCTCGCTTTCTGTCTCTCTGTCTCTCTCTGTCTGTCTGGCGAGCGCACGCGCCCTATAGCGAAAATATCTCAAAAAAAAAAAAAAAAAAAAAAGAATAAGAGAGAGGGAGAGGGAGACCATGGTCGTCAAGGTGCTGGATTCCCACTTGGCTGACTACAGTTCGAGTCTCAGACCTGGTGGCTAGAAAAATCACACTGGGTATGTGTGTGTACATACCTAAAATACCAAGAAGAGAATGGAAGAAAGGGATTGTGGTGTGGCCTCCCCCTTAGGGATTGGTTTCTCCTTTCCTCTCATTGTTTCTCACTGGCAAGTGCATGTGCCTTCTGGCAAAAAATGACAATCAATCAATCAATCAATCGAACTGCTGGCCTGGTGGTGCGGGTGGTGGGCAGCACACTGAATCACAGTGTTGAGAGCCATGCGGCCAACTGTGGGTTACGAGCCCAGCCGTGGGCCTGAGATCACGTGGGGTACACGTGCGCCCAAGGTCCTGACCGGCTGGAGTGCCAGGGGTGGGGGCCTTGGCAGGACGAGAGTCTGTCAAAGCCTCTGTGTGTGCGTCTCTCTTGTGCATGTGCACACACTCTCACATGACTGAAAAAAGAACACGATAAAATACAATAGAGAAACTCCAGAAAACCGTTTTGCAATCTTTGGAGAGCATCGTTCCCCTTTGAGACATGGAAGGCGCTCCTCTCTTAGAAGAAAAGGAAAAAAGCCTGTTGTGTGTGGTCCTTAGGGAGACAGCCTGTCTGAGGCCCTGTCCAAGAGGGAGGCGGGGAGAACATGTCTTGGGGGAGTGTGACCTACAGGTGAGGCTGCACCCTCAGTCCACGGAGACACCAGCCTGGCTGTAGACCAGAAGTGGTGCTGAGACTGCAGAGCCCAGGGAGGAAGCTAGAACCGGGGACCCATCCAGGACCAGGTTCTGGGGCCCCTCAACCCGGCAAGATGCCGCCATAGATCGGGCCCCCATCATTTGCGAGGCTTTGAGTAAGTCCCTCAGGGCAGTCTGGGTGCATTAGGGGACATTCATCCCTGCAGGCCAGGGTGCTGAGAGGAGGAAGCCCCCTGGAGACTGGGTGACTCAGCCTCGCCTGGCCTCCTTCTCGCCATCTGTGAACCAATAATAACTTCTGTTTAATGATCCTTTGCTGGTGTGGGTATGGGGGAGTTGAAATAGAACAGCATGCATAAAACATCTATCCCCGTGTCTCACCTGCAGTGAGTAGTCTGAGTGCCACAAAGTCTGACGATTTTTCAGCTGGCATTTGTGTAACAGTTCATTGTGTACATGCAAGTTCCTGCCATTCAACTCGGAGTCCCTCGAAGCTCATCTATCTTATCTTTCTTTTTTTGTTGAAGAGATTTTTGCTACAGGGCGCGTGTGCTCGCCAGAAAGACAGAGAGAGACAGAGACAGAAAGCGAGAAGTCACCCCCCAGGGGGGATGGCCATGCCGCAATCCTTTCTCCTCCACTGTCCTCTCAGGATCTTGGGCACGCATGCACATACGCCCGGCGTGAGTTTAAGCCACTGGCTCCGGGACTAGAACCGTGGTCAGCTACGTGGGAGTCCAGCGACAGCCATTACGCCAACTGCTGGTCCTGATCTATCTTATCTTTCTTCGGGAATTGCAAGTGCTTTGAAGGCAGGGATTGCTTCTCATTCTTCCAGATCTTTCTAGCAGAGAACAAACACATGCTAAAACAATATATTAGGTCGTCATGGAAAGGCAGGATGCATTTTTCAATGTTTTTTTTTTTTTTTTTTTTAGAGATTTTCGCTAAAGGGCATGTGCACTCGCCAGACAGACAGAGAGAGACATAGAGACAGAAACCAAGAAATCACCCCCCAGGGAGGATGGCCACACCGCAATCCCTTCTCCTCCATTCTCCTCTCGGGATCTTGGGCACGCACACGTACCTGGCATGAGTTTTAAGCCACCGGGTCTGGGACGTGCACCGCGGTCGACTACGTGGGAGTCCAGCGACATAGCCATTACGCTAACTGCTGGTTCCCAATGTTTTTAATGCAAAAATGCATCATGACTTTCCTGACAACCCAGTAGAAAAACTATACTTAGTGAGTAAATAAATGAGCGAATGAACAGATGACAACTACATCGACATGTAAAGCATGGAGCCCCGAGAATGGAGCGCGAGTCCGTATGCCGATTATTTTCCCTGGAAATGAATCTCAGATCTTCTCCGCTGGGATCTTGGCTGACATGCCTCTCTGGGGTTGACTGGATTATATAATTGCTGTTTTCGGTCTCTAACTACTATGATTATGACTCAAGTAGTAGAGATGTTTATGGTGCTATATAAATAATAATTACTTTAATTACGGTTTGACCTGTGCAGTATATTCCACCGACGTGGCTGGCTGTGCATTTGTGTACGCACACCCTGGAGAGTGGCAGAGACATCTATTACGAAGGTACAAAGGGATCTCCTTTCTATGAACACGGTAATTTTAGAATTACAACGTGGAGAAGTACAATGCCACTGTAATTACAGCAGGTTTGCAGAACAAAACGGCTTTGAAACAGTATATAATCTAGCTGTATTGTACTTCGGATAAAATTTAATTTCATTAACAATGTGTTATTTCTGGTACCAGGAAAAATGGGTCTAGGGGAACTTTTCAAGCTTCCTATAAGAGCACAAAAGCCCCTTATAGATTTAAGTGAGATGGGGACCAGCAGTTGGTGTAATGGCTACATCGCTGGACTCCCATGTAGTCGACTGTGGTTGGAGTCCCGGACCCAGTGGCTTGAACTCATGCCGGGCTCGTGTGCGTGCGTGCCCAAGATCCTGAGAGGAGAATGGAGGAGAAGGGATTGCGGCGTGGCCATCCCCCCCGGGGGGTGATTTCTTGCTTTCTGTCTCTCTGTCTCTCTCTGTGTTTCTGGTGATTACACACACCCTGTAACAAAAAAACCTCACACACACACACACAAAAAACTCCAAAAAAAAAAAAAAAAGATTTAAGAGAGATGTAAGCAAAGTAATCTGTGTAAATGCTTGGCTAAGTGCTTGGCAGATAGTAGGTGCTCAATGAATATTAGATATCATTTGGTAAATCTTAGGTGCCGTTTGGTAAAAACAAAACAAAACAAAACACCCCTCTCAGTAGCCTTTCCTGTCAGTAGCGCTCCCTGTGTATGTAAACTGACCTTGAGGAACTCCAATTCGGTTCACACGGCGTGTCGCAGATCCTTGTCAATACAGCACAAGCGATCTTTCCCACTCGAAGGGCACAGGAGCCACGCTGGACACTGGTGTGGATGGAGAATGGTTGGGCTCGTGTCTGGGACCCAGTGATGACATGACAGTACCCGCTCCATGGCTCTTAGGTTGAGTGGAAGAGGTAAGACAGGTTCAAACAACAAGAGGACTTTGGCTGAGGGCCTACTATGTGCCAGGCACTGTCCTGAGTGGTTTACTCAGGCTAAACTGCTCAGTTTTCACTCAGATGAGGAAACGGAGGCGGAGAAGTTCAGCAGTGTCACAACTGGTAAGCAGCAGGTGGCATTCCAGCCCTGGCTGTCCGACCTGAGCCCACAGCCCTGATCAGCAGGTTGTGCTGCCCCCACAGGAGTGCAAACAGCAGCGACACAAATACACTTGACGGAGAAGGGTCGGAAACCGCTGTGCAGCATCCTGCCAAGAGGCTGGGAAAACATCTTGAAGGACCGGCAGGGAGCAGAATTTCGGAAGACTGAGACAGGAATGTCAAATAAGAAAGAACAGTTTTGGTACCAGCAGTTGGCATAATGGCTTTGTCACTGGACTCCCATGTAGTCGACTGCGATTCGAGTCCTGGACCCGATGGCTTAAACTCACGCCTGCGTGGCCATGTCCCCTGGGCGGTGATTTCTCGCTTTCTGCCTCTCTGTCTCTCTCTGTCTTTCTGCCAAGTGCACGTGCCCCGCAGCAAAAACCTCTCAAAGAAAAAAAGAAAGAACAGCTTTCAGGGCCAGCAGATTGTATGATGGTTATGTTGCCAGACTCCCATGTAGTCGACTGTGGTTCAAGTCCTGGACCTGGTGGCTTAAAACTCATACTGGGTGAGTATGCATGCGTGCCCAAAATCTCAAGAGGAGAATGGAAGAGAAGGGGTTTCATCGTGGCCATCCCTCTGGTGGGTGATTTCTCACTTTCTGTCTCTCTCTGTCTCTCCAGTGAGTGAACACACCCTATAGGAAAACTCTCTTAAAGAGAAAAACAAAACAAAGAACAGCTTCCAACCCAGCAGGTGGTGTGGAGTTTAAGGTGGCTGTATCCCACATGGTCAACTGCACGGAACTGATGGCTTGAAAAACACGCCTGATGTGTGTGTATGTGTGCATAAAATACCCAGAGCAGAATCAAAGAGAAGTGGTGTAGCCATCTTCCCTGGGGGGAGATGTCTCACTTTTCCTCTGTCTCTTGCTCTCTGTCTTAGGTGAGCAGATATGCATTATAGCAAACTAAGAAGAAAATAAAGAAAGGAAAGGAAAGAAGAAGAAAAAAGAGAGAAAGAAAGAAAGAGAAAGAAAGGAAGAAGGAGAAAACAGCTTCCCAGCAGCTTTGACTGACACCCTCTATGTCCACCCTGTCTGGGTTAAGCGTCTCCTCTGGGCCCCGCATCAACCCCTGTTGTAGCAATTGCCACTTTATCTCGCTCTCTGCCTGTTATTCAAAAGCTCTTTGAAGACAGAGATCTGTCTGGACCCTGGGCATCCCGGAGACCGTGACAGTTCACTGGCAGGACTTGCCACCAATTCTTTTTCCTGCAATGAGATATTTAACACAACATGAGCCTATGTTTGGCCTAGAAGACCAGACGCCCTGCAGGAATGTGCACTGCTATATTGCTAAGAACGCTGAATGCACAGCTCCTGATTTGAAACATACTTTTGTGGCTAAATCAGAAGGATTATTGGAGCCAAAGTAAACCTTTTAAATGCAGAGGCCTTGGAGAATGCTTTTTAATTATCTGCAAAGTTAATATGTTATTTCAAATGAAAAAGCAGTGACTCTTACTCTCGCTCTCACGTGACTCTTCTGGACTCTTCTGTTGCACTCATCCACACAGGATGGTGACGTCTCCCGTCCTGCAGGGAGCCCAGAGGCACGACTGTCGGCCGGACAGACAACGGAGGGGAAGCGGGTTAGCATGAAGGATGCTGAACATGTTGAAGAAAGGCACAAAACTGCCAATGGATGACAATTAATAAATTCTCAAAATTCTTCCCAGAAACACTACTTTTTATGCTATCAAATTCTGTCCCCATTGCTATTGAAATGTAGAATGTTTGAAACATCTTGGCTTTAGGATCTGAGCCAACCAAGGGCTAAACCGCTCCCTGTCATGGCTCCCCACCTGCCCCCCCCCGCAACCAAGGAAGAATTTTTTTGTTTTTTTGAGAGGTTTTTGCTATAGTGCATGTGCACTTGCCAGAAAGACAGAGAGAGACAGAGAGACAGAAAGTGAGAATTCACCCCCCCCCCCCAGGTGGGATGGCCACGCCGCAATCCCTTCTCCTCCATTCTCCTTTTTGAGATCTTGGGCATGCACACACGTGCCTGTCCTGAGTTTAAGTCACCGGGTCCGGGATTCGAACCATAGTTGACTACCTGGAAGTCCAGTGACATAACCATTACGCCAATTGCTGGTCTCAACCAAGGAAGAATTTAAGCCCTTAGAAAAGGGCATTCTTGGGACCAGCAGGTGGCATAGCAGTTACATCGCTGGACTCCCACATGGCTGACCATGGTTCGAGTCCTGGACCCAATGGCTTGAAACTCATGCCGGGCACGTGTGCTGGGCACGTGTGTGCATGCCCAAGATCCTGAGAGGAGAAGGAATAACACTGTGACCATTCCTCCCAGGGGACGATTTCTCACTTTCCCTCTCTCTTGCTGTCTCTGTCTCTCTCCAGTGAGCACAAACACTTTAAGGCAAACATTTCTTGAAAAAAAAAAAAGGGGGCATCCTCTTAGATAATATAAGGCTGCTTCCTGGGGCCATATGGACTATTTGATTATTTTTAAAAATTCATTTTTGAGACCAGCAGATGGTGTAGCAGTTATGTTGCTGGATTCCCACATGGCTGACCATGGTTTGAGTCCTGGATCTGGCAGCTTAAACCTCATGTCAGGTGCATGTATGTGCATGCCCAAAATCCCAAGAGGAGAGTGGAGGAGAAAGGATTGCAGTGTAGCCATCCCCCCAGGGGGGTGATTTCTCTCTTTCTGCCTCTCCCTGTCTTTCCAGTGAGGCCACGCATCCTACAGCAAAAATCTCTCTCTGAAAAAAAATTCATTTTCTAGAACACCTAAACCTTGCCTTAGAAACAAAGTTTTAGTCTCCTTCAGAATATGGTTTGGTATTAAGCCACATTTTTTTTCCCTAGCAACTCCTAGTGTCTGTAGGCCATTTGGCTCACCCCTCAGGCCCTTCCATGGTCACTTCTGATGCTATTTTTCCATGGACCTTGGGTGGATTTCAAAACCCTACATTGGAGCCAGCCCCACAGTCTAGTGGTTGAGGGAGCTGGATCGCACATGGCCATGCCACAGTCTCAGTCCTAGCCCCAAAGCCTTGAAAAACATGCTGGGTCCAGGTGAGTGCCCCAAACTCTGCCGGGGGCGGGGGGGGGGGGAATGGAGAAGGGGTCCACACCTCATTGGGGGTGCTTCCTCCCCCTTCCTCTCTCTCTGTCTCTCTCCGGCAAGCAGACCGCCCTCTGGCAGTTAAAAACAAACAAAAGAGGGACCAGCAGATGGTGTAATGGTTATGTCACTGGACTCCCACATAGTCGCCTGCGGTTTGAGTCCTGAACTCAGCAGCTTAAAACTCACACCAGGCGCATGTGCGTGCATGCCCAAAGTCCCAAGAGGAATATGGAAGAGAAGGGATTGCAGCGTGGCCATCCCCACTGGGGTGGGGCGGGGAGATCTTTCGTTTTCTGTCTCCCTCTTGTCCTGTCATTTTCTGCCTCTCTGGTGAGTATGCATGCCCTGTAGCAAAAAAACAAAAAGAAAAAAAAGACTCTCTACTCAATGATTACAATAACCATGATTTGACCGGTCTGAAATAGACTGGATTCATTACTCATTCTTGGAACAAACATCTGAGGAGCCCCCCACCCCATTCGCCAAGCACTGTCTGCCAAGCACAGGTGCAGGAGTGGTTTGGGGAGCGGAGGGGCCCTTCATGGACTTCACAGTCTCATGGGAAAGACCAGGGGAAAACAAAAACAGGGAAGCAGATAAGTACGTACATGTGTGACTACCCGCTGTGCCATCCTGCACGGGGTCTGTAACAGGGGTTACAGCAGCAGCGCTGAGGGCCTCCTTACACCTGGCGTCGTGGGCGGGAAGGAAAGCCTGGGAGGGGGGTGGGGAAAGGTCGAGGGGTGAAAGGTTACCAGGCAGAGGGGAGGCAGCGCGCGAATCCTGGGGCGGAAAGGGCTTGCTGGATTACAGGAAGGCAAGGAGCAGAAAGAGAAAAGGACCGGTATGGGAGGACCTCGGAGGACAGGCAGGGTCGTAATTAACAGTGCCCTGAAGTCACTAAGTAGGATGTGACGCTGATCGGATTTAGGAAAGAGCATGCTGCCCACGAGAATGACTAAAACGCACACAGCGTTTCTCCGCTGGGGCGTGGGGTAGCAGCACACAGGCCTTCACACTCAGAACCAGCCGGCGGGTGTGTGGACCTGCCAGCACCGTGGAAGTGCTCCGCTCATGGGCGCCGCCGACCACGCGTCCATCCAGACCAACGTGGCTGAGGTTGACGAGGTCACCCGCCTGGGGCATGGCCAGTTCAAAACCTGCACCATCTGCGGGGCCATTTGCAGGATGGGGGGAATGGAATGACTCCATTCTCTGGCTGGCCAAGGCTGCGGCAGCGTCTCAAAGAACTTCTGATTGGAGGGAACCTGGACGTGGGTGGAGACTTGTCATAAATAAGCAGTGAACCATTGCCCACGCACCCCCACCCACCTCCCCTACCCGCCAAAACCAAAACCAAAACAATTAGAAAGACATCATGAGCCGGCCACACGGCACAGTTGTGGTGTGCTATTCAAGAGAAGTTGGGGACCAGCAGTTAGCGTAATGGCTATGTCGCTGGACTCCCACATAGTCGACCAAGGTTCGCATCCCGGACCCAGTGGCTTAAAATTCTCGCCGGGCACGTGTGCATGTGTGCCCAAGATCCCGAGAGGACAACGGAGGAGAAGGGATTGCGGCGTGGCCATCCCTCCTGGGGGGTGGTTTCTCACTTTCTGTCTCTCTGTCTCTCTCTGTCTGTCTGGCGAGCACATGTGCCTTATAGTAAAAACCTCTAAAAAAAAATAAAAAAAAATAAAAGAAGTTGGATCCCAGGTGGGACCGGGGTTCTAATCCTGGGGTTCATCAGCCTGAAACACACTGGGGAAGTGCATTATGCCCAAGATCCCATGGCATTGCCACATGACCAGCCCCGGTGGCGGGCGCTCTCGCTCACTCTCAGGTGCGTACGCACGTCCTCTATCGTAAACAAAGAAACAAAATCTAGATTTGGCAAGGATGCAGTGCGAATGGAGCATTTCTGCATTGCTAGTGAGCCCAGAAAGTGTGCAACTACTCGGGGACTAAAGTAGGCGTGCCCTGGCACCCAGCAGTTCAGCTCTCAACAGCAGTGCAAATGTGAGCTCGCCCAGAGGCAGGCCCGAGAAGGCCGGGCCGCTGGGCACTGCTCAAAATCCGCCGTGGGCAGCGTGAATAAACAGCTTGCGGTGAATCTAAACAGTGAAATACTTTCCAGAAAAAAAGAAGAAACAGCCTATAGCTATAAGTTACAAGGTGGACAAAGCTCATTGGCAAAATGTTAAGTGAAAGCAACCGGATACAGAAAAGTATGCTCTGGTGATGATAGAAACATAATATATGGGGCCAGCAGGTGGTGTAGTAGCTAAGGTGCTGGACTCTCACAGGAGCAGCAGTGGTTCGAGTCCTGGATCTAGCTGCTTGGAACTCATGCCAGGTGCTTGTGCGTGTGTGCTCATAATCCCAAGAGGAGACTGACTTGCAGCTTGGGGGTGATGTCTCACTTTCTCTCTCTGTATCTCTCTGTCTTTCTGGTGAGCACATATGCCTGATAGCAAAAATCTCTCTACTAAAAAAACAAACAAACAAAAAAAAAACAAAAAAACAAAACTATATATTTTTTGAGAGGTTTTTGCTATAGGGCATATGCACTCGCCAGAAAGACAGAGAAGACAGAGATACAGAAAGCAAAAAATCATTTAAACTCACTCCAGGCCCAAGATCCCGAGAGGAGAAGAGAAGGGATTGCGGTGTGGCCATTCCCCCTGGGGGGCTGATTTCTCACTTTCTGTCTCTCTGTCTCTCTCTGTCTTTCTGGCTAGTGCACGCGCCCTATAGCAAAAACCTCTCAAAAAAATCTTTCCATTTTATTTTATTTTCAGAAACGGTTTACATGTTCTTTTTTTTTTTTTTTAATGTTTTTAGTCAGAGAGCACATGCATTTACCAGAGACAGAGAGAACGAAAGATAGATAGAGAAAATGAACCCCCAGTGGGGTGTGTTCACGCCATGAGCTCTTCTCCTCCATTTTTCTATCCTGTTGGGATGTGAGGCTGTCGTGACATGCTGAGTGTATCTTTCAAGCCATTAGAGCTGAGATTCAAGCCATCAGCCATGTGGGATTTGGGTCCCCTAACCACTATGCCATTGGGCTGCTCCAAGAGCTTGCATTTTATTTATTTATTTATTTTAAAGGTTTTTGCCTTTGGGTGTGTGCACTTGCTAGTGAGAGAGAGAGAAAGACACAGTGAGAGGGAAAGTGAGAAATCGCCCCCCGGGGAGCTGGCCATGCCGCTGTCCTTCTCCTCCATTCTCCTCCTGGGATCTTGGGAGCACATGCACACACACTGGCATGATTTTCAAGCCACTGGGTTTGGGACTTGAACTGTTGTCAGCCATGTGGGAATCCAGGAATGTAACCACTATGCCTCTACTAGTCCACAGAGTTTACATTTTTTTTTGGAGAGGTTTTCACTACACGGCGCGTGCACTCGCCAGACAAAGAGAGACAGAGAGACAGAAAGCGAGAAATCACCCCCCGGGGGGATGGCCACGCCACAATTCCTTCTCCTCCATTCTCCTCTCGGGATCTTGGGCACGCACGCACATGCGCCCGGCGTGAATTTTAAGCCCCCGGGTCCAGGACGCGAACCGCGGTCGACTACATGGGAGTCCAGTGACATAGCCATTACACCAACTGCTGATCCCCAGAGTTTACATTTTAAAAAGAGCAGCCTGACTGCTGTGTGGAGAATCATCGATGAAAGCAGGAAGAGTTGTGGAGCAGCAGTTGAAAGCTGATCGCTGGAAGGCTAACCCTGCATGCTGCTCCTTTGGCCAAAGACTGGAAAATTCTCTTCTCTTCTCCTCGGGTCATAGAGTGAGAATTCTTTTCTTTAATTGCACAGCACACCTGGAGGCGCTGTGCAACAGGTAAGTGTCATGCACAGAAAGCAGGTCCCACGTGGCTAACCATCATTTGCGTCCTGACTCTGGGCTTGAGAGAGAGAGAAATATATGAATATTTGTTGGGTGCCTATGCCGGTGTGTGCTCCAGACCCTGCTGGGATGGAGAAATGAAAGCGAAAGACTTGCAGTGTGACCACAGGCTGGGGCTGCTCTCGCTCGCTCTCAAGTCCGTGCACCCACTGACGATTAAAAAAGCCCCTGGAGGGACCAGCAGTTAGTGTAACGGCTATGTAGCTGGACTACCATGTAGTCGACCGCAGTTCGAGTCCCGGACCCGGTGGCTTAAACTCATGCCGGGCGCGTGTGTGTGCATGCCCAAGATCCCGAGAGGAGAATGGAGGAGAAGGGATTGCGGCGTGACCATCCCCCCTGGGGGGTGATTTCTCGCTTTCTGTCTCTCTGTCTCTCTCTGTCTTTCTGGTGATCGCAAGCGCCTTACAGCAAAAACCTCTCAAAACAAAACAAAACAAAACAAAAAACTAAAAAAGCACGTGGAGACCAGAATAAAGAAAAGAAAGAAATAGTGTCAAGAAGTATTTGGAAAGTTGGCCCGTGACCTAGTGCTTAAGGAGACTGGATCCCACATGGCTGACTGCAGTTCAAATCCTGGCCCCGGTGACTTGAAAATCCCCTTGGGGCGTAAGTGCCTGTGTGCCCACAGCCTTGACAGGATGGAGAAATGAGGGAGAAGAGGTTGAGTGCAGTCACACCCTCCTGGGGGTGCTTTCTCCTACTCCGTCTCTGTTGGGCATACGTATCACCTGGCAACTAAGAAAGTAGGAGAGGGAAGGAGGGAGGGAGAGAGGACGAAAAGGAGGGAAAGAGGGAGAGAGAGAGAGAGAGAGAGAGAGAGAGAGAAAAGAAAGAGAAGGAAAGAAATATCTGGAGAGGCAAGGGCCACCCGGCATGAGGTGGTCGATCACAGGCTCAGTCAGCTGCTCTGGCGGGCTGGGTGGCTGTCCCTGCCTCCCTCACCCCTTCCTGTGCACCCCTCCCACAGCTGCAGGCTGGGTTGAGGAGGACGAAGACCTTCCTCAATAGAAGACCATTCTTTAGTCACGGGTGTAGGAGTAGCTTCCCTTCTGGAACTTCCAAACGCAAGCTCTCAGGGTCCACGTGTAGATCGCAGGACGAGGCCTCAAGATGTATGTGGCATCAGCCTTTCTTTCTTTAACGTTTTTGCTATAGGGTGCATACACTTGCTGGAGAGAGAGAGAGAAACCAGCCTGCAGGGCGATGGCCTCACTGCGATCCCTTTTCCTCCACTTCTTTGGGATTGGGGGCACACATGTGCACCTGGTGTGTTTCAGGCTGCAGGTCCAGGACTAAACTGTGGAGTAGGCAATAGGGACCCACCCGCCTGAACCTCCATGCCATCTGCTGGCCCCATCAGGCTTTTTTTCTTTTTCTTTTTCCTTTTCTTTTTCTTTTTCTTTTCTTTTTAAAAGAAAGAGTGGGGGGGGGGGGTCGGGGAACCAGCAGTTAGCATAATGGCTATGTCGCTGAACTGAACTCCCATATAGTCGACCATGGTTCGAGTCCCAGACCCCATGGCTTAAACTCACGCCAGGCGCGTGTGCGTGCGTGCCCAAGATCCCGAGAGGAGAATGGAGGAGAAGGGATTGCGGCGTGGTCATCCCCCCTGGGGGTTGATTTCTCGCTGCCTGTCTCTCTGTCTCTCTCTGTCTTTCCGGCAACTGCACACACCCTATGGCAAAAACCTCTAAAAAAAAAAAAAAAAAAAAAGAGAGAAAAGAAAAAGAAAGAAAGAGTTGGGAGGTAAATTTGGAAGTCCAGGGAACTGAGCGGATTCTGATGGGGAGGGAGATGAGCTGTCAAGGACAATGACCAGGCTGGAGGGACCTTGGAACTGGACTATCAGCACTTGACAGAATCGGGATAAGACGGGGCTGAGAGGATAAGCTTGAATAGTATCAGCTGACTCCTTTGTCCCAGAGAGAGCTCGAATCCCGCAGAGTGCAGAAGTCCTCATTGTCCAGGCCAATCAGTGCCCCACCCGCGCCTTGAGTCACTGTCACATTTGTCCCTATGCTAATGGTGCGTTTCCTAACAACTGGGTTCTGAACTTCTGGGAAAGAGTTTGCTATCTCTTGTTATCTCTGCTAGGTCACCCAGTACTCAGCCTTGGACACAAAAGGCATTCAACATACTTGTGACTTTTTTTTTTAATTGCCAGAGGATGTGTATGCTTCAGAGAGAGTGAGAGTGAGAGCGAGGGCATGAAAGAGGGAGAGAGGAAGCAGCCTCAAATGGGACACGCTTTGTTGTTATTTTGCCTTAGAGCAGGTGCACTTGTTGGATGAGAGAGAAACAGAGACAGTGAGAGGGAAAATGAGAATCCACCCCCCTACCCCAAGGAGGATGGCCATGCTGCAATCCCATTCTCCATTCTCCTCCTGAAATCTTGGGCACGCACACACATGCGCCCAGTGTGAGTTTCAAGCCACCGGGTCCAGGACTTGAAATGCAGTCAGACGGGTGGGAGTCCAGTGGTTTAACTGGTTTGCCACCTGCTGGCCCCTGGGGCAATCTTTTTAAACTGCTGGGGCCAGGATTTGGATGTGGGCCAGGACTGGCTGTGGGCCATGTGTGATCCAGGCTCCCTTAGCTACTAGGCTAGGGACTGGCCCCCAGAATATTCTGTGAATCCAGCGGCACTTACACAATAAGTACATGGCTGGAAAAAAGGGCCAGGAACAGGGACACCTGCTCTGCTGAGCTTTGAGACAAGCATATTTTACTTCTGAGTTCCTTAATTAGCAACTCTATCCCATTATGTGATTTCAGAAGGCAAAGAGTGTGATGCTGCGCGTTGGGGAGACCACACTGCCTTGCTGGAAGCCGGGAAGGCCTCTGTTCTTCGCCTCCGGAACCAGGAGTAGCTTTGTTAAGTCAGTCTCTCCTACTTGTTTCTGAGGCTTGCTGGTGAGATACAGCTGCTCTTCTGTCTGGCCGTGCGGAGCATCAGTAAGCGAGCTTATTCGGGAATGCTTTGGGGGTATCAAATTGTAAAATGGAACAGAAAATCCAAACTTAAAGGAAAGGAGCCGTACTCCATCGGTCTGTTTGCATTTTGAAAGTATCAGGATAATTGAAATCGTTTTCATTACCTTTCAGTAATGTGTAGACTCAGCTGACGGTTACCATGTGTGTGATGGTACGTGTGACCTGATGATGAGTCGTGTCACACAGCGTTGTGGGAAACTTGTAATGGTCACAGAGAGACCGCCCGCCATGCTTTTGTTTTTATTAATTTATTTTTTTGCTATAGAACACGTGTGCTCACTGGAGAGGAGACAGAGAGAGGGAAAGTGAGAAATACACTTCTCAGAGGGGTGGCCACACCACAGCCCCTTTTCCTCCATTCTCCTCTTGGGGTTTTGGGCATGTATGCACATGCGTCCTGTATAACCAGCATGACTTTCAAGCCACCAGGTCCAGGACTTGAACTGCAGTCAGCCATGTGGAATCTAGCTGCTTTAACCACCAAGCCACCTGCTGCCTCTACTCCCTTGATTTTTTAAAAAAATAATTATTTATCTATTTAACAAATTCCATTTGTTATTATTATTTTTTAATTTGACCAGAGAGAGACACAGAGAGACAGAAAGGGAAAGCGAAAAAGCCAGCAACCAGGTCTGGGACTTGAACTGTGGCTAGCCATGTGGGAATCCAGCGCCTTTGACCACCACAACACCTGCTGTCCCCACCCCTCTGCATTTTTATCCAGTCCTCTAGGCCACACTGTGCTCAAGGCCCAAGTACAGAGCCCCAGCAGACAAGCTCTTTCTCCCATCCACCTGGGTGGGGCAGGGATCTCCTGAGTCTTCAATTCCTTTCTCAGATTTGATTGTTGGCTTTAGGGAAAACCAACAGCATTCTCAATAGGGAGATAAGATAAGCAAATGGCCAACCTTGGTTCGAGTCCTGGACCTGGAGGCTTGCTTTCTCACTTTCCCTCTCTCTCTTTGGTCGAATGAAAAAAGGATGATACATAAAATTAAAATAAAGAAATCTTTTTAAAAAGCAAGATTAGTGCTGTCTGAAGTGTGAGCCTGCAGTTTTGAATTGCCTTTTATAAGATTAATTTATAATTTTATATAAATAAAAGGAGTTATAAAAAATAAATTGCCTTTTATTTGGAAACATATTCAGTCACATTTAAATACTGAGGCAGAACTTAAATAGGTGCACAGCTATAGACAACACCTTTATTTTATTTATTTATTTATTTATTTTGAGAGGTTTTAGCTATAGAGTGCATGCGCTCGCCAGACAGACAGAGAGAGACAGCAAGCGAGAAATCACCCCCCAGGGGGGATGGTCACACCGCAATCCCTTCTCCTCCATTCTCCTCTCAGGATCTTGGGCACGCACACGCGCCAGGCGTGAGTTTTAAGCCACTGGGTCTGGGACGCAAAATGCGGTCGACTACATGAGAGTCCAGCGACATAGCCATTACGCTAACTGCTGGTCCCGACAACACCTTTATTAACGTGCAGAATAAAGAGAGTATATACATTCGACTGGTGAGAGACTACTTTAGAAGGCTGGTATTGGGTCAAACCAAGAATTGCTGATGCTTAATGGCTTCTTTCTTTCTTTCTTTTCTTTTCTTTTTCTTGAGGATTTTGCTATAGGGCACGTGTGCTTGCCAGAGAGAGAGAAAGAGAGACAGAGAGATAGAAAGTGAGACATCACCCCCCAGGGGTGACGGCCACGCTGCAATTCCCTTCTCTTCCATTTTCCTCTTGGGATTTTGGCACGCACACACACATACCCGGTGAGTTTTAAGCCGCCAGGTCTGGGACTCGAACCCTAGTCAACTATGTGGGACTCCAGTGACATAACCATTACATCATCTGCTGGTCCCAATGCTTAATGGTTTCTTGATCAACAGAGAGCGCAGCTATATGTGCCAGAATCATCAGATGTAATCCAGATTTTGTCACTGGTAAATTCAGGTAACCCATGGGCATCTGGGAGCTAATCTATGTAAGTTATTCCTTAGTGTGTGTGTGTGTGTGTGTGTGTGTGTGTGTGTGAGAGAGAGAGAGAGAGAGAGAGAGAGAGTGAGAGAGCCTGCTGTGTCTCTATTGATTTCCAGGAGTATCAAGATATATCTTAAATCTAATTTACTTTCATGTATTTTTGCAAATAAAAGTATACCTTTGCACACTTTCCTAGTAGAAGACGGGTTACCGACAGACAATTGAACACTAAACTTGGAAGCCAGCACGCGAGCGAGTCTGTCCGCCCTGGCTGTAGCCGGCCCTTGCCGTGTTGAAATTACTCGTGGTGGAGACAGCTGTGCTGTGATCTGCGTTCCTCCTCCCCTCCCCCACCCCTGGTCTCCGTGCAAACGCGAGTCAGATCTTCGTGGAACCTTGGGCTTGTTGAGGGCTGGACTGGAACAGCACCCGTTTTAGGGGTGCCTGGGGTGAGACGGAAGACGCCCTGACCTGGTTTCTCTCCAGAACGGGTTGGGACCCTTGGCGTGGTTTCAGCCCCCAGCTGTGGACTTGCCCGGAGTGGACCTGGCTTCTGAGCTGGCCTCTCGCGCCCTCTAGTGGTGCTAATCACAGCCCTGCAGAGCTCGAACTCCTTACAGAGAGCTCCGGTTTTCCCAAGGAGGTCGGGCATTAACCGTTTAGAAGGTTACTGCGCAGTGGAGCAGATTCGGGTACACCGCCAGAGCAATCAAAGAATTCACCAGATGTACGCACACAACAAGGAACTCGGGACAACTAGTGGGACCCTTGAAAAACTTCAGCTCTTTATTTGTAGTGAAACCGTGATCTTTAAGAACCCACTGGATAAGTGGAACTGACTCAGTCATTGTCAGCCTGTGAAACCTTAGCTCGGGGAGCTGGGCCGCAGCACGCAGCCCCTTATCTCTCCGGATGGCAGATAACTCGCCCCTGGCATGACCGGGAAGTATATCCGATTTGGGGATTCACCAGTCTGGAGTCCAAGTTGCTGCAAATTTCCCGATAGCCAACGTGAGAGACGCGGGATTGTCTCTTTGGAGTAAAGACGGTTCCTTAATTGAGTGAGTTCCATGATGTTGTGATTCTGCTGAGATACTGAGAGATTTTTTTGGAATACTGTAACAACTGTCATTTCCGGAGACAGAAGGCTGTGCTTTGCTAACTTTGTACCTACCCCAAATATCTGAGGGGATGTCAACAAGTTTAGGGAAAAGTGAAGTTGAGTACAAATTTATTTT
This sequence comes from Tupaia tana, assembly GCA_026018925.1. Taxonomy (NCBI): domain Eukaryota; kingdom Metazoa; phylum Chordata; class Mammalia; order Scandentia; family Tupaiidae; genus Tupaia; species Tupaia tana. Next base: position 48,262,658 of record JAKSZU010000017.1, on the reverse strand, counting down.
TGTGCAAAGAAATTAAATTCATGCAGGCTTTTTTTCTTCTTTTTTTTTGGGGGGGGGGGGGAGAGGTTTTTGCTATAGGGCGCGTGTGCTCGCCAGAAAGAGACAGACAGAAAGTGAGAAATCAGCTCCCAGGGGGGTGGCCACGCTGCAATCCCTTCTCCTCCATTCTCTCCGGATCTTGGGCACGCACACACATGCTCCCAGCATGAGTTTAAGCCACCAGGTCTGGGACTTGAATTGCAGTTGACTACATGGGAGTCCAGCGACATAGCCATTACGCTAACTGCTGGTCCCAATTCATGCAGTTTTTAATACACATTTTTCATGAACTTTTTAAAGACCATGTATGCTTTTTATGTGACGTACACTTTCTGAATGACTTAAAAATAATAGCTGCCAGGGGCCAGTAGGTGGCATAGTGGTTGGAGTGCTAGATTCTAAGATGGCCAACTGTGGTTCGAGTCCCAGACTTGGCAGCTTGAGGATCACACCAGGTGCATGTGTGCGCATAACCAAAATCCCAGGAGGAGAATGGAGGTGAAGGGATTGTGGTGTGGCCATCCACCTGGGGGGTGATTTCTCACTTTCTCTCTCTCTCCTCTCTAGCAAGCATATGCACACTATGGCAAAAACCTTAAATAAATGAATATATATATATATATATTTTTAAATAATAGCTGCTTAATGGGTGTTGCCTCAGAATTGCACAAAGCTCGGGGCCAGCAGGTGGCGCGGTGGTTAAGGGCGCTGGATTCCCACATGGCTAACCATGGAGTCCCGGACCTGGTGACTTGCTTTCTCCCTCTCCCTTTCTGTCTTTCTCTGTTCAAAAAATAATAATAACAACAAATGGAATTAAATAAATAAATTATTTTTAAAAAAAAGAATTGCACAAAGCTTTAAATATCCCCATTCTCGGGGTAGCTCTCTGGAGGCCCCAGACCAGCTTCAGCTCTCACGAGGGCCCCCACAGCAGCTAAGCTGGTGACCACAAAGCTCTGACCCCTCCTGCCATTCAGCCTGCCTTGTTTTCTATCTGCCAAAGGCTAAGCTTAGCCCCCTTGTCCTGTCTCCAGCACAGCATCCCTGAGTCTAGCACAGAGCCTGGTGCAGGAGTGGCTGAATAAATGTTAATCCCAGATACGGCTCAGTGGGGTAGACACTGAGGGGACCAGCTGGGGCGGAAAACTGACTGCGATTCCTACCTTAGGGCATGAGAGAACCCTTCACTCAATCTATAAGCAGAAAAAAAAATCTATGTGAGGGACCAGCAGTTAGCGTAATGGTTATGTCGCTGGACTCCCATGTAGCTGACACTGGTTCGAGTCCCGAACTCGGTGGCTTAAAACTCACGCCGTGCACGTATGTGTGCATGCTGAAGATCCCGAAAGGAGAATAGAAGAGATTGTGGCCTGGCCATCCCCCCTGGGGGGGGGGGGTGATTTCTCGCTTTCTGTCTCTCTGTCTCTGTCTGTCTTTCCACACGCCCTATAGCAAAAACCTCTCCAAAAAAAAAAAAACCTATGTAGGCCTAGCCACCGGCATTGTGGTTAGGGCAGCTGGATCCCATATGTCCAACTTCACGGCTCAAATCCCAGACAGGGCAGCTTGAAAGAGACATTGTGTGTGTGTGTGTGTGTATGTGTGTGTGTGTGTGTATGCCCAAAAGCTCGGGAGGAGAATGGAGAAGAGATTGTAGCATGGCCATTTCTCCTGGAGGGTGCTTTCTCATTTTTTTCTCTCTTATTCTTTCTCTCTCTCTCTCTCTCTCTGGTGAGCACACATGCTCTATAGAAAACTAAGAAAAAAAAACCTGTGATGAACGTACCCCAGGCTAGCTGGGTGGAGAGCTGAGATGGGCCGCGGTGGCCAGGGCACACGTACCTATGCAGGGCAGTGGGGAGTTCTTCCTGGCCAACGCGGGTCCCCGCACACAGTCAGGCCGGTGGGGCTACGTGTCTCTGCCAAGGGCCTGGCGGACGTGGGACCTACGCTCTGTGAACAGTTTACTGGAATAATTGTTCTATTACCTCAAAATGCAGGGGGAGTTTACCTTTCCCAAAACATCATTAATTTTTTTTAAAAAAATAATCTATCTATTTAATTCATTTGTTATTATTATTTTTCAGTTTGACCAAAGAAAGACAGAGAGGGAGAGAGAAAGGGAAAGTGAGAAAGCAAGCTGCCAGGTCCGGAATTTGAATTGCTGTCAGCCATGTGGAAATCCAGCGTCTTTAACCACCACGCCACCTGCCAGCCCCCAGTGAATGAATTTTTCACACATAAGGCCTCACGATGTAGCCCAGGCTGTTGTGGAATTCACAGCCTTCCTGCCTAAGCCTCTGGAGTCGCTGTGATGCGTATTTTTAAAGCACTAAACATCCAGCAAACACGCAACGCCTTTAGGCCTCGGAGGCAGCGAAGAGAGCAGGCCAGGAGTGTGCAGGCTGCGGCAAGAACATGAAGGACGAGGACGGAGAACTGGGAGAGGTATGGGAAGGGGAGCAGGCGCCCCTGCCCCGGGTCCTCCAGCTGGCCTTTGCGTCCTCACTGCCACGGCCAACGGGGCTGACCGGCAGCATGGATGAACTCAGCCTTGTGAAAGGCACACGCACACTTAAAATCCCGCAGGGAAAGGTAAACGCGAGCGCGTCAGCAGCAGGCGTTCAGCCGTGGAAGGTTATCACGCTGCCCTGTAGGTTTTCAGCCCATCTGTCCTCTACTTCCGTTTGTTTATTTATTTACACAGAGATTTTTACTGTAGGACACACACGCTCCCAGAGACACACACACAGACAGAAAGCGAGAAGTCGCCCCCAGAGGGGATGGCCACACCACAATCCCTTCTCCTTCATTCTCCCCCTGGGATTTTGGGTATGCATGTGCATGTACACACACACACACACACACACTCACACACACACACTTGGCATAAATTTCAAGTCATAAGGTCTGGGACTTTAACTGTAGTTGGCCATGTAAGAGTCCAGCGCCCTTGGGGCCAGCAGTTGGCGTAATGACTATGTCGCTGGACTCCTGTTTAGTTGACCGTGGTTCGAGTCCTGGACCCGGTGGCTTAAACTCATGCCGGGCACGTGTGCGTGCGTGCCCAAGATCCCGAGAGGAGAATGGAGGAGAAGGGATTGCAGCGTGGCCATCCCCCCTAGGGGGTGATTTCTCGCTTTCTATCTCTCTGTCTCTCTCTGTCTTTCTGGTGAGCGGATGTGCCCTACAGCAAAAACCTCTCCAAAAAAAAAAAAAAAAAAAAAAAAGAGAAAGAAAAGAGTCCAGGGCCCTCACCATTATGCAACCTGCTGTTGCTGTTTATTTATTTATTGAATTTGTTTATTCCTTCTATGACATTTCTATCCACTCCCAGTGTTTCACCAGCCCTGGGTCACAGGTAAGTGTGTGCCTGCGTATTCTGAGAAATCTCCAGTCTTAAACTGAGACTTGGACTGAGAACCTTCGCTGTGGGAGTGGTTCGCCTTGCAGAGTGTAGTCTGTTTCAATGCTGGGAGCGGGAGTACCTTTCTTTGCTGGACTATCACAGCAGCTTCCTGGCCTCCTGGGACCACCCGGGCAGATCTTGTCCTGGCCTCCTCCAGTCAGGTCTGGTCAGTACCCCTGAGACTCCAGCTCACACTCCTAACAGAGTCTGGAGGGTCTACACTACCAGGCCTCCTCCTTGTCCCTCCCACTGGACCTTGGTAAGTTCCAGTCACTCCCAAGTCTTCACTCGTGGTGACCTTGTGTTCTCTCCCCTCTGTGCCCATGCACGGAGGTTCCTCCCCGCTCAAAGCCTTGCTCCTCTTAGGTTCACAGAGATGTCCCTTCCCTCTGCGAGGACCTCTCTGATCCCAGGGTGGAGGCCAGCCTCCTCTATAGACACCATCATCACTGTCCCTCTGCATTGCTCATAGCACCACGCTGCTCAGACAGTCCCTAAATCACGGGCAGGAGGTGGGCTGGGGGTCACACACCTGGACCTCATGGCCTTTGTGTCCCAGAGGCCCGTGAGGACTCCTGGGCACACAGGCCAGCCTGTGATCATGCCAGCTGAGACTGGGGGCGCGTGATGGCATGAGGTCCCTGCTGGGCTGCCTGTGTCTCTGTTTCTTTCATGGAAGACACAAATGACAAAGAGCAGGATAAACCGTACAAAGGAAGGGCTGTGTCCTTAGCACTTGGCACAGAGCTTGGGGATCTTAGCCTCACTATATATTTACTTATTTTTATTTTTAAATTTTTAGTTTCTTTTCTTTTTCTTTTTTAGGAGAGTTTTGCTATAGGGCATATGTACTTGCCAGAGAGACACAAAGCGAGAAATCACCTGACAGGAGGTGGGAGAGATGGATGGATACCACAATCCCTCGTCCTCCATTCTCCTCTTGGGATTTTGGGCACACACGCCCAGTGTGTTTCAAGCCACTGGGTCTGGGACTCAAACCACGGTCAACTACGTGGGAGTTCAGTGCCTTAACCACTATGTCAGCTGCTGGTCCCTTTCATTTTTATTTATTTATTTTTGCCACAGGGCAAGTGCACGAGAGAAAGAGAGAGAGAGAGTGAGAGGGAAAGTGGGAAGAGCAGTCAGCATCCAGTTACCATGCCTCGCTGCAACCCCTTCTCCTCCATTCTCCTCTGGGATTCTGGGCAGGCACACACATACACTCAATGTGATCTTCAAGCGGCCAGTTCCAGGACTTGAACCGCCGTCAGCCATGTGGGAATACACCACCTTAACCACCTGGTCACCTGCTGGCCTTATATTTATTGCATTGAATTATAGTTTCTAATTTTGAGCATGGACCACACGCTCGGATATTACCCTATTTAATCCCATGGCACCCCTGTGGGCTGTGCAGAACTCTCCCCACGGAATGGGTGGGCCAACGGGGCCCAGGTTTTCCCTAGTTTCTTCGCTCCTCAACCTCTGCGGACAGCTTTTTTTTAGTTTTTTTATTTTATTTTATTTTATTTTATTTTATTTTATTTTATTTTATTTTATTTTATTTTTTAATTCACAGTGCTCTGCTCTAGTCCTGAGACTCCAGCGGCGACTCCAGCCGACAAGGCTCTTCCCCAGCGGGCTGACCCGAGCAGGGCCGGCTCTCCTCGCCCTCGGAGCCACAGCTGTGTGCTGGAACGCGGTGTGGCTCAGGCCCCTAATGAAGAGCAGACCTCCACTCCCCTCCCTCCCCGCCTCCTCGCACAGTTTTTCAAATTAAAAGTTACAAAAACCTAAGGCCTATAGAGGAGAGGGAAGTCGGAGGTGCACGCTACCCCTAACTTTGGGGGTGGGGGCCGTCTCCGAGGATGAGGGTGTCCAAGAGCCGGACCCAGAGGGGTGCAGTCCTAGCACAGCGGTCCTGGCTGGAGGCGCGCACCGCCCGCTCGGGCTGGGCTGGGCCACAGAAGGAGCTCGGGCCCTCGGGTCCCTAAACAGACTGCGGGGGTGGGAGCTCTGGGAGAGGGTGAGGCGGTCAGCGGCGACCGACCTGCTTTCTGCTGGGAGCCCCGGGGGACCCACTGGAGACGTGCTCCTTTAGACACAGCCAGCAATCGCGGAGAAGAGGTGAGTGGAGTCCTGGAGCGAGGGGAACTGGCGCTCCAAGTCACACCGGCCGGTCTGGACCCTCTGGGAGAACTCTTCCTCCTTTTCCGAGGTTCCAGTCGCTCTGAATTCCGCGCCTGCAGGGAGCTAGCGTCCGAGCGAGCCTCCGCTGGCGCAGAGCCGAGGCAGGGGCGGAGCCCTGCTCCGTTTCCCCCCGGGGACCTCACATCTGTGCGCCACATCCCCGAGGCCTCCTCCGAACCTTCCCGGCAAAGGTTTCTACTTGGGCACGGGGGGGCGGGGGGTGTTGTTTTCCGCAGATGCACTCAAGAGTTAAAGGCGGTGGGAGAAGGGGCAGTTAGCGTCGTTTTCTGTTTGCAAACTACCCACCGGCCCTTCACTTTCAAATACAGAAGCTGGAAGCCACCCCCACCTCCGCCCCGCTCACTAACTTCATTTGGAGAAAAAAAAAATTGCAAGTTTGTTTAAATGTGACTTTCACCACTAACGGCTTTGGTAACCAGTACATTCTTAAATCTCCTAAAGCTGAAGGTTCCTCTGAACTCTCCGGGGGAAAGCAGAATTGTGGGGTGGAGCTGGGGAGCAGGGGAGGGGACTTGCAGACACAAAAAGCCAACTCAGCGGGAACGCCCACCGGAGCCGAAGGTGTGGCGCTGGGAGCCGCAGCCTCTGCTCCAGGAGTAGGGAAGGGAGGGGGGAGAGGGAGGAGAGAGCGGGAGAGCCCAGGGGGCAAAGCTGGGCAGGGCGAGACTCTGTTTTTGTTTTCCTCCACCATTTCGATGTGTTTGTGCACAATTTCCGCGGCCCTCCGGTGGAAGGCTACATCTCCAAACCCTGCACCCAATTTCCCGTCGCCTGCGGGCCTGAACCACCGTGCGCCTTCCCCAAACTTCCCCCGCTCGCCCCAATTCAGGAGTCGGGTCTCGGGTCTCGTCCCTTTTGGTCTCAGCTGCCCGGTTTCCCCAGTTTTGGGGAAAAAACCCTTACTCTGAACTCTTGATCCTTCAAGGCAAAACCGAGGAGGTTGAGAATCATACTCCGGGCGGGCACTGGGACCCTGGCACAGCTGCGGGAGCCGGCGGAGGTCCCTCGGTCGGGGGAACAGGCGGCCCGGTCTCCCCCCTCGGTGCCCCGGCCTGAAGCGCAGGAAGGCGAGGAAAGACCCGGCAGTGCGCTTCGGCCAGGGGCGCTTCCTGACGCTCCGGGGGCTCCGGGACCACCCAGGGACCCCGGGCGCAAAGGGAGCAATCTGGAGGGATCTTACGCCTACCCCCGAGGGGCGCAGCACGGGTCTGCGACCCCGCCTCCTCCTCCCGACGCCCGGGGCTTCTGACCCGCTCAGCCCCCGACCTCTCCCCCAAGCCTCGGGCTAGCGGCGGAGGGCGAAAACGCGATTCAAACCTGCCTATGAGCAGTGGGAGGGGCGGGGGCTGTGGGTCAGGACTCGGTTTAAGGAGCCCGCCGCCCTCGGTTCCGGGGCCTCCGGCCCCGAGGTCGCTGCCGGCCAGTGGGCTTGTTTTCCTTTTCGAGGAGGCAGATGGTGACCGCTCGGCGTCTTTCCTCGGCCCAGACTGCGAAATCTTCTCCCAGCCATTTGCTTCCCCCGCGCCACCCCCCACCGGGGCGCTACCCTGGAGTCAGCCCCCCAGGCCTTTCAAACCTTCGAGGATGTCCACACATGGAAACCTTTAGCAAATGTTTGTTAATGATCATAACAAAGGCATCATTCAAATTAGGCAGGTAATTACTACCAGAAGGGCAACTGGGTGCGCATTCACTCGCCCGTTTCTCTCCGCCTTCGACTCCAAGGAATGACCGCCCCGAACCCCCCTCCCCGGTCTGCTTTTGGGGCTCCTTTAAAAACCTCTGGAATGAACGGCGAAGTTATCGTTTGTGGGAGAGGAGCAAAGGGGAGCCCCCGGGCGTGAGCGGTCTGGTAATACCCCCAGGCCCTTGGGGGAGCCTCCTTGCTCCCATCCGGTCCCTGGCGACAAACCCCAGACCTCCACGGGTCCTTTACGACCTGCAGCAGAGCCAGCAACCCGCTCTCCCCTTCAATTCCGCACCCGTTGGCGGGGTGCTCGCGCGCGCGTTAGTCCCCGTTCGTTATCTACAAGCATTACGGTATCCTGCCAGCGTTCCGAACAAGGGTCTGTTCATACGTTTGCCTTCAATGACTTCCTGAAGGAACATGTGGAAATAATAGGCCGCAGAGCAGTCACCCGAGCTGAAGATGCACGGACGAGCAGTGGGCCGGGGCGGTGGGGCCCCAGGAGGCCTTTTCCCGGGCCTGACACCCCATGATTCTGTCCCAGTAAGGCACGGCCCCCGCGCCCCTTGGAAACGTTCTCTGTGACCCTCTCCAGCCCTCTGCCCTGTGCCCACCCTCCTGGTAAAGGAGAAGGCAAGAGCTCTTCGACGTGGGGATCTCGGGGTGGCCGCCCCGGCGTCGTGTGTGTGTGTGTGTGTGTGTGTGTGTGTGTGTGTGTGTGGTAGGGGGCGAGGTGTAGGGGTGGGGGGCGCGGCGGGGAGGTCGAAGGCTGACCCCCTACCCCCAGCAAGAGAATTCAAACTCGGAGCGAGCACGGAAGGTGAAGGCGCGCCCCTCCCCCGCCCCTGCTCGGGAGCCCCGCGCTCCGGGTCTGGTTCCTGGAGCGTCAGCGCCCCCTCTCCTTCGCGAGGGGAACTGTTCTTTCGCGCCACGGTCTCTCGCCTCGCGCTGTGGGCACAGAATTTGGGGCTCAGCTTTCAACTCCAAGGCATTCGTAGGGTCGGATCTACGCGGCGAGAGGGAACAGCGGGAGGGTCAAGATGCAGGATTTGTAGACGATTCTCCCCACGCCCAAGCCTGAGGCTTTTTGTGTTGGAGATAGAAGCCTGGGCAACCTCGCCCAGATAACCCCGAAAACAAAGGCTCGCAAGATACGCGGTTCCGCGGGAGGAAAGGTCGCTCTGCCGCAGAACGTTCCAAACCTACGCGGACCCCCAACTCTTTGTACCCCATTTCGGACTCCATTCAGGCTTTTAAAAAACCAACAGCGTCCTATTGGACTCAACGGTCTGCCTAATCCCATTAAAGGGATTAGCAACTACAAGGCACTTTTCCTGAAAGACCCCTGGTTCAAACCCGGCAACCGTTTGGCGCTTTCTTCCGAGGGCCCCATTTCTGGTTGCGCTAGGAGCTTCTGAAGAGGGGGGACATTCCTCGATTCCAGATTTCTCTGGGGGTATTGACTGAGATGTTCTGTGTTCTTTTCCTTCTTTTCAAAGAAAACACAAAACTATTTGTATTTGAAGCGCAGGAAAATAGCCCCCAAATGGGGAGACAAACTGATTCTGGCAATGCTGGGCTGTTTGTATTATAGTTTCACGAAACCTCTTTCCCGGCAGAACAGCAACGCCTCCCCCCCCCCCCCCCACCCCATCTGGTCTGCTTCTCCCGCCCCCCAGTTGTTGTCGAAGTCTGGGGGTTGGGACTGGACCCCCTGATTGCGTAAGAGCAAAAAGAGAAGGCGCAATCTGGAGACTGGCAGATTCAGAGCTCGAGGGAAACTTTTATTTTGAAGAGGCCAAGGGGGGGGGGCTTCATTTCCTGACAGCTATTTACTTAGAGCAAATGATTAGTTTTAGAAGGATGGACTATAACATTGAATCAATTACAAAACGCGGTTTCTGAGCCCATTACAGCTGGAACTAGAGGGAGGGAAGCAAGAGGGGACTTCGGGAGACGATTGGAAGCCGCGGACGCACTTTTCCCCCATGTGTAGGGTTTTCATGGCTGATTGACACAGAAGGTAAGGGAGAGGAAAAAATGATTTTTGTTTCTAAAGGAAGTCCCTGATCAGACCCCAGCGCTGGAAGAATCTAGTAACTTCAAACCTTGGGCAACTAGGAAAAAAAAATTGAAGCTGAATTCCAGTTATGTGTCCAGAGAGTAATTTATTCTGAATAAACTTCACTTGGGGATGGGGGAAAGAGAACCAGAGCGTTAGAAAGTCTGAGGGTTAAAAAACACACATTTTCCAGACCTATTTTTAAAAGCAGTGTTTTTCTAACAGCTCTATGGCCTCCCAGAGAAATTGTTTAGGTTCACATTTTGAGGTTTCTTTTTGGAGGTGGGGGGGTGGTATTCCTGGATGCCGGGACCAACACCAAGGAGCGCTGGGGGTGGAGGCGGAGGTGTTCGCCCTCTCCTTGGCAGTGGGTCCTGGAAGGCGACAGGTTTTTAATGAGTATTTTCATTCCTCCCCTGCGGTTTGGCTGGACAGAGCTGCAGCGGGTGGTGCAGAGCGCGGTTGGGGGCCCCGGAGCAGGAGAGGCGAGCCCGAGTGGGGCGCGGGAAGGGGCTGCGTGGCGGGGAAGGCGTGAGGGGCTCTGATGGCGGAGGCGGCACCTCGGGGCCGGCCGGGCGCGCAGGGTGCCCGCTGAGCGCACGGAATTCCTGGACGGCGCGGCGCCTGGCGCAGAGGGGCGCAGGCTGGAACGAGGGTTTGGGGCGCTCTGAGCAGTTTTGCTGTGTCAGAGAGGAGCAAGAGAGAACGGGGCGCCCGCCCGGCAGTGCGCTCGGGTTGAGCGTCCCAGGGCGGGGGCGACGGCGACGGCGCGGGCGAGCGGTCTGGAGTAATGACAAACACATTTGGCCCCGAGTGAAGAAGTCGTAGTCGCCTCGCATTCCAGCAACTGGGATTTGAGGAATTTCGAACTGCACTCCAAGGGGCCCTCATTGTGCGCGGTGGTCTCCGCCCCCACCCGTCTCCGGGAGCCTCCTTCCGCGGTGGAATCTTTGCCGCCAGCCCAGGTTCTGCTGGTGTTCAGTCGTGGCCACAGGCGCGGAAGAGACAGGGTCTCCAGAAAAGTGCCGCGCATCCCATGAGGAAGTTGGGGACGATTCGGATCGGAGAGACTCGTTCGCGGGTAAGTCAGAGGCGGGAGGCGAGCCGAAGTCGCCCCGGCCCGCGAGCTGGCGGGGTGCGTGGCCCGCCGCCCGCGCTCGCCCTGCGCTGCTGCACGTTCCCCAGTGCCGGTTGCCTCTCCTCCTGTCCCAGCCTTGGCCTCCCTGTCGCCTTCGGCGGGCGCCGTCTACGCGCACCCTTTCGGGAATTGGTTTTTACACGTGAGGAGAACTGGCGGCGCCAGGGGAGCGGGCGGTGTCCCCTTGGCTTGGAAACTACTAGGCTCAGCGGTTCTGTTCGGGAAGGGTGTCGGCCCACTCGGAACGAGCGGGAGCTTGACCCAGCCCAGGGCCGGCTGCACCGCCAGGTGTGCGGGAGCGGCGGTGGCCTGCCCTCGCGCCTCCGCCAGGAAGGAAGTGGCGGACTGGCTGTCTGTCCGCTGTCAGTCTTTCCAGCAGCCAGAGCGCCGGCCCCACACTTCGCCACCCGAGCTGCGCTACACCCTCAGGCTGCGCGGAGAGAGTGCCCGGAAAACTTGCCACTCACCCCATCTCCCAGGGTGGAGCAGGTCGAACCAGAGTGCGCCGCGGGTGGCTCCTCCTCGGTCCGGGCCGCCCTGCGCCGCGCCGCCTGGAAAAGCCCCGGGCCGGGCAGTGTGGGAAATGACTCTTTGGCTCCGTGGCCGAATTGCTCAACGTTTTGGACCGACTCTCCTCGCTGCGGTCGCTCCCGGCCAGAACTGGGCAGCTTGTCGGAGCAGGGGAAGCATCCCGGGGAACTGGGCGCAGCAGTGCTCGGCCCCGCGTCCCACCCGACGAACGCCCAGGAGCCCCGCGAGCCCCGGGGCCGCTGGAGCCGGGGAGGGCGCCGCTGGCGTGCACTCCCCGCCCGCCGACGCGCGGCCGCTGGTTTTTGCAACCCCACTCTCTTCCCCGGAGTCTGGCCGACCCAGACCCAGGCACTGCGGCGTCGCTTCTCCTAGACCTCCTCCTTTCCACACTCTCGCGACGGGGGTGGGGATGGGGGGGCTTTCCTAGACTCCCCGACAGGCGAGGGCCCAAGCAGCCTCTCCCTGACTCCCTGGCCTGTCCCTGCCTGGGCGCTCTCGCACTGTCCTGTTTTCGGATTGACCCAAGTGCAGCTGGACCTGACTCGCGAGAGAGAGGAGGGGAGCGGGAGGAGAGGGGGACCTCAGGAATGAGCCCGTCGCCGGCCCGAGTGCCCCGGTTGTTAGATCGAGGGGAACTTCAAGTAAAGCCTGGGCTCCCAGCTCTCCGGCCGGGGCCGCTTTCCTCCGGGGGCGCGGGCAGGGGAGGGTTGCGGAGGGCTGCAGGGGGAGGGGCTTCGGGCCGAGCTTTCCAGCTGCAAACGCGTCTGGCGCCGAGGCGGGCCCATTTTGTGCCTCCTGGGGACAGGCCGTGGGCGGCGCGCCGCGCCGGGACGCGTCCTGGGGACGTGGTGGCCAGCGCCTTCTAGCAGACCCCGGCGGGCGGAACTCTCTGGCCTCTCGGATCTGCGACCGGTTTCAAGTTCCTGGTGGAAAAGTAGCGATTCCGAGGAGAAAGCCACACGCCAGCTCGGTGGCTGGGAAGTGCGGCTCTCAGCTTCCAGCTGGCGGGGTGCGCCCTGACAACGGCCTTGTGTGTGGGTGGGTGTGATGGTGGAGGGGAGCTTGTGGAGTTGCCCTGGGCGCGAGATGCAGGGTCGGGCCAGAGGGCTCCTCCGACTGCGTCCTCGTCTAGGCTGGGCCGGTGCTTGTCTTTCGCGGCAGTGGCTGGGCGGCATTTCCTTTTTGTTTTAAATTAGGATGGCGAACCGGGGATGGGCTGGCAAAGTAGACGGTAGGGGGGCATAAAGGGAACCTGAGGTCTGGGGCCTTTCCTTCCCTGGGAGAGGGAGGGCGCGGGCGTGCGCGGGCAGCTGCACGGCGAGCACTGGGCAAGGTGGGCACCAGGGAAGGCTCGAATCTGAAAAAGCCGCCTGGGCTCAGGCTTGGCTAACTCGGCATTCCCCGCTGCCTGCGGCCGTGCGGCTCTCGGGCCTGTAGGAGGCGCTGGCGTGCGCCTGTAACCCTAAACCCCCAGCCTCTCCCTCCTCCCCGCCCGGCCTCTCTCCCTCCACCCGGACCGGCCCCCTCTCAGGTCTCAGTCGAAAACAATGCAAACGCAGAGCGTCGTGCCTGGGGCGCGGCGGCCTCTGCAGCTCTGAGGCCAGGAGCATAACGGGCAGGGACTCAGGACCCGGGAGCGGCCGGGCGTTGCCACTAGCCCCGGGGTGACCCAGCTGCCCAGGGCGTGGAGGAGACGGGAGGACGAGCTGTCTATCCGCGCTCACGTGAGTGCGGTGAGGCCTGGGGCCAGACGGTGCCCGGGGCTGGACGGTGCCAGGGCGCAACCTCCAGGCGACGTTCTGAGAGCTGCGGTCCCGACTGCGTTGTCGGGGACGCGGAACCTGAGCTGCGGGCTGCGGGCGAGCGGGTAAGATTCGCGAGGCTGGCGCGCCCCCTAGCGGCTCCCGGAACGCAGCCGGCTTTCCGCGGGGCGCTCCTCGGTAGCGGAGCCTAGCGCTTGGGACCCGGGCCCAGAATATAGGCTAAACCGGGTCACCTTTCCCTCATTCTGGAGGCCTCCAACAGACGTCGCAGGCACTGGAGGAGGGAGAGGAGCTGCGACCCCGAGGTTAGGATCGAGAGCGGAGCGTCGTTATACTTCTCTGCGGGGGTAGCCGAGGAAGGGGAGGGTTACGGGTCCCGCGCACTCACGGGGGCAGGCGCCGCCTTCGGTGTGCAGCCCCTCGCAAGGTGCCCTGCGGCTCAGGCGGCCGGTTGCTATTTGTTTTATGACCCTCGTTATTGTGCAACCGGGACAGTCGTTTCCGATGAGCCTGCGGTTCCCGGCTGCGCGGTCGTCGCGGCCCCCGCCTGCGGGTTTACAAGTGGTGACAGCGGCCGAGGTCGGCGTCGCTGACCCCCCCCTCCCCCGGCGCGGACCCAGCGATCTCCTGCCCCAAAGGCTCCGAAACGCTGGAGTGAAAGGGCGTGGACGACACAAACCCGGAGCAGCTAGCCCTGCCCAACCTTCGCGGCGGCTGGGCGGCAGCATCGTCCTGGCCCCGCTGCCGGGCGCACCCACTCCGGGGCAAGCGACAGCGGTGGCAAAGCTGCCCATCGAGCTCTCCAGGGGTTCCAAGGAGTTGGGCATTTCGGTCGCCGTTTTCCCATCCTGCTTCCACTGCGCGGGCTCTAAGCGGAGCCCTATGAAAAGTACAACCCGAGGAAGAAAAAGTTAAGATTTGGGACCTTTTAGCTCAGAATTCTTTGCAGTGGCATCTGCCGCACGGCAAACCCCCCCGACCCGCGTCCTTGGACCAACACTGCCATCTGCTGGCTACTCCCGAGAACTGCCGTGACCCTCTGGGGACGAGCTTCGCAGACTCCAAACCAGCAGCGGCACCAGAGAGACGCGTTTTGCGCGCGATGGGACACCAGGAGACCGCGACAGTTTTCTTCTGAAGCTGCAAGAAGCACTGGACGGCGGCCCACGTTTACTTTCTGGACTTTGGTGTGGTTTTCCTCCTTAGTTGTTCACCTTTGTACTGATATATCAGCGGAGACCAGCGAGGAAGGTAGGGCTGTTTTGGGGTTCTCGTTCGTGAGTGAGGAGACCTAGTGTCGGGGGGTTTGGTGACCCCAACCCGGATGCTCGGGTGCACTTCAAGATGGCCTCATTAGGGGTCACAGCAGTTTGGTGATAATCCAGAGGAAGTGTCCCTCTGTGGGGACAGCAGAAAGATTGGTGAGCTCACACTGCCCCATAGACGCTCCCGCGGAAAAATGCTGCAGCCCCGGCCCATCGCTGGAACGTCTGATGGAGCTCAGGGAAACCAAAACGGCGAACCAGGCTGTGGTGGGGTGCAGACCCCGTAAACACACCCTGCGCCGCAAGATGGGGAGACGTGTCAGCAGTTTAGCCCCGCGCTGGGGTTGCCTGGGCTGAGGTTGTGGGACTCTGCTGCAGAGAAAAAGCCAGCTGTGTAATTTGCACAGTTAGAATTAGGAGAGCTGAAATTAACTGAACTTTGGAAATCTGAATCTTGAGAACGTCGTGGCTTGTGGGGCCGTGAGAGTCTCCTGAGGTCTCTAATCATGGGTGAGATTCTGTATTCCCCGGTCCTGCGGAGGGCGTTGTGTGTTGGTGACGGGAAAGCGCGCGCTCTGGCTTCAGAGGCAGGGCCTGTGGTGGTGTGCTCTCTGTTTACTTAGCGCAGGGTCTTTGGTTACAGAGTCACACCCAGTGATCTTCACTTCTGATGCGGGGAGCAAGATGGCACCCCATTAGGGAGAAAGAGTAGGGGCGGGCAGGTGGCTAAGAGGCTGGAGCCCCATGTGGATGGCTGTAGCTGGAGTCCGGACCCTGGACTTGAAACTCATGTGGGGGCTCATGTGTGTGTGTGCCCAAAATCCTGAGAGGAGAAGGGATGGGGCTGTGGCCCCCCATTTCTTGCCTTCTGTTTCTGTCTCTCTAGCGAGCTCATGTACCCTATAGCAAAAAAAAAAACAAAAACAAAAAACAAACCAAAACCGAAACAAAACAAACTAAAGAACAAAAAAGAAAGAGTAGAAGCTGGAAACAAATTTCGTTGGAAGTTTATGTCTCCCTTTCATGAGTAGAGAGACAGACAGTGCTCCGAACAGGGTCTTTTTTAAATTTCCTTATGCGCACTCATGAGAGAGAAAGAGAAGGACAGAGAAGGAAAGAGGGAAGGTCTGGCCATGCTAAATCCCCTTTCTTTGGTCTTATAGATCTTGGACACTCACAGGTGTGCTGGGATCTGTCAAATCCTCCCAGGCTGGGGATTTGAACTGCAGACCCTTTGTGGATCTGGCTTCCCTTAAGCTGAACATGATTGTCAGCCATGGAGCTGGCCCCTCCCCCAGCAGGGTCTTAATAGGGCTATCCGCCCCAGCCGGATCCGCTGTCAGCCCCAGGTCAGGCACACCAGTGTTCAGTGTCCTCAGGGGTCTTTGGACACGAACCCAGAACCCTCTTGAGTAGTAGAGACCAGTCTCGAAGAGTACCCCACCACACTGCTGTGCCAGCATCCATTCCCGTCTTTTATTTATTTATTTATTTATTTATTTATTTATTTATTTATTTGCTATGTGCTTACCAGAGAGGTGGAGAGGGAGCCTCCCTAAGGGGGTGTGGCTCACAATCCCTTCTCTGTCCTTCCTGTCAGGTTTGGGGTGTGTGTGCATACATACATGCATCCGGCATGTTTTTAAGCCTTTGGACAGGATTTGAACACCAGATGGCCATGTGGGATCTCACTCCCAAGACATACTGATTGATGTGTTTTTGTTTTTGTTTTTTGAGAGGTTTTTGCTATAGGGCGTGTGCGCTTGCAGAAAGAGAGGGATAGAGAGACAGAATGTGAGAAATCACCCCCCAGGGGGGATGGCCATGCTGCAATCCCTTCTCTTTCTTTCTTTTTTTTGGAGAAGTATTTTGCTATAGGGCGTGTGCGCTCACCAGACAGAGAGAGAGAGAGAGAGAGAGACAGAAAGCGAGAAATCACCCCCCAGGGGGTGGCCACGCCTCAATCCCTTCTCCTCCATTCTCCTCTCGAGATCTTGGGCATGCACGCACAGGTGCCCGGCGTGAGTTTTAAGCCACCGGGTCCGGGATGCAAACCGCGGTCGACTACGTGGGAGTCCAGCGACATAGCAATTACACTAACTACTGGTCCCGCAATCCCTTCTTCATTCTCCTCTCGGGATCTTGGGCATGCACGCACACATGCCCAGCATGAGTTTAAGCCACTGGGTCTGGGACTTGAACTGCGGTCGACTACATGGAAGTCCAGGGATATAGCCATTATGCTAACTGCTGGTCCCAAGACATACTGTTTTAACCACTTTGCTACGGCTGTCCTCTGCCTATGAGGTCTTCTTTATAGCTTTACTGGAGGAAACAGGGGCAAAGGAGTGGATGCTGGCCTAGGGTGAATCTGAGTTTAAATCAACTTCTCCAGTAGGCAGGAGATGCCTGTGCCTCACTTCCGCAGTAGGAGAAGTGGAAGCAGCTACCTCTGACATCCCTCTCATCTGCCACATTTTAGAAGTGTACACAGAAAAAGAGTGAAGCTAAACATAAGAGTACTTTTTGTTTTGTTTTGTTATTTTTAATTTCCTGTAGGGCATGTGCACTGGCCAGAGAGAAAGAGAAAGAGGAGAGAGAGAGAGAGAGAGAGAGAGAGAGAGAGAGAGAGAGAGAGAAAGTGTGAAAGTACCCGGGAGTGATGGCCACACCATAATCCCTTCTCTGTTCTCTTCTTGGGATTTTGAGTATGCACACTTGCACACATACGTACCCAGAGTGTTTTTCGAGTGGCCTGGTCTCAGATTTGAACCATGTGATTAGCCACGTGGGATCCAGCCTCCTTACCCACATACCACCGGCTGGCCCACAAGGAAGGCATTTGGAATTAGACTGTCAGTTTGTCCTTATAGTAACGCAGTGGGGCAAGCAAGTGAGATGTTAGTAGTCCCGACTCTAGAAGAGACTGAGGTTCAGAGAGGCGGACGCAGGGTCGGATCTGGGACCAGAACCTAGTCCGATGTGATTGCCATGTGTCCTCAGAGAAGAGAGAGGATGGGGGGGACCACGGGTCACCTGCCTGTGCGTGGCAGTGAGCTCCCTCAATTTGTTTTCTGTAACCTGTACAAATGCTTTTGGAGCTGTGATTACAGAGGAGTGAGGCTGCCGTCCAGCCTGTAACTGGCATGGGGAAACCCATGATGATGAAAAACATGTGTGTGAAACCTGCCGTTCCTCTCTGCAAAGCGGTTTGTGCTCGCTCACTCTTACAGGGCCGGGTCCCTCTGAACTTGTAGCCTCCGTCACTTGGATTTGCACACAGGAGTTTTGGATGCATTCCAGGGTAGGAGAGACTAGTGAAGGATGAACATTTCACTCTGGGAGAAGACAAGCACCGGAAGTAGGAAGACTCCCTCCCAGAGAATCCCTCTGCAGGGCCAGCAGAGGGGGGGCTCCCTCGCCCTGTTGTCCCCTATTCGTCCCTGTGGGCAGACACGCTGCAATTATTCAGGAGTAAATTGTCCGAGGTACAGATGAGTCAGGACGGGACCTTCACAGATAGGCCTGGATTTCCAGCCAGGGAGCCTCTGTTATCAGAGAGCGCCCTGGTCTTGAGCAAACACGTTGATTCTCACTATTGGCATCATTATCGCCCCCTCCAAGGCCCTGTTTTCATTGCCCACTTGGCATGACAGTAAATAATCCTGGGTCCACCTACCTGGATGCACAGAAGGAAATCTGGGGGTCCTGGTCAGGGCAAAGCAGTCCTGAGAGCCCGAGCCCTGAAAGCAGGGTGCCCCTCTCTTAGACCCAGGCGGGCTGTAAAGGTGCTGGTTGGCAAGCCTGGCTGAAGAAATTCAGGGGGTACACGAGAAACAGCGAGACCTCGGGCTGGCCGGGGCCTCCTTGGAGGTTGGCTGAGTGGATTATCGGTGGGAGGCTGATCTTTGTGAAACACACGAGGCTGCTTCCACTGATTGCCTGGCTCTGGCCACTGGGCCCGCCACCACAGTGCTGTGACCCGTACCCTGGGCACACGCCAGGGTCCATAGATGCCGTCAACCAGCCTTGTGGGAATGCCTTTGGGTTTATGGCCCTGCTGTTGTGCTTCGCCTGCTGTGAGGAGCTGAGAAGGAAAGGCAGGCCCCAGCTGGGTCTAGGAAGAGGGGATGGGTGGGAGAGGGGGAGAGGGGGAGAGGGAGAGGGGGCTGGGGAGGGGGACGGACAGCAGCTTTCTCTCCAGGGAGACCAGATGGTGGAGTGGGGCCACCTTGTGTCAGAATCCTTGGCTCTGCCACTCGCTGAGTGACTTTGAGTTATTTGCTAAACCTCTCTGAGTTTCAGCTGCTACTTCTTAAAATCAGCTATTGATATATCACAGGGCTCTTTTTTTAATTTGCCAGAAGGTATGTGCGCTTGCTGGGGTGGGGGGAAAGAGAGAGAAAGGGAAAGCACGAACCCCCCCATCCTCCTGGGGAATGGCCACGTCACAATCCCTTCTCCTCCATTTCTCCCTCCCATTGGGCCCGAGTGGACACACAGGCGTGCATCTGCGTGTTTCTCAAGTCACAGGGTCTGGGACTTGAACCGTGTAGTAGGCCATGTTGGATGTAGCCACCTTCACCTTCACCATACCACAGGCTAACCCAAAGATTATTCTTTTTTTAAAAAAAGTTTTTATTTTTATTTTTATTGTTTTTTGGACATAGGACACATGTGCTTGCCAGGGAGAGACAAAGAGAAAGTGAGAAATCCCTCCTGGGGGATGGCCATGTTGCAATCCCTTCTCCTTGCAGGATTTTGGACATGTATGCACATGCACCCACTGTGTTTTCCTTCTTTTTTTTTTTTGTAAGAGATAGGGCACATGAGCTCACTGGAGAGATAGAGACAGATAGACAAAGCAAATCACCCCCTGGGCGGGATGGCCACACCACAATTCCTTTTCCTTCATTCTCCTCTTGGGATCTTGGACATGCACGCACATGTGCCTGGCATGTGTTTTAAGCCACTGGGTCTGGGACTTGAACCAAGGTCGCTATGTGGGAGGCCAGTGACATAGCCATTACACCATCTGTTGGTTCCCTAGTGTGTTTTTCAAGCTACCAGGTCCAGAGATCAAATTGCATTTGGCCATTGGGAGTCCAGTGCCTCAGCCACCATGCCACCTGTTGACCCCCCAAAGGTTATTATTTTTTTTTTCAGTTTTACTTTTGTATTTTGTTTTTGTATAAAGTATGCCCAATATTTCATAAAGTTTGTTTTGTAATTACACAATTTCCAAAGCAAAAATTACAAACAGGAGAGGCACATCTCTCATATTTACAGTGATATTTGCAAAGCAGTAAATTTATTTTTATTGATTATTGTAGGTAAAATAAAAAAATGACTATGACCGTTACAAACTAACATAAAAGGTTATTCTTAATAAACATAGCGTGCACATGAAAACTCTGTCTTGGCAAATAAGGGCTTCTCGTTTTCTTACTCTCGTCTCTCCAACCCAGCGTCTTTCCTATTGCCAGTGTTCTGCCTTTTACTCTTTTTTCCTAGTGGAATTTGAGAAAGAAAAATACATGATCAGGCACCCCCACCACCACCAAATAAAACAAGAACAGAAAAAAAAAAAAACTAGGGCCAAGCCAGACACCTACTGAATCCTCTTGGTGTTTTTCTTCAGACGGGGTCTTGCTGTTCTGTGCTTTTCCTGCCCCAGCCTCCTGGTTGGGACCACGGGCAGGGACCCACTGCACGGTCTGAGACGGGGTCACACAGGGTTGCCCAGGCCAGCTTCCCCTTGTCACTGGGCCTAGTCACGCCACTTCACCTACTTTATGTTGGGCCAGGAATCGAACCCAGGCCTGCCAGCCTGTGGAACGAGGGACCCTCTGAGCCCACAGGAGCTAGTCCCCTCGCGTGTATGACAGTGTACTGAGGAATCACACGCGGTGGTTTCCAGAGTCAGTGATGAGACACATGAGGTCCCATAGCCTCCACTGCGTGAACTGGGGTGCAACTTGGGGGCCCAGACCCTCCCCACAAGGCAGAGATGGTGGCTTTCAGAGGGTGAGATTAATGCTTGTGCCCTTGCCCCGGCCCCGAGTGTGACCTCTTTCATCAAAAGGGGGGTGCTCGGTGGCCCCGACAGCCCTGAGCAAGCCCATATCCAGGTCCTTTCCATTGGCCTCCGGAAGCTTCTTCATCAGTGACTTTGTGTGGAATGGGGAGGGGGAGGTGAGAGAAAGCCATATGAGAAGGAAAAGGGGAAGAAAGAGGGCCTTTAAAAAAAACTTTCTTTTTAAAAAATTATTTTATTTATCTTTATTTGTTTATTTATTTATTTAAATTTGACCAGAGAGGGACAGAGCGAGAGAGGGAGGGAAAGTAAGAAAACCAGCTGCCAGGTCTGGGATTATGAACCACAGTCGGCCATGTGGGAGTTCAGCATCCTTAACCAGCATGCCACATGCTGATCCCTTTTTTTTTTTCTGGAGAGGTTTTTTTTTTTGCTATAGGGCACGTGCACTTGCCAGAAAGACAGAGAGACAGAGAGACAGAAAGCGAGAAATCACCCCCCAGAGGGGATGCCCATGCCGCAGTCCCTTCTCCTCCATTCTCCTCTCGGGATCTTGGGCACACACGCACATGCACCCGGCGTGAGTTTAAGCCACTGGGTCCAGTACTCGAACCACGGTCGACTACGTGGGAGTTCAGTGACATAGCCATTATGCTAACGGCTGGTTGATTGAGAGAGAGAGAGAGGCAAAGTGAGAAAGCAAGGCACCAGGTCCAGGACTTGAACCGTGGTCAGCCATGTGGGAGTGTCCAGTGCTTTAACCACTATGCCACCTGCTGGTCTCAAAAAGTTTTTTTTTTTTTTTTTTTGAAAGAGAGAGAATTTTGCTATAGGGCACATGCAGTCACTGAAGAGACTCAGACGAAAGTGAGAAATCACCCTCTGGAGTAATGGCCATGCCACAATCCATTCTCCTCTATGGGATTTTGGGCATGCATGCACATGCACACAGCGTGAGTTTCAAGCCTTCCAGTCTAGGACTCAAACCTCAGTCAACCACATGGGAGTCCAGCACCTTAACCACTGTGCCACCTGCTGGCGCCCAATCCCTTTTTTTCAAAAGAGGTTTTTCCATAGGGTGCATGTGCTTATCAGAGAGAGAGAGACAGAGACAGCAAGAGGGAAGGTAAGAAGTCAGCCCCCAGGGGGCTGGCCGTGCTTCAGTCCCTTCTCTTCTATTCTCCTCTCAAGATTTGGGGCATGCACGCACATATGCCCTTTTTTTTTAGCTGATAGATTGAGACTTGAACCGTGCAGATGACCATGTGGGATCCAGCCACCTTAACCACCATGCCACCAGCTGGCCCTCTTTCTTTCTTTCTTGCTCTTTCAGGCCTGTGCCCTCATCTTCCCACACTTGCTCGGCCTGGCTGTGACCCGGCAGGTTCTGCAACGTTTCCTGTGGAAGTCCAGGTCTGAGCCTGCTACCTGTGTCACAAAGGCCTCCCCTAGGCGTCCTGGGTTTCTGGGAGTTTCAAAAGCTCTCCATCAGAGGGCTGGCCCTGTGGCCTGCTGGTTGAGGGAGCCAGATCCCACATGG
This sequence comes from Tupaia tana, assembly GCA_026018925.1. Taxonomy (NCBI): domain Eukaryota; kingdom Metazoa; phylum Chordata; class Mammalia; order Scandentia; family Tupaiidae; genus Tupaia; species Tupaia tana. The sequence goes on along the minus strand of JAKSZU010000017.1, from coordinate 48,240,973 downwards.
CTGACCACAGTTTGAACCCGGGCCTTGGTGGCTTGAAAAACACTGGACCCATACTTATGCCTGCCCCAAATCCTGACAGGATGGAGAGATGGAGAAGGGAGCGAGGCGTGACCACGCTCCACTGGGTGCGCTTTCTTCCTCTCTCTGTCTCTCTGTCTCTCTGGCAAGTGCACGTGCCCTTGGCAATAAAAACAAACCCAAAACCCCCTTTAGATTGGGACATTTGTATACTAAGATGTTACACCCCCAGCAGCTGTCCCCAAAATTGTAGAGGATGTGGCCTTTCATCGATCACGTGTGAAACAGGCGACAACCCATTCTGAGTGAAAACAGCTCTAGTTTGAACGTTGAGAAAACACAAATGCTTATTTTCTTCTGTTTTTCACATTCTTAATGCTTTAAAAGGAACATTTCTCCTGTTCTTTTGGACACATTCCAAGACAATAAACTGGGCTTTTCCAGAATTTGAAAGCTGCAATCAGATGGCTCCTTCATGCTCTCGGGGGGCCCACCAGGCTGCTTGATTCTTTCTTAGGCGACCAGCTGGACGTGACTCTTAACCTGGGGCAGTGGGGTTAGAGCGCGGTTTACATTTTCCATTGTGCATGAACAAACAGGGTGGAGGGCTGCATCCACGGGTTAACGTTGCTTCTGTTTGACTTTTCCAGTTTTCCGGAGCTATGGGGACTTCCCATCCGGCATTCCTGGTCCTGGGCTGCCTCCTCACAGGTACGGGTCCCCATCCCCTCGGAGTTCGTGGCCCCAGGTGCGTCGCTTTCTGAGTCCTGTGCTCTGGGAGCGTGTAGCCTGTCCTCTGTGCACACCGAGGAGGAAGGGAGAGGAGAGAAATGGAAAATCAGAGAGCCGCAGCCCTTCCCCCCTCGTGGTATCCTGCCCCTTCCGTCGTTAGACAGGAGCTGTGCAGTGGCAGTCCTAGTCCGTGTGGAATGACACTGGCGTTGACGCTGAGTTGGTGATAACAATCCATGCTCGGCCAATGCCCGCCTCCCTTTTCTAGGACATGGGCTACCGGTGGTGAGGGGTCAGATAACGTCAAGGAAGTGGAGTAGAACATTTTCCCCAGGAAATCATACTTGTCTTAAAAGATGCTTATGTTGCTTGAGAATCTCGGCGCCACCTCCGCCCTTCTCGTGCAAGCCAGGCGGTAGATGAGGGAGTGACTCTGGGGCAATCTCGGCACCTCTTTCCCACCAGAAGGTGAATGGCCAGGCCTCTCGTTGGGATACTTAGTGGACTTCCGTAGTTATCAACTAGGTAAGGACGTGGTGTAGACGTCTCCTGTGAAAACAACGCTTTTCCTGCCCAGGAGTTAACCCAGCCTGTTAGTGTCCTCAGGTGTTATCTGTATGGACATAGTGGAATTGAGTAAGAGCAGAGAGTGAGTGGTTCTAAACTCCACCAAGAATATCCTACCTGCAGGGTGGAGGCGACTCACGCCAACAGCTGTCTGCGTGCACACGTCCTCCCCGAGTGAGCTTTGCTTCAAGACCAGTGGAGCTCACTCATGACAAGTTGAATGGGAATCCCACATCAGACTCCGCGGAGATTAGACACCCTTAATTAATAATAATGAAGCCACATTAAGCTCTTCTGCCAGTTTTGTAGACCAGGGAAGTCAGACTGAGATTTGAGTGTTCACTCTTGGGCTTCATTACTTCTTTTTTTAAAAGAATTATTTATTTTATTTTATTTATTCATTTCATTTTAATTTGAGCAGACACACACACACACACACAGAGAGAGAGAGAGAGAGAGAAAGTGAGAAAGCAAGCCACCAGGTCCGGGACTCAAACCGTGGTTGGCCATGTGGGAGTGTCCAGCACCTTAACCACCACACCACCTGCTGGTCCCCAGGCTTCATTACTTTTTGTGAATGAAAGTTCGCATCACCTGCTTCCACCTCTGGCCGTCCTGAGAGCCCCGACCGAGGGCTGGGAGGAGGGGGAGCTGCGTGGGGCCTGAGCGCGAGCCTGCTCTGAGCTTTGTCCAGTTCACCTCCCTTCCCAGTTCTCATCCTGCTCTGTAACCGCTGCAGGGAACGTGGCAATCAAGCGCCTATGTGTACTTGAGCCTGTGCCATCATGGGATAGTTTATAGTCACACATGAGAGTCTGAAAGACGGAATTGGAATCAGATGTCCTCGATCCATCTGAATGTTTGGGGAGTGCCTGCGGGGAGGGGGTGTGGGGGCTACTGAGGCCTTTGGAAGGTTCGTGCTCTCAGCAGATGCAGTGGCTGCTGTCACCGGGCCCTTTCACGAGTGTCCAGGCTAATGGCTTTTTGTGCAGAAGCAGCCATTGTTCCCGGAAGCTGCTGCTGCTGCTTCTCTCAGCTCTGGCGTGCCCGTCCCCTGGCCGGGTCCCATTCAGAGCGTGCTTGCTCTTGCAGGGCCTGGCCTCATCTCCTGCCAGCTCGCGCTGCCCTCCATCCTTCCCAACGAACACGAGAGGGTCGTGCAGCTGAATTCGTCCTTTTCTCTGACGTGCTTTGGGGAGAGCGAAGTGAGCTGGCGGTACCCCGTGTATGAAGAAGAGAGCCCCGACGTGGACATCAGAAACGAGGAAAACAACAGCGGCCTGTTCGTGAGCGTGCTGGAGGTGGGCCACGCCTTGGCAGCCCACACGGGGCTGTACACCTGCTACTACAACCACACACAGACGGACGAGAACGAGCTGGAAGGCCGGGACATCTACATCCACGTGCCAGGTGAGCAGGCACCCTGGGCCAGGCTGTGCTGGTCACCCTGTCCATCCTGTTAGCTGCATTCTTGTTTTCTTTTCTTTTTAAAGAATTATTTTATTGAACTTTATTTATTTTAATTTGAACAGAGAGGAACAGAGTGAGAGAAAGAGAGAGAGAGAAGTGAGAAAATAAGCCTCCAGGTCCAGGACTCGAACTATGGTCAGCCGTGTGGGAGTCTAGCACCCTTAACCACCCCACCACCTGCTGGCCCCATCAGCTGAGCAATTTAAAGAGGGCTCCAACTGGAGTATCTCACTGCAAAAATAATCCCTTGAGCCAGCAGGTGGCGTGGTGGTTAAGGCACTGGATCCCACATGGCTGCCCGCGGGGTTGGAATCCCAGTTCCAGAGGCTTAGAAACACGCCAGGCACGTGTGTGTGCGTGCCCAACATCCCTGCAGGAAGAGGGAGGAGTGGGCATTGTGGCATGGCCATCCCCTGGCGGGGTGATTTCTCACTTTCCCTCTCTCTGCCTCTCTCCATCAAATGCATGCGCCCTACAGCAAAAATCTAAAACACAACACAATGAAACCAAAGCAAACAACCGAAACCCCCTAAACTGTGGACGATCCTCGCCATCGTCGCTGTCCTGGCGAAGGCGAAGCCCGGCTCTAACAGAAGCGTGGTGGCGTGGATCTGCTCACCTCTCTGCCTCTTCTTGTCAGAGTCTGGTCAGCTACTCCCTTGGCCTCTATAACCACAGGTGTCCCCGGGGACTAGAACCCTCCTCACTGCTTTGTTTCCTTCTTATCCATATGAACCTTTCTTTTTGAAAAATAAAAACATTTTGTTTCAAGAAGGGTAGGTATTTGGAATGTCACCCCAACTTAATTCACACAGAAATGCTACACTTAGGTTCCTTCAGAGAAATCCTCTAATCTTGGGAGGGATTTGCCCCTGGCTGTGAGGGGAATGGAAGGAACGTGGGTTTGTTAAAGAAGAGGACAAGAGTCCTAACGTTTTGATCCAAGTAAGATTGCCCAGTGTTTCTGGCTTCCTCCCCAGGGGCAGTACCCCACCTCCCACGTAGCCCCCACACTGCTGTCCCACAGAGAACTCTTTACTGGGAATTATGGCGAGGGGGGGGTCCTTTATGCAGCTGATGCTTGAGTCTCACATAGTCGTTGAAGTGGTTGGTTTTCTTTTGGAAATGGAACTCTCGGGCCCTGGGATGGTAAATTATATTTATTACGTGAGGGATTACTTTTTAATAAGTGAATGTCAGTGCTACTCCTCAATAATGTTGACCATAGGGCATAAGAGTTTTAAAAAACAGTTCATAATTGAAACATGCTGTTTTTTTTTTTTTTTTTTTTTGTTCTGAACAGGGTTGCGCTTTATTACCTTGTAGTCCAGTTGTGGGCTTTAGCTGTTACTTAAATTGTGATTTAGATTCCTGGGTAGCATTTATACTTACCGTCAGTATTTTTTACCAAGTACAAGCAGTTTGGCTCTTTTTTTTTTTTTTAAGTTTCGTTATAGGGCATGTGCACTTGCCAGAGAGAGAGAGATGCACGGAGAGAGGGACGGTGAGAAGCCACTCCCTGGCGAGGATAGCCATGGTGCAATGCCTTCCCCTCCAGTCTCCTCTCAAGATTTTGGGTGCACACACAGACACACCTGACATGATTTTCTAGCTGCTGGGTCCAAGACTCAGACTGTGTAGTCGGCCATGTAGGATTCAGTGCCTGAAACTCCAGGCTGCCTGCTGGCCTAATGTGGAATTTTTCACACTCTAAAATTACCTTTTAGCTGTTGTGTGGACCAATGTTGGTGGGGTGACCTTGCGGGATGTGGGTGTCAAGGTAAAATTCATACCGAAGAAGGATCATTGCAGTGGGGTAATTTTTCTGGGTGTATGTGTGAGGTCAAATGAACCCCTAACATATTTTTCTTTCTTTCTTAAACCGCAGACCCCGATGTAGCCTTTGTCCCCCTGGGAATGACCGATTACTTCGTTGTTGTGGAGGAGGACGAGTCTGTCGTCATTCCCTGCCGCACGACGGACCCCGACACTGTCGTGACCCTGCACAACAGTGACGGCGTGGTCCCCGCCTCCTACGACAGCAAGCAGGGCTTTAATGGCAGCTTCACGGATGGGCCCTACACCTGCGAGGCCACCGTCAAAGGGAAGACGTTCCAGACCATCCCGTTTAACGTTTATACTTTTCAAGGTACGCGTGTCCTCTTCCTTATTTTTAGTTTATTTATTTCTCCCACGAGTGGGAGAGGCAGAGGAGCAGACAGTACTTCCTAAAGGGTCCTGATGCCACGGTCCACCCCCAGCTGCAGCCGGCCTCAGACCATAGGTACACTTGGGACTGGGGTGGAGGAGGGGGTCTCAGGAGATGGACCTGGACCTTTCTACATGGGTTGGCCTTGCAAAATGTTGAGTTTTATTGCTGTGCTGTGGGCTGACTCTTGTTTACCTTCTTCCCCTTCTCTCTCTCTTTTTTTTTTTTTTTTTTTTTTTTTTTTTTTTTGAGAGGTTTTAGCTATAGGGTGCATGTGCTCGCCAGAAAGACAAAGAGATAGAAAGTGAGAAATCACCCCCCAGAGAGGATGGCCACACTGCAATCCCTTCTCCTCTCGGGATCTTGGGCATGCACGCACATGCGCCCGGCGTGAGTTTAAGCCACTGGGTCTGGGACTCAAACCACGGTCGACTGCATGGGAGTCCAGCAACATAGCTATTGTGCCAACTGCTAGTCTCCTTTTTTTTTTTTTAAGGTTTTTGCCGTGGGGCACATGCAGTAGCTACAGGGAAATAGAGAAGAGGGGAAGTGAGAAATCCCTTCCCAGGGGGATGGCCACACTGTAATCCCTTCTCCTCCATTCTGCTCCCAAGATCTTGGGCATGCACGCACATGTGCCCAGCATGATTTTCAAGCCACCAGGTCCAGGACTTGAACTAGAGTCAGCCATGTGGGATCCCAGCTGTCACCACCACATCATCTGCTTGCATGGTCTTTCTTCTTTCAGTAAGGATAACTGGCAAACCTGGTGTGGCTGCCACAGTGTGGTCTGGTGCTGTGCCACTGCCCACAGGCCGAGGCCACGTTGCAGGCCTGGGTTCGATCCCCAGTCCATCCTGAAAAGCCCATGCAAAATGGTGTGCCTGTAATTCTAGATACTTGGGAGACTGAGGCAGGAGGGTCAGCAAGACTCTGCCTTTAAAATTAAGGCTGGCTTCACAGCACAGCATCATGTGCTGCTCAGGGAAGCTGGATCCCACATGGTGACTGGGACTCGGATCCCTGGCCTGGACAGTCTGAAAGAAGTCCAGCGTGTATGCGAGTGCCAAGATCTGATGGGCTGGAGGGCTGGAGGAAGGAGCGTGGCATGACTGGGCCCTGTGCGGGTGCCCGTCTCCCCCTCTCGCTCTCACTCTATTACGGATAAAGAAAGGAAGAGTAACAGGCAGATGCTTGGGGACCTGCAGCATTGCTTTAAAATCACCCTTCCTGGTCATGGAGATCCTGAATTCTGACTGGGGTATGTAGCTCCCCACCTACAGCAGGTGACCAGCAGGTGGCGTGGTGGTTAAGATTCTGGACCCCCGCACAGCCTACTGCAGTTTGAAAATCACTCCGGAGCAGAATGGAGGGAAAGGGGCTGTGGCATGGCCATCCCCCTGGGGGTGTTTGCTCACTTTTCCTCTCATTGATTCTCTCTCTTTCTGGCAAGCACACACACCCTATGGCAAAAACCTTAAAAAACGTTACTAGGGACCAGTGGGTGGTGTAATGGTTACTTCGCTGGACTTCCACATAGTTGACTGTGGTTTGATTCCCGAACTTGGCGGTTAAAACTCAGGCAGGTCGCGTGTGCATGTGTGCCCAAAATCCCAAGAGGAGAATGGAGGAGAAGAGATTGTGGTGTAGCCATCTCCCCTGTGGAGTGATTTCTCTCTTTCTGTCTCTCTGTTTCTCTGGTGAGCGCATGTGCCCTATAGCAAAAATCTCTCTCTCTCTTTTTTTTTTTTTTGAGAGGTTTATGCTAAAGGGTGTGTGTGCCTGCCAGACAGACAGAAAGAGACAGAGACTGGCGTGAGTTTAAGCCACCGGGTCCGGGACTCAAACCGCGGTTGACTACATGGGAGTAGAGCGACATAGCCATTATGCTAACTGCTGGTCCTGTAAGAGAGAGATTTTTAGGGACCAACAGGTAGCGTAATGGCTGTGTCGCTCGACTCCCATGTAGCCGACCACGGTTCAAGTCCCGGACTCTGTGGCTTAAGCTCACGCCGGCCACATGTGCGTGCGTGCCTAAGATCCCGAGAGAAGAATGGAGGAGAAGGGATTGTGGCACGGCCATCTCCCCGGGGGGTGATTTCTTACTTTCTGTCTCTCTGTCTCTCTCTATCTTTCTGGCGAGCACAAGCGCCCTATAGCTAAAACCTCTCAAAAAGAAAATTACTAAAGGTTAAGGTTTGGTTACCCTATAAGATTTCATATTTCATTGTCAGCTTCAAAATACTATAAGGCATTCTTTTCTTGCATAAGCCTCTTACTGTTTTATTCACATTCCTGAGTACAGAGACCCTAAAAGCACACATACACCCCAGGGGAGGGTGGGATGCCTTGTCAGCAGCAAGGAAGGGGCAGAGTCTGAGCACTGGCTCTGGGAGGAGGTATGGCCACGGCAGGAGTGTGGCCTGTGACTCTTGGTAAGGGCTCGTTTTGTGCTGGGCACTGCTAGGTTCTAGGATAGTGCTAAGAGAGGAAAAAAGAGTGTGGGGGAAGAGAAGAAGCGATGGAAGAGGTGCCCCATGCCCAGAGCAGCGTCGGTCACTAAAGGCTGGTTCATTGGCTGAACAAGGCACCTCTGCGGGCAGCTGCAAGAGCCGACAGCCGCCACCAGCCCTCACACGCCGGACCGTGGTGCTCTGTGGAACTGGAGTTTATTTTTGCTATTGCCATCATTTTGTACTTATAACTGCATGCCAAAGTGTCTATACCAGCCCACATTATGTTTGGATCAACTGATTTGCAAATTATTTTTCAGTTTTTTTTTTTAAGTTTTTACTAGAGGGCTTGTGTCCTTGCTGGAGAGAGAGACAGAGAGAGAGAGAGGGAAAGTGAGAAATCTCCCCCCAGAGGGGATGGCCTTGCTGCGGTCCCCTCTTCTCTAGGGATTTGGGGCATGCACGCACATGTGCTTTTCAGGCCGCTGGTCCAGGACCCAGACTGTGCAGTCGGCCATGTGGGATCCAGCTGCCTCCTCCACCGCGCCACCAGCTGGCCCTTCAGGGTGTACTTAAGCAAAAAACCAAACTCCTCAAGCCTTATTAGATTCTAACTGTACTATGGATATTTAGGTTGTATTTGTCCTTTTTTATAGCAACAGCAAAACTGGATCTAGAAATGGAAGTTCTTAAAACTGTGTACAAGTCAGGCGAAACGATTGTTCTCACCTGCGCGGTCTTTAACAACGAGGTGGTTGACCTGCAGTGGACTTACCCCGGGAAAGTGGTAGGTACCCTCACGGCACGGAGCCCTGCGGGGAACAAGCCGGATCGAAAGACCTGCACGGGCGTCTGTCTGTCACTGACACAGCACGTCACAGAGCTCCTCAAGGCCTCACCTCCACCTCTGCACTATGCAGATTGTCCCAGACCGCCTTAAAGCTCCTTGGTCAATGGGAGGGCCCGAGGTGACAGTAGCCGGCCCAGGACCGTCAGAATGCACGCGTCTCATGGTCGAGCGTTCTTTTCCAGAGGCCAGGAAGTAATAGAGAGAGTCTGTAGCTCCATGATGGGGGTAAATAATTAGAAAAGCCACATACTCCCTGATTGAGACATTCCTAATTGCCGAGACAGCCGCTCACCCCCCTTGTCACCCAGGCCTTTGGGCTCTGAGGCATCTGAGGGTGTGGATTCCCTGCCCCCTTCTTTCCCTGTGCTGTTGGCACCCGGACACCGTACCTTCCTGCTCGGTCCCCTGCCTGCATGGTCTTCCCTGGCTGGCTGCCCTTCAGTGAGCAGGCGTGCCCGCCATCACTTGGTACGGTGTAGTGATGTTTGCTAAATCCTAAACCCTGTGTTAGACGCTGGTCTGTCCCGGTAGAGGGAGAGGCGAGGGGCAGAGGTGGGAGAAGGGGCACCACCACGCCACCCCTGATCCTCCCTGGGGGTTTCCACATAGGGTCTCCAAATTTGACTCCAAAATTTATAATCCAACTTATTTTTTTTTTTTTTTTCCTGGCCAGAGGGCACATGCACTTGGTGGAGAGAGACAGAGAAGGACAGAGAGAGAGGGAGGCACCTCGCTGGGGCGCGCCCGTGCTGAAACCTGTGTGCTCTGCTCGCGGTTCTTTCGGGAGTTTGGGCACGTGTGCACACATGTCCAGAATATTTTTCTTTTTTTTTTTAAAGAGACATTTTTGCTATAGGGCACATGTGCTTGACAGAGAGACAAAGAGACAGAAAGTGAGAAATCACCTCCCGGGGGGGTGGCCACACTGCAGTCTCTTCTCCTCAGGATTTTGGGCATGCATGCACATGCACACGTGCCCAGCGTGAGTTTTAAGCCACTTGATCTGGGACTCGAAATGTGGTTGACAATGTGGGAGTCCCGTGACGTAACCACTACGCCATTTGCTGGTCCCCAACCCAGACTGTTTTTCAAGTCTCCAGGTCTGGGATTTGAAGCATGCAGTCAGCCACGTGGGATCCGGCTTACTTAACAACTAGGCCCCAGGTTGGCCCCTAGTGTTTTATAAAATACATTCATTTTGGGGGCCGGCAGGTGGTGTGGTAGTTAAGGCACTGGATCCCATGTGGCCGACCACAGTTTGAGTCTTGGACCCGGTGGCTTGAAAATCACACTGGGTGCGTGTGAGTGCATTGCCCAAGTTCCTAGGAAGAGAATGGAGGTAGAGGGATGGCTATGAGGCCATGCCCCCTCGGGGGCTGATTTCTCACTTGCCCGCTCTGTTCCCGTCTCTCTCTGGTTAGTGCATGTGCCCTATGGCAAAAATCTGAAGAAGAAGAAGAAGAAGAAGAAACAACCAAAAAAGAAAAATAAAAAAAGACATTTTTTTCCTTGATTATAAAATAATGCAAGTTTGTAGTCAAAACTTTGTAAAATGAAAATAAACAGGAAAAGATACCTCTCAAAACATCACTAGCATTATCTCAGGCAATTAAATATTTTAAATATATATGTTTTTAATTGCCAGAGGGCACTGTCCAGGAGAGATAGAGAGGAAGAGAGAGAAAGCACCCCCCCATTGGGTAGTAGTCAAGCTACAATCCCTTCTCCATGCCTGGCATATTTTTCAAGCTGCAAAGACCAGGATTTAAACCTTCAGGTCGATCATGCGGCATTTGGCTCCTTTAACCCTAGGCCACAGGCTATGGGGCTGGTCCAGCTTTAACATTTCTTTTTTAAAATTAAGCTTTTTTTTTTTTTTTTTTTTTTTTTAGAGCAGTGTTAGGTTCACAGTGAAATTGAGGGAAGACACAGAAATTTCCCACACAGTCCCTGTCCCGTCCACCCACAGCCCCTCCCGTGATCGGCTCCCCACCGTGGTACGTTCACTATGACTGATGAACCCTCGCCGACACATCCTCATTCCTCAGTGCACAGCCTACCATCTTTTTCAAAAGGAATTCTTTTATTTAATTTTATTCATCATCACTATTTTAAAAATTTGACCATTGAGAGACAGAGCAAGAGAGAGAGAGAAGAAAACTGGGAAAGCAAGCCGCCAGGTCCAAGACTCGAACTGTGATCAGCCATGTGGGAGTCCAGCACCTTAGCCATCACACCCCCTGCCAGCCCCCGTGCACAGCCTACCGAAGGGGTCACTTGAGGGACTAGCTTTCTCAGAGCCGTTGTTCTCCCCTCCCGCTGTAGAAAGAGGACTCGAACTGTGATCAGCCATGTGGGAGTCCAGCACCTTAGCCATCACACCCCCTGCCAGCCCCCGTGCACAGCCTACTGAAGGCGTCACTTGAGGGACTAGCTTTCTCAGAGCCGTTGTTCTCCCCTCCCGCTGTAGAAAGAAGACTCGAACTGTGATCAGCCATGTGGGAGTCCAGCACCTTAGCCATCACACCCCCCTGCCAGCCCCCGTGCACAGCCTACTGAAGGGGTCACTTGAGGGGCTCGCTTTCTCAGAGCCGTTGTTCTCCCCTCCCGCTGTAGAAAGGCAGAGGCAGCATTCTGCTGGAGGAGATCAAAGTCCCATTCATCAAATTGCTGTACACACTGAGGATCCCTGAGGCCACCGTGAAAGACAGCGGCGACTACGAGTGTGCTGCCCGACACGCCACCAGGGACGTCAAAGAGATGAAGAAAGTCACCGTCGCTGTTCATGGTACATTCCGCTTTCTAACAGTCAGCCGGCCACGCTGCTCGGGACCCGCATGCGGTAACCACTATTTAATGGACACTCTTCTCCGTGCAGAGAAAGGCTTCATTGAAATCAAGCCCACCTTCAGCCAGTTGGAAGCTGTCAACCTGCACGAGGTCAAGCATTTCGTGGTGGACGTGTGGGCCTACCCCTCTCCCAGGATATCCTGGCTGAAGGACAACCTGACTCTGATCGAAAATCTCACCGAGATCACCACTGACGTGGAGAAGATCCAGGAAATAAGGTACGGAAACACTTCCTAGGCGTGCCGTTTTAAGTGTCTGTCCCTAGATGGACTGAGATTTAGTGCGCATGTTACAACTCCACACCTAAGGCAAGGCAGGAAGTGTAGGAATCTGAGTTAGAACATTGCGATGTGAGCATAGTGTGCCGATTGTGCTTTTTTTCCCTTTTCTTTTTTAAAGAGAGAGACTTGCTATAGGGTGTATGTGCTTGCCAGAGAGACAGAGACAGAGACAGAAGCAAGAAATTATCCCCCCCAGCAGGGACAGTTATGCTGCAGTCCCTTCTCCTGCATTTTCCTCGTGGGATCTTGGGCACACATGCACACGCACCCGTGTAAGTTTGAAGCCACCGGATCTGGGACTCGAACTGTGGTCGACTGCATGAAAGTCCAGCAACATAACCATTAAGCCATCCGTTGGTCCCATGCTGACATGTTTTTTAACAATAAAAAATGAGAAGAAAGGACTGAAACAATTCCCCTCTCTCAATGAAAGATTACTGAGTCCAGCTAGTGGTGGAGAAGAGAAAGGAAAACTGAATTTATTTGACTGACTTGTATTCCTCAGTGCTCATTATCCGTAGTGCAAGGAGACATGTATGATAAATTTACTTGCAAGGTGATGACCACATAAACTTAAAGGAAACAAAGCTCATTGGCTTAATTTGCAACACATTTGCCCGAGCTGAGGCCTCCACAGGAAAAAAGAGCAGAACCCAGTTAATGTGGGCCAGGAGAGAGATGTACACTGAGCCCTTTGGGTGCCTGCCCTTTGGTGAGAATGGTATTGATAGATTGTCCAACAACCTAACGTCAAGTCTCTTCAACTCGCAGGGTTTGGGGGCAGTCACTGCTCAGCCCCCATTTCCTCCTCTATAATGCAGGGTTAATCACATTTCATGTCCTTTAGGGAAAGGCACAAATCAGATGATATCTTGAGCTCTCTTGCAGTTTTATTTATTTTTAGAGAAATTTTTGCTATAGGGCACATGAGCTCGCCAGAGAGAGAGAACAGAGAGAGGCAGAAAGCAAGAAATCACCACCCTCCCGAAAGAGGATGGCCACACTGCAGTCCCTTCTCCTCCATTCTCCTCTTGGGATCTTGGTCACGCACGCACACGCACCCGGAGTTTGAAGCCGCCGGGCCCAGGATGCAAACCATGATCAGCCATGTGGGAGTCCAGCGACATAACCACTACGCTGTCTGCTGGTCCCAAGCTCTCTTTTGGTTTTAGTCTATAATTCGAATCCAAACATCGGAAGGTACACCTTGAAGTCCCCAGCTAATTTAAACTTACACCCTTGTTAGAAATCTTCTAGGAGGCGAAAGTCAGTCCATGTTTCAAGTTATCAGAAAAGGGGAGAACAGAGCCTTTATCTTCATTTCCCTTCACCTCGGAGTTTGCCTTCTTCTTTCTGAAGTACATTCCATGTGTAATGGAGAAGCAGACTGGGAGAAGCATCCTTCCCAGAAGGATGACTGGGAAAAGGGCATTTTACGTCCTCTACAGAACAGTGATAGAAAAAGAACTGTAACGCTGAATCTGGAAGGCTTTCCAATGACAAAGGAGGTGCCCAGCGGAGTGGGCAGCTTTCCACGGCTGCAAGGCCAGAGAGCAGAGGAACCCTGGCACAGCGAGTGTGAGCTGTCTGCTTGCTGTAGTCAATAGCAATGCAAGACAGGCTGGCCAGCTGACTGATTCCGCGAGTTACAGTGATTCAAGGACCCTTCAGCACATCGTTTCAAAATTCCCTTTATGGGCCAGGGAATATAAGGATGAGCATGGTGGGTGGGAGTACCTGGGTTCATGGAGGTTAAAACTAGGAGACCCATTGGCTTTCTTGGCTGAAGAAGGGTAGACGAGGAATGACAGAGGATCGCTGGGTAACCATCAGTAGGATGGCTAAGGAAAGTCTCCGAGGATATCCAGTCATGCAGCATATCCAATATGGCGCAGCAGAATACAACCCAGCCCAATGTGCTCTCATCGCAGGCGCTGGGGCCCCAGCATTTGTAGAGGGCTTTGGAGTCTGTGAAACACGTTTGGACATCGAATCTCATGTAGTTAATCCTCCAGAGGACTCTGCTCTTCAGGCAGCCATCCCCCATCCCATTTTATACTTAAGGAAACTGAGGAAGGAGAATCTCGGCATTGTCTTGGGTATTCTCTCTCCATGACTGCTGCTCTTCTTTTCCATTCTGGGTGATTTTTCATTCTTTGATGTTTCATAAGAACAATCAGGGACCAGCAGTTGGTGTAATGGCTATGTCACTGGACTTCCATGTAGTCTACTACAGTTTGAGTCCCGGACCTGGTGGCTTAAACTCATGCCGGGCGCGTGTGCATACATGCCCAAGATCCCAAGAGGAGAATAGAAGAGAAAGGATTGTGGTGTGGCCATCCTCCCTGGGGGGTGATTTCTCACTTTCTGTCTCTCTGTCTCTCTCTGTCTGTCTGGCGAGCGCACGCGCCCTATAGCAAAAACCTCTCCAAAAAAAAAGAACAATCAAATACTATATTTATGCAATGCACACACATGAGTGCACACACATGCGTGTGGCCAAATAGCATTTATAATACATATAGAAATCTTTTGGGAGACTTTTTTTTAAATAAAGTATGAAAAGGTTTCTTATTTCTAACTTATTATTTTTGAATAGATCAAGAAAGCCCAGGCTTTATTGATGTATATTTTATACATTTTACATTTTTTACGCTAAGTCTTTGAAATTGAATGTGTATTTTATACTCATAGCACATCTTTCTTTTTAAAATTTACTTATTTATTCTTCCATGAGCAAGAGAGACAGAGAGACAGGGGCCCCCAGCAGGACCCTCGTGAAATCATCCACCCCGTCTTGGGCTCATGGGCATGTGTTTTGCATACCCAGGGAGGCCTCTGGACATGAACCTGGAGGCCTCCCATGTGTGTCCACCTCACAGAGCATTGTGTTTTACTGCTGAACCGCCATCCGGCCCCTTCCATGCTTTAAAAACAATCGGTCAAACATAAAAGAGGGTTATTTTTTTGTTTTTATTTTTTTTTCAGATTTTTGCCATAGAGTGAGAAATAGAGACAGAGAGAGAGAAAGTGAGAAATCGCCCTTTCAGGGGGATGGCACACTGCAATCCTTTCTCTTCTATTCTCCTCTCAGGATTTTGGACACACACACACACACACACACACACACACACACACACACCCTCCTGGCATGATCTTCAAGCTGCCAGGTCTGGAACTCGAACCATGGTCAGCCATGTGGGAGTCCAGCACCCTAACCGCCACACCACCTGCTGGCCCCAAAGAGGGTGACGTATAAGAAGCCTCACGCTATCTGGTTCAGTCCACAGTTAATCCTCCTCTTCCCACAGGGAAACACTTTAATAGTTTTATTAGGTTCTTGTGAAATGTTTCAGAGTTTCTTTTTGTTCTTTCCTTTTTTTTTAAGATTATTTACTTATTTCATCCATGAGTGAGAGAACGACAGAGACAGTGCCTCTAGTAGGGTCTAAATGTCACAATTTATCCTCAGCCTCAGCCAGTCCGGATCAGGGGCACATGTGGGCCTGGTGTGTTCAAGGAGATTTCAGGGCACAAACCAAGAACCTTCCAGTGTGGGTCAGCCTTGCAGAGCGTGGTACTGGGTCACTCCCCAGGCCGCCTTCCAGAGTTTCTAGAAGAAATCCAAGGAAGGAGGAATGTTGTATTCTGAAGGTCTCTTCTTATTGACACATAGAAAGTGTCCTCATTTCTCGAATAGTGTTCTGCTGAGCTACGTGATAGATATTTTTTAGGAGGAGTAGTATTTTTTTTAAAAGGTGAAAATCAAGAGTTTTTCTTTTTCTCTTTTAATTTTTATTATTAAGAAATTTTTGCTACAAGGGCACATGTGCTTGCTGGAGAGAGACGGAAAGAAAGAAATCACCCCCCAGGGGGATGGCCATGCCGCAATCCCTTCTCCTCTATTCTCCTGTCAGGATTTTGGGCACACACAGACAAGCACGGTGGGAGTTTTAAGCTGCTGGATCTGAGACTTGACCTGCGATCAGCTATGTGAGAATTAAGCGATGTAACCATTACGCTATCTGCTGGGCCCAAGAGTTTTTTTTTTTTTTTTTAATTTTTTAAAATTTAATTTATTATTTATTTTTTTGGGAGAGGTTTTCGCTATATGGTGCGTGCGCTCGCCAGACAGACAGAGAGAGACATAGAGACAGAAAGAGAGAAATCACCCACCTGGGGGGATGGTCACGCCGCAATCCCTTCTCCTCCATTCTCCTCTCGGGATCTTGGGCACGCACGCACACGCGCCTGGCGTGAGTTTTAAGCCACCGGGTCCGGGATGCGAACCGTGGTCAACTACATGGGAGTCCAGTGACATAGCCATTACGCTAACTGCTGGTTCCCTGGGCCCAAGAGTTTTTATATTTTATTTTATTAAGAAAAAATTGCCAGAGGAATCATGTGCTCACCAGAGAGCAAAAGAGAGACTGAGAGAAAGAGAAAGAGAAAGAAAGAGAACCCCGCCCTTGGAGGATCGTCACACCAAAGTCCCTTCTCCATTTCTTCCTCCTTTGGGGATTTTGGGCATGCACGCATACATACCTGGCATTCTTCAGACTGCTGGGTCTGGGACTTGAACTGCACAGTTAGCCCTGTGGGATCCAGCTGCCTTAACCACCCGGCCATCAGCTGGCCCACGTTTTTATTTTCTTAAAGAAAAGCTGGTAGTCTGTGCTTGTTCTCCGTCAGAAGTCAGCCTCCCAGCACCTAGGGCTCGTAGGGCTGCTGAGCCACAGCTCACCTCGAAACGTCTGGTTTTCGTTCGTGTTTATGATTCAGACCGTCAACATGGGAAAGTGTATTGAGAATTCCAGAAGAGATGATACCCACCAGAAGAAAGATGTTTTTACTTTTTATAAAAGTAAAATTAGGGACCAGCAGTTAGCGTAATGGCTATGTCGCGGGACTCCCATGTAGTCGACTGTGGTTTGAGTCCTGGACCCGGTGGCTTAAACTCACGCCAGGCACGTGTGTGTGCTTGCCCAAGATCCTGAGAGGAAAATGGAGAGAAGGGATTGCGGCATGGCCATCCCCCCTGGGGGTGATTTCTCGCTTTCTGTCTCTCTGTATCTCTCTGTCTGGCGAGCGCACGCGTCCTATAGCAAAAACCTCTCCCCCCAAAAAATAAAAAAATAAAAAAATAAAAAGTAAAATTAAAATGAAAGACTCTGACTGCTTATGCGAGTGGACTTTATTTAGCTGCTGTTCATTGAAACAAAGTCCTTTTCTTTTAAGGTATCAAAGCAAACTCAAGCTGATCCGCGCGAAGGAGGAAGACAGCGGGCATTACACCGTCGTGGTGCAGAATGAGGACGACGTGAAGAGCTATACTTTCGAGCTCCTGACCCAGGGTACGTGAAGGCTGCGAGCGGCTCTTGCTGCTTAGGGAATGAGTGGGTGTGTGTCTCCCAAGGAGGAGAAGGGACACCTTAGAGAGAAGCAGAGACTCTAGAGAAGTCACATGTCAGAGGGATCTTAGTCGGACTTTTGACTTGCGTGGTTTTGAGGGGTTTGGGTTACTCTGGGCCAGTCTTGGCATTCCCGGAGGCTAGCAGCTTTCTTAGCCTCTGCTTCTAACATGGCACCTCTGATTTTGAGACCATGATGCTTTTCGGTGCTAAGGCCCTGTTTAGCTTCCCTTGCAGACACTGCAAGAAACAGTTCCTACCAGCATGGGGCAGCCTGGTCTATTTGCATTCAAATTCAGCACCTATTGTCTGAGTCCCTGCCAGTGCCTGGTCCTGGGTTAGGTGGGCTTGTTTGATCCTTACAGATCTGGTCGGATTGTAAATCGGTGACATAGGTACTAGCATATTTCTATTTTATTTGGCCACCAATTAGGAAAAGAATCTTTAAAACCTAATAATATTGGGGCTAGCAAGTGGCGTGGTGGTTAAGGCACTGGACTCCCACATGGCCGACCAAGTTCGAGTCCTGAACCTGGCAGCTTTCTTTCTCATTTTCCCTTTCTCTCTCTCTGGTCAAATAAAAAAAAAAAAATAATAAATAGAATAAAAAATAATTATTAAAAATAAGAATAATATCGCACAGATGCACTTCAATAAATGCTGTTTTCCATTATACTTTCGGCAAACCCATGCGCTGGATCCAAAGTTGTAATATCATTTTTTTTTTTTTTTATAGATTATACTGATCATGTAGATAAGCTGGTTTTTTTTAATTATTTATTTTTATTTATTCATTCATTTATTTTAATTTGATCAGAGACAGACACAGAGAGAGGAAGAGAGAGAGGAAAAGTGAGAAAGCAAGCCACCAGGTCCAGGACTTGAACCGTGGTCGGCCACATGGGAGTGTCCAGCGCCTTAACCACCACGCCACCTGCTGGTCCCCAAAGTTGTAATATCCTTTTAAGAGTCTTTTTGCCTTTCTAGCCAAATAACCACAGGGATTGTTCACTTTCCTCACTCTGGATTCACAGCATTGCAGACACAAATGCCAAAATCCCAAAACTGTGAAAATGCTCTTAGCCAAGTGGGTCTGCGTAAACGGGAGTGCTCTCACGTGACTGTTTCAGCCCCCTCCAGGGTGGCTCCAGTGCCCCGCGGACAAGTTCTGAACTCGTGGTCCACTTTGCAGTCCCCACGTGCTCTGGGACGCAATTCAGCTGTGACTTCTTTCTGTTCCTGCAGTTCCCGCCTCTATTCTGGACGTGGTTGACGACCACCATGGCTCTACCGGGGGACAGACAGTGACGTGTATGGCCGAAGGGACTCCTCTCCCTGAAATCGAGTGGATGGTTTGCAAGGATATTAAGAAGTATGGAAACCAGATGTTCCTTATTCTTTTGTGGTCAGAGTGTTTCCTCTGACACAGAGGACCTCAAATGCATTTGATTTACTTTACTGCCTCCCCCCAGTTTTACTGGGTATTTGTGATTCGTATTTTTCCTAAGGGTCATGTTACTTACAAACTATAAGCAAGGGTTCTGAAGATGGACCCAGCCAGCCTGAGGGTGTGTGTGTGTGTGATCTTGAATAGCCGTAAGGAGATCTATCACTCCATGGCTGTCATCAGCTCCTCCAAGGGTCTCTGATCTGAAAACTCAGATAAATATTAAGAACTACTTTCCAAGAAGGATTTTGTTTTCCCCTCTACAATCCCTTCTCCTCCATTCTCCTCTTGGGATTTTGGGCACGCATGCACACGCATCTGGCATGATTTTCAAGCTGCCAGGTCCAAGACTGGAACCACACAGTCAGCCATGTGGTAGCCAGTGCCTTAACCACCATGCCACCTGCTGGCCCCACCTAAGAGGATTTTTACTCTCCTGGCTCACATTTGGTATTTGGTAACTTTGGTGGCTAGGCATGTGGACTTAAATGGAAATCCTGCCTGAGTGAACACTCACTCTCACTCCCCACATGTTGTTTCATGGGAGTTAACTCACCAGTTCCTCCTTCCTCCCTACCTCTTCGAACCTTCTTAACTGGGCACGTGAGCTTTGTGTTCACATTTACTTTCTCTTGTGGCTCCAGGCTGTGTTCTGAAGCCTGGACCACCTCTTCCTGAAGGTGGAGACTCCTGGTCCTGCTTCTCCCTAGGGTTGGAGAGTACTGGTCCTCCTCACTCCTAGGGTTCAGGATGGCTCAGATGCTGACTGGTCCAGGAATCTCCTCTTCCTCCTCCTCCTTCTTCTTTTTTAACAGCAGTGTATTTTAAACATTATTATTTTGTTTCATTTTATTATTATTTCAAATTTTTCTATAGGGCACATGTACTCACCAGAGAGAGACAGACAGACAGAAAGAGAGAAGGGGAAAGTGAGAAAGCAAGCCACGAGGTCTGGGACTTGAACCACAGTCGGTCATGTGGGAGCCCAGGGCTTTCACCACCGCCACCTGCTGGCTCCTGAGATCTAGGTCTTATAACTTGGTCCATAGGAAGGTTCCAAACCCAGTGACACCTGAGGGGCTCTTCCCAGTATGGGTGGTGAGAAGGGAGGCCACCAGGCCTTTCTGAAGGAAGAGGTGGGAAACTGGGGTGGTTAAACATATTTGCCGTGGAACTGTTCAGTGTGCTCATAGGCTCACAATTTGGGATTGGTCACGTTCAGTTATCCAGATGTAGAGTATGCCTCCTAGAGCAGGTGCAGACACTTAGTGTCACTTCACACGTGAATGAGCAAGTCGGCCTGGGGCGTCCCCGTGTAGACAAGGTCAGGCTGCTGGCTGTCCTGGTGTGTCTCCACGGCTCCACGCCTCTCCAGGACGCCCATGACTGGCTCTGTGTTTGTGCCCCTTGCCTTTCCAGATGTAATAACGAAACTTCCTGGACAGTTTTGGCCAACAATGCCTCCAACATCCTCATGGAGCTCCACCCCCAAGACAGGAGTACCGTGGAGGGCCGAGTGACGTTCCTCAAGGTGGAGGAGACCATTGCAGTGCGATGCCTGGCCAAGAACCTCCTTGGAGCTGAGAACCGAGAGCTAAAGCTGGTGGCGCCTGGTGAGTTGCTTAACAGCCAGGATAGCTCTTAAATCGCAGCTGAGCCCTGTCCCCTCAGACGGAATGTTCAATCCCAGACAGGGTCCTACGGACGGAAGTTCCGAGGCAGAGTCAGCTGTGAATGCTCTGTGGGTCTTCTTGGGGCAGCTGGGCTTTCTTTCAGATTCATATACAGAAAGACATCTTGCAGAGGCCCCTCCAAATTATGCTTGTCTGATAATATATCTACTTGGTTTTCTTGGACTGTGTATAGGGGTGGGGGATGGAGAAGGGTCTTCTGTCTCACTGTTCCTGACAATAGCTGAGACAGGTTGATTTAATATTTTTTTAAGAATTATTTATTTAACTTTATTTTTATTTTTATTTTTTTTTAGAGAGAGATTTTCGCTATAGGGCGCATGCGCTCGCCAGACAGAGAGAGACATTAGAGACAGAAAGCGAGAAATCACCCCCCGGGGGGATGGTCACGCCGCAATCCCTTCTCCTCCATTCTCCTCTCGGGATCTTGGGCACGCACACACATGCGCCCGGCGTGAGTTTTAAGCCACCGGGTCCGGGACGTGAACTGTGGTCGACTACGTGGGAGTCCAGTGACATAGCCATTATGCTAACTGCTGGTTCCCTATTTAACTTTATTGATCATTTTTTAATTATTTTTAACTTGCTACAGAGCATATATACTCACCAGAGGGAGGAAGGGAGGGAGGGAGGGGAAGAAAGAGAGAGAGAGAGACAGAGAAAGTGAGAAAGTAAGCCACCAGGTCTGGGACTTGAACCGCAGTAAATCACGTGGGAATCCAGTGTTTTAATCACCACGCCACCTGCTGGCCCTGAGACAGGTTGAATTCTTGAGGGGAAAAGAAAATGTAAAGCCAAAAGCAAGCACTCTTAGCGAAATGCAGCCCTTCAAAATAAGCTTTATTGATTCATTTATTTTCTAAATTTTGCTAGAGGGTCTGTGCACCCAGCAGAGAGACAAAGACAAAGCGCTCCCATGAGGAACGGTCACGCCACAATCCCTTCTCCATTTCTCTGCCTTACCGGGATTTTAGACATGCACACACATGCACCTGGCACGTTTCTCAAACTGCTGAGTCTGGGACTCAAGTCCACAGGGCCAGCCATGTGGGATCTGGCTGCCTTAACCCTTAGTCCACGAAGCTGGCCCTATTAATTTGTTTTTTAAAGCTCATTAATTTAGTCCATGAGTGAAAGAGACTGAGAGACAGAACAGAGACATGGCACCCCAACAGGTTCTTTTTTTTTTTTGGAGAGGTTTTTACCAAAGGGTGCGTGCACTCGCCAGAAAGACGGAGAGAGACAGAGACAGAAAGCGAGAAATCACCCCCCCGGGGCAACGGCCACGCTGCAATCCCTTCTCCTCCATTCTCCTCTTGGGATCTTGGGCACGCAAGCACATGCGCCTGGCAGGAGTTTAAGCCATCGAGTCTAGGATTCGAACCGCGGTCGACTACGTGGGAGTCCAGCGACATAGCCATTACACCAACTGCTGGTCCCCCTGGCAGTTTCTTGAGCCATCCTCAGCCTTAGCCAGCCTGGACCGCGGGCACACAAAGGCCCAGCATGTTCAGGGAGGTCTCTGTGTACCAAGTGGCACCCTTCCCACATGGGCCTGCTCTGCAGAATGTCTGGTCTTACCACGGCACCACCATCTGGTCCCCCAGATAAGCTTACAAGGTAGAGGTTCCTGCACTTACTGCAGTTGCTCTCAATCTCATTTACTAGTCTTTGTCGTTCCTGCACAAATTCTCTCAGAAAAGTTACTGTCGGAGCGGCTTTGAGACAGTGTGAGTTCTCCGGATCGAATTCTGTCGCTTTCTATTCCAAGGGCAAGTTGGTGGTTTCATGGGTGCAGATGTTGGAGAGATGGTACTGCCTAGCCCTAACGTGAGCCAGGCAGCCCCCCACTCTTCCCCACTAACAGTGAGAGATTCCTAGCCCAGTCACAGCTCTGCCACCCTCCCGCCCCGCGTGTGGCCCTGAGGACGGTCTCTGCCATGGCTCTCTGTGTCCCCTAGCCCTGCGTTCTGAGCTCACGGTGGCGGCCGCGGTTCTGGTGCTGTTGGTGATTGTGATCATCTCCCTCATTGTCCTGGTTGTCATTTGGAAACAGGTAGATGTCTTTTCTCTCTTTCTTTCTTTCTTTTTTAAAGGTTTTTGTCATAGAGCGTGTATGCTTGCTGGAGAGAGACAGAGACAGAGAGAGGGAAACTGAGACATCACCACCTGGAGGGTTGGCTACACCACAATCCCTTCTTCTCCATTTTCCTCTGGGGATTTTGGGCATGCATGCACACTCACCAGATGTAATTTTTAAACCTCTGGGTCTGGGGCTTGACCTGCGATTGGCCATGTGGGAAGCCAGCAGCTTCACCGCCACGCCACCTGCTGGCCCCAGGTTGATGTTTCTTCAAAGAACTAAAAAAATCTTTGGAGACAGTAAGAACAAAAATAGCAACCTAGTCCAATGCTTGGCACAGAGGAGCTCAGGGACTGGAGGTCGAGTGGTCATCGTTGGGCCCTGCTGTGTCCAGCCGCGTGGCTGCTGCGGTGAGCTGGGGGCACTGGGATTTCTCTGGGAGCTCACCAGCATTCCTGTCCTGGTCATTTGTAGAAACCGAGGTATGAGATTCGCTGGCGGGTCATTGAGTCGATCAGCCCCGAC
Organism: Tupaia tana; assembly: GCA_026018925.1. Classification (NCBI taxonomy): domain Eukaryota; kingdom Metazoa; phylum Chordata; class Mammalia; order Scandentia; family Tupaiidae; genus Tupaia; species Tupaia tana. The sequence goes on along the minus strand of JAKSZU010000017.1, from coordinate 48,218,386 downwards.
GGACATGAATATATTTATGTGGACCCGATGCAGCTGCCTTATGACTCCAGGTGGGAGTTCCCAAGAGACGGATTAGTGCTTGGTAAGCTGCTCTGGGGTGACCTCCCAACCCCCTTCTCACTCGTCCACCCTTCCCTACTCACAGGCTCGGCAGAGTGCGGGATCAGAGCTTTAGTTCCTAAGAGCTGGGCGATGTAGTTCCTAAGAGCTAGGCGATAGACATTTGCTTTCAGAAATAAGTTTCCTCCCCAAAAATGAGTTAACTGTCTCACAATTGGCAACGATTTAAAAAAAAGACCCACAGCCTCATTCTGTAATAAATTGTGGTTAAAGGAAATTTGCAAAGAGAGAATGAAGCGAAGAAGCCTGGCACAGATACCACCACAATGGCTTTGCTTTGAGAATGCTATGAATTTGTAACGGGACGAGTCACTGTGCCTAAAACGGAACCGACGAAAGCCGGATGAGGACAGCCATAGAATGTGTCTTGATCCAGTGCGTTCCAAGGACGCATCTGATTCTTCCTCACATACATTTGGACTGTGGAATATAAGAATATAGGTACATTTTCAAGCACACCCTGTGAAAATAAACAAGCTAGCTTATCACAAACTTTCAAATATTTCAGTCTTGGGCTGAGACCAAGGACATGAAGCTTTAGCCAAGAGAGTATTTTTTAATCATGTTCTCAATGAACGGAAAAAGACAAAGGCGAATGAAAGTTAGAGTTAAGATGTTGTGGTCACGGTGGATAATCCAACAGCATGTACTTTGAAGGATGCCAAATACGGGTTGTAATTACCTACCTGTCTCATTTCAAAAGTGCACGAGTTTAGGTGTTTTTAGGAAGTGACTTAAACTGAACTCAAACAAGGCATCCCATCTGCCCCAAATTTCAAATACTTAACATCTAAGCTTTTTTTTAATTATATTTTCTTCCCTGTTCCCTCAAAAAAGGACGAGGAGCTTAGGGAAGTTAAAAAGTAATAAAGTATGGAGAAAAAGGGCAAAATTCCTGATAGGCCAAGAGGCAGCTTTTGTCTCTGGGCTCCTCGGGTATCGCCACGTTGCTGGTGAAGCGGTCCCTCCCGGGTCCACCCTCCAGCAATGTGGACACGCGGGAAGGGGCCGCATTGGCTGTGAGGCCTTTCTTGAGCTGAGCCCAGGCTTGGCTGTCCCTGGTGAGACTGACACCCTGTGAGACACCCTTCTCAGCCTCCAAGCTCTTCAGTTTCTCTGTCCGCCACCGTGCTGTGCTCCTGGGCTCGCTTGCTCCCTGCTGTACTGGCCTTGACAAACAGGGAGCAATGAGCCCAGCGTGAGGCCAGAACCAGGGATGTTTTATGGATTGAAGTGTTTGCAGTGGTGAAGGATTCACTGATGCAAAAGGCGCCCCTGTTTGCAAGTGGAAAACAGAAGGGAGAGAACAGGGGTGGGGGGCAGTGGGTGAGAGCTACAGAAAGCCAGCACAGCGGCCCAGAGCCTGGCCCTCACACCGGGGAGGGCTGCCCCCTTCTTCCTGTCCGTGTTTTCCTTTCCTGGAAATATTATTTGACAAAAGCAATTAGGCTGATTTCCTTTCCTATGGGCTCCATTCTGTGTTTGGCGTGAGCACTTGGAGGGGTCATTATGCTTCCTCAGTACAGGAAAAGCAGCCGCCCCACTGTGCGCCACGGTGCTGGTGTGGTAAATGACGCTGTCGAGACCCTGGAGCTGCCCTGTGCTAACGGTTTCTGGTCGCCCACAGGTCGGGTCTTGGGATCTGGTGCGTTTGGGAAAGTGGTGGAAGGAACAGCCTATGGGCTGAGCCGGTCCCAGCCAGTCATGAAAGTTGCGGTGAAGATGCTGAAGCGTAAGTGCTGCTCCCTGGGTATCTTTGCACTCAGAGATGTTAAGTGAATCGCTCAAAGCCACACAGCTGGTAAATACCAAATTTAGGACTAGATCCTGGTTCTTTTGACTCTGACCTTTATGTGTATTTAGACTATTTTGTTAATCAGGTTTATTTAGGTTGCTCTTACCCCCCACTTGTTGGAAAATTAAAGAGTTGTTAGTTCAGTGACTTTTTTTGGGGGAAAGTTTTTGCTATAAGACACGTGCACTCACCAGAGAGAAGAGAGACATAGAGAGACAGAGAGGGGAGAGTAAGAAGTCACCCTCCAGGAGGGGTGGCCACACTGCGGTCCCTTCTCTTCCATTCTCCTCTCAGGATTTTGGGCATGCACGCATATGCTCTTGGTGTGATTTTCAAGCTGCTGGGTCCTGGACTCAGACCTCAGTTGGCAATGTGAGAGTCTCGCGCCGTAGCCACCACACCACCGCTGGCCACTCAGGGACTCCGTTTTACTTGAAAGATGAGGGATTAGTGATTGGAGTCCAGACCCAGTCATGATCCGCTTCTCTTTTTGACTTTTGGGGAGAGACAGGACCAGTGACGTGCCGGGCTTTTTCTGAGAGTGGGAGAAGGCAGGTCCTTCAGACTGATCGGGGTTGTGTTTCTTCAACAGCCACAGCCAGATCGAGTGAAAAGCAAGCGCTCATGTCTGAACTGAAGATAATGACGCACCTGGGGCCACACTTAAACATTGTGAACCTGCTGGGAGCCTGTACCAAGTCAGGTAGGCGCCCCGGCCTGTGAGTGAGTGCTGCGAAAATTGCCCAGGCAGGTGTTTAATCCCTAGACGTGCTCGTAAGTACGAGTCCCCTCAGTGGAGGCAGCGGCTCCCAATGGCGACAGGAGCTCATTCTTGAACGACCTTTCTTGCCAGTCCACACACAGCAGTCCTCTGCTTCTCTGTGCTGTTTGTCCTCATCTCCCAACTGGTTTCGGTCCCCACAGGCCCCATTTACATCATCACCGAGTATTGCTTCTACGGAGATCTGGTCAACTACTTGCATAAGAACAGGGACAGCTTCCTCAGCCGCCACCCGGAGAAGCCAAAGAAAGAGCTGGACATTTTTGGACTGCACCCTGCTGACGAGAGCACGCGGAGGTGGGTGCGGAGACAGACGTTGCTGGGCACTGTGGTCCCCCGGGCCTCTCAGTCCTGGTAGACCCCTGGTTTTTAGACTCAGCGCCCAGGGTAGCAAGGCGTAGGGTCACACTGCCCTGTCCAGTTGTCCCTCGTGGTACACGTAGACACTTGGTGTCCGAAGGTGTTTTGGGTGGGGACCACACGGACGGCCTCGCTGCCAGGTTCTCATGAGAGCGGGAATGGAGTCATTCTGGGAGCTTCTCTGCTCCTCAGTGTGATCCACTTAGGACTTGGCAGGTGCAGCTCTGGCCAGGGACACCGGAGTCCTTGTACCTCATGAGATACTACCCGAGCATGTCCAGCCTTGCTGAGCCTGGGTCTGTCAATCAGTAATAGAGACCCCTACTGTGGAAATCCATAATCCACTGTGAAGCTCTCTGGATGCGAAGTTCTAGAAGATCAGAAACGGCAATGGGTTCACTTTGTGGTAAATGACTCAGTGAGGACCAGCTAGGTGGCATGGTGGTTAAGGCAGCTCGACCCCGCATGGCTGACTGTGCAGTTTGAGTCCTGGACCCAGCAACTTGAAAAACGTGCTGGACACATGTGCATGCGTGCCCCAAATCCTGAGAGAAGGATGGAGAAGGGATTGTGGTCTGCCATCTCCCACGGGGTGTGATTTCTCAGTTTCCCTATTTCTCTCTCTCTCTGGTGAACAGATACACCCTATAGCAAAAAAATTTAAAACAAAAAAGAAGAAAAGGAAAAGAAAAACTACTCGATGAATGCCAGATGGGCCCTAAGTTAATTGGGTTGTGGGAGCTGCCTGGGTTATGCCTCATGGCAACACGGTCCAGGCTCATGGATTGTGAACTGGAAGACAGAAAGAATAACACCAGAATTAATGTAATGGATTTTTCAAACTTCATCTTATTTTTAATTTTTAAAAAAGGTTGTTTACTTAATTTATTTATTATTTTTTAACTTGACCAGAGAGACAGAGAGGGGAAAGTGAGAAAGCAATCCATCAGATCCAGGACTCAAACCATGGTCAGCCATGTGGGAGTCCAGCGCCTTAACCATCACACCACCTGCTGGCCCTCAAAATTTTATTTTATTTTTAAAAATGCCTTTATTTATTGGGTCATCGGAAAAGTCGTGACGTATTTTTCTACACGAAAATGCATCATGACTTTTCTGATGACCCAATATCTTAGTTGCCAGAGGGTGTCTGAGCTCACCAGAGAGAGCAAAACAGAAGTGGGTGAGATGTCTTTTCTCCTTTTCACAGTTACGTTATCTTATCTTTCGAAAACAACGGCGACTACGTGGACATGAGACAAGCGTATACGACGCAATACGTCCCCATGCTGGAGAGGAAGGAGGTTTCGAAGTATTCGGACATCCAGAGGTCTCTATACGACCGTCCGGCCTCCTATAAGAAGAAACCCGCATTAGGTAAGAGTGTCTGCTCACTCTGGGGTCCTGATCTTCCGGTGGCTTGGGCCGATACTGAATTACTGAGGGACAGGTGACAGGGAGGGTCAGGAGCCCGTCGCACCACAAGTCCCTGAATGCCGCTCTGTACCACCCGTCTGGGACAGGTTTTCACAGGTTTGTGGCTTGCAAACGGAAAAGAATAAAGACAGACTCAGTGTGATGAAGTTTTTAAAGTTTAAATTTATTTATTTATTTATTTTTTGCAGTTTTGCTATAGGGCGTGTGCCCTCTCCAGAGAGAGAGAGAGAGAGAGAGAGAGAGAGAGAGAGAGGGAGAGAATGAGAGTGAGAAATCACCCCCAAAGGGGGATGGCCACACTGCAATCCCTTTTCCTCCACTCTCCTCTTGGGATTTTCGGCACACACGCACATGCACCCAGCATGATTTTCAAGCCACTGGGTCCAGGACTCAAACCATGCGATTGGCCATGTGGGATCCAGGCCCTTGACCTCCATGCTACCTGCTGGGCCTAAGTGTAGCTATTTTAAAGAATTATTTATTCTGATATAATGTCCTTCCTTTTCTATCAACATGTTTTTGTTTTCATTTTAAATGAAAGCATGATGATAGTTGATATTTTTCGATGTCCTTATGTAGCAAAATTAAAAACTGGCCATGTTATGCTGGTTCCTCGTGCTGGTTTTTTCTTAACTTAGAAAGGTCTCTATTTTCAGTGGGTAATTTTTTTTTGGAGAGGTTTTTGCTATAGGGCGTGTGCGCTCGCCAGATAGACAGAGAGAGACAGAGAGATAGAAAGCGAGAAATCACCCCCCAGGGGGATGGCCAAGCCGCAATCCCTTCTCCTCCATTCTCCTCTCGGGATCTTGGGCATGCACACGCACGCGCCCGGCGTGAGTTTAAGCCACTGGGTCCGGAACACGAACTGTGGTCGACTATGTGGGAGTCCAGCAACATCCATTATGCCAATTGCTGGTCCCTTATTTTCTGCGAGTTTTAATAAGTTTGGCTTTTAGCTTCCCTCACATCCAATGTAATGTTTGCAATTAGGTGGGAACTGGAGAGAAGACAGTTTGAGGTCATGTTTTCTGACGTTTCTGTTGCATGCGGCTAGAAGGCAGAGCCCGTTCTCAAAGCGTGGGAGTATGTGGGGCAGGTTAGATGGAGTCAGAAATGCCAGGAGCCTGGGCAGTGCCTGTGCAGGGGCCACCTCACTTCTGCTCAGGGAGGGCCCCTGCCAGCTCAGGCATAATCTCAGCCTTGGAGTAAGTGGCTCTGCTAGCCAGGCGGACGTTGGCCTGCCCCGTGGTCTCGCCTCTGTGGTTTGAGCTCTGTCACTGGTCGGTACACGGAAGTGTCGAGCTGCCACGGAAATTGTTTTGAAAATCACTGCTGAGTGATTTTCAAAAATCACTGTTGAGTGATTTTCAAAAAACAATGCTCCCAGGGTTCTTAAGGGAAAGGTACGATCCATTCAAAAAGGAATGTGCTTGTTTGCAGGGCTTGGTACCTAATAATATTTTCCATTTCTGTGGTTCCAAGTTCCATTCGCTTCTCGATGCCAAATGGGTGAACTTCCAAGCGCTTTTTTGAGATGAGCCAATGAGTGTGATCGGAACCAGTGTTTCCTCTCCCCTCCCAGAGGGTTAAAAATAGCTCGCATTGCTTCCCCGCAGGGCTGGTGGACTTGGCACCAGATTTCGGAGGAGCCTGAGTCATGCTTAGGCCCAGGTCGGCTGGCAGACACGATCTGCTTTCTGGCCTGTGCAGAGCTGGCTGAAAAATTGTGAATGGCTGGAGCTTCTCTGCACTTGCCTGAAATTTTTCAAAAAGCACCGAGACAGGCTGGCCCAGATTGCTTCTTCCTCGAAAACCCCAGGCCCCGTCCAGACAGTACGCACTGGGGAAAGTGGACAAGTCACGAACGAAGGGGTCTTGAGGCAAAAGTGACGGCACCGACCTTTCAGATCGCTCCTGCCTCCGATGGGTGGTTGATTTTATTGACGCACGAGAAGCCAAGTACTGTGGGGTGGTTGGAAAACTCTGACATATTTTTCTATGTGAAAATGCGTCATGACTTTTCCGACTACCCAATATGAGGGTGGCTTTTAAAAGAAAAATAAAGGGACCAGCACATGGCGTAATGGTTACATTGTTGGATTCCCACGTAGTTGACTGTGGTTCGAGTCTTAGACCCAGTGGCTTAAAACTTACACGGAGCACGTGTGCATGCATGCACAAGATCCTAAGAGGAGGGGATCAGCAGTTGTCATAATGGCTATGTTGCTGGACTCCCATGTAGTTGATTGCAGTTCAAGTCCTGGACCCAGTGGTTTAAAACTCGTGCTGAGCACGTGTATATGCGCGCTCAAGATCCCAAGAGGAAAGTGGAGAAGAGGGATTGTGGCATGGCCATCCCCTTCGGGGTGATTTCTCGCTTTCTGTCTCTCTTCATCCTCTGGGGAGCACACGAGTCCTCTAGCAAAAATCTCTCCTAAATAAAAAACAAACGGGACCAGCAGTTAGCGTAATGGCTATGTCGCTGGACTCCCATGTGGTCGATCACAATTCAAATCCTGGACCTGGTAGCTTAAACTCATGCCGGGCACGTGTGGGTGCGTGCCCAAGATCCCAAGAGGGAATGAAGGAGAAGGGATTGCAGCGTGGCCATCCCTCTGGGGGGTGACTTCTCACTTTCTGTCTCTCTGTCTCTCTCTGTCTTTCTGGTGAGCGCACGCGCCCTATAGCAAAAACCTCTCCAAAAAAAAAAGGAAAGAAAGAAAGAAAATAAAGCAACTCTCAGAAGCTCCATTTCCAAAGGGCCCTCGTGTATATTTGTCATAGGAAATCTTTTGTGTGTGTGTGTGTGTGTGTGTGTGTGTGTGTGTGTTAAAGGTGGCCGAAGTGATTTGCTAAAGTGAAGAAAGCATTTTGGTGGAGGAAGCTGGGGTACAGAAGTAACGCATGGCTCCAAGGACCAGATCTCGTGTGGCCAATGAGGTAGAACCACCACTCGGGCCTGGTCTGCCCAAAACATGCCCAACGTGAGTCAGGAGGCCCAGGATATGACAGGCCCAAGGCTGAGGAAGGGGATCTGGTGTGCGCAGAGCCTGTGCAGGGGTCTCCTCTCTCTCTCTCTCTCTCTCTCTCTCTCTCTCTCTGCCGTGTGTGTACACGCTCTATCATAAATAAAGAAGAAATGGTTTAAAAAAACTTCGGTAGCCACACAAAAAGTATGTGTGCGAACTCCTTAGAGAAATAAGAGGAGACTGGCCCTCACAGGCATGTGTGTGTGTATATAGCGTAAACACACGACACTTGAAAACCGCAGGTTTGAACCGCATGTCTCCACTTCTGTGCAGAAGGCCTTTTCAGTAAATATATTGGGAGCCGGCAGGTGGTGTGATGGGCAAGGCACTGGACTCCCACATGGCTGATCGCGGTTCGAGTACCAGACCTGGCGGCTTGCTTACTCACTTTCCCTGTCTCTCTGGTCAAACTGAAAAGTAGTAATACATAAATAAAATAAAATAAAATAATTCTTAAACAATTATAGCAAGAATAACACACTACAGAACTGTGAGTGCATGCTCTCTTCCCTGTGATGTTCTTTTCTTGCTTTCCTTTCTTTTCTCTTTCCTTCCTTCCTTTTTCTTTCTTCTTTTTTAATTGCCAGAGAGTATGGGTGCTCACCAGGGGGGTGGGGGTGGGTTGGAAGCACCCCCCGATGGGGCGCAGTCATGCCACAGTCCCTTCTCCACCTCTCCGTCCTGTCAGCATGTTGGATGTGCGTGCACATGTGGCCTCTGTGCTTTGCCAGCTGCCAAGACCAGGATGGTCTGTGGTCAGCCATGTGGGGTTGGAACCCGTTAACCACTAAGCTATGGAGCCAGCCTCTTTTTTCTTTTTAAGTTTATATTTTTATTTCTAAGATGAGTGAGAGAGAAGGTGAGAGAGGAAGAGAGTGACAGGAAGCAGCAGAAACAGGCAGCATCCCTGCCAGGTCCCGACACTGCGGTCCACCTCCAGCCCCAGTCAGCCCAGATCAGGGCACACGTGTGCTGGGTTTACTCGGGGGGGTCTCTGACTGGCAGCCTCCCCCGTGGGTCTCCTCTCACAGCACCCCACTTACTGCTTGGACTTCCTGTGATTTTCTTTGTTTTTTTTTTTTTGGGGGGGGGGGGAGATATTTTTGCTATAGGATGCATGTGCTCACCAGAGAAACAGAGAGAGACAGAGATATAGAAAGTGAGAAATCATCCCCCAGGGCAGATGGCCACACTGCAATCCCTTCTTTTCCAGTCTCCTCCTGGAATCTTGGGCACACCCCCCCACACACATGCTCAGTGTGGGTTTCAAGCTACCAGGTCCGGGACTCGAACTACAGTTGGCCATGTGGGAGTCCAGCAACGCAACCACTATGCCATCAGCTGGCTCTCCTGTGATTTTTCTTAATGGCACTTTTTTTTCCTTTAGCTTATGTATTATAAGAATATAATATATGACACGTAGAGCATACAAACATGCTAGTTACGGTTTATATAGTTGGTAAGGCCATGAGCAGTTAAGTTTTGGGAGAGTCAGAAGTTACATGTAGATTTTTAACTGTGAGGAGGCTCTGCACTTCTAACCCCAGGATCTGTGTTGCTCAGATTGTCTAAAAGCCAACTGTATGTGTGCACGCGTGTTTTTTTTTTTTTTTTTTGAGAGGTTTTTGTCATAGGGCGCGTGCAGTTGCCAGACAGACAGAAAGACAGAGAGACAGAAAGTGAGAAATCATCCTCCAGGGGGGATGGCCACAGCGCAATCCCTTCTCCTCCATTCTCCTCTCGGGATCTTGGGCACGCACGCACACGCACCCAGCATGAGTTTTAAGCCGCCGGGTCTGGGACTCAAACCGCGGTCGACTACGTGGGAATCCAGCGACATAGCCATTACGCTAACTTCTGGTCCCCACGTGTTTATGTTTTAATGCCAGAGGGTCCACGTATGTGAATGAGAGAGAGGGAGCGTGGACGAGAGAGGAAGCACTCCCGGGTGGGCCTGCTCATGCCACCATCCTTGTTCCTGCACACATATGTACCGACGTGTGAGCTGCCAGGGCTGGGACTTGAACCCTGGCCAGCCACATGTGATCCAGCCTCGTCTGCGCAGTACTAACTGCTATGGGGCCTGTATGTTTCGGCACGCATACCGTCCTGCACCCCATAATGACATTCCAGGCGCAGCAGAATGCACGTACAGTGGTCTCATAAGGTGGTAGGTTGAGTGTCCCCACACTGTAAATGCAAAACCTGAAATGCTGCAAAATCTGAAACTTTTTTCGGTGCCGACATGATGCCACAATTGGAAAATGATCTGATCTCAGGTGACAGGTCTTGGCCAAAACAAAAGATTGTATTGAACGACTGTCAGGCTATGTGGATAAGTGTGTAGGAAAAAAACATCTCATGTTCGTACTTGGGGGTACCATCCCCAAGAGATAGCTCTTGAATATGCAGATGTTTCAAAGTCTGGAAAAATCCTGAAACACGTCTGGCCCTGAGTGTTGGATAAAGGATACTCACTCGTGACGAAAGGCTGTACCACATGGACGAGGCGTGCAGGAGGCAATGCCTTATACGTTTGTCCATTGCTCCCTGACGTCTGTGTGATGACAAAATCCTCTAAGGATGCGTTGTCAGGGGCACATCTCTGTCATTAAACGAAGCGGGACTGTGTTTATAATTTAAGGTAGAAACTCTGTATAGTTCAGGTGTCCGCCTGTGTGCTACGAACGCTCTATAAAGAAACCCTTCCTGAAAGGATTGAGGCTTGACTCAAAAACCCTTCTTGTTTTTTGGGTCAAGTCTCTGCAACCTGACAGCTCCGGGCAGCGGGAGTCACCGTGGAGGGTGATCTTTCGTGCTGTCCATCACCGACACATTTAATGCTCTATCTGCAGACGCCGAAGTCAAAGACCTGCTGTCGGATGATAACTCGGAAGGCCTTACTTTGTTGGATTTGTTGAGCTTCACCTATCAAGTGGCCCGAGGCATGGAGTTTTTGGCTTCAAAAAATGTAAGTTAAAGGAACAAAGACCTCTTTAGACCCAGCCACAGATCAGAGCATGGAGGGGGGCATGGAAGGAGCTGAGGTGGACCTTGGACAGCCCAGTAACAACGGCAGCTTCTCACTTCCATGCTTCTTCTCTTCCCCTGAGCAGGGCAGGGACCTTCCCCTCTCTTGGGGTGTTTGGAGAGAGAGCCAGAGGGGAGGCAAGCTCCTTATGCCAGGACGGACCTCTGAGATGTGCTGGGGGGCTCCGGTCACTGCCCTGAGCTGCCAGTCTTGCTGCAGTGATGGATCGACCCCGAGTCATTTCTCTTGTCCACGCAGTGCGTCCACCGGGACCTGGCTGCTCGCAATGTTCTCCTGGCTCAAGGAAAAATTGTGAAGATCTGTGACTTCGGCCTGGCCAGGGATATCATGCACGATTCCAACTACGTGTCGAAAGGCAGCGTACGTACTCCGCCCGGCCCGGCGCTCGTGCCTCCTCACTTTCATCTCTGAAGTCGGGTGTTGCTTCCACCCCCCCCCCCCCCCTGGCGTCCATGTTTTCACGTGCAGTCCGTGAGATGGGACCGGGGGGGTCAGTGTGAAAAGCACAGGCCCTGCGGCCAGACGGCCTGGGTGTGGGTACAGCCCCACTGCTTGCTAGATTGGGACTTGGGCGAGTTACCTGACCACCCTGTACCTCGGTTTCCTGCTCTGCGGCAGATACCCACCTGCTGAGTCAGTGAAGTGAGGCTTAGTCAGCGAATTCCTGTAAAGCACTTGGTTCTAGAAGCCCCCAAAAATGTTGGCTCTGCAGCGTCAACTGCACTGGTGCACCTACAGGCGGTCCTTTCCAAGGACAGCGTGTCTAGCTTTTAAGCTTTCATCAGATCTGCAGACAGCGCCTGTGACCCTCAGCGTGTTAAGGCCGTCCGAGTTAATGTGTCTTGGAGGCAGGTTCCTTAAACACACTCATTCTGTTGTGCACCTGATCCACCCCGAAGCGGGCAAGATCGCGTGGTGTACGCTGCCTCTGCGGGGCAGTTCTACACGGCTGAGAGCTGGAGACTGTCACACCACCTGTAGAAGGGCCTGGCTGGTTTCTTTGTGCTACCGTGCTCACGGGGCTGTGACCTCAGCCAAGGCCTCGCCCTACACAGTCCAGTCACCTTGGATAGAGGACTGGACTTGGGCGGACGGACGTCCCCCCTGCTCACAGAGATGCATGTGTGTGAGTGCTCGTCTTCGAGGGCTGGAGGGCGCCACTCCGGCGGCTTTGTGTGCTTGCCTCTGAGAAATATTTCCAGCAGAGCTTGGGCCAGCTTCACCAAAGGGCTGCGAAATTCGTCTTAATGTACGACTGTTGGTTTTTCTGTTTTAATTGTTTGCTCTAGGGCATGTATACTCGCTAGAGACAGAGACAGAGAGAGGGAAAATGAGAAATCACCAGAGGGGGATGGCCACACCACAGTCCCTTCTCCTCCTCCTCCTCTCAGGAGTTTAGGCATGCATTCGCATGTGCCTGGCGTGTGTTTCAAGCTGCTGGGTCCAGGACTCTGTGCAGTTAGCAGGATCCGGCTACCTGAACCTCCCTACCACCTGCTGGCCCCAGTGTCCGACTATTTGTCTTATAGTTGTAGAAAGTCACTATTTATTTCTTACACTTCAAAAACTGTATTCAGCTTATAGATCATGGAGTCTGTTCTTAATTTTGTCCCTAGGGATTTTTGAAAATAAGGCCTTGACAGGCCCATTCAGGGCTCACACTTTTTGGGTAGCAATCCAGGGATGGACGCTTCTGGGTGTTTCTCCTTTGGAGGGCACAGGAAGCATTGGCCAGCTACTGAGCACCAGAGAGAACCCAGAGACCTGAACACACATGGGGGCGCTTGTGGGCAGGGCGCTTGGTGTGGGTTACTCTCGTTTGGGAGGACCCCTGCCCCTCTCTGCTGCTGCGGACGGTGATGGCACAGCCCAGTTTAATCGCCTCCTCCCTCCCCGCAGACCTTCCTGCCTGTGAAGTGGATGGCTCCGGAGAGCATCTTCGACAACCTCTACACCACGCTGAGCGACGTCTGGTCCTACGGCATCCTGCTCTGGGAGATCTTCTCCCTCGGTAGGGGTCCGATGCCGTCACTGTGCAGCCTGCTCTGGAGCAGATGCGCTTCCCAGCCCCAGGGAGCATGGCCTTCTACTGTGCATCAAGCGTGCTCTGGGTGCCTCCCACCGCACTGGGGCCCTAACCATGTCCGCTATGGGTCCATGCAGGCTGAGGCAGGGCTGCAGGGGCAGCCCCCTCACCCTGGTTTCTGCCTTCCTCTCCTTTGGGCTGTGTTAAGGACATTTCTCCTCCCAGAAGTGCTCCTGGTGGCATCTGCTCGCTGCTGCTCTTCCGATGCAGACTCGGAGTTAAATGGGCTCGTGGGGGGAGCTGCCCTTTCCTCAGCTGACAGTGACTGATGCTCAGGGGAAAGGGCAGGGGCCAGGCTGCCTTCCTGGCCACCTTCTGGAGGAGAGAGCCCCCCCAGGTGTGCAGCTGGCTAGTCACCAGGTGCTGAACAATCCAGGTACTCCATGCTGCCGGGTGAGGGCCCCAGAGGAAGCCGGGTCATGGCCAGTCTCTGGATGGTTCACCTGAGGAGATCAGGGCCCACACCTAGGGATGGCCTGTGTGGTTCTGGCTTTAAATTGTGTTGGGTGGTCGGGAAAGTCACGATGCATTTTTGCACAGAAAAATACGTCATGACTTTTCCTGATGGCCTAAGAGTTTGAGTCCAGAAGGAGAAAGGCGAAAAAGAACGATTTATGTCATTATTATTGTCATCATTTTTATTTGTTATAGGGCACATACACTCACCGAGGACAGACAGAATAAAAGAAAAGGAAAGCGAGACAGCTGGCCACCAGGTTCAGGACTCAAACCGAGGAAGGCCGTGTGGGAGTCTGGGGCCTTAACTACCACACCGCCTGCTGGCTTCTCCCTCTCTCTCTCTTTAAAGTCTCTTTCTTTCATGAGAGAGAGACAGACACAAAGACACACACAAAGACACGGGGACAGCACCCCCAGCAGGGCCCTCACGCTGTATCCATCCCATTCTCAGCTGGTCTGCATCACGAACTTCCGGGCATGTCTGGGACACGAACCCAGCACCTTTCTCACATGAGTCTCGTGCGCCGTTGCCACACCATTGGCTCCAGCACTTTTTCTAAGGATGTAGGAGTTTTGACTAAAGTGCTTGGACTTAACCAGCTTAGAGCGGTAGCTACATTTAAAATTCAAGCAGGACTTGGAAGTCAAGGGCGATCACTCTTACTTTCCTTGAAGGAGCGAGAGCGGCAGGACTTCCGGGTGGCCTATTCCCAGGACCGTGGCGGTGCTCTGTCGCCCCCTGTGCTCAGCAGTGCTCTGCACGGCTGCTGACCTTCGCTGTCTTCTTTGGCTTGCAGGTGGCACGCCCTACCCTGGCATGATGGTGGATTCTACTTTCTACAATAAGATCAAGAGTGGGTACCGGATGGCCAAGCCCGACCATGCCACCAGTGAAGTGTGAGCCCTCCCTCATCCTGGGGGCCTGCCCGTGTGCTGGTGGGGCTGTGGGGCAGGGATGCCCTGACACTCCGCCCGCGCCCACTCTCTGTTCTGGGCCTCTCTAGCTACGAGATCATGGTCAAGTGCTGGAACAGTGAGCCAGAGAAGAGACCCTCCTTCTACCACCTGAGCGAGATGGTGGAGAACCTGCTGCCCGGACAGTATAAAAAGGTTCGTGTGAGTCTGTTAAGACTGTGGGAAGGAATGGGCGAAGGGAGGCGGGATTAGGTACATTGTTGAACAGTGCTGTTCAACACAGGTTTTTTTTTTTTTTTTTTTTTTTTTTTGAGAGATTTTTGTTATAGGGGGCCTGCGCTCGTCACACGGAGAGAGACAGAAAGCAAGAAATCACCTCCTCCCGGGGAGAGGATGGCCACGCCTCAAACCCTTCTCCTTCACTCTTCTCTTGGGATTTTGGGGCATGCACGCACATGTGCTTGGCGTGAGTTTTAAGCCACCGGGTCCAGGACTCAAACTGCATTCAGTTATGTGGGAGTCCAGCGATATAACCATTACACCATCTGGTCCCAAGGGTTTTTTTTTTTTTTTAATTTACCATAGAGCACATGTGCCTGCCAGAGAGAGAGAGAGAGACAGAGCGAGAGAGGGGTGTGAGACATCACATCCCCAGGGGGATGGCCATGTCATAATCTCTTGGGATTCTGGGCACGCATGCACACACACAGCGTGTTTTTCATGCTGCCAGATCTGGGACTCGAACCAGGCAGTCGGCCATGTGGCATCTAGCTGTCTTAACCACTATGGCATTGGTTGGCCCCAACACCTAAGAGAACATTTTCAAAGGAGGGTAAAGGCCGTGTGAGCCAAGGCCTTGGTGGCGTGCTCCACGGGTCCCTGGTAGCGATGATGAATGAAAGTCCCCCCCTTCCCGCAGGGCCCCGCTTCATCTGAAGTGTGCAACACCTGTAAGCACTTGATTCTCCAGGCGTCTGAGCATCCGAAGCTACTGTGCAGTGAGCCAACTCAGGGCATGCACGGCCGTTAGATCCCTAATTTGAATGCACTTAAATCCACGTGAAATTGGCTCTTACCGGCTGACTGGAGCGAGCAACCCCAGCTGTTATCTGTGGCTCCAGCTGGGTTGTGTGGAATAGGAAGCATTGTTCAGAGGAACACATGTAATTTCATGGGATCGAGCAGGAAATGTAAATGAGTGAGACGACTTTCTACGGTGGCTCTGATGAGGAAACCCGGGTGACCTTGCATAATAAACCCAGTGTCTTAGATTCGGGCTGGTCGCGGTGTTGACTTTTCACACTTGCTGTGTCTCCTCGTCCTCCTCAAGGAGGAGGTTGTGCTCTGAACTGGAAGAGTTACGTTTGCTCCTTAGTGAGGCGGAGGGGAGGCTGCAGGAGACAAGCGTGGGTCAGTCAAAGGTGCTGTGGTTGGCGGAGGTGTGTTGGGGGACACACCGAGACTACAGTTGAATACGGGGACTCCCCTGTCAATGGCTGGACTTCCCCACGCTTACGGATTGGGAAGGCTTTGGGTACTGTGCACCCAGTGTAGGCTCCGGTCACTCCTGTGTACCCATCCAAACCCTGGAGAGCTGGTGGCGTGGGGACAGCAGGGTCATACCCGTGCTGCATGGAGGTGGGGGCACATGGTCATAGCTGCTGATGTGGAGAAGGGGTCTTGGTGTCTAAGACCCACCACTAGAAGCTGTTTTTGTTTGTTTGTTTGTTTGTTTTGGCATAGGGCAAAACAAAGATGTGGGGGGAGTGAGACATCATTCCTTGGGGGGATAGCTACACCGCAATCTCTCTCCTTCACTCTCTGGAGATTCTGGGCATGCATATACACGTGCCCAGTGTGTTTTTCAAACTGCCAGATCTGGGACTCAAACCATACAGTCAGTCATCTGGGATCCAGCTGCCCCAGCCATTATGACACCTGCTGGCCCTAGCAGTTGTTTTTCATTGGTGGTCCTTTCTTCCTGCCTCACTTCCCTGAGGTAGTTGAGGTACAGCCTCTCCTTAAGTTATCTAAATCTCATATCTGTTAGGTACTTTTGGACCACACAAGTGGACTTCAAAAAGTTTGTGGGAAAATACAGTTAAAGTCTTGAGTTTATTCTGGTGCAAAAAGCTTCAAAATTCATACATAGCTTTTTCTTAACACACTTTTCTTTCTTTCTTTCTTTCTTTTTTTTTTTTGGAGGTGTGTTTGCCAGAAAGACAGAGAGAGACAGAGACAGAGAGCGAGAAATCACCCCCCATGGGGGATGGCCATGCTGCAAGCTCTTCTCCATTCTTCTCTCGGGATCTTGGGCATGCATTGCACACACACCAGTGTGAGTTTAAGCTGCTGGGTCCGGGACTCGAACTGTGGTTGACTTCATGGGAGTCTAGTAACATAGCCATTACGCCAACTGCTGGTCCCCCCAACACACATTTTTTGTGAGCTTTTTGAAGACCCCTGAATACAAGGAAATAATCATAAATTCTGAGTGTCCATATTCACATTTGCAGTTCCATTAATGACACTTGATTAGGGACCAGCAGATGGTGTAACAGTTAGGTCACTGGACTCCCACGTAGTTGACTGCAGTTCAAGTCCTGGACCTGGTGACTTAAAACTCACGCTAGGTGTGTGTGTGTGCATGCCCAAGATCCCGAGAGGAGAATGGAGGAGAAGGGATTGTGGCATGGTCATCCCCCCGAGGGGTGATTTTTTGCTTTCTGTCTCTCTGTCTCTGTCTGTCTCTCTGGCAAGTGGACGCGCCCTATAGCAAAAATCTCTCTTAAAAAAAAAAAATAACACTTGATAAATATGTTAAATCAATGTTTCCAGAGTTATGAAAAAATTCACCTGGACTTCCTGAAGAGCGACCATCCGGCCGTGGCGCGCATGCGTGTGGACTTGGACCACACCTACATCGGCGTCACCTACAAAAACGAGGAGGACAAGCTGAAGGACTGGGAGGGGGGCCTGGACGAGCAGAGGCTGAGCGCAGACAGCGGCTACATCATCCCTCTGCCGGACCTCGACCCGGTGCCCGAGGAGGAAGACCTGGGCAAGAGGAACCGACACAGGTGAGCAGGGGAGCCCAGCCGGTGCCTTCTCCCCTGCCCAGGCCCGGGACCACGCTCTCCCCGGACTGCTCTCCTGGGAGGCCAGTCTGTAGGAGACAAGCTGTGGGATACCGGGCGTGCAAGTCATTCTGAAAAGAGCTTCCCCAGGTGGATGTAATGTGTCTCCTGGGGCTGGGGCAGGGCTGTGTGGTGGGGGGCCTTCTCTGGAGACACCCTGACCTAAGTCCTCAGGAAATCTGATGGAGCCGATGCAGGGCCAGCGTCCCTGAGATAACATCAGGCTGTGCCGCTGCCATCCTCAGTCACTGAGTGGAAGTTGAAAGGCGATGACTGAGTTATTAGATGCTACATCAGTGGCTCCTAATCCCAGCTGCATGATGGGTCACTAGGAGATTTTTTTTTTTTTTTGAAAGGTTTTCGCTATAGGGCATGTGCGCTCGCCAGACAGAGAGAGACAGAGAGACAGAAAGCGAGAAATCCCCCCCCCCCCGGGGGGGATGGCCACGCCGCAATCCCTTCTCCTCCATTCTCCTCTCGGGATCTTGGGCACGCACGCACATGCGCCCGGCGTGAGTTTTAAGCCACCGGGTCCGGGACGTGAACTGCGGTCGACTACGTGGGAGTCCAGCGACATAAGCCATTACGCTAACTGCTGGTTCCCCACCAGGAGATTTTAAAATGACTGACATATGAGGATCAGCAGGTGGCGTGGTAGTTAAGGCACTGGGTAGTTAAGACACGGGGGAGCCATGGTCGACTGTGGTTCAAGTCCGAGACGTAGCAGCTTTCTTTCTCACTTTCTCTCTTTCTTTTTCTCTGGTGAGTACACGTGCCCTATAGTAAAGTAAAAAATAACAGCAATGATAAGTTAAATAAATAATTATTTTTAAAAATGAACAAACAAAAAAACTACTGACATATGGCCTCACCCAGCCCCGCCAGTGAGGCCCTCTGGCTGAGTTGGTGTGTCCTTTTCAGACTTGGTGTTTTGGCAGACTTGGAACGTGTGCGCAGTGCGCGTACTGCAGCGAACGTTCAGGGCTCTGTTATCTGACTTCAATGTCTGTGTCCTCATGGCCGGTCTGACTGCATGCTCAGCCATCCTTCCTCCACCTCAGCTCCCTCTAGGTATCTGGCAGCCAGTTCTAGATATACCATTTTTTGTTGGTTTGTTATAGGGCCTGTGAGCTCCTGGAGAGAGAGAGAAAGAAGGAAAGTGAGAGAGCACCCCCAGGATGGATGGCCATGCCACCATCCGTTCTCCTCAATTCTCCTCTTGCAATGTTGGACATGCGCACATATGCACCTAGCATGATTTTCAAGCCATCAGGTCTAGGACTTTACCTGCCCAGTTGGCCATGTGGGATCCAGCTGCCTTAACCATCATGCCACCGACTGGCCCCTAGATGCTCCATATCATCCATAAATATTCCAGTATGGCTCTCTAAGAGATGAGGGCTCTATTTAAAAAAGAAATTACAGGGACCAGTGAGTGGCATAGTGGTTGAGGCGCTGGACTCACACATGGCTGACTGTGGTTTGATTTCCAGACCCAGAGGCTTGAGACTCACACTGGGCACAGGTAGGTTCATGTCCAAAATCCCGAGAGGAGAATGGAAGTCAGGATTGCAGCGTGGCCATTTCCCCCGGGGATGATTTCTCGCTTCCTCTGTCTCTCTGGCAAGCACAGAACCCTATAGCAAAAATCTCCCTTAAAAAAAAAAATTACAGTTAACTAAAATTTAAAAACCCCCACAATGTCATTATCTCATTCCAAAAATGGACAATAAGTTATCGAGAGCATCAGATATACAGGCAGAGTTCAAATTTCCCTGATTCTCCCACAGATATTACTGTACATCTAGTTTGTTCTTTTGAAAACCAAGTACATGTCACATGTGTTTGGTTGCCACGTCTCTCTGAGTTTGCTTGCTTCTTTCTGCTTCTTCACCTGTTACTTGAGAAGAAACCAGCTTGCCTGGGTTCCACACTCAGAACTTTGCTCATTACATCCCTGAAGTGTCTTCATCATGTGTTTTGGTCTCCTGTATTTGTTGTAAACTGGTAGTCTAGAGGCTTGCTAATTTTTTTTTAAGAATTATTTTATTTTACTTTATTATTATCATTATTATTATTGAATTTGACCAGAGAGAGATGGAGAGAGAAGGAAAGCAAGAAAGCCAGCCACCAGGTCTAGAACTCGAACCATGGTCAGCCATGTGGTGAGTCCAGGGTCTCTAACCATCACACCACCTGTCGGCCTCAGAGGCTTCATTGTTTTTAATCACCAGAGGGTACGTGCCCTAACCAGACACGGAGAGGCAGAGAGAAAGGGAGAGGGAGAAGGCATTTTCCCCGTAGGGTGTGGTCACACTGCCATCCCTTCTCCTTAATTTCTCCATCCTGTCGGATTTTGAACACGCAGGCACACATGCCTGGCATGTTTTTTTGTTTGTTTGTTTGTGTTTTTTTTGAGAGGCTTTTGCTATAGGGTGCGTGCGCTTGCCAGCCAGACAGAGACAGACAGAGAGACAGAAAGCGAGAAATCACCCCCCGGGGGGGATGGCCACGCCGCAATCCCTTCTCCTCCATTCTCCTCTTGGGATCTTGGGCATGCACACACATGCGCCCGGCGTGAGTTTAAGCCACCGGGTCCGGGACTTGAACCACGGTCGACTACATGGGAGTCCAGCGACATAGCCATTATGCTAACTGCTGGTCCCAATGCCTGGTATGTTTTTAAGGATTCAAACTGAGTCCAGCCATGTAGGATCCAGCTACCTTAACCACTCTGCGACGAGGCCAGCCCTAGAGGCTTGATTTGACTCAGGTTAGATTTCTGACAAGGGTCCTCCTACGATGGTACTGTGTATCTTCCATCAAGAGGCGCACTCTGTCCGGTCGTTGGTCTTTTGTGACATTAGTGAGTGTTCGTTACCAGTGTGATGCTGATTCTCCGAGGACTGAGAACCACAGGCTCACGTAGTCCAGTTAGAGAAAACCATCCGCGATTCCCCACCCTATCTGCATGGCCCTTGCACAAAGGCAGGAGACGGTGATGGTGGGGGCTCTGGTTCATGGTTCAAGTTGCTCACGAGTAGCTTCTTCCCTTCCCTCTTCACTCAGGACGTGCTTGCCCTTCTTCGCTCTATCAGTTAAATGCATGCAATTATTTAGGACAAAGTGCTACGGCGTGTTATTTTGGTGCTTTCTGACTGTGACCCCTCTTCACCCATGTGAGCACGGGTATAGACCGCCCTTGCATATACCTTGGGTAATGTACAAGGGACTGGGTTTTGTGTTGGAATGTGTTAGGAGATTCGGAAATGGGGCACACTGGGCTGCCTGTTTGACTTAGCTTTCTAATTGTGCCTTGCTTGGGCCCATTTTACAGTGTGTTTGAATTCCTTCAGCAAACAGTATTATTCGAAGTTTTGGGGGTGGGTAGTGGAACTTCAGGGGGCTGAGGGAAGGTTGAGGAGTGGGTCTAGATTCTCTCCATCTTCTCTCCCTTGGGTTGCTTTGTGTTTGGGGGGGCTCTGAATGAGACTTCAGAGGGTTCTGCTTCTGATTAAAGTTAGAAAGTCACATTGGCATACGTGTTACAAGAAAGGCGCCCACACGTCTTCTCGGGGTGTCCTTGGTTGGGCTGCAGAATTAGATGCATATTCCACAAAAGAACAGTTCTAGTTGGTGGGTGGTGTTATATTTGATAATTAGAGCTTCCGCAAGGGCTCTAATTTGATCTTAGAATTTGATTTTAGGATCACACAAAATAGGTACCCAATAGCTACCCTATGTCAGGCCCTTTTCAAATTCAGAGAGAGAGAGAAAGAGAGAGGGAGAGAAAGTGCCCCCTGTGGGACCTAGTCATACCACAGTTTCTTCCTCTCCATTTCCCCGTCCCATCCGCATGCGCAAACATGCACCCTGTGTGTTTTCAAGCACCAGGGCTGGGATTCGAACCACAGCCAGCCATGTGGGATCCGGCTTTCTCCACACAGCACTTAACCACTGTGCTACAGTGTGGGCCCAGTGGTCTCACCATTTTATTGGCATAGAAATAAGTTCAGATTCAGTAACTGGTGTGAGGTCCATTCCAGAACAAAGGGTTTTGACTGCAGAATCCCTTCTCTCAGCCAATACTGAGTAAAGATCCCACACCGGGGCCTGCGGGCCTACGGGACCTCGGATGTAGAGAGCAGGGGCTGGAGGAGGTTTCAGGTGAGGGAGCAAAGTTGTGAGGGCAGTCTGGACCCTTAGGAGGTTTTGGGAAGAGCAGGAGGGTGGCTGCTGCAGTTTGCAGCTGATTTAATTAATTTTCTTTCCCTGGGCTTTTTTTGTTTGTTTGTTTATTACATTTTTTCTTTCTTTCCTTCCTTCCTTCCTTCCTTCCTTCCTTCCTTCCTTCCTTCCTTCCTTTCTTTCTTTCTTTTTCTTTCTTTCTTTCTTTCTTTCTTTCTTTCTTCTTTCTTCCTTTCCTTTCCTTTCCTTTCCTTTTTCTCTTCTCTTCCCTTCCCTTCCCTTCCCTTTCCTTCCCTTTTCTTTTTCCCTGGGCTTTTTTTTTTTGGAGAGGTTTTTGCTACAGGGCGCGTGCGCTCGCCAGACAGACAGAGAGAGACAGAGAGATAGAAAGCAGGAAATCACCCCCCAGGGGGGATGGCCACGCCACAATCCCTTCTCCTCCATTCTCCTCTCGGGATCTTGGGCACGCACGCACATGCGCCCGGCGTGAGTTTAAGCCGCCGGGTCCGGGACTCGAACCGCGGTCGACTACGTGGGAATCCAGCGACATAGCCATTACGCTAACTGCTGGTCCCATCCCTGGGCTTTTTGATCACAGATTTTCTCTTCCACTAGGATCGAGGAGGTAGAAGTTTTCCAGCTTGTTAGCAGTGTGGATGAAAAGCCTGGGAGAAAAGGAGAGCCGGAGTGCAGAGATGGCCGGCAGGCCCTGGCCTTCCATGTCCAGTGCAGTGTGAGCTGCTGCGGACACTGTTCTGTTCAGCCGCAGGATCAAACCACACTGGGCGCCTGTTGGAATGACAAAGACCTTGAGGGAGGAGCTCCTTTGCCTCTGGGAGGCCACTCTGAAATGCAGCTGCAATTTAATTAGTCTTTTCATGGCCCTTAACCTTTCCTTTTCTTTCTTTTTTTTTTTTTTTTTAAGAATTTTTTGCCATAGGGCATGTGCACTGGCTGGGGACAGAGAGAGACAGAAACAGTGAGGGAAGGTGAGAATCACTCCACCAGGGGGGATGGCCACACCACAATCCCTTCTCCCCCTTTCTCCTCTTGGGATCTTGGGCATATATACACATGTGCTGCACGTGATTTTCAAGTCACCGGGTCTGGGACTCAAACTGCTGTCAGCCACGTGGGAGTCCAGCGCTGGAACCACCACACCCCGTGCTGGCCTCAACCTTTCCTTTTCCTCCCTCTTCCAGCTCGCAGACGTCTGAAGAGAGTGCCATTGAGACAGGCTCCAGCAGCTCGACCTTCATCAAGAGGGAGGACGAGACCATTGAGGACATTGACGGGATGGACGACATTGGCATAGACTCCTCAGACCTGGTGGAGGACAGCTTCCTGTAATCGGAGGGCTCGGGGCGCCACCTCGGGACCCCTGGAAGAAAACCACTTTATTGCAATGCAAAGTCAAGAGGAGGACCTGGATGACATGTGGAGAGAAGTTCCCAGCCAAGGGCCTCAGGGAGCCTTTGCAGTAGGAATGCACGAGCTATCTTGAAGTGAACTTTCTAGCATTGCCTCTTGCAGTGCTTCGGAAGCCTCTCAGCGGTGGTGAAGTTTGGAGGGAGACGGACGAGGGGGAAAACGGGCCACGGAAGATGAACTTCATGTTTCCAAGGCATTGGTGAGATGTCGAAGTTCGCGACTTGTACTGCCATAACACTCCAGCATTGTGATGATATAAATAACTCTGACTAGGGATGCGTTTCGATTGGTGTGAACTGTCTTCTCCGGACTTCTAAAGAGACCACTCCATCCATCCATGTCCTTCCCTCCTGAAACCGGGTGTCAGCTGCTGCTGATGAGGTGTATGTAAAACCACTCTGAACCTTAAAAGGTACTGGGACTATAGCATTTTACTCTGTTTAGTGTTAAAGAGATAATGGATAATAATTAACCAACCTTTAATAGATACGGGTCATTTAGAAGCCCGACAGCTCATTTTTATATCGTAATCTACGTTTATAATAATACTACTGTTACCAGTAAAGCGAAATGTGTAATACGTAACATGATTTCCCTACAGAGAAAGCACAATTTAAAAAAAAAAACACACACACACACACACACACACACACAAAAACAAAACCTTTACTAGGTAGGTGCCAAGTTGGACAGTTTTGGACATTTATATTAAATAACATATGTCTCTCTATAAAATATTATAGCTCTAGTGGGTTAAATTTAGTCAAACATAGAGAACAAGGTAGAAGTAGTTTTGTCCCGAAAGTCAGACTTTTAATTGTGTACTAAATAGCTTCTCTAATCCGTTGTATTAAAAACACTTAACTGCCCTCTGATATAATGGGTTTAGAATCAAACTCCTAGATCCTAAATCTTCCCAGTATAAGAGCATAAGCCTGTGTCAAACTGGACTTCATGTTATTACTTCATGGAAAATGGAATCACTGGCAGTAAGGTTGGAGCTGCGGAGGCGACCGTGCCTGGGGTCACTTTGGATTCTAACGTACATATTTTTAAATCTCTGAACTTTTTTTTTTTTTTTTTTTTTTTTTGGGAGAGGTTTTTGCTATAGGGCGCATGCGCTCACCAGACAGAGAGAGAGACAGAGAGACAGAAAGCGAGAAATCACCCCCTGGGGGGATGGCCACGCTGCAATCCCTTCTCCTCCATTCTTCTCTCGGGATCTTGGGCACGCACGCACATGCGCCAGGCGTGAGTTTAAGCCACCGGGTCCGGGATTTGAACCGCGGTTGACTACATGGTAGTCCAGCACGACATAGCCATTACGTTAACTTCTGGTCCCTTAATCTATGAACTTTTAAAGTGCCATCAGGGTGTTCTGACTTCAGCCCACTTCTTTCATTTCTTACCCCAAAGAGAAAGAGCTAGAAACAGACTTAAAAGCGTGGTTTGGGAAGGCTTTGTTCAGTGTGTGAGCCTGATCCTCAGTTCCCAGCGTGTGGTCAGAAGCCCTTGATTTGGGTTTCCATCCCAGAGATTTTTGAATTATTCAGTCTGGGGAAACAGGAACCTGTATTTTTTATAAACTCCCTGACTGCTCTAATCAGCCAGTTTTCAGAAACACTGGCTTAGGTTACAGGAAGTTGCCATGGGGGAAAAAATACATATAATTTGAAATTTGGAGCTGGGCAGTTAGAAGTTAAGCATGCAGGAAGCCTACTATTTAAGTCCTTGGCTCCAGGTCGGTGACATTTAATGCCATGTATCTAGCAATTGCTACCCTTAATTTCACTTTCCAATCTTAGCTGGGGCTGAGAAAGCTCCATCTTGGTTTTGGCAAGCCTACCCAAAACAGAGACACTGCTTCCCATTGCATGGGGGAGCAGCCGTTCTCCCCTCGCCCCCTGAGGAATGGCATGTACGAAAATATGCCATGTTTCTTTATAACCAGGTCAATATTTTGGTTAAAAAAATGAAAAAGTTTTGCTGATATTTCGGGGTTGGATGGGAGGATGAATCGTCACATCCATCCAGACGTCAGGCGGGTGGCGTGCGCTCCTTGGCGGTCACAGCAGCGCGGCCTATTTACCCGCCCTGCCCGACCGCAGTCACCGCGCGTGCCGCCTCCAGGTGATGCTCTGGAAGACCGAGCAGGCTAACGAGGTGCCTGACGACCTGCTGTGTCATCTCCATGCAAGCCCCAACGTTCTTACCCACCTTTCTCCTAGTAAGTAGGAAGACTGAGCCAGACTGGCCAATTACGAACGAAAACCTGACTAGGCTCTGTCGAGCCAGTTAGACTTGAAGTACATGCGTGTTTCTAGAATCGCAGCTCACGCGTTGCTGATCACCCCCGCTCCCTGGAGTAGGCTGAGCTTGATGCTTTGCGTTTTGATGTTGACACTCGCTTGACGTCAGGAGATGAACGTTCTCTGGCCAGCGTTTTCCAGTCCTAAGCATTGCTCGCCCTGCGCCCCCCGCGCCCCCTCGCCCCTGACTTTGTATCTGACCGCCTTTTCAACATTTGCATTGTGTTTTCCGTGCGCCCGCCCCAGATGCGTTTCCTTTACGGCCTCCAGCAAAGCCCCAGAAGAAAACCCGCCAGTCTCCTGCCTTCTGTTTTGATGATGACAATCAGAGCTGGCCTGAGAAACATAATTGGTGACTTTCTAAATGATCAATCATGTCCTTACAATGTGGCCTGCCAATCTGTACAAAAGGGTCCTATTTCTGTGAAGAGGGACGGAAGATAAATGATGTTATACATCAATATGTACATATGTATTTCTGCGTAGACTGGAGAGTACCTGCCGAAACATTTATGACAAGCTGTATCACTGCCTTTGTTTATATTTTTTTAACTGTGATATTCCCCACAGGCACATTAACTGTTGCACTTTTGAATGTCCAAAATTTATATTTTAGAAATAATAAAGAGAAAAATACTTACGTCTTCCCAAAACAGTGGTGTGGTGAATGTGTGAGACCTAAGTTCACAGGGAGGGTCTACCGATACGAAATGTATTACAAATGCCCCGTTCGTGTTTTTGTTTTAAAACATGTAAATGAAAGCTCTTTATATTTCAATAAATGATATATATATATACACATATATATATATATAATTTAAAGGTACACTACAGTTCCAGTATCTTTGTTTGCAGTTTAATAACAATGACAACAATCTTGTTCAAGTTACTTTTTTTTTTTCCTGCTCTTGCCAGAGACAGAGAGAGGGAAAGTGAGAAATTGCCCCCAGCGGGGATGGCCACACTATAATCCCTTTTCCTCCATTCTCCTCTAGGGATTTTGAGCATGTGTGCGCATGGGCCTGGCATGTTTTTCAAGTCAGTGGGTCTGGGACTCAAACCACTGTGTGGGATCCCGCTGTCTGGATCATACCATACCACTGGCTGGCCCCTGTGCAAGTTACTTTTTATTCAAGTTAAATTATTTATTTATTTCATGAGTGTGTGTGAGAGAGAGAGAGAGAGGCAGAGAAACAACACCCCTAAGAGGGTCTTGGTGGCGCTCTCTCCCCCAGCTCCAGCCAGCACCCGATCTCGCAGGACTTGAACTGCAGTCGGCCCTGTGTAAATCCAACGATGTAACCATTGTGCCATCTGCTAGTCCCCAACTAGACCATTTCTTAGAGCAGCTTTAGGTTCACAGAGAAATTAAATGGAAGATAGAGATTTCGCACATACGCCCAACCCGCCCCATATCCTCCCTCAGCCTTCCCTTTAGCTGACATCCGGTACTGCTGACATCCCACGTTTTGCGGCGTCATTCATAGTCCTTAAAGGCTTTTTCCTTTTACTGTATTTCAGAGAGCATGTGAGAAGCATGTCGCTAGAACGCCCTCGTTTTTAACCTGCGTCACAGTATTGCCGTGTAGAACACGTGCCGTAATTCAGGCAGTCACATTCTCGTACAGCGGGTATTTCCGATTAGTTGCTGTTCCAGTGACTTCACGAGCACCCTCACAGACACCGTGTGCACGTGAGCGTTCATTCGCTAGGGCAGGTTCCCGTAAATGAACATGCTCTGCCCAGGGGCGTGCGGACATAAGTCACTCAGCGATCGCGGTCTTCAGAATAGCGTGGGAGAGCTGTGCCGTGTGTGTGAGAATGTGGGTTTGGTGTTCTGGAGCATGCTGAAGCGAGTGACGGATCAGGAATTTAAAAAAACGGTTCAAGTTGGACCAGGCAGGTGGTGCGATGGTTAAGGCGGCTGGATCCTACATGGCCCACAGCTCAGTTCGAGCCCCAGACCTGGCAGCTTGGAAATCACACTGAGTACGTGTGCGTGCGTGCCCCAAATCCCAAGAGAGAACGGAAGGGAAGGGATTGCGGCATGGCCGTCCCCCTGGTCTCTTTCTGCAGGTTGGATGTTGGCTTTACCACAGCTCCAGCCCCAGGAAGAAGACCGATGACTGGCACAATAACCCTGCTGATTCAAAATCGCCACTTGACGTGGCGTGGACACAGGTGCTCCACGTGTGCCTGGAGCCATCTTTGTGTCCTTGCTTTTATTTATTTATTAAGAATGATTAAGAATTATTCATTTATTTATTTAATACCATTTGTTATTATTAGTGCTTTTTTTATTTTTATTTTTAATTTATTTATTTATCTTTATCTTTTTTTTTTTTTTTTTTGAGAGGTTTTTTGCTATAGGGCGCGTGCGCTCGCCAGACAGACAGAGAGAGACAGAGAGACAGAAAGCGAGAAATAACCCCCCAGGGGGGATGGTCACGCCGCAATCCCTTCTCCTCCATTCTCCTCTCGGGATCTTGGGCACGCACACACACGCGCCCGGCGTGAGTTGTAAGCCACCGGGTCCGAGACGCGAACCGCGGTCGACTACGTGGGAGTCCAGCAACATAGCCATTACGCTAACTGCTGGTTCCCTATCTTTTTTTTTTTTTGAGAGGTTTTTGCTATAGGGCGTGTATGCTCACCAGACAGACAGAGAGAGACAGAGAGACAGAAAGCAGGAAATCACCCCCCCAGAGGGGGTGATTCGCCTCAATCCCTTCTCCTCTATTCTCCTCTCAGGATCTCAGGCACACACGCACACGCGCCCGACGTGAGTTTAAGCCACCGGGTCTGGGACTCGAACCGCGGTTGACTATGTGGGAGTCCAGCGACATAGCCATTACGCTAACTGCTGGTCCCTATTTATTTATTTTTATTTGACCAGAGAGAAACATAGAGAGAGAGAAATGGAAAGTGAGAAAGCAAGCTGCCAGGTCTGGGACTCGAACTGTAGTTGGCCATGTGGGAATCCAGTGCCTTTAACTACTATGTCACCTGCTGGCCCCGTCCTCTTTTTTTTTAAGAAGATTATTTTATTTTACTTTATTTATTTATTTATTTATTTATTTTTTGGAGAGGTTTTTTGCTATAGGGTGCGTGTGCTCGCCAGACAGACAGAGAGAGACATAGAGACAGAAAGCGAGAAATCACCCACCATTGGGGATGGTCATGCCGCAATCCCTTCTCCTCCATTCTCCTCTTGGGATCTTGGGCATGCACGCACACGCGCCTGGCGTGTTCTAAGCCACCGGGTCCGGGCTGTGAACCGCTGTCGACTACATGGGAGTCCAGCGACATAGCCATTACGCTAACTGCTGGTTCCCTATTTTACTTTATTTTTTATTATTTTCTAATTTGGCCAGAGAGCGACAGAGAGAGAAAGTGAGAAAGTGAGAAAGGAAACCACCAGGTCTGAGGCTTGAACCATGATTGGCCATCTGGGAGTCCAGTGCCTTTAACCACCAGGCCACCTGCTGACCCACCCTCCACCCCCATCCTCTTTTTTAAATGCATAATTCTATGTTTTTCTTTTAAATTTAAATTTATTTATTTACATTCATTTACTGTACATCATTACAGCATACAAAATGAGATTTTCCATCCAGAATACACTGTATATTGGGTCAATCAAGCACATCAACATACAAGTTATCAACAAATAATTTTCCATTTCTTGTTTCCTGTATACTTTGCTTTTTTCCCCCACCCTTGATTCCCTCTCTCTCACCCTCTGCCATCTCCCACCCTCCTCCCACGCTGTCTCTGGTATCCATGGGTGCTTCCCCGCCACATTTTATTGATTCACTAAAGATCTTTATGTTCATTCTACTCACTGAGGTTTATGTATAATTCTATCTTTTAATATAATGTAGACAACTCTGTCCGCTTTATTTAGTTATGATAAAATAAAAATGACTTTTCTCATGGACGGTTATTTCAGAGATCTTTTTGCATTTATTCTTACGATCATTTTTTTTGGAGAGGTTTTTGCTATAAGGCACATGCACTCACCAGAAAGACAGAGAGAGACAGAAAGACAGCAAGTGAGAAATCACCCCCCAGGGGGGATGGCCACGCCGCAATCCCTTCTCCTCCATTCTCCTCTCAGGATCTTGGGCACTCACGTACACGCGCCTGGGACTCGAACCGCAGTCGACTACATGGGAGTCCAGCGACATAGCCATTATGCTAACTGCTGGTCCCTCTTACAATCTTTTTTTTTTTTTTTTTTTTTTAAAGTTTACAATTTGTTTTGAGAGGCAGAGAAAGAGAGAGAGACAGGTACCCTCAACAGGGTCTTCAGGCCACAATCTACCCCCAGCCTCAGCCAGCCTGGTTTACGGACGTGTGGGCATGTGTTCGTGTGCCCAGCCTGCTCAGGGAGGTTCCAGGATATGAACCCAGGACCTTGCCCGTGCAGGTCCAGTTTTGTTACCCCTGTGCCGCCATCACTATTTTGATTCTCGCAATGGCAATGAAGCTATTTTATAGATGAGGAGACCAAGGTACTACTACAAGATAGATGACTTTTCTAAAACTCATATAACTGAGTAACGATAACACTGGGATTAGAATATTTGGAATACCGTTTACACCCCGGGACAAGCAAGAGATACTGTGCAAAGCTAGCGTTCACAAGGAAGTTGCTTTGATTCTTAGGCTATTTCAAAAGATAAACGATGGGGACCAGCAGTTAGCGTAATGGCTATGTTGCTGGACTCCCATGTAGTCGACCGTGGTTTGAGTCCTGGACCTGGTGGCTTAAACTCACACCGGGCGCATGTGCATGTGTGCCCAAGATCCTGAGAGGAGAATGGAGGAGAGGGGATTGCGGCGTGACCATACCCCCTGGGGGGTGATTTCTCACTTTCTGTCTCTCTGTCTCTCTCTGTCTGTCTGGCGAGTGCACGGGCCCTATGGCAAAAACCTCTCCAAAAAAAATAAATAAATAAACGATGGGCTGATCAACCTGTAGAACTATTCTATGTGTTTGTTATCAGACTAAGTTCTTTTCAGGCTAGAATGCAACCATTTAGTAATAAGTAATACAGTTTCATAGCCATGTGTTTCAGAAAAGGCAGCTCAGGAGAGTGGCTCAGAATGTTTGGATGCATCATCAGCTGGGCCATTTCCCCCAGGGTGACAGAACAGTAGAACTGCTTCATTATCTCTGACTCCAAGTACATGTAAGGGTTAAATTCAGCTGCACTGTTACAGCAAAATGATTATACTGCATTTATAGCAGACACATTCTTTTCACGGCACAATGAAAACATATGTGAAAATACATATGTGGCCTTGATTAGCATATTATAACACTCTGTTCCTCCCAGTTAGATAAACAGTGCCCGAGTCCTGAGGAATAATCAATGAGTTCTCCAAAATATATTCATCCGTGGGTAATGTTTCCATAGCCCACGTTTTAGTTTACATATAAAGCCATGGAGACGCCAAGGACACATGGTCTCTCATGGCAGGGGGAGCAGATTTGTTCTCTGTTTCTGGTTTCTAGGCTAATTGGAATTTTAAAAAGATTTGCCACATTATCCTGGCAGATGGTATTTTGCTTTATCATTATTCATGGGTATTAATGACTTCCCTCTGGAGCGTGTGTATCCTGTCTATTCTGAATTTCATTACATTTCATGCTGACGGCTCCAAACGGAA
This sequence comes from Tupaia tana, assembly GCA_026018925.1. NCBI lineage: Eukaryota > Metazoa > Chordata > Mammalia > Scandentia > Tupaiidae > Tupaia > Tupaia tana. The sequence goes on along the minus strand of JAKSZU010000017.1, from coordinate 48,187,608 downwards.
TCCGATCTAGGATTTTCTGTGTGGTGCCTGAGTTGCAGATTGTTCGATTGGTCCAAGTTTGGGACTCGATTAGAAATGAAATAACGCTTTGAAACGAAGACATTTTCTTTCTCAGCCCTGAGTACTCATCCCACTTCTCATGGAGCTGCTCTCCCCCAAGGTCGTGTGCAGGATCAGGTGTGTCCAAAGACAATTCCAGAGTGGATGTGTCTTTCATTAGCACAAGGTTATTAGACATCTTTTCTCCCAAGCAAGGAGGAGTTTGGTTTCCTAAATATAGAAAATGCATGAGAACGTGCAGCAATGATCCGGCCGCGGAAAGACAGTTTTACATTAATTCCCTCAACAAATATTTGTTAGAGAATAGCTGCCTCTTTGTTTAGCTGATTCTAAGATGCTTAAGCCTAAGCGAGGCAGCTGGCAGAGTTAACGCCACCCAGCTAATTACCTGACGGGAGCATCCTATCAGACAGAAGAAAATTGTGGTAGGTGGAGGCCACTGTTCCTCCTTAACAGAAAGCCAAAGGAGCGGGATACGGAGTAGGTTACTGGAGCCTTCTAATAGAACTCAAGCTTTTCTGCAAGCAGAGGACACAAAGGATCGCTGGAGGATTGGAGAATGGGGAGTTGAGACGGGGGTAGCCAGTGCTGGCGGTCTCACTTCCCGCAGTTTCTGTTTTTGCTTTGATTCTAGACACTTCCATAACCACCTTTTTATTTATCCCCTCAAACTTTCATTCCTCTATTTTTCTTTTTCTTTTCTTTCTTCATAATAGAGAGTGTGTGAGTGGCTGTGCATGCACGAGAGAGAGAGAGAGAGAGAGAGAGAGAGAGAGAGAGAGAGAGAAAGAGGATCACTCTCCAAAGGGTCTGGTTGTGCCGCCATTCTGCCTCCTCCAGCCCCCAGCTTGTGAGATCCTGGAGTAGCATGCCTACCTGGCATGTCTGGGGCAGACTGGGGTTTGGGTCTGGCTTCTCTCTCTTTCTTTTATTTTTATTTTAGTTTTGCCAGAGGATGTGTGCACTCACTGGACAGAGACAAAGAGAGAGAGGGAAAGTGAGAAAACAGCCCCATAGGGAATGGTCACAATCCCTCTCCTCCATGTCTCCCTCCTTTCGAGGTTTTGTGCATGTATACACATACCTGTTTTTCTTTTCTTTCCTTCTTTCTTTCTTTCTTTCTTTCTTTCTTTCTTTCTTTCTTTCTTTCTTTCTTTCTTTCTTTCTTTCTTTCTTTTCTTTCTTTCTTTCTTTCTTTCTTTCTTTCTTTCTTTCTTTCTTCTCTTTCTCTCTCTCTTTCTCTCTTTCTTTCTTTCTTCTTTTTTTTTTTTAGAGATTTAAATTTATTTACTTATTTAGTTAGTTAGTTATAGGGCACATGGGCTCGCCCGAGAGACAGAGAGACAGAAAGAGAGAATTCACCCCCAAGGATGGATGGTCATGCCCACAATCCCTTTTCCTCCAGTCTTTTCTTGGGATTTTGGGCATGCACACACATGTGCCAGTGTGAGTTTTAAGCTGCCAGATCTGGGACTCGAACCATGGTCAACTACGTGGGAGTCCAGCAGTGTAACCATCACACCATCAGCTGGTCCTCCTGATGTGTTTTGCGAGTCACTTGATTCAGGACTCAAACCCCACTGTTAGCCATGAGGGATCCAGTTGTCTTCACCACACCACCAGCTGGCTCAGATTTGACTTCTGTTAAGTAGCCCGTTAGGGCTGCCCTATGGAACCTGTCCCTATTCTTCTATTCGTCAACATTATGAGACCCTGGACACAAGTAGCATGCCTACCTGACTTTAGCTGGGCACTGTTTTAGGCCCTGAAATACATTAATATTACAGATCAGACCCCTGTGTCATGGACTGAGAGACGCTCTTGAGCAGAGGACACATTTGTTTGATGTGGAGTATCATACAGAGAATGACTCTGGGACAACAGTTGGTCAGGTTTGCTCACAGCTCATTATAGAGGGTTGGGGTTTCAAGCTAGGTGCAGTGGATTGTCTTGTAATCCCAACTACTTGGGAGGCTGAGGCAGGAGGTTTGTGAGTTCAAGCTCAACATGGGCAACACAGCGAGACCCTGTCTCTTAAAAGAACCAATAATACGAGGCAGAAGGTGGCGTGTTGGTTGGATAGCTGGACTCCCACATGGTCAACAGTGGTTTGAGTCCTAGACCTGCTGACCTAAAACTTGTGCTGGGTTCTTGTGAGTGCATGCCCAAAATCCCAGGAGGAGAATGGAGGGGTAAAGATAGTGGTGTGGCTGTTCCCCAATGAGAAAACGAGAAATTTCTCATTTCTCTTTCACTGTCTCTCTGTTTCTCTCTGGTAAGTGCACACACTCTATGGCAAAAACCTTAAAAAAAAGAAAAAAAAGAACCAACAACAAAACAACGGATTGAGGATTTCTAATAGTTTATAGTTTTAGTGTATTTATATATACTTTGTCAATTTATTTATGATATTCCATGTTTTTTAATCTTATTTTAAATGGTATTTTTTTTCCTCTTTAAACATTTTAATTGTTTTTGAGAGGTTTTTGCTATAGGGAGCGTGTACTCGCCAAAAAGACTGAGAGACACAGAGAGACAGAAAGCGAGATATCACTCCCTAGGGGGGATGGCCATGCCACAATCCCTTCTCCTCCATTCTTCTCTCGAAATCTTGGGCATGCATGCATATGCGCCTGGTGTGAGTTTAAGTCACTGAGTCCGGTACTCAAACCACGGTCGACTACATGGGAATCCAGTAACAGCCATTACACTAACTGCTGGTCCCCAACATTTGAATTTTTATATTTTTTATTTACATTTAACTGTTTCATATGATTTTTTAAAAATAATCAAATCAAAGTATTAGTATATTTATCATTGTTAACAAAGAATATTATGTTATATTGTGCACTGTCAATTTTTGTTACACTATAAATGGGACTTTTTATTTTTCAAAATTATTATTATTTTATACATTCAATAACATATACATCATTTAGCTTGTAAAGAGAATTTACCCAACATGAAATACAGCTCAGACCAATCCAGTTGAGAATACTGTTTATGTTATCATCAACAGATAGTAAACTATTTCTGTGTCCTACGAATGTCTTACCTGTCCATTTTTTCTCCCTAATTTCCTTCTCTATACTCTTCCCCTCTCCCACCTGCCTTCCACACTGTTTCCAGTGTTCATAATTATTTTCAGTGCTTTTATGGCCTCCAATCTTTTAGTCTCTGTCATAGAGTATGGACACTCTATGATATATGGCATATGGTTAAGTGGAGACATACAATGTCTCTCTTAGCCTGACTCGTGTCCCTTAGCAACAAGTCTTCCATACTCATCCGCTTTCTATCAAATGCCAGGGTCTTGTTGTTTTGTATGGGTGAATCATATCCCATCGAGTATATGTGCCACACTTTTACAATCTATTCATCTGTTCATGGACATTTAGGTTGGTTCCATGTCTTAGCACTCATGAATAATGCCACAATAAACAGATGTGCAAGCACTTTTCCGACTATAAATGGTATTTTTTCAATGTCTATTTGTTTCTAGTTTATAGTAATGTATTTGATCTCATATTTTGAAACTTTGAATATTCTGTAGGTTTTTTTTTTTTTTTACATGATATTATCTGTAAGTAGGACTATTTTACTTTTTCCTTCCAGATGCAGATGCCTGTCATTTCTTCTACCTTATTGCACTGACCCAGAACTCTAGGACAAAGCTGAATGAAAATGGTGACAGCCACATCCTTCTGGGTTCCTGATGTTAGGTGGATAGTATCCAGTCTTCCACCAATGAGTATGATGTTAGCTGTAGGCTTTTCCATAGATAGCCTCTATCAGGTTAAGAAGTGTCTTTATATTATTTGTTTGGTGACGGTTTTTATCTGGAATTGATGTTGGATTCTGCAAAAAGCTTTTTTCTGCATCTGTTGAGATTATTGTATAGTTCCCTACCTTCCTTCATTTATTTTTCTTTCTTCTTTCCTTCTCTTCTTCCTCTCTTTCTTTCTCTTTTTCTTTCTTTTTTCTTTCTCTCTTTTTTCTTCCTTTCTCTTTTTCTTTCTTTTTTCTTTCTCTCTTTTTTCTTCCTTTCTTTTTTTCTTTCTTTCTTCTTTCTCTCCTCTTTCTTTTTTTCTTCTTTCATTTTCTTTCCTTTCTTTTTTCTCTTGTTAATATGGTGAATTATATTTATGATTTCCAAATGCTAAAACTATCTTGCATTACTAAGTTAAAATTGTTCTAGTTGTGATTTATTATCCTTTTTCTATATTTCTGGATTCAATTTACTAATATTCTGTTAAGAAATTTTAAATCTATGTGTATGATTGATACTGACCTGAAGTTTTCAACTCTTGTCATGTTTTTGCCTTCATTTGGTGTTAAGGTAAAAATAGCATCACAGGCTGCATTGGGAAGTGTTTCCCTGTCTTCTACTTTCTGAATTTATATTATTTCTTTCTTAAATGTTTGACATAATTTACCAGAGTCTACATGGGGTTGGAAGTTTTTTTGTTGGAAGATGACAAACTACTACATTTCTTTACTAGATATAGGTTTATTCAGGATATGTATATAATTTTCAGTAAGATTGGGCAGTTTCTATTTTTAAAGAAATTTGTCCATTTCATTAAAGTTATTGAGTTTACTAACTTGAAATCATTGGTAGCATTCCCTTGTTATTCTTTAATATTATAGGATCTGCAGTGTTGTCACCTCATTATTCATAATATTGATAACTTGTGTGCTCTCCCTCTCTCTCTTTTTTGAGATTTTTGCTATAGGGAGAGACAAAGAGAGACAGAAAGTAAGAAATCACTCCCTCCCCCCTAGGGGTGGATGGCCAAGTCACAATCCATTCTCCTTCAGTCTCCTCTCAGGATTTTGGGCACACATGCACATGCGCCTGGTGTGAGTTTCAAATTACTGGATCTGGGATTCAAACTATGGTGACTATGTGGGAGTCTGGTGCTTCAACCACCACGCTGTCTGCTGGCTCCTCTTTTTTTAGTTGATGTTTTTGACTAGAATTTTATCAATTTTCATAAACGTTTTAAGTAGTTAGCTTTTGGTTTCACTGTTTGTCTATTTCCTGTTATTTGTCCCATTTCTATTTTAATGGTTTCTACTCTCTATTACTTATTTTCTTCTGTTTAGTTTAAATTTGTTCTCCTTTTTTCTTAGTTTCTTAAGGTAGAAGTTTAGATAATTTATTTGAGATCATACTTCTTTCTTTCTCTTTCTCTCTTTTACTTTTTCTTTTTCTTTCTCTGTTTTCCCCATTGTCAGAGGGTGTGTGTATTTGCTGGAGAAAGACAGGAAGAGAAAGAGAGAAAAGCATTCACCCAGTGGGGCATGATCATGTAATCCTTTCTCCTTCATCTCTCCATCCTGTTGGAATTTGGGATAACATGCACATGGATTTGGCACATTTTTCAAGTCACTGGGGCCAGGATTTGAACCACGGTCAGTCATGCGCAATCAGGCTCAATCACTCGGCTATGTGGTCAGAGCAAGACCATAATTCTTTCCAATATAAGGATTTAATGCCATAGGTTTCCTTTTAAGCATTATTTTAGCTGTATCTTACAAATTTTGATGAAATGCAGTATAAGTAATTTAAAGTATTATTACAATACAGAGAAAAGAGCCTTTAATCGGACTAAGGATAAGTTGAGAGAAACATTTGAGCTGGGCTTTAAAGAATTCTTTTTCCAAGCAGAGAAGAAGGTAAGAACATTCTAAGCCAAAAGAACAATAAGCCAAGATTCATTACATGTCATTTCCCTTCTGAAATGTGCTCATAAATATTTAGTAACTGTAAACTACAGACAGAACATCTCCTTGAGAGTCAAGGAAAGAACCAGTCATTCCCAAAAACCGAAAGCGATGATGGGAGTGAAAGGTCTTTTGGCTCTTAGCTGATTTCGTTTCAGTGACAATGGTGTGGGTCCAATATAAAGTCAAAAGTACTGTCATGTGAAAAATTCTTGGGTATTGGTCTAAGTAAAGGTAAAGTGAGGTTCAAATAGAAGCAATGGGGCAGTGGTCCGATTACAGGTCTGAGAGATGGGTACAAAGTGATTTAGATATTTACTTATTTATTCAGTTTTTGCTATAGAGTGCTTGTGGGAGAGAAGATGGGTGGGGGAGTAAGAAATCTTCCCTCGGGGCATGGCATACCTCAATCCCTTCTTCACCCTTCTCCTCTCAGGATTTTGGGCATGCATGTACATGCACCTGCAGGGTCTGGGACTCTCGAACTGTGAAGTCAGTCATGTGGAATCCAGCTGCCTTAGTCACCATGCCTCCGCTGGCTCTAGATATATTTATTGATCAGAGAGCTATTACCTTGGATGTTCCAGCTTTCTACCTACAGCCCTGAGATCCATGTCTTTGCATAATTTTTCTTCCTTCCTTCCTTCCTTCCTTCCTTCCTTCCTTCCTTCCTTCCTTCCTTCTTTCCTTCCTTCCTTCCTTCCTTCCTTTCTCTCTCTCTCTTTCTCTTCTTTCTTTCTTTCTTCCTTTCTCTTTTTCTTCTTTCTTTCCCTTCCTTCCTTCCTTCCTTCCTTCCTTCCTTCCTTCCTTCCTTCCAGAGATTTGTGCTACAGAGTATGTGTACGTTCACCGGAGAGACAGAGAGAGATGGAGAACCAGAAAGTGAGTTATTACCCCCTAGGGAAGATGGCTCTACTGCAATCTCTTTTCCTCTATTCTCCTCCTGTGCTCTTGGGCACACATTCACGAGCACCTGGCATGAATTTTAAGCCACCGGGTCTGGGACTCGAACTGTAGTTGGCCATGTGGGAATCAAGTGACCTAACTGTTACCCCCATCTGCTGACCCCATCTGCATAATTTTTTACACTCTGCAGCAGATATTACATGTATGAGTGAACAGATGAGTTCCCTTAACATCTTTTCTGAATATCATTTTGATTGCTTTTTTTTCCTAATAAAAATGTTGGAAAACAAAATGCTCAAATTTCCTTATATCTTAAATTTTATTCTGGCCAATAGGATGTAGGTGCAATTGCTGGACAGGCCTTCCTTCCTACACTAAGAAGGCAAGGCTTGGAGCCAGCAGGTGTTGTGGTTAAGGCACTGGATCCCCACATAGTAGACTGTGGTTCGAGTCAGACCTGGTGGCTTGAAAATCATGCCAGGCACATGGGTGTGCACACCCCAAATCCTGAGAGGAGAATGAAGGTGAAGGGATTGCATCTTGATCTATCTACTAACAGATTCTTGTTATTTTTTCTTAAAAAAGTTTATTTTTAAGTGACTTTTTATGTTTTTATTACTTGCAACAAATACATTCATGAGTGATGGATGTATTTGCAACAGACTATAACAAGGTGTGGGAATGTTGTCATCCAGTCTTTAATATACTTTCTTCACTGGGCTTCCAAGACATCAGTCTCTGTTGGTTTTTCTCTTGCATCACTGGTAGCTTTTTCTTAGTATTTTTGCGGATCCTTTCCTTCCTTTCTATTCATATTGTAGTACTGCAGGTCTCAATATTTGAACCTCATTTTTTGGTCTCATGTAACTGCATGACTTCAAATACCATCCAGATGCTGGTACTCTTAAATATATATTTCCTACTTAGACTTTTCCCTGCACTAAAGATTCACATGTCCACTGCCTCTACCACATTTTGGCCTCCTAATTTCAAAGCTTAACTCCTTCCCAACAGCCCGACCTAGCCTCAGTCTCTGTCTCAGTTGATGGACACTCTATAATAATCTTCCAATTGCTCACGCCTCAAGTTTGGGAGTCATCCTTGACCATTCTCTTGCTCCCATTCTGGATCTAATCTGTCAGGATTTTTGGTTCTACTTAAAGCATGTTTGGCATGTGCTCACACCTGACCCCTTCCCACTACCTCCATCACTACCTCCTGGGCCAAGCCGCCCTCATCTTTCACCTGGATTACTGCCGTCGCCTCCTAAAAAGTCTAGTTACTTGGTTTTATCCCTCACATTATTGATTGTTTTGTTTTATATTTTTGCTGTAAGGAGTGTGTGCCTGCAGGAGAGAGAGAGAGAGAGAGAGAGAGAGAGAGGAAGAGAGAGAGAGTGAGAGAGGGAGAGAGAGAGAGAGAGAAATTAGCCTCTGGCCCCCAGGGGGGATGGTCATGCTGCTATCCCGTTTCCTCCATTCTCTGGGATTTGGGGCTTGTGCGTACATGGGGTCCCCAGCATATACGTGTTGTTTTTCAAGTTTCTGGGTCCAGGACTTGAACCACACCATCGGCCATGTGGGATCCAGTGCCCTAACCGTCATGCTACCACCTGCCCTTACAGATCATTTTCAATACGCCAGCTGCAGTGGTCCTTTTGGAATGACGTCACGGTCACTCTTCTGCTCCCTGCAGTGGTACTCCATTTTACTTAGAGTAACACCGAAGCCTTAACAGTAGCTGTTACAGCCCTTCAACACCCAGCCTTTTCACTGCACTGACAGCCTCTCTTATTCTCCTCTTTGCTCATTTCCTTCCTACTTCTCTGGCCTCACTGCTTTTCTAGAACAGAAGAACACATCCAAGTTGCGGCCTTTGAGCTAGAAAGTTCCTCCGCCTGGAACGTTCTTTCCCTAGTTACATTTGGATAACCACCTCATTTCCTTCACATGTCTGCTCAATGTCACTTTTTCTAAGAGGTCGGCCATGACAGCCCTAGTCAGTATTATTATTGGCACCGTGCCATTTCCTCAGCACCCCCAGGACTTTTTTTTTTTTAGAGGTTTTTGCTATAGGGCGTGTGTGCTTGCCAGAAAGACAGAGAGACAGAAAGTGAGAAATCACCCCCCGGGGGATGGCCACGCCGCAATCCCTTCTCCTCCTTTCTCCTCTTGGGATCTTGGGCACACATGTGCACGCACCTGGCGTGAATTTAAGCCACCAGGTCCGGAACTTGAACTGCGGTCGTCAACTACATGGGAGTCCAGCGACATAGGCCCCCCCTCCCCACCATACTTCTGATCCATTTACTCTGCCTGACTCTCCCTCCTTACAGACTTCCTACTGTATAGTTGATCAGGGTGCTCTTCATTTTCCTGTCTCCTCTGCTGGAATGTAAGCTCCACGAATGGGATCGTATCTGTTTTGCTCACTGATGTATCTCTGATGCCTGGAACAGTGTCCGGTCTATGGTAAGTACTCAATAAGTGTTTGTAGCAGGATTGAATGAAACACCCATCCACAGAGAGCAGATTTACAGGGCGAGTTTCAGGGCAGCATACTCATTGAAAATGTACCACTCAAGCCTCTGGCCACTTCCAAAGCCAAACTCCATGTTGACCCCAAAGCTCCTGCTAATATGCATCAATCCATAAGGCTGCGTTCCTCTCTAGTGCTCAGAGAGACAGCAGTCATGACAGCAAGTGTGTGGGAACTTGTAACAGGGACACATCTAGAAGCTGTTCCTCATGTTTTAGAGCTTCTCTGGGGCTGTAAAAATCGAAGACCCTATGGGGTACACTTACTTGCCCTCAGACTCATGGGAAAAATTACATTTCCGATTTCAAATAAGATCCAGAGTTTAAGTGCCAAGTTGTCCAAGTTGGGAGTAGGTGAGGCTTACAGGCAGCAGGATTTCTGGTCCCAAGAACTTTTGGAATTAAGTACTCGGGTGGTTTTGGGTGGTCCTTATTTTCCTAAGATGGGGAGAATTTTTCAGAAATCCTGATTTTCATTCACTAACATTTAGCATTTGTTTCACTTCTGGCCTGAATAAGCAAACACTGTTTATTCCCAGTTCTTCTTCAAATTCAGGACTCTGGTTAGGTTTTGATGGGAGCTACTTGGCAAAGGACACAGTCCATGCAAAGAGGCCAGCTTCAGCGTGGAGCGCAGCGCACAATAGTCTGTATTTAGATTATGCCTCAGCTGAGGGCTGGCCACTCCACCGAGCTCCTCTACGTTAACGAGGTCGGAATGGAAGTTCTTTATCCTCGGAGCAGTATAGTGGGGTGGGATGGAGGGGGTGGTACTCACAGAGCTGGGAGTTCAAGTGCCTTCTTACATTTTACATCCCAGGCATCTCACTCGCCTCACCCAGCTTGTGGTCTTGCTCTGTTCTCATTGTGAACCAAGCTATAATAATATTAAATGCTTTAGGAAATCCAGAATTTCTTCGTGCTGAGTTCTATGCAGTAGAGTTACCATATTGCTTTTTCCCCTTTGATTGGTCTTAGCCAACCCTTTCCTTGTTAGCTTCTTGAAACTATAGGGGCTCTTGGTGGAAACTTATTTTGGGGAATAAAAATGGTGCTATTCTGCTGTTGGAAAAATCCATTTTCTTATTTCCCCCCTTTTTTTTTCATGACTTGCCATTTTTGCTTTTCTAAAACATTATTGAATCAATTTTTGTTCTCAAATCATTGTGCTTAGAACAGCAATATTCGAGATTCTGGTTGGAAGGTTTTTATAGATGAACAGAGGCTTAATAGTCGAGTTTAAACAAAGGCTTAGTAGTCAAGTTCTGATTAGCTAGACTTCTGAAAAGTTCTAACGAGAATGAACATAAATCCAACCATTGTGTTTACACACTAGGGGAGTTCTTTTTCCTGGTTTTCTTTTTTAATTGTTGAGCTTCTTTTTTTTATTTTTATTTATCAGGATCTTGGACATCCATGAACACACACACACACACACACACACACTGTTTTCAAGCCAACCTGGGATCTGAACCCACAGTTGGCCAGCCCTGCAGTTCAGTTAGTTATCATCAGTACCCCTTGGGTGGGCCTTTGACTTTTCTTTTCGAAATGAAGTGGTTTTGTGTATATTGCACTAGGTAGGACCAAGGGGTATCATCTAGCTCCTCGTAGCCCTCTGTGTGCCTCTGTCAGACCGCATGAATGTACCTGCGTTATGAGAGGATAACCCCGCTTGTGAGCAGGGACAGTGCTCCATGGAGTCATTGACTATACTGAGCCCCTAAGAAAGTGACTTTGCTGGGACAGACACCAGCAGATCAGATCCTCGAAGGCTGATGATAATAACAAATGTGTTTACTCTGTGCGAAGGCTGCTACCACATATTAAATAATCCTCATAGCAATCACAAGAAGTAATTTTTGTTATTCATGTATTTACTATGAGTGCAAACACACACACACACACACACACACACACGCACATGCACACACATCTAGAATTACAAAGGGAGAGGTGATTTGTGCCTGAGTCTTAATTTTTAAAGGGAACCCACAGAAGTAAATAGTACTGAAAGGAGATTTAATTACTTTGATTTCCCCAGAGGAGGGGTGTGCTATTCCATGCAGGGTCATGTGGGGAGGCACTGGGGTTAGTCGGGAGGCAGAAGAGAAAGGAGCGCTCAAGCTCCAGGGGCTTCTGTAGGAAAGGCGAGTGAGCGAACAGCGTGGGGTTGGCCGGTTGGAATAAATCCAGCGGGCGTTGGGCACAGGCTCTCCCTAGCTGTCTAGCGCTTGGCCCCAGCTGCCTCAGGGAAGAACTGTTGACTTCACGTGTGAGTAAGAGAGAAGAGGCGGCTGGAGGGATGGGCTTGGGATTCGTTGGAAGATCTGTAACATGATGTACCTGTGAAAGCTGGATTGCAGGGGAGAGGGACACAGCTTTTGTCCTGCATTTAATGCGTGTCAAATAGACAAATACAGAATCTAAGAAAATGTGGTTAGAACAAGACGGCATCAGGGTGGGAGCTTGACTCCGGTGAAAAGCTATTTCCATGAAACCACCTAAACTTATGAACGAATTCTCTCTTGCGATGTCCTCACTCTTTCCTCTACTACAAACTTCCTAAATTCACATGTTCAGTTACTGACACTACCAGCCACTCAGTTGCTTTAGTTAGAAATCTGACCAAGGCCAGCAGGTGGTGTGATGGTTAAGGCACTAGATGCCCACGTGGTGGACCGCCATCGAGCCCCAGACCTGGTGGCTTGAAAAACACACTAGGCACGTGTGCGTGTGGGCCCCAAATCCTGAGAGGAGAATGGAGGAGGAGAAGCGATTGCATGTGACTGTCCCCGGTGGGGAATGATTTCTCACTTTCCCTCTCTCTGTCTCTGTCTCTCTGGCAAGCACACATGCCCCATGGCAAAACCCTTAAAACCAAACGAAACCAAACAAACAAAAGAAATCTGACCATTCGCTAAGTCCTTCCATTCTACTCCCAAATCTCTCTTCAGCCTGCTCTCTTCTTTAGGCCTACCCTGGCCTTTTCTGTCTTCTCAGGCTTCTGATCCGTCTTCTCCCTCACACCTACCCCAGCTTCAGCCTATTTCCAGAACGATCTTTTGTAAATGATAGATTTAATGACACCCCTTCCTTGCTTCTAGCCACTGGCTCCCTCTTGGCTTCAAATGTCTTAGCAGAATATAAAAACATCAGCATCTGGCCCTTGCGTAACGCCTAGCGTCTGCCTCCCTATACTATAACGGTACGTCACTTACGTAAGCCACATGGTAGGATCTTATTACATGTTTGGAGAATAGGAAGAGATCGAGATGAAGAGGGAGATCCAGAGTTAGAGAGTTGGAAGAGGGAGAGGGAAAGTCTCTTAACCCAATTGGCTCTCTTAACAAATGAGGTTTCCCGGGCGTGCAGGGAATGCTACATGGCTAATTTCATGCTGGCGACTGTGAACTTCTTCTTGCCGGGTTTCTGAGATGCTTGTTAGGACAGGGCTTCTGATGTACTCTAGGTATCAGTTTCCAGAGTTCAAACTTCCAAGCAGCACTGGGCTGCAGATTGTCTTAAGAACCACAAGGGGTTGCTAGAGAGCAGCAGAAGCTCAGAAGAAACTTGAAAATCTTACCTTTGGCCACATGCCGGCTTCCTCAGTCTTGGTAGGAGGAAAGGTGTGCTTCTCCTTCGGGGACTGTATTTATGTAGTGGATATGGCCCTGTCGTGGGTACCTACACGTGCCTGCTCGTGATACGTTTTTGCATGCGAACCCCTCCAAGTGCTTTGTCTGTCTTCACTGCCAGCTGGGGGCCTCCCGGCACGCTCTCCTTTTCCTCAGTTCTTGAATGCTGTCTAAATCCACGTGCCCTCCAGAGGAGCAGAATAACGGCCCGTACCTGTCAAGGAGCTGTCTCGCACATCGAGCATCTGAGTCAAGTGCCAAACGATGCCCCTTCAGAGTGAACGAATGGCAAAAACTGCCGTGGCCTCCAGGCTGGCCTGGCTGTTCCCCAGGGCAGCCCCGGTGGGAGTGCCTTCACTACGCCCTGGGCCCTGGGTCAGGCCCCCCGGAGACAGGATTCTCAGGGCGGACTGCCAGACTGAGAGTAACGTGAGGTTTATATACACAAACGCTTACAAGGGTTTTCCTCATTCCTGATGGAGTGTGTACATGCATGAGAGAGAGAGAGAGAGAAGAGAAAAGCGAGAGAGAGCGAGAGTGAGAGCGAGAGCGAGAGAGAGCGGCACCCTCCGTGGGCTCCAGTCACGCCACGATGCCCTCCCTCTGGTCCTCAGCCTGATGGATCCTGGGCACTTGCACATGTGTCCCGGGTGTTGCACACTGGCCAGACGGGCATCTGAACGGCGGCTGCCACGTGGTGCCCAGCTTCTCCTGAGCAGCACGCTAATCCCTGTGCCACATGGCTGGCCCAGTCTTTAAAACTATTTCCCTCTGGGACCAGCAGTTAGAGTAATGGCTATGTTGCTGGACTCCCATGTAGTTCGACTGAGGTTCGAGTCCCAGACCCGGTGGCTTAAACTCACGCCAGGTGCATGTGCGTGCGTGCCCAAGATCCCGAGAAGAGAATGGAGGAGAAGGGATTGCGGTGTGGCCATCCCCCTGGGGGGGTGATTTCTTACTTTCTATCTCTTTGTCTCTCTCTGTCTTTCTGGTGAGCCCACGTGCCCTATAGCAAAAACCTCTCCAAAAAAACATTTTTTCCCCCAAATTTTGTAAGGGAACTTTGTACAGAAAGGGTGTCTGCCCCACGTGGCCAAGACACCTGCATTTTCTAAATGGTCTGACATTGTCAGAACTTTGTGATGATTCAGTTATAGCTGTTCGCTCTTACTCACGGTGGACGCTATTTTTGTATCTCCTCTCGGTCCATAGAGTTAATGTTCCCTTGTGACTCGAAGGTACTCAGTTGCCAACAGAGGCCCAAGGGGGGTATGTGAGCTGATCTATCAATACTTTGCCTGGTTTACTGCCAGTTCAAGACACTGAAAAGAATCTGGAAATGTCTCCCGTTGCTATAAGAAAGAGCATTCTGTTCCTTCATGCCTCAGCTCAACCTGCTTTATTCTTCCCTGTGCACTTCTTGAATTCACTGTCTTATTTGATTATCATATGAATGATCTATCAGTCAGGTTAGGTTTGACTGAAAAAATGGCAAAATCTAAGTACCAGTGGCTTATTTTTTATTTCATGTCAAAGAAGGCTGGAAAAAAAATTAAAAAGAGGCCCAGAAGTCACCCTTTGCTTGTAGGATAGCTTCGGAGTCACCAGAGACCCAGAAACTCTTTCCATTCATTTTTTGACCCCTAGGGTACAGCTTCTATCCTTGAGATTACCTCATGGTCCAAGAGGCTGCTAGTGCTCCAGCCATCAGACCCATGTTCCAGACTGGAAATAAAGGAAGGTAGAAGAGAGAAAGGGCCTTTTGCCTCCTTCCCTTAGGAGGGATTTTTTAGAAGTAACTTCTACGACTTCCACTTATGTTCCATTTGCCATTCTATCTGCAAAAGATGGTGGGAAATATAGCTTTTAGTTGTGCACACTGAGACCCTTGACAGCATAGGAGTTGGTTCAGGCAAAAGGAAGAATGGAATAAGGAAAGCGTAGCTGGAGTCCCTCAGGCTTCTCCCTCGAACTCTTCTGGCTTCATTTTTTTTTTTTTTTTTTTTGAGAGGTTTTTCGCTATAGGGCGCGTGCGCTCGCCAGACAGACAGAGAGAGACATAGAGACAGAAAGCGAGAAATCACCCCCCAGGGGGGATGGTCACGCCGCAATCCCTTCTCCTCCATTCTCCTCTTGGGATCTTGGGCACGCACGCACACGCGCCCGGCGTGAGTTGTAAGCCACCGGGTCCGAGACGCGAACTGCGGTCGACTACGTGGGAGTCCAGCGACATAGCCATTACGCTAACTGCTGGTTCCCCTGGCTTCATTTTCTCACCTGCACTGTGTTTCCAGCACTGCTCCCTCTGCTGGGCCCTTCATGTGGCCAGTAGGACCGTCACAAAGTCCCCGAATGACCCCAGAGACCTACTTCTCCAGCGTGCAGGTACTAGCCATCCAGCCCCAGACCTAGATGTCACCGTGACCCCTTCTTCCAGCTCTTTGTACTCTCCAAGTTCTGCTTCCTGAGTCTGTGCCAGCACCCCTTGATCTTCATGACCACCCCAAGATCCAGGCTGCATCATCTCATCTGGACAGTTGCCATAAGCACTTGATTGGTCTCCCCTCCTCCCCTCCTCCCTCCGTCTGTCTCTATCCATTCTATACAGAGCAGATGGAGAAATTGTTATTTTTGTTTGTTTGTTTATTTATTTATTTATTTATGGTCACAAATAGGACTTTTCTTAGAGAAAGAGATTTCTTGTTTGTTTGTTTGTTTGTTTTTTTGCTATTGGGCATGTGTGCTCACCAGAGAGACAGAGAGACAGGAGACAGAAAGCAAGAAATCACCCCCCAGGGGACATGGCCACACCACAATCCCTTCTCCTCCATTTTCCTCTCTGGATCTTGGGCATGCTTGCACGTATGCCTGGCATGAGTTTTAAGCCACTGGGTCTGGGACTGAAACTGCAGTTGACTCCTGTGGGAGTCCAGGGATGCAACCATTATGCCATCTGCTGGTCCCAGGACTTTTTATTTGTCCCTATTATAAGCCTGAACTTCAAACAGATTCTTGGACAGGTGGCTCATATCTGTCAGCTCGTTCAACTTTAGTGTCCGTCTCCACCCCAGTGGATTTTCCAGTGCTACGACCTTCAGCATGAAACTCCATGAGTTTTCCCAATTCAGACTTGGGCTTCTTCGGCATTTTAACTTTTCTGATGAAGACATCATGGAGAGGATAGATTGGCAACGTTTTTCTACGTCTTCTCCAATGCTGTCTGGAATCAGTTTATTGACCACTTCTTTCAAGTCATTTGCACCTCCCGGGTCATGATTTCCATCATCTTCTTCCAGATTTGGCAGACCTGCTGATGCTGGGCGTAAGAGGTCCTCCATAGCTGATGGTTGCATTTTTTAGTAAACCCAACACAGAAGAGACGAAGCAAATAAGCATCAGTAGTCTTGACAACAACATGAGCTTCAGTCATGGTCTGCCATTTTTTGACCATGGAACACATTCTGTCCCAGATAAGGTCAATGCCATGGAAGTGAGTCAGGCAGTTTTGTCCTTAACATCCTCGGTAATTTGCTTGAATTTTCTGAATGCTTCGTCATCACTCTCCAGATCTAAGGCTCACTTCAAACACAAGGCACCAAAGGTTGTCAGACACAATTTTGGTTCTCCGAGTGCTGGTGCCTCATGTTTTTCCATTATTTCTTATGTTGAACGGAACAGGTGTTTTCACATCCTACCAACCTCTTTTAGAAAATGGATCAACCACTTTCTTACAGCTCCCTTTTTGCCACCTTTTGTATAAAGCTCTTGCTCTCGCTGACCGCCATGGTGCTACTCAGAATCAAAAGGCAAAGAACTTCTTTTCTAAAAGACACAAACCAGGTTATGCCACTCCATAGCTCAGGACCAACCAATGGAGGCTGGATGGTGCAGTGACTACGCTGCCCTCTGCAAGACTGACCCACATGAGATGGCTCCAGACTGTCCAGAGACCTCCCTGAATGCTTGGCCTGGGCAGGATTTGGGGCTGTCTGAAGCTGAGGGTGGATTGCGATGCGAGGGCCCTGTTGGGAATGTTTCTCTCTCTTTATCTCTTACTCATGGAAGAAAGAAATAAAGAAACTCTTTTTTTTTTTTTTTTAAATGTGGGAGGAAAAAAGCTCAAATCAATAGGACCTGAGAGGTCCCGTGTGACCTGTCCCTGCCCACATCTCTCTGTATGACTCCCCTTCACTCTGGCCTACCACGATAGTTTTCTTTCTCTCTCGCAGGTGAGCTAAGCTCTCCTGTCTCAGGTGTTGGTATGTGTGGTTGTTTCTGCCTGGAATGCTCTTCCTCTGATCCCTCACCTCTTAGTTTAGTGAATCACCATGCATTTCTTGAGGTTTCAAATGCATGTTCCCCCACGCCATATTGCTGTAGCCTCTCATAGCTCCCTGTCCTTGCTCTCTCTCTCTCTGTCTGTCTGTCTCTCTTTCTTTTGCCTTTGGGCGTGTGCACTCACTGAAGAGAGACAGTGAGAGAGAAAGCGAGAAATCACCCCCCAGGGGAAATGACTACACCATAATCCCTTCTCTCCCATTCTCCCCTTGGGATCTTGGGCACACATGCACGCATGCCTGGTGTGATTCTCAAGCCACCAGATCTGGAACTGACCATGTGGGAGTCCGGTGCCTTACCCACCACGCTACCTGTTGGCCCACCATCCTGGCTTTTGGAAGCTTCGTCAGCCTTCTGATTCCTTACTCCAATGTTCCTTGAAGCCAGACTCCTTCCACCTTCGTCCTCTCTGTATCCCCCACGCCTCTCACAGCTTAGCACCTATTTATTCAGTGATACAATCTTCCTCATTCATTGACTTATTAACTCAAAAACATTTGATGACAACCCTGTCCTCATTTATGGCTCAGTGGTGAAGAAAGACTCAGTGAAATAATGACCTAAGCAATTATTCTGTTAGAGTTGTCATATGTGCACACACAAACACATACTTAAAGATTAAGCACCCCAAGGAGGGCTTGAGGCCAGTGCTGTTAAAGATGATGGGGTGATTAACCACCGACACGCCTTCTCCCCTGTCATTCTCTGATGTCAGCCATTGCTTGCCAGCTCCTAACACCCTCAAGATGCTTTGAAGGTCATAAATAATGATACAATTCCTGGCTGGAATTTGGAGGCTAAAGACTCCATTTTTGTGGGCCCTAATTTTTGGACATCCTGATTTCTTGTTGGCAAACTTGCACTCCACCTGCCATACCCACAGGAAACAGAGGATGAATGAAGAAGCCAGATTCTTCGCTTGAAGTCTCTGAACCTGGGCCCTGGGATCTTACCCGAGTTGGTGAGTAGTCCCTAAATAGAGAAGACGGTTGGAGAATTACTGACTTCCTGGCTAAAGCGGCAAACTGGCCAGCAGGGGGCAGCATCACACAGCGAGAGTGCTCTGCTCTGCAAGACCTGCTCTTTGTTCTGGCTTTCTATTGTCATCCCGGCGGAGAGGCAGGTGAGGGAGGTGAGGGGCTCACCTCAGGCTGCTGTTGTTCAGTGGTGACCGTGCCTGCTTTGGGTCTTGAACATGGCCATGTAGCCAATGGACACTCAATGCTTGGGAATTGGCATTGATGAATATTCTGGTTTTCATTTATTAATGAAATGAAGCAAAGCGCTGGAAACGAGGAGTCCAAGTGGCACGTTCTTTGATTCTGAAGAGTCATCATTTGCTGGAAACTGGGAGTGAGGAAATCTGGCTCCAACGCCGGCCCTGGGACGTAGTCGTCAATCCTGTTATCCCAGGCAGGCCCAGCCCTCTCCCATGGCGCTCGTATCCTCTTCTGTCTAAATCGCTGTTGTGAAGACGAAGCGAGAGAATATGGGCCAAAGTGCTTGGACTAGCGAGCACACAGCTGTGTACTGCAGGATCTTCTCGAGGTGGGCAGTGTGTGTGGGAGCGACCCCACCCAGCACAGCTTCATTTACACCCTAGCTCAGTTCAGTCATTGAAGCAGTCTCTTCGGGATGGATGCCAATCATCCAGGACTTTTCCAGCTTTAAAACTCAGAATTCTGGGCCCAGGATTCCTATCAGTCCCAGGAACACCAAGACTCAGACATACCTCATGTCCCTTTGGAACCATCGCTCGGGCTTCTGGTCCTTCTCCCTCCCACATCTCTCCTCCCAGAAAGCTCTGGGTGCAGTGACACCCTCCAGGATTTCCGGCCCTGGTGCACTCACACCTTCTCTCAGCCTTCTGGCAAGCACTGAATGTGTGGGGAAGGGATTTTGCAGGTGTGATTAAAGATCTGCATCCGTTGACTTTAACAGAGGAAGATTATCTTGATGGGCCAAGCCCAGTCACATGAATCTATGTCAGGGACGGGAAAGTCAAAGGGTAAGTGTCAGATAGCTTAGGCAAGAATGGGGGGTGTGTGGCCTCTAGGAGCTGAGAGCCTTCCCTGGGTGACAGCTAACAGGACATGGGAACTCAGACCTCCACTGCAAGGGAAGTAATTCTGCTAATGACTGGAAGGAGCTTGAAAGTGACTCTCTGCCCAGCTCACCCTCCAGATGGAAGTAGCTGAAATGACCTTGACGTCTGACTTGTGAGACCCTGAGTTGAAGGCTCAGCTCAAATATGCTGGATTCTGGGCCCATGGAAACTAAGATGAAAAACGTGTGCTGTGTGAAGCCACTAAGTTTGTGATAATTTGTGCTGTGGCATAGAAAACAAATACACCTTCCTTTTTTGGACAAGCGTCCAAAGATAGGGAGGGAAGGCACTGTATATCTCCCTCTTCCTCTTCTTTTTTTTTTTCCTTTAAATTTATTTATTTCCCTCTTCCTCTTCTGTCCCTTTCTCCCTTCTGCTCTCTACAGTCTTTCTGACGGGAAGAGTGGAATTTTCCATCCCTAATACAATCAGGCGTGTGGCCCAACTGCCATAAGGAAAGGACTATTTTCTCAAAGAAATCTACATACAAAGGCCTCCAGGCATGAATGGACTCCCGCTCTGAATGTCCTAGAATGGTGTAGAATTGGAGACAATCAAGGATTTATTTATATTTTGATTTACCATGCTCTAAATATTATCCTCATTGTATGCTACAAAGATGCAAATGTTAATATATGTAATTATAGTAAAAACTGAAAAGCTAGTGGTCTGAATAAGGAGCACAACCAATTTTTACTCTTTGTCATTTTCTGAACAAGTCTTCAACCCTGCTCAAAGTGACTGATTCGTTATTTTTTTCTCCCAGTTTAATTATTTCACAACTATTGTCTTGACATATAGCAAATATTTTACTAGAAGATGTGTGTGCTTATGAGAGAGAGAGAGAGAGTGGGAAAGGGAGAGAGAGGGGAGAAAGCACCCCCATAAGGAGTGGTCATGCTACGACCCCTTCTCCTCCATTGCCTCCCCCTTTTGGGATTTCGAGTATGCATGGATCTGTGCCCAGTGTGTTTCTCAAACCACCAGGTGTAGGACTTGAACTATATGGTTGGCTATGTGGAATATAGTTGCCTTAACCACCAGGCCATGGAACCAGCCCTATCCTGATGTTATAAATGCTATTGTGGCATGAAACACCTGTTGTCACACATAGACAGTATTACCAAATCACTTATTCATATTTGTAAAATTTATGCCTATTGGGATGTGTTAGGGCCTATTAGAAGCCACAGAATCAAAGTAATGCTTTATATCGGAGGGTCAGTTTTATCCAAGATTGGGAGAACAAACTAAACACTTCAAAAAAATGTCTAAATATTTAAAAAGTTTATTTATTTATTACTTCCATGAGTGAGATAGAGTAAAAGGAAGAGACAGAAAGATAAACACCTCCAATAAGGTCTTGATGCCACGATCCACCCCCAGCATCAGAAGACAGCCCTGGATTATGTTTACGCATGTGTCTGGTATACTCGGTGGGGGGGGGGGGAGTGGTCTCTGAACATGAAGCTTAAACCTTCCCATATGGGTCAGCCCCACAGAGTCATGCATCCCACTGCTACACCCAATTGAAGTATTTCTGATGTATAATTTAAATTTATTTGTGAAAAACAAAACAGTGATTGGTGTTGGAGGGGAATGGAACATATGTACACATCTTCAAGACAAAACCAAGTGATTTCAGAGAATTCACATGCTTGATTTAGGCTGTACCACAGAACTCAGGGGCCATGTCGCTCCTATAGCTGTTCTCTTCTACAACTGGCAACCCAGAGAGAGAGCATGTCAGAAGATATGGAGAAATTGGAAAGGAGAGAGAGAAAAGGGGTGGAGGGGCCACCCAGGAGATTCTGGGAAGAGGGAGCAATTGTTAGTGGTGGGTTCAACCCCTGGGGAGGAACCTTGAAGACCCAGGGCTAGTTGGGCTAAGGTCAGAGAATTATAGAATGTTCAAATGTTTTAGTTAGCCAGTGTTTAGATGTGTAAAGGACTTTCTTTTCCTTTTGTACATTATTGCCACATAGTCAGCTAGATGCACAGTCCCTTAAGGAGGATCAGGATTTTATAGTCAGGAAGCAGAGGAAAGTAAGGAGACAAAGTTGAGATTTTCGATGGCCAAAATAGACTCTCAGTGACCATTTCAGCAATAATAGTTAGGAAAGCCACATATTTAATTGCAAGATCTAGGCAACTTGAGAGAAAAAAAATAACATATTTTTCCAAATTCCCAAAGCTTTTCTTTAAATATTCAGTAGCAGAGGTTGGAAGACGAAGCATATATATATTTTTTTAAACCATAAACCAAAGACTTGAGTTGGAAGTTAGAAGTAGCATATGACAAATTCAGTTTCTTGCCACACAGGAAGGTAATTTTAAACTTTTGAGGTAGAAGGAGAAACTTGTGGGAAGAGCAAAGAGTAAGACGAGGCAAAAGACCCCAGGAGAAGGTGGGCAATGGACACTCTTTAGGCAGGTTAGGGAGTAAGAGGACAGAGGAACTTTTTAAAAAATGTATTATCCTAAGATAAAACTTTTCTCAGAATGTCATTGTTTTTTATTATACTCCAACTACTTTATATTTTTGTTTTTTTACAACGAAAATGCTAAGAAAATTAAAATGACATGTTATATGATTTTAAAGTTATAATTTCAGATTTCTTTACATATAAGATGAAATGGTCCAGAAAGACAGAGGAAATTTCTACTCCACATACCGACTGAAACTCTGTAGGGAGAGAACTTGTCAGCATCCTGTGCCTATACATAAGATGATTGAATTAAATCTTTAAATTTGGTGAGATCTCCCAGATCCAAAGTTTTATGATGGTAACCCTTCCTGTGCAGATTAGATACATATTTAAAAAATCCAGATTATTTGCTTTGCTAAAATTTTTTGAGTTTCCTCTGATTGTAAAGTGCTTGTAATATTGGGGTAGTAAGCACTACAGAGAGGTGTGAGGTAGGGATCAGGATTCTTTTGCTCTCAACTGAAGGGTGGGTTATCAGCTTCTGAAGATGGTCTCTGTGAGCGGCTTTGAAAACTCTGAAGAATATGATCTTTAGATTTTCCTCTTTGTGCTTAGGGAGTAGTTACAAAAAACAAAACAGTGACCAGTGGAAGAAAATCCTGATGAGGAGACCCACATAAATTGTTGATCAATGTCTCATTTTATACATCATTTTGTAAAAACAGCTTTATTGAGATACAATTCACATATCATACAATTTACCCACTTAAAGTATACAATTAAATGCTTTTAGTATATTCACAGATATGCAACTATCACCATAGTCAACTTTAGACCACTTTAATGATCCCCAGAGGAAGCACCATAAACTTCAACTATAATCCTCACTAGCACCTGTCTCCCTCTAGCACCCTACGTAACTACTAATCTACTTTCTGTCTTCATGTTTTCCTGTTTTAGACATTTTATATTTATGGAATTATGTAATAAGTGACCTTTTGTTACTGAATTCTTTAATTTAGCATCATATTTCTAAACTTGCTCATGTTGTAGCATGTATCTGAACTTTATTCCTTTTTATGGACAAATAATATTCCATTGTATGAATACGCAACATTTATTCTTTTTAGAGGTTTTTGCTATAGGGCATGTGTACGTGCTGGAGAGAGTGAGAGAGAAAGAGACAGAGACACTGAGACAGAAAGTGAGAAATCACCTCCCATGGGGGATGGCCACACTGCAGTCCTTTTTCCTCCATTCTCCTGGGCTCTTGGGCATGCATGCACACATGCCTGGCATGATTTTCAAGCCACCAGGTCCAGGACTCAAACCATGGTTGACCATGTGGGAGTTCACAGACGTAACCATCACACCATCTGCTGGACTCAAAATGCCATGCTTTATTTAACTGATTGTCATGTAGATTGCGTCCTCCTACACTTCATTCGTGTGTCCTTTAGTGTCTAGGTTTCTATTCCTAGGCACCTAACAATGAGACATAATTGTTTTTCCAGAAAACATAGGTGGACTAAGAAACTCTAGTTTATCTGGGATTCAGACAAATCAAAGTATACATGTATTGAGAGTATTTGAAGGATTCCCAAGAGAGAGGCTGGGACTTGGAGAGGGCCTAGTCATGGTTTGTCAAGATGGTGATTCAGGGGACCAGCAGTTAGCGTAATGGCTATGTTGCTGGACTCCCATGTAGTCGACCGTGGTTCGCATCCTGGACCCGGTGGCTTAAACTCACACCGGGCGTGTGTGCGTGCGTGCCCAAGATCCCGAGAGGTGAATGGAGGAGAAGGGATTGCGGCGTGGCCATACCCCCTGGGGGGTGATTTCTTGCTTTCTATCTCTCTATCTCTCGCTGTCTGGCGAGCGCACGCGCTATAGCAAAAACCTCTCCAAAAAAAAAAGAAAAAAAAGATGGTGATTCAGGACAGAACCTCAGAGAAGCCCCAAGTCTGATGTTCCCGCAGAGCTAATCAGGCTGAGGAGCCCTTATGCACATTTACCTGTCTCACCCGAAATTCTAACTCCAATTGCCATACTACCTAATAAACCACGAAGCTAATTTATGAGTTTACAATGTGTCCCAACATATCTGGAACCTGGAGTTGGCTGAACTGTATATGATCTTTCCGAAGGAAAATCTCCATGAGAAGTCAAGTTCCTACCAGAAGGCTGCCTGTAAGTACTACCCCAGGTAATGGGGACGGGATAACTTTAAAGAATTGTCATTTAAGTCATCGTAGTTGCACTTACTTCTGTGCGTGTTTAATAGGCATTCTTCTCGTTTGGACACCTGCTTCTCACTAGCTCTGCAGGAACATTACCTCCTGGCGTTTTCACTATTTACTTCTCATTCCCAGTTCATCACTGGCCTTCTATGTACACTGAGACGTAATAATAAAAAAGTAATATCCAACCTTTTCATTTATGAATTATATAATGCACCACTACCAATTATATATTAAAATAAGTGACTATTTATTCCTGTAAATTAAAATATAATTGGGCTTCTCTGAGAAGAGAAATGGTGGGACATGAGTGTCCCATGTGTGTGCGGGCAGTGACCCTTGTAGGAACGTGGGCTCATGGTGCCAGGGTGGTGAAATGAGCGGTAGTAAAAGAACTTGCAAATTGGCAAGAATCGCTGGGAGCCTGAGATCACTGGTGGTGAGTCTCTCGGAAGGAGGCATTGTGTCCTGCTTCCCAGCCGCACTCAGTCGTTATTGATTGGGCTGTGGGGACGCTCAGAGGAACTGAAGTGGAGCTGGATTCCCAGAGCACAGAACACGCTGGCTCCACAAACAGTTTTGGAAATAAATGAGAGACACCATAATTGAGACACAGCAGTAGATTAGAATGTGGGCATCCTCAAGCAAACACTTGTGACTTGTAATAAAAAAAATTAGGCTGGATTCCAGAGGAAAAGAAGCCTGCTTGCTGAGAGAGAGCGTTGAGAGAAGGGAGAACTCTGTCCTTGGACGTCAGTGGTTCTACGTTGGTCGCGTGTTGGCATCACCTGGGGAGTTGTGAAGGTATGGCCGCCCAGGTCTCACTCTGAGAGCCTGATTTCACTTGTCTGAGATGAAACTTGGCCACTGGGATGTAAACAAACAAACCAAACCGAACCAAAGCAAGACAACACCAGGCGGCTCTTTCATCCTGTCAAGGTTGGGTCGTTGGACTGGAAGGTAGAAGGATGGCGGGAGCTAAGGAAGTTCGAGGAGGAAGCTTCGTGGGCAGAGAAGGGATCTGGATCAGCCTACATAATTCCAGAAGGGTGAACTGCTCCCATAGAAACTGCGAGGAGGATGTCGGAGGAAAAGGATATAGGGAAAGGCTGGCATATCATGGCACCTTGGGAAGGTGGGTGTGGCACTGGGTTATGGAGTCTTCTGTGGGGAGGGCTGCCCCGGGCTGGTTACAACAGTGGCTTTTAAGGGGCTGCTTCCCATCAGACCCTCTCTTCCTCGCTCCCCCTGGGTCTCTGTCCAGAGTGCCCTCGGCCCAGCCTCTCATGTCCCCTGGCATCTACCATGTACCAGGCAGGAGAAGGAGGGCAAGGGAACGACTTCCTTTGAATGAGAGCTATCTTGGAGAATCTGGTGTATGACCCTGGGCAGATCCAAGAGAGAGTATTCTGGAACTGCATTTTCCAGGGGTTTTGAGATGTTCCCTGTGTCCTGCGAGTTGGGGCAACGCAGCAGGTTCAACGCCCTCTTTGAGACTGCCCTCGCTGGTGGTAGGGGAAGTGTGGGGAGACTGAAGCAAGAAGCCTGTTTGTTTTCCTTTAACCCTCACATCCCCGATTCATCTGGCCATGGGATCCCTTTCTCTGCTTCACACATTAACGTCTTGCCTCGTTCTCATGACACACTTTGGGAGGCTGCCCCAGAAACGACAATCAGTGGCTTCATTTACACAGGACAAAGAAGGCAGCTGCATCCGCGAACGCAGAGGGGGAGAGCGCCCCAGTCAGGCCCTGGCCTCTCACTGTAAATCCTGCCCTTCTCCACCCTCTGCTGCCCCTTCCTGTTGCCATGGTAATGCCCCTGAAGAGCAAGGACCAGGCCTTCTACTCCTCTCCTCCATCCTCCTGCCCACCCCGCTTTGTGTCTACAGCTGAACACGCAGTAGGTAGTGTTTGAAGCATTGATTGATGGAGAGTTTGGGGGTTCACTTGGGCCAGCTGCAGGTGGGCTGGGGGGGGGGGAGGAAAAGGCCTTCTCTGGGTAGAGGACTTGGGCAGAGGGTGGGAGAGGGCAGATCTGGCAACTCCCACGACTTTGGCATTGCCTGGGGGTTTTTTGTTTTGTGTTTTGTTTTGCCTTTTTAATGCGATGATCACAAATATTTCACAAATTAAGACTGATGGAGGGCACAAAGGAAATCTTTGGATTTATTGCTATGTTTCATGCAGGGGTAAATTTTTCTTTCTGTAAACTGTCTAGTCCTGTTGCTCATTATAAGGTTGTTTTGGCCATAAATGATTTTCTGTTACGTTGGAGAAGAAAAGGATGGCCTACTTTTACTCGTGTGAAATGGCAACTGCATTCTCAACGTCTCGAACCAGGAACACAGAGTCCAATGCACAGCCTGATGAGGTACTTGAAATAGGTGGCCAGGGCACAGAGCGTTTGATATGGTGTCTGTCCCAGGACGCCTGGTTTCCTCACTGCTATGCCAGAACCTGCTCCGTGCCCGGTGTCATTTCTGTTACAGAGATGGTAAGGTCAACTTGGATAGCCACGGGTGAAACCTGGGGACCCCTGCATTTTCAAACTGATGGCTACATTAAACAGAAAGACCTACATACTGGGCCAGCAGGTGGTGTGGTGGCTGAGGTGCTGGGCTTCCACATGGCCAACTGTGGTTCAAGTCCTGGCCCTGCAGCTTGAAAATCATGCTGGCTCTATGTGCGTGTGTTCCTTAAACCCCAAGAAGAGAATGGAGGAGAAGGGATTGTGGTGTGGTCATTCCTCCCGGGAAATAAGTTTTCATTTTCCCTCTCTTTGTCTCTCTCTGGTGAGCACACATGGCTTATGGCAAAAATCTTAAAAATAAAAAAGTTCAATTAGGAAAATTATCTATATATTGTCACAAAGTCAAGAAAGAGCAGCACAATACACACACACATGCGTACACACATACCACTGCCCTCCTGGACCTGCGCAGAAATCCTGTTCTGCGTCTAAGTACGTGAAGGCCCTGCTCTGCGTAGGCGGCTCCAGCTGCCCGGCCCCAGCTCCGCGCCCTCTGAACAGGAGGTTTGTGGGCATCTGTGGGGTCTGCGAGCAACTGAGGAGCCTCACACTGTGGGTTCTGTCTTCTCACCCGGCGGAGGCTCCCCAGGCTCTGAAAGTACCCACTCTTGAGGCCTGAGTGCCTGGAGGATTATCATTTAAATCAGCTGGTTTTACTTCAGTGTGATAAAGGAGGGCGGCTAGGGCTGTGTGTGTGAAGGGCTAACATTCGCGGAGTGTCTGTTCCGTACTGAGGACTTTATTAGTAGCTCCAGCTATGATTACTGTCCATCTGTAGATGTGTAGAGATGTGTGGAGATGATATAGACGCAGATTTATCTATGAAGAGCCACTCAGATGCGTATCTGTCTGACACGTCTGTTTCAGATAGATAGCTGAACATATGGATCAAGGCACAGTCACGCTTCCCTTAATGACCATGATGCATTCTGAGAAATACGTCAGTATGAGATTTGATCGCTGTGCAAACATCAGAGTGTGTTAACACCCACGGTGGATGTATACCTCCGCGATGTGGTAGGGCCTGCTGCTCCCGGGGCTGTCGCGCGTGATGTCCATCTCTGACCGAAAGGTGGTGTCTGTTCTTTCTTTTTCTCTCTCTTTTTCTTTCTCTCCCCTTTCTTTCTTTTTTGTCCTTTCTTCTTTTTCTTTCTTTCTCCTTCTCCCTTTCTTCTTTCTTTCTTTCTTTCTTTCTTTCTTTCTCTCTCTCTCCCTTTTCTTACATTTCTTCCTTCTTGCCTCCTTCTTTTTCTTTTCTTCCTCCATTTCTTCTTTCTTCTCTTTCTTTCTCATTCTTCTTCGTTCCTTTCTTCTTTATTTTTATTTTTTTGAGAGAGGTGTTTATTCATGTTTATTTATCTTTCCTTTTTATTTAAATTTATTTAGTTACATTCATTCACTGTACATCATTACAGCATACAAAATGAGATTTTCCATCCAATTTTTGCTATAGGGCTCATGCACTAACTGGAGAGACAGAAAGCAAGAAATCACCCCCCTGGGGGATGACCACACTGCAACCCCTTCCCTTCCATTCTCCTCCTGGGATCTTGGGCACACACACTTGCTGGGTGTGAGTGAGTTTGAAGCCACCGGGTTTGGGACTTGAACCTTGGTTGGCCATGTGGAAGTCCAGTGATGTAACTACTATGCCATCTGCTGGTCCCTTTGTTTCTTTCTTTTCTTTTCCCTCTCTTTTCTTTCTTCTTTTTCTTTCTATCATCTATATATGCCACTTTATTTTATTTTAATTTCTAAGAAAGTTTACCTATTTATTTCTTCTGAGAAAGAGAGAGAGAGTGGAACCGTCAAGAGAATCCTCACACCACCGCTCCCCTGCAGCCTCAGGCAGCGGCTCCCAGGCATGCACACTCAGCCCAGCGCAGCGCGGTGCTTTGGAGCTGGTTGTTACCAGGGCACCACCCTCTGGACCCACTTTATTTTGTTTTTGCAGCACCGTTTTAGTCCTGATGAGGAGGAGGGAAAACGGAGCTGCGAGTGGCCGACAGGCGTGCTGGCTCACCTGGGCGGGGAGCTCTGGGGCTTGCCTCCGGGTGTGTCCCCACTGCACACGCTGTTCCTCCCAGGAGCCTCACCATCACAGCACATCTGAGCTGAGGCAGGAAGCAGGCCGCAAATACCGGGCAATGGGTGGGACAGTGCTGCCATCCCAGCCCCCGCCTGAAACCCCTGATCTAAAATCCTGCTTTCCTGCTCCACCCCTGTCCTTCCGATGACTCCTGCACCCCAGTCGCCCTCTGAGCCCAGCTGTACCCTCTGCATCCAGCCCTTCCTTTCCCTCAGACCTCTCATCTTCCCTTCATCACGCTCTCCTTGAGATTCTCGTCTTTACGGCTTTTCTTACAGCGTGGCCACCTTCCCTGTCCTTCCTGCCCCGCAGTTCTGGAAAAACCCAGCCCAACCACCTGTTAAGAGATTCGGGAGAAAATCCTCATTGCACTGTGAGGGGATCTCAGTCTGGCCCCGTAATTGCACTGCATCTTTCTTCTTTTTTTTTCTCTTTTCACATTTTTTTTTTTTTTTTTTTGGAGAGGTTTTTGCTACAGGGTGCGTGCGCTCGCCAGACAGACAGAGAGAGACAGAGAGATAGAAAGCAAGAAATCACCCCCCAGGGGGTTGGTCACGCCGCAATCCCTTCTCCTCCATTCTCCTCTCGGGATCTTGGGCACACACGCACATGCGCCCGGCGTGAGTTTTAAGCCACCGGGTCTGGGACGCGAACTGCAGTCGTCGACTACATGGGAGTCCAGCGACATAGCCATTACGCTAACTGCTGGTCCCATTTTTTCACATTTTTAAATTCATCCTACTATTTTTTTATTTACATTTAATCATGGTACATCTTTTTTTTAGCATCGCAAGATTTTTTATTATTTTTTGTTTTTAATTAATTAATTTACATTCATTCACTGAGCATTGTCACAGCATACAAAATGTGATTTCCCATCCAGAATATGCTGCACAGTAGCTTAATTATACATGTTATCGTCAATAACTTTCCATTTCTAGTTTCATAGGTATATATTTCCCCCCCTGTTTTGCACTGTGTCTTTCTAACTGGCATACTCTCCCTGGCTTTTCAAAGCCCTGGCCTCCCAGCCCCTCTGGCGCTCTCTCACTCTGAACTAATAACGGGGCCCTTTGGTTCTAAGAGAAAACAGACACAGTCCAAGAGGAACACTGCCGTCTTCCCACCACGCAGTCCACACAGCGCAGCCCGCCTGTGCCCCCCCACGCCTCTCCCGCTCCCTGTGACGGGCCAGAGTGACCACTCGCTCGCGACGAACCCCTGGCTGTGCTTTGAATCCCACGCCCGCCCACCTTACATGAAATCTTGCGCCGTGGACCTCTGTCTCCTTTCTACCAGGCTATTTTTGCCTGCATTCATGTAATTTTCCCAACTCAAACAAAAGGCACTCCATGGCGTCCCGCATTTCCGTTCTGGTGCTGCCCGCCCCTCCTCTACTTTGGGCACTGACAAACTTCTCAAGTTTTCTATTCTCACTGTCACAATCCATCAGTCCTTTGGGATCCAGTTATCCGACCCGTCCCTCCATCAAAACGTTCTCGTTATGGGACCAGTAGTTAGCGTAATGGCTATGTCGCTGGACTTCCATGTAGCTGACTGTGGTTCGAGTCCCGGACCTGGTGGCTTAAACTCACGCTAGGCACGTGCACGTGCATGCCCAAGATCCCAAGGGGAGAATGGAGGAGAAGGGATTGCAGCGTGGCCATCCCCCTGGGGGGTGATTTCTCGCTTTCTGTTTCTCTGTCTGTCTCTTTCTTTCTGGCAAGCGCAGGTGCCCTATAGCAAAAACCTCTCAAAAAAAAAAAAAAAAAAAAAAAAAAGCTCTCGTTATTAGTCGAGGTTCTGAGAGACAGAACTAGGAGGGTATTGAAGAGGGGCGGGAGAGGGAGCGACTATTACAAGCGACTGGTGCCCGTAACCCTGGAGGCTGAGAAGTCCCACGATGCGCTGTTTGGAGCTGGAGGCCAGGAGGGCAGGGGTGCAGTTTCAGTCCAAATCAGAACGCCAGAAGACCAGGGGGTTCGTAAGTCCTGGTCGAAGTCCAAAAGTCTGAGAACCAAGACGCTGATGTGTGAGAGCAGAAGATGCCAGTCCGGGTCTTGCAGAGAGGGAAATTCACCCTTTGTTCTCCTCCGGCCTCCGCGGCTCATTCCATTGGTAAGTTGATATTCTTTACTTAGACCAGTCCAAATGCTACCGTCTTCTGGAAACATCCTCACTGACACACTTAGCATGTGGGATAGATACCCGTTTGGAACCTTTTTGTTCAATATCACCTGCCACGACTTGTCATACTCGATCTGCTAGTCATTCCTTAGAGTCTGGTTTAAATTTCACCCATCTCCCCGGACTGGCTGCCCCAGATAACTACTGCTGAGGGCTAAGGCACTCTGCTTTTTCTGTGTGGCTCAGATCATTGTGTTACATTTTACAATAACATCGGGGCCATTTTTTGTTTCTTGTCTGTCTCTGTCTTCCATAGACTAAAAGCTTCTTGAATGTAGAACTATGTCCTCGTCTTCTTTTATTTTTGGAGAAGATTTTGCTATAGGGTGCGTGCGCTCGCCAGAAAGACAGAGAGAGACAGACAGAAAGCGAGAAATCACCCCCCATGAGGGATGGCCACGCCACAACCCCTTCTCCTCCATTCTTCTCTCAGGATCTTGGGCATGCACACACATGTGCCCGGCGTGAGTTTAAGCCACTGGGTCCAGGACTCAAACCTCGGTTGGCTACATGGGAGTCCAGTGACATAGCCATTACGCTAACTGCTGGTCCCAAATTATGTCTTCTTATTCACCATTGATCTGCAGTACCTCTCTCAGCATCTGTCATATACACGTGCTGAATAAACTATCACTGAATGAATAGTCTAGACTGTTGAATAAAATCTGCCATCTGGGGGCCAGCAGGGAGTGCGGTGGTTAAGGCACTGGACTCCCTCCCACATGGCTGACCATGGTTCTAGTCCTGAATATGTGGCTTGCTTTCTCACTTGCCCTGTCTCTCTCTCTGTCTCTCTCCAGTGAGTGCACATGCCCTGTAACAAATCAAAAAAGAATAAGGGGGCCAGGGGGTAGTGTGGTGGTTGGGGTGCTGGACTCCCACATGGCCAGCCATGGTCCCACAAGTCCTAGACCTGGTGGCTTGAAACTCATGAGTGCATGTGTGCCCAACATCTTGAGAGGAGAGTGGAGGAGAAGGGATTGTGGTGTGACCATTCCCTCTGGGGGGGAGATTTCTCACTATCTCTCGCTGGTGAGTGCATGTACCCTATAGCAAAAACTTCTCTGAAATAAATAAAATAAAATAAAATAAAATAAAATAAAATAAATAAAACCTATTTAAAAGACATCTGTCCTCTCCCTAACTCAAACAGATCATGAATTCAAATGGTATTTGGTCATGAGTTCATCTTGAACTCGTCTACTGAATAACAGCAAGTGGAATGGAATGATGACACAAACTTCAGTCATGACTTCTTAATGGCAAAAGCAATGTGCTGGCTTTGACTCCATTGTTGGTAGATGCTCAACAAAGAAAACCACAGAATCAGGCCAGCCAGTGGTGTGGCAGTTCAGGTGGCTGAATCTCACAGGACCAACTATGTGGTTTGAGTCCCAGACCTGGCGACTAGAAAAACATGCCAGACACATGTGCGTGTGTGCCCAAAATCCCAAGAGGAGAAAGGATTATGGCGTGACCATCCCTCCTGGGGTGCTTTCTCACTTTCCTTCTCTCCCCAGCGAGGGCACACACATTCCAGTAAAGTTAAAAAGAGGGAAGGAAAGGAGGAAGGAAGGAAGGAAGGAAGGAAGGAAGGAAGGAAGGAAGGAAGGAAGAAAACCATAGAATTTCTTCATAAGAGACTCTTCTCCAACCAGAGGGAAGTACCGTTGGTGAGGCTGTGGGCCTACACAGGCGGTTTGTCACTCAGACGACTGTTATAGTAAGCTCCAGCCGGAGGGAACCTGGCCATACCACAGGACAGAGAGTGAGGAAGAGGTTCCGACTTTTAAATCATCCACCTTCAGTCAGAGGCATCGGACATCAAAGAAGTATTACCAGTTCATTTACAGGGGCCAGCATGTGGTTAAGGCGCTGAACTCCCACATGGCCGACATGGTTCGAGTCCCGGACCTAGTGGCTTGAAAATCACACTGGGCTCGTGTGTGTGTGTGTGTGTGTGTGTGTCCAAAATCCCAAGAGAAGAACGAAAAAAAAGGGATAAGGGGGTAGCCATTGTCCCCCGGAGGACGATTTCTCACTTCCTCTCTCACAGTCTCTGCTTCTCTGCAGTGAGCACACATGACCTATGGCAAACACCTTATATATATATATTCATTTAAATTCAGAATCCTCGGATGTCAGAACACCAGTTCTGTGGTTTGGTGGGGGAGGGAGATGGGCTTGGAAAGCAGGTGCTGCTGGGATAGAGAAGAGGACTCCGCCGGAGTGTTAGGGTGGACTAACACACGTAAGGACGGGTTTCCCGCTGCGTGCTTAGCACACACGATTCCGTCTAACCCTTACCACCCTCCTGTGAGGCAGGTAGTCCATGCCAGTGAGAGATGAGGCAAAGGGCCTGCATGGTTAGCTTGCTCACATGCACACGCATTAAGAAGCTGTTTTCTTTCTTTCTTTCTTTTCCCTTCCTTCCTTCCTTCCTTCCTTCCTTCCTTCCTTCCTTCCTTCCTTCCTTCCTTCCTTCCTCTCTCTTTCTCTCTCTCTCTTTCTCCTTCCTTCCTTCCTTCCTTCCTTCCTTCCTTCCTTCCTTCCTTCCTTCCTTCTTTCTTTCTTTCTTTCTTTCTTTCTTTCTTTCTTTCTCTCTCTTTTTTTTCTCAGAAAAGAGTAAGGACATCTCAGTTTATTCCTCTAGTTTAGTGTACACAGAAACCAAATTCTCTGATAATGTTATAATGCCTATGTTCAGACTTAAACGTTTTGCTAAAACCAAAATTTGAAATATTTATTTATGAAGTGACTATCTTTAAAATTAACAGTTCACTGAACAATGAAATATTTTCAGCAGACGCATCCACATCTAACAACTTCTACACACAAGATACTCATAATTTTTCCAGTTTCAGTTGGAACATAGGGCTTTTCACTAGGTACGCAACGCAAATTCTAATACAGATTTTCTAATTAGTTGTGTGGGTCTAGATGAGCCATTCTAGAGCTCGGCCCTGGCCCACATCCAACGAGAACGATGATATCCTCCTTTAAATAAGCCTTTTGGTGAACAGACATGAGATCATGTGAAAACATTTTGCTAAAGCTGCTAAACAAATGTAAGGTAAAATATTGATCATATAAACTATTTTCTAATATTTGACTGACGTTTTTATAGTTTAACCAAAATAAAAAGGGGACATTTTCAGTCCTGAATATGCAAAGTTCAGTAGTTGCGCCAGGTGAATTAAACTAGTCAAGCCAGTCCTAATGATAAGTGCATTCATCCACTTCTCATATCCTTATATTAAGAAATAATAATTATAAAAACCAGTATAATGTCATTAAAATATTCCTATTTATTCTAGTTTAGGAGTTCTTCCCCATGTCATTGGCCCGTCTGGCACCGGCCACGGCATCGGGTCCTCGAACAGTCAGATTGTCCGTCGATTTTGTCAAACAGATCTGGCAGCCCAGACGCCAGCTCGAGCATGTCATTCTCATCATCAGTGACTGCTTCCAACTTCTCGAATACGTGCTTTTCAAGGATGAGGTGACAAGTGGAGCAAGCAAGGTCCCCTCACATGAACCAATACCATCAATATCTAGATGATTTTCACCACAATATCTGGCAGAGTGTCACCAACTTTTCCTTTGGCTGTTAATGTTTCACCATCATGGTTTATAAAGTGGATTGTTATTTTCTCTTCTGAGCTGCTCCGCGCCTGCGCCGAAATGCTCAGCAGCCGGCTGGTCTCCGCGCCGCCACCCCGGATCCCTGAGAGGCCAGCCGGCAGCAGCCAGCAGCGGGCCAGGGGGCACTGGGCGGCGGAAGCGGCGCAAAGGACTTTCTTTTTTCTTTGTTTTTAATTTGCCAGAGTCACATGTGCTCATGGGAGAAAGAGAGAGGGAAAGAGAGAGAGAGAGAGAGAAAGTGAGAAATGGGGACCCATGGGGAATAGTCATGCTGCAATTCCTTCTCCTCCATTTCTTCCTCCTTTTGGGATTTTGGGTACACATGCACACGTGCCCGGTGTGTTTTCCAAGTCACCTGTTTGGGACTTGAACTGGGAAGTCAGCCATGTGGGAACCAGTCACCTTAACCACCATGCCGCTCTCTGGCCCCGTCAGTGAGCTTTAGTCGGGAGCTCTCAGGCACGCTAGGCACTGAGCTGACAGTGGCCCATCAGAAACACACGCACTTCCTTCATTTGTTGATATGGACCCAGTTCTTCAAATCTTGAAATTGGGGCCAGTGGATGGTGTAATAGCTATGTTGCTGGACTCCCATGTAGTCCACTACAGTTCGAGTCCCAGACCTGGCAGCTTAAAACTCATGCTGAGTGCATGTGCATGCGTGCCCAAGATCCCAAGAGGAGAATGGAGGAGAAGGGAGTGTGGCATGGCCATCCTCCCTGGGGAGTGATTTATCGCTTTCTGTCTCTCTGTCTCTCCTGTGAGCACCTGCACCCTTAGCAAAAATCTCTCTTAAGAAAAAAATCTTTTTCTTTTTGGAGAGGTTTTTGCTATAGGGCGTCTGCGCTTGCCAGACAGACAGAGAGAGACATAGAGACAGAAAGCGAGAAATCACCCCCCAGGGGGGATGGTCATGCTGCAATCCCTTCTCCTCCGTTCTCCTCTCGGGATCTTGGGCACGCACGCACATGCGCCCGACCTGAGTTTTAAGTCACCGGGTCCGGGACGCGAACCGCGGTCGACTACGTGGGAGTCCAGCGACATAGCCATTACGCTAACTGCTGGTTCCCTTAAGAAAAAATCTTGAAATGATACGCAAGTAGGAATGCTGGTGGCAGAATAAGTTGGTATATTTATGAATGTCAGTTTTCCAGATTGTAGCTCAGTTTTCCAAATTGTAGCAAAAGTTTCAGAATTCTTATCTAACGAGTTCTCAATTCTCCAAGCAACATGGATGATCAAGACTATGCCTGAGGATGGCCACGTAGTGTTACTTACAAAAGAGAAGGAAAGAAGGAAAGGAGAAAGGAGAGAAGAGAAGATCCAGTAGAGGATGTATAAAATTGTGCTGTTTTTTGTTTTGTTTTGTTTTGTTTTGTTTTGTTTTTGCCATAGGGCGCGTGCACTCACCAGAAAGAGAGACAGAGAAACAGAAAGCGAGAAATCAGCCCCCAGGGGGGATGGCCACACCGCAATCCCTTCTCCTCCATTCTCTTCTTGGGATCTTGGGCACGCACGCACACGCGCCCGGCTTGAGTTTAAGTCACCAGGCTCAGGACTTGAACCGCAGTCGACTACATGGGAGTTCAACGACATAGCCATTACGCTAACTGCTGGTCCCAAAATTGTTCTCTTTTTATGCAATGGACTATCATGTAGCCATTACTAATCCCTCTTTGGAAAATGTGTGCAATGACAGGGAGGTGCTCAAGATATATTTGTAGGGCTGGCCCCATGCCCTAGTGGGTAAGGAAGTTGGCTCCCATATGGCTGACCATGGTTCAAATCTGGCCCCAGCTGCTTGATTACATGCCAGGTGCATGCGTGCATACACCCAAATCCCCATAGGATGGGAGAAGTGGAGGAGAAGGGTTGTCATGTGACCATGCCCTATTGGGGGTGCTTTCCGTTGCGCGCTCTCTCTCTCGCAATTGCATGTGTCTCCTATCAATTAAAAGGAAAAGACATATTTGTAAAGTCTGGCTGGCTCTGTCGTGGTACAGCAGTGAGGTGTTGCCTAGAAGACTTCAACCATGGTGACCGTGGTTTGAGTCCCTGGCCCGGTCAGCCTGAGACATGCTGGGCATGCAGACAGTGTCCAGAAGCCGATGGACTGGAAGCCTGGGGGAGAGGCTCACCTCCCAGCTATATCTGTGGAGGGTGCTTGTCCCTCTCTCTGTGTCTCAGGCACATCCCCTCTACCGTGAGTAAAGGAGGGAAAAGATAGATTTGTAAAGTGAAAAGCAAAACCAAACAGCTCAGCCTACATTCTTATTCAAGCTTGGCTGCTTTATCTTTGTCTTGCAACCCGACTGAGAGCTGAGATATGGCTGCGGCATTTGACCGGACGTTCTTACGGATTCAGGGGAAGAAGCCGAGCAGAGGGAATAGGAGGCCTGGACTGGCCAGCCGTGGGCGGCAGGGTATTCATACTCAGCTCTGACTCCACAGAGATGCCTCTTTCCCTGTCCTCTGACGTGGGCAGGCGCACGCTCACGCCTCTGACAGGAGAGTGTCTTCATGAACGAGAGCCCGAGGCTTCCCCAGGCCTGCCGAGGGCTCCATTCCAAGTTTCATCCTCATCTGTCCGCCTGCCTCCTGCCTGATGATCAATAACAGGGAGCACATCCTCCTTTCAGACAAGATCACGGGACTGTAGATTGGCAATGCCAACAGGAAAAATGGGGTCAGGGTACTTCCTACAAAGGTTATTTTTTTTTTAAATTCACAACATGAAAACTCTTATTTCCTTAAGGTAAAGGAAGGAAGCTTTGAATTAAACAAATTGAAACTATGACAGTCTGAAAGGCTGGGCGCTTTCAGTTGGGTCGATTTTCAATTTCTAAAAGAATAGCTTGTAGGGCCAGCACTTGGCATGGTGGCTATGTTGCTGGACTCCCATGTAGTCGCCTGTGGTTCGAATCCCAGACCCGGTGGCTTGAACTCACACTGGGCGCGTGTGCGTGCGTGCCCAAGATCCCGAGAGGAGAATGGAGGAGAAGGGATTGAGGCATGGTCATCCCCCCTGGGGGGTGATTTCTCGCTTTCTGTCTCTCTGTCTCTCTCTGTCTTTCTGGCGAGAGCACACACTCTACAGCAAAAACTTCTAAAAAAAAAAAAAAAAAAAAGAATGGCTTGTTAGCCCAAAGTAGCAAATAATTAATGAAATTTTAGTGTCATCTCCAAAGAGATTATTCAGCACTGCTCAGTAGAAGTAGAATAAGAAACACAAATGTGGGGTACATGTGTAATTTTTTAAAAATTTAATTTGTATATTTTCACTGAATAATATCACCACAGCATACAAAATGCAATTTTTCCAGCCAGAATACATTGTAAAGTGGCTTAATCATACATGCTATCATCAACAAATAATTTTCCATTTCTTGTTTCTTGTATATATATTTTTCTCCCTATTTCTTACCCTATGCCATTTCCCATCCTCCTCCCCCCTGTCTCTGGTATCTGCAGTTGCTTTCCATTCCTTTATTCTTTCCCACATTGTATTGATTCACAAAATATCTTAATTAATCTAAATACTTTCAATAGTAAGTTCAGCTGATATATACATATCTGTGAACAAAAGTTGACTTTAGGCATGGAACTCTGTGGGTAGAATGAATTTACTATAAAATAGCACATAGCTGAGGTTATATAGCTTACTGTGGTCATTACATAGGTATTTTTTTAATACATTTTTTTTAATTTCAAGAAAGACCATTTTAGCTTTAATTAATAAAAATTAAAAAAAATGTTAAGAGAACTTTAATACTTAAAGCCAGGAAACAGGTAAGGATTCTGTTTGAATAGTAGGTACACAGACCTGTCCACAACTCAAGAGAAGACAAAACTCCTTAACACTGGAAAACAAAGCATAGAAGGTCAGTCATGTTTTAGTCCAAAGTCATACAATTCTGTTTCACCAGATCAAACTCATGTCTTTTATCTTCTGTTGGGGTCCGATCTTTCCGTTATCTGGAAGATAACTTTTAACTCTGGACTTGTCCGTACCATTAAGCTGGCCATTTTCTTAGCTGTTTTAGAACTCTTATTTCTGTGTGTCTGACTTTAGTTTTCCTGGGATAGCACTCCTTCTAGAACTTCTTGGAGAGCTGGTCTGGTGCTGGTAAATTCTTTCAGGTTTTGTTTATCTGAGAATGTTCCTGTCTTCTCTTCCCATATGAAAGATAATCTTTCTGGATATAGTATTCTTGGTTGAAATTGTTTTTAACTCAATACTTTGAATATATTTTCCCATTCTTTCCTCTTTCACATTGTTTCTGATAAGAGGTTGCTGTTAGCCTGATGGGATATTCTTTGTAGGTAACCTGAAGTTTCTCTCGCCAGTCTGAGTATCTTGTCTTTGTGTTTTTGGTCATTCTGGCTATAATGTGTCTTGGAGAAGATCTTCTTGGGGTCCTTTGTATTTCTTGGGTCTGGATCTTTGAATGCCTCTCTAGGTTTGGGAAGTTTTCTTCCAGGATTTTATGGAATAGATTGTCAATGCCCTTATTAGTCTCTTCACCTTTTGGGATACCGATTATCCAGATGTTTGGACGTTGAATGGTATCTAGTATTTCTCGTATATTATTCTAATTTTTTTTGGCTATTTTCTCAGTCTTCATGGAGGATTTTACTAGTCCAATGATCCTGTCTTCTATGTCTGAGATTGATTTTTTGTATAACCTAGTCTACTTTTAATACTTTCAAAAGAGGTTTTGACGTCCTGTATTATATAGCCTTCATCTCCAACAGTTCCATTTGATTTTTTTTTTTATGGTGTGTATTTCCTCTTTCAACTCTCATAAGAACTTCCTCACCTCCTGAAACTCATTGGCTTTTTTCTTCTGGTGTTCATTGTCTCTCTTCTTTTCCATCTCTGTTAACTTTGTCACTATGAATGCTCTAAATTCTTTATCAGACATTCCATGAGTTCCATTGTACTGTCTGTGGATGAAGAGGAGTTATTCTTTTCCCTTGGGGGAAAGGTATTTTCTTGGTTTCACAAATTTCTTGTGCCCCTGTGGTGATTTCTAGTCATCTTATGAGTTATTTGTTTCTTCCTAATTTCTAGAAGATCAATCTGAGTGATCAGAGGTGCACAGGAGGACATGGTCTGCAAACTCTTTGGTGTTGCATTTTTCTCCAGGGGCTCTCCCAGGGTAAATTATCCGCAGAACATCTTCATTGCTCTTGTCTCTGAAATCACTAGACCTCAGCTCTCATGGCAGACTCAGTCTTCTTCTGGCCTGCCCTTTCTGTTTGTCTATAGCACATATGTAATTTAAAAATTTTCTGTAGCCACGTTTAAAAAATAAAAAGAAGGATAGCTGGTGGTGTGGTGGTTAAGACAGCTGGGTCCCACATGGCCAATGGTGTGGTTTGAGTCCTGTTCTCAGTTGCTTGAAAATATTCCAGGTGCATGTGTGTGTGCCCAAAATCCTGAGAGGGGAATGGGCGAGAAGGGGTTGGGGAGCATGGTCATCCCTCCCAGGGACTGCTCTCTCTCTCTCTCCAGTGAGTACACACATCCTACAGCAATTTTATAAAGAAAGCGAAAAGAAACAAGTGAATTTAATTTGAATAATATGTCATTTAATTCAGTATGACAAAATGTCATTTTAACATATCAAAAATAACAAATGATCAATAATAGAATGTATATATGTGTGTGTGTGTGTGTGTGTGTGTGTATATGGTCTTGGAAATTGGTGTGTACACTTACAGGTCAGCTCAGTGTGGACTTGTGGACTAGCTCCACCTCTCAAGTGCTTAATATCCCTGTAGCTATGGCCACATATTGGACAACAGGTCAGACACTAAAATAAACCTCACTTGTATAAGGGTTAAACAATGGAAGCCATCTAAATATCTGACAATGTGGGGACCAGCAGAGTAATGGTTATGTCACTGGACTCCCACATGGACAGCTACAGTTCAAGTCCTGGACCTGGTGGCTTCAGACTCATGCTGGGCGCGTGTGCATGCATACCTCAAATCCCAAGAGCAGAATGGAGGAGAAGAGACTGTGGCATGGCCATCTTCCTTGAGGGGTGATTTATTTGCCTTATGTCTCTCTGTCTCTGTCTCTCCGGTGAGCACATATGCTCTATAGCAAAAATCTCTCTCTCTTTATATATGTGTAAATCTCTCTTAAAAAAAGAAAAGAAAACACGTAGCAATGAAAAAAGCGGATCACCAAATCGTGTTTTTGGTACTATTCTTCTAAACATGTCTGTGAGTGTGTATATACTTGGTAGGCCCCATCTTTCTCTCATCATTTTCTTTTCTGGTTTCATTTTCTTCAGAGCTTGACTAATTCAATTATACAATATATGATATGATAAACCTGCCCATTTATTTGCTTAATTTCTCTTTCCCTAGAAGCCAAAGAGCCCATTGTGTGTAAAACATTATTCTAGACCTTGAGTATGAAGCACTGAACCAAAATGGGAAGTATGTCTCTGTCTGCCTGAGGCTTAATTTTTAGTGGGGAAAGATGGAAAATAAACAAATGGGCGAGCGAATCTGCCATTAACATCCTACATCCTTCTGTATGCTATCGTCTCATAGATCATTTAATGGGGAGAGCAATGCAGGAACACAGGAGAGGCCAGGGGCGGGCAGGAGTGGACAAAGGTGGGGCTCCTGGCTTAAGTGGGACTAAGGGAACATTTGGAAGGTTATGCTGCTGATTTTTGAGTAGAGGCTTAAATGAAGGGGAAGAGCAAGCCAGGTGGGTTCTGGGAGAAGAGAATTCCAGGCAGAGGGCACCTAAGCACAGGGACGTTTACTGAAATGGGAGAGACTGGGAGAGGACCGAGTCCCGGGAGGCTGCAATGAAGATTTCAGTGTGGACATTCGAAAGTGGAGACACCCACGTAGCAGGGATAGTGAGAAGTATCAACAGGTGTCCCACAGACACTGGCCAAGCAGAAGGGGTTCTCAGCTCCTCAGAACTGATGTCACATGAACAGATGGACGGGCCACACAGGGGCGAGCGTGAGGGTCAGTTCTGCCCATTAGATGTCCAAGTGGAGATACGTGATTCTGGAGTTTAGGAAGGAGCTCGGGAACGAAGCCGAGACGTGAGCATTATCAGCGCACAGATGGCACGTCAGGGCTGCAGGGCCACCGAGGGCGTGGGTGCAGAGACAGCCACGTGGGAAGATCGAGGCCGGAGCTGACGTTGAGCTGGGGAGGGAACAGCCTTTGAAAGTGGCGATGGCGGCCGAGTAAAACCAAGGGAGGTGGTGTCCTGGGAGCTGGAGGAAGAGTGTGTTTCAAGAAAAATGCATTCAATGTTGGCAAATATCACTACGGAGTTAAGAGCATTGAGAGGGCCAGCAGATGGTGTAATGGTTGTGTCCCTGGACTCCCACATAGTCGATTGCAGTTTGAGTCCCAGACCCGGCAGCTTAAAACTCATGCTGTGTGTGTGTGTGTGTGTGTGTGTGTGTGTCCAAAATCCTGAGAAGAGAGTGGAGGAGAGTGGCCATCACACTGGAGGGTGACTTTTCACTTTCTGCCTCTCTGTCTCTCTCTGAGACAGAGAGCCAAGACAGCTCTTTGAGGACCATGTGCTAAAGAGGGGAGCAGAGAAATGGGGCAGGAGCAGAGGGCTGTGGAGGCCACAGGTTTGTTCATTCTGCTTCTTGTTTTGGGTGGGAGAAATCACAGATGTGTACTTACGGATGGGGAGTCACCGATGAACAGCTAATTGTGGGCCAGCCCGTGACGTGGTGGTGAGGGCACTGAAACCCCACGTGGCTCAGTGGGCAGTTTGGTTCCCGGTCCTGGCAGCACGAAACACACGCCAGGTGCGTGTGCGTGCACAGACTTGTGAGCAGAGAATAGAGGAGAAGAGGTCGAAGCAGGATCACCCCCATGGGAGGGGCTTTCTTACTCCTCCCACTCCTTTCTCTCTGGTGAGTGCATGTGCTCTCTAGCAAATAAAAAAAATAATAGGGGCCGACAGGAGGCATGGTGGTTAAATGTGCTGCTCTCTGGTCAAATTAAAAATAAATAAATACATAAATAAAGTTTAATAAAATAATACTCTTTTTTAAAAAAGAATTATTTTTATTTAACTTTTACTTATTATTATT
Organism: Tupaia tana; assembly: GCA_026018925.1. Lineage (NCBI taxonomy): Eukaryota > Metazoa > Chordata > Mammalia > Scandentia > Tupaiidae > Tupaia > Tupaia tana. The sequence continues at coordinate 48,145,062 of JAKSZU010000017.1, read as the reverse complement.
ATCCAGTTTGATACAAGAGAGACAGAGAGAAAGAGAGAGGAGGTGAGCAAGCAAGCCACCAGGTCCAAGACTTGAACCATGGTCAGCCATGTGGGAGTCCAGCGCCTTTTACCACCATGCTACTTGCCAGCCCCAATAAAATAATTCTTTAAAAAATACTTTAAAAAGGGCTAATTGTGGGTGAATCTCTGAGTAGGTGAGGAGAAGCCAGGCCGAGTGCAGATGGACGTTAGGACCGGTCAGTGCCTCCGCTGTCCCAGGGGGAAGAGCGTGTACACTGGTGCAGACGTGGAGTTGGCAGACGAGCTGGGGGAGGACCCGGACTCCTCCTCTTCCTGCTTCAGCTCGTGGAACACAAGGCAGACCGTGATAGCTGAAGGAGCTACTCCGAGGTGTCGGGAAGGGTTCTCTCTGGTAAGTGGAATTACAGGCATTTTCAATGATTTTCCTTAGGCTTTGGTAGTTTTGATTTCTCTCTCCAAGTGCGTAATCGTGGGCATTTGCTCCACACACAGGGCTGCGTCTCCAGGAACCCTCCTTTTCTGCTGCTTCTGTCCAGCCCTGCCACTAACCGGTGGTACGTCCTTGAGCTAGTTATTACTTACGTTTCTCTGTGCCTTGGTTTCTTTCTTTGTAAAGTGAGGATAGTTATGCCTACTATTCAATCCACCAGCCTAGAACAACCTTAAATGGGAAAATGTATGCAATGAGGATTTGAAAGGAACCAGTATTGGGACCAGCAGTTAGCGTAATGGCTATGCCGTTGGACTCCCATGTAGTCGACCACAGTTCAAGTTATAGACCTGGTGGTACTCACGCCGGGTACATGCGTGCCCAAGATCCTGAGAGGAGAAGGGATTGCGGTGTGGCCATCCCCCCAGGAGGGTGATTTCTTGCTTTCTGTCTTTCTGTCTCTGTCTTTCTGGCAAGCGCACGCGTCCTATAGCAAAAAACCTCTCCAAAAAAAAAAAAAAAAAAAAAAAAGAGTTCTTATTGTTGGGCCAGCAGGTGGCGCTGAGGTTAAGGCAGCAGGATTCCACATGGCTGACTTGCAGTTTTGAGTCCCAGAACAGAGGCTTGAAAATCATGCAGGTGCATATGTGTACATGCCCGAAATCCCAAAGAGGAGAGTGGAAGAGATGGGATTGTGTTGTGACCATCCTCCTGAGGGGTAGTTTCTCACTTTTCCTCTCTGTCTCTGTCTCTGGTGAGCTGGTGGACCCTATAGCAAATGAAGAAAATGCTCATATTGTGGTTATTTCTGGTCTAGGGAGGGAAGTAGGAGGTAGGGGTGGGTCTAAGAACAGGCTAGAGTTGTCAAGTCACCTCTCACAAGCTGCTAAGTAGTATTAAGAGCAAAGGCTACTTTTCCCATTCCAGTGGTGCTGCATCCTTCCACTGAGCTTCCAATTAAGATTAAAGTTTGTGGGACCAACAGTTAGCGTAATGGCTATGTCGCTGGACTCCCACGTAGTTGACTGCGGTTCGAGTCCTGGACCCGGTGGCTTAAACTCACGCTGGGCACATGTGCGTGCGTGCCCAAGATCCAGAGAGGAGAATGGAGGAGAAGGGATTGCGGCGTGGCCATCCTCCCGGGGGGTGATTTCTCGCTTTCTGTCTCTGTCTCTCTCTGTCTGGTGAGCGCATGCGCCCTATAACAAAAAACTCTCCAAAAAAAGAAAAAAAAAAAGATTAAAGTTTGTACTGAACCCTGGCAAACAAATATGAAGCATGTTTCTTCTGCTTTTATCCTAAGTTAACTGCATTATTTGACACTTTAAGTGTTTCCTACCGAGCGAAGTTTTTCTTTTGGGCTTCAGATGCATTAATTGTGAACATTTACGAAAATTTCACATTTGTATTCAAAATCGCCCGGAGAATATATAGCCGTGATTATTCTTTTGTTATTTTTTCAAATTACTATGATTGTCTTGTTAGATATGCCACAGCACATGGGCCCGGCTGGCTTGCCATCATTAGACACATTCATAGAAATCTAAATAAAACTCATGAGATGAAGACAAACCCACTTATTTAAGGCACGTTGTAGGAATTAACTAATGATAGTGGAGTCATATAACTCTTCCTCAAGTACAGTTCTGTACTGCTTTTGTGTCTCTTGGCATCTGAATATTTCATTGTCAGCCTCGAGGATTATGAAATGAAAAGACAATGCTTGGTTTTTGCTGTTGTGCGATACGTATACTACCGAAGATAAATGCTCATTGATCTTCGCTTTCACTTATTTACGTAAGGGGGGGTCAGCCCCCTTTTACTGTAAGACAGGGTTGCCCCAGCATTAAAGGACATTTTGAACAAATGAGAAAAACACAACCGTCGCCTCAGCTGAACGTCACCACGTTCTCCTTTGTGTATTCCCGGGCCGTCTTTGTCTTTCCCTGTACACAGCTTTGCATGGCGGCATTGACTGCATACATACACCTTTTAATCTGGATTTTAGAGCTGCATATAAAGAAGGTGATTTTCAGGTTACAGAATAATTGTCCAAATTATGTTTCTACCATTTGTATGACTATGTGTGGAGGGCACTGCATACGGAAGCCATCTTGAGCTATCCGCCATCTTGAGCTATCCACCATCTTGGAAACCATTAGGCTTCACTTCCTCACTGAGCAAACCGTTTCTCAGAAATCATGTGACCAACCGTTCTCTCCGGAAGTGGTTGGGTTTCTAGGCAACAGGAGAGATCCGCCCACATCAATGACTGGTTCATGCTGTTCTATCTCATTTGCATTTCAGGCAACCAATTGGTGCTGTATATAACTCGCCATTTTTCCTCAATAAACAGAAGTAGACGGAAGAAGACGACTTGATCAGCACCTTGTATTGTGTGTGCGTGTGTTTGTCCCATCTCTCACTCCCTCCCCCATGGAACCTGTTCGACTGTCCCACGGGTCGGGACAACTATGCTTCAAAGAGCCTGATCCCAGGTGACCTTGCTAAGACATCTAAAGTGACTTCAATGACCTTACTGCTTTGTGCTCCTTCAAGACTGGGGACATAATTCACCACCTTGGGTACCTAACAAGCACCCCACAGGACTGCAGGGATTTCACACGGATGGAGCCCTAGGCTTGGAATAGTCTCCCAGAGAGTCAGGAGGAAGAAAGGGGAAAGCCTCTCGGGCAGTTGGTCAGGAGCAAGAGCTTACGTGCGTGCCCATGTCTTCTCAATGGTCCTTGCTTCAAATTTAGAGTATTTTTGGGCTTTTATCTTTTTTTGTTTGTTTTGTTTTGTTTGCTATAGGGCATGTGCACTTGCCAGAAAGAGATGGAGAAAGAGAGAAAGTGAGAAATCACCTCCTGGGGCAGAGGATGTCCACTTCATAGTCCCTTCCCTTCTATTCTCCTCTTGGGATTCTAGCTATGTATGCACATGCGCCTGGTGGTGTGTGTTTCAACCTACTGGGTCCGAGATGTGAATGACGCAGTCAACTATGTGGGATCCAGTCATCTTAACCACCATGCCCCCTGGCTAGCCCCTGGGTTTGTTTGTTTGTTTGTTTTTGCCATAGGGCACATGCGTTCACCAGAGAGAGACAGAGAGAGGGAAAGTGAGAAATCACCCCCGTCCTAGGGGAGGTGGCCACACTGCAATCTCTCCTCCTCCATTCTCCTCTTGGGATTTTGGGCACATACACACATGCACCAAGAATGATTTTCAAGCCACTGGGTCCGGGACTCAAGCTAGTTGGCCATGTGGGAGCCCACCATGCCACCTGCTGGCCTCTGGTCTTTGAGCTTCTGTCTTGATGAAAAGTCTATGATTTACACTGTCTCAGAACAACTACAGGAAGGAAATATGTTTCCTGATCGGTGTAGCTTATTTCACACGCCATTGTATTTCACGTTTGGGGAGGTTGATTGTAGACACAGCCCCACATTTTCAGCCCTCTTGTATCTACACCATTTACATTTGCAGCTGTTCGCAACTTGTGAAATGCCTTGAGAGTGATGGAGTTTAGGATTTAAGAGATGGTGTGCACATTTATTCTCACTCGTGGGAAACACCATGCGGCTGCTCCATGAATGAGAGCCTAGGCTCACGTGCTGGAAGCTCAGCGATCATGTGGATGAGGACCAGGTCAATCCAATTGAGGCCCAGCCCCAGCCAACTGCCAGCTGATCACAGACACATAGGTGAAGTTCTTCAAGATTAGCTGAGCCCAGTACAGGGAAGTTGAACCGGCCAGATGAGAAATCACACATGGTTGATATTTTAAGCCACTGAGTCTGTGGGGTGATTTAGTTCAGCCTGAGCGTGGTAATACATAACTAATAAAAGGTTCTGTCACATTTTGGACAATTCTAATTTTTCTCTTGGCAAAATCAGGGTAGGAGGCGTGGAGAGGACATACGCCTTCCTCTTGTTGCAGTTACCTACCTTCCTTGAGAGGTACAGGGTCCATAAAGGTATCCACTGAGCAGGACATCTATTTCCCAGGAATCCTTGAGCTTAGGCAACCAAACTTGGAGCTTCTGTACTGTGTCCTCAACCACGATAGCGTGAGGCAGGATTGCCTTCCCCCCCTATTTTTATCCAATCTATCAAACATATAATCTCTTCTCAACAGATTTTCAAGTGACAGAAAACTGGAAAAGATAAATGAAAATCTGAGTGGTATTGTTCAAGGAAAAATGGTCTCTGTAGCTGCCAGGTAACATCTAATTAACCCCGAATTCAGGCCAGGAACCTGATAATAGAAGTGTCCAATTCACACGGAACACACAAAACCACTGGAAATTTAAACAAATTCATTCTTCTATAGGGATATACAAGAATGTTGTGGCTATTTATTTTCATTCTAATTTTAAACGATTTATGGTATTGTACTCACCCTTATTTCAGATGTACTTCTCAGTAGAATACGTACATAACAAATGCTTCCTATGAAATTATATCGTTGCATTGGCTTAGGTATCTGATAGGTCAAGAGAGGGCAACAACCCTCAGAGAGGGCAACAACCTTTTGACAAATAGCAAATGTAACATCTGGGCATCTTGGTCTTGTATATGGCATTGGGTTTCTGATTTGTTATTGAAATGATGAAGAAATTGATTAAGTATTTGAGGAAGAGGGAGAATGGATTAAATTTGCTCTTCCCTCATTTAAAAAAATTTTAAAAAAATGCAATAGGGCACATGCACTTGCTGGGAGAGAGCAAGAGAGAGAGCCAAAGTGAGACAGCACCCCAGGGTGAATGGCTATGCCACAATCCCTCCTCCTCCGTTCTCCTCTCATGATTTTGAGCATGCACACATGCACATGTGTCTGACATGGTTTTCAAGCCATCAGGTCCAGGACTGAAACTGCATAGTCAGCCATGTGAGATCCAACTGTACCATGGGCTGGCCCCAAATGTTCATTTTATACATTCCACTATAAATTAAAAAGAAGAAACGCACACACCTAGTTTTAGAAAACTGGAAAATAAGAGAAAGAAAGCTAGTCCTGTATAATCCTAACACTTGAAAACAACCACTATGAATTGCAAGTTGGGAATATTTCTCTTCAGTGTTTTAAAATTTTTCTACACAAAGTTTAAAATAAAAATAAATGAAGAGACAGAAGGCTCTCATCTAAAACCTAAATAAGGACAAGAGCCAAGTCAGAAATCTAAGTAGAGTCGGAAGTCAAGAACATGGCCCTCTGCCCATCCCCTCCTCTAAAGAATGAGTTTGGGGGCCAGCAGGTGGCGTAGTGATTGGGTACAGAACCACATGCCACATGGCTTACCCGTAGTTTGGGTCCTGGAACTGGTGGCTTGAAACTCATGCCATGTGCATGTGCGTGCATGCCTAACATCCTAGAGGAGAATGGAGGAGAAGGGATTGCAGTGTGGCCATCCTCCTGGGAGGTGATTTCTTGTTTTCTCTCTGGTGAGCACATGCACCCTATAGCAAAAACCTCTCTTAAAAAAAAAAAAAAGGGACCAGCAATTGGTGTAATGGTTGTGTCACTGGACTCCCATGTAGTTGACCGTGGTTTGCGTCCCGGACCCGGTGGCTTGAACTCACGCCGGGCACGTGTACATGCGTGCCCAAGATCCCGAGAGGAGAATGGAGGAGAAGGGATTGCGACGTGGCCATCTCCCCTGGGAGGTGATTTCTCGCTTTCTGTCTCTCTGTCTCTCTCTGGCTTTCTGGCAAACGCACGTACCCTACAGCAAAAATCTCTAAAAGAGAAAAAAAGAAAAAGAAAAAGAAAAGAAAAAAGAGAAGGAGCCGAATCATGGTATCACCAGGAAAGGAGTGGTGGGAGAGCAAAGTGCAGTCATGGACACAGATGTAGCTCAGGACCTGGCAAAGAGCGGACTTGCAGAATTCAGGGTTCACCCCAATGCATGGCACAAATAGCCATCTAGTGCTTGCTAAATGCCAGGCCTGGTTCTAATCACCGTCTACGTATCAACTCGTTTAATCCTCTCAATAGCCCTGCAAGTGAGGTGTTATTTGAATTCCCTTTTTACCTATGAGGAAATGAGCAGAGAGCCATTACATAACTCGCATTCAAATTTCATCTGTTTACGGTGTCTTTTAAGCATTGCACTGCGTGTATTTCGCTGTTTTCTTTATTATAATTGTTAATCTGGACTCCCCAGTGGGCTCCAGCAGGCACCTTGACCACTTAGAAGCAGTCCATTTGACACAGCCAGGGAGAACATGCTCTCGCCATGGAAATCATTTACTAGCTTTAAAGCATGTTCCTTTGAAACCGAAATCAGCGTGTCATCCATCACAATTCATTTGTGTTATCGCCTATCAGTACCTTTTCGTCTTTTCACTTTCCTTCCAGAACACAATAAATTACATTCAAATGGCAGTCATGGAGGAAACTTTCCTTTCCTTCCTCATCAACGAAGCTGATCGATGAACGCGAGCGCCCCAGGGAAGCAGCATCTGTTAGAACTCGAGGATCCCGCTCGGGCGGAGGAAGAAATGAACAGGCACGGAGTCGTTTGCAGCTCAGCATTTGTTCAAGTCTGGCACATGCACACATCATTAGCAGCTCTGTTTGAGAAGAAAGATCAAGGAGGTGAGGAGGAGAGTGGCTCTGATTAGAGGGATATTCAAGAAAGAGGCAATTCGGAGCAGTTAGGTAAAAGCTTCGAAGCCGAAATGAACTGGAGAGCAGAGCAAATCACCAGGTTTGGGAGGCGTTGACAGGCAATTGGAGTATTTTTGCCTCTGCAATTTCCAAAACAAAGTCATCGCGTGCAGTGAATTCCCCAGAATGGCCACCTCACTCACTTAGCTCCGTGGGCTGCGTTTTCTTCCCTAAAATGAAACCTCCATGGGGCCAAAGATGTTGCTGTCTTATTTACACTGCACTTTTGGCTCCTAGTGGAGGACATCAAAGATCCCCGGATGAGGTCCTGTATACTTGCCCAGCGTTGGCACGACTTGGTCAAGGAAGATCAGGAGAGAGTTCCGCAGGACCAGCAGCAACGTGCATGGCGGAGGAATGGCATCATCCACCTAAAATCCATTCTCAGTTCAGGGGCATGGAGTCACCAGTGAAGTATTCGTGGAGTGTCCCTGTGCCCACCATTACTCTAGGCAATAGAGGGGATTCAAGAGAAGGAGAAACACAGCCACAGTGAACAGTGCGACTTTGCCAAGCACTCGCTGTTGTCCAGACTTGTTCTTTCTTTTGGAGAGGTTTTTGCTATAGGGCATGTGCACTCACCAGAAAAACAGAGGGAGACAGAGAGACAGAAAGCAAGAAATCACCCCCCCTAGGGGGAATGGCCATGCCGCAATCCCTTCTCCTCCATTCTCCTCTCGGGATCTTGGGCACGCACGCACACGTGCCTGGAGTGAGTTTAAGCAGGGTCTCGAGTCCGGGACTCAAACCGCGGTCGACTCTATGGGAGTCCAGCGACATAGCCATTAGGACAACTGCTGGTCCCTGTCCAGACTTGTCCTAAACTTCGTACTTGCTGGAGAGTATTCAGTCCTCTCAACACCACCTTCAGAGCAGGTACAAGAGCAGCCCCTCCTATTTGTGACCCAGACAAGGCGACAGAGGCCAGGCTGAATCAGTGACTTGTCCCGAGTCCTGCAGCTAGTCAGTGGTGGGCTGAGCCTCCATCTGCCATGTTCCTTACTGTCTTTCTCTGTGGTCCTGGTCTTAACTCGAGGACACCGAAGGCACACATGCAAAGAAGGAACACCAAAGTCTTAAACTCTGTGACCTTGACGACAAAAGAGAGAGGAGTCAGTGTAGCCTGGAGCATTGAGAGAGACCTTCTAGAAGGAGGCAGTACTTGGGTTGTCCTGACTTTCATTATTAGTTTGTTCGTGTGCCCACCTGTCCATCCTCCCAGCGACTCATCCTCTCATCCCCCGAACGCTGACCTAACAAGGCTTTATTGAGCTCCGACTGTATGCCATACCCTGAGGAGGGAAGTGGTGGATTTCATGCTGAAATAGTTATATTCAGTAATCGTAGCTTCTCTGCCCAGGAGGGCTAAGATTGATCCACAGGAACACAGAGAGTGTTCCTTAGGAAGAACAGTTAGTCGCCGTCTGTCAAAACTGGGAATGCTCATACCCTGGACACGGCCATCCCACAGGAATTTACCCGTGGTTAAACGCCTGTTTATGGGGCAGTTCCCTGCGATGTTTGTTTGTTTGTTTTCTACAACAAAGAATGGGAAATAACCCACATGTTCATCAAAAGGGAACTACTTAAGTCAAACATGGTAATACACTGAAAGAGATGACTCAGCTGCTGTAAATCGTGAAGAAGCTGAGGAGAAGGGAGATACTTAAAGCATTTAAGTAAAAAAAGCAAGAGGTGTATGTGTAGTGTGTCAGGATTTGGGTCAGGATTTGGGTAAGCGGGGAGGGAAATGAAGCACCTACGGTTGATACTTGTGTGGTATCTCAGAAGCAGGACCCAGACACTGACAGTATGGTGGTTTCCAGCTAGTTGAACGGCAAGAGGAGCAGGAGGGATTTCTGGAAAGCCCTTTTGTAAAGTCTCAATTATGTATTTAGTTGGCTATAGGGCATGTGCATTTGCTGGAGAGAGAGAGAGAGAAAGAAAGAGATAGATAGAGGGAGAGGAAGAAAGTGAGAAAGCACCCCCCCCCCCCACAATCCCCATAGTGGATGCCACAGTCCCTTCTCCTCCATCCTCCTCTCCAGATTTTGGGCATGCACACACATGTGCCTGGTGTGTTTTTCAAGCTATCAGGTCCAGGACTTGAGCCACACAGTTGGCCATGTGGGATCCACCTGCCTTAACCACCACACCACTGACAACCCTATATTTCTCTCTAAAAAATCTTTTTGAAAACCCAAAAGCTCATGTGCCTAAATGCAAGTGTTAGTGGTATATATATATATATTTTTTTTTTTTGTTTGAGAGGTTTTTGCTATAGGATGCATGTGCTTGCCAGAAAGACAGAGAGACAGAAAGTGAAAAATCACCCCCCAGGGGGATGGCCACGCCACAATCCCTTCTCCTCCATTCTCCTCTTGGGATCTTGGGCATGCACACGTGCCTGGCATGAGTTTAAGCCACCAGGTCCGGGGCTCGAACCGCAGTCAACTACATGGGAGTCCAGCGACATAGCCATTAGGCTAACTGCTGGTCCCTTAGTGGTATATTTTTAAATGTAGGTGTTTGAACTTGTTCCCTGACTCTTCTTTGGCAACCAGAGGGGAATACTGGGTGCCAGTGTGAGTTGACAGTTTGGAACCTCCGACCTGACTCACATCTCAGGCGTGGTGACACGGCTCTGTCCTGAGCAGAAGCAGCCGTCCTCGCAGAGGTCCTGTTTCATAGCCATCTTGTGTTGCTATTTGGCAAAGTGTGGTCAGGGTGGGCCTCACTGAGAGGGTGACATTTGTGCAATGCGGGAGGCAGTGAAGGAGTAAGCCCCGAGGGCGACTGAGGGAAGGGAGTTCCAGAGGGAGAACGGGGAGTTCACAGAGTCTGAGGCGGAAGTGGCCTGGCCAGGGGGTAGGCGTGCCCGCACTCGAGTAAGCAGGAGGGAGAGGAGCAAGAGACAGAGGTAAGAGGGTGGGCGGCTCTCCTGGGAGCAAGGGAGGAGCAGGTGGCGGGAATTTCACGTCCAGCTCTGCTAACCGGCCTCCGCATGGCTCCCGGACCAGCTCCCCCTGTGCCCAGAGCTGGTTTTGGCATCCCAGCCTCATTCTCTGTCTTGGTGACCAGTGCAGTGACCTGGTCTCTCCCAGTCCCACAGGGAATGAGCTGGCACCACGCCCCCTCCCAGACCAGAGCCACATGGCTAGTCTCCATTCCCTGGAGGAGACGCAGGCAGGGAATTCGGAAGCTCACCTTTCAGCCCTGTGCTGTGCAGGTCTCCCTGACAGTCTCAGGTGTCCCACCTTCACTCAGATGGCTTTGAACCTTCTGCGTCACAGCCTTCCACACGACACCCCACTTTGTAAAACTTGCTCCCTCAAGGAACATCCTCAATTTCCGTCTCAGAGGTGGCTTCCCTGACCTCTTGTAAAATAGCCACCTCCCATCCCATCAAGTGCCCACCAGTAGACACATGCAGGCCAGCGAGTGGCATAGATGTTACAGTGCTGGATCCCATGTGGCCAGCTTCACAGTTTGAATCCCAGACCCGGCAGCTCAAGAACCATGCTTGGCACGTGTGTGTACATGTCCAAAATCCTAAGAGGAGAGTGGTGGGTAGGGTTTACAGTGTGGCCACCCCTCTGGGGGTCGATTTCTCACTTCTCTTCCTCTGTATCTCTCTGGTGAACACATGTACCCTATAGCGAAGACTCAAAATACTAATAATGATAATAATAAAAGGATGGACAAATGCATAAAGGAAATGTGGCATATACATAGAATGGAATATTAGGTAGCCATTAAAAAGGATGGAGTCCAGTCACTTGAGAGTAAATGGGTGAGCCTGGAGGATTTTGTGTTAAGTGGATTAAGTCAGACACAGAAAGGGAAATATCGCATGTTCCCCCTCATACACGGAAATTCGGAAAAATGACCTCACAGAAGTAGAGATGTAGAACGACTGCTGGATTCTGGAAAAGACACAGGGCAGGGAAATGCAAGGATGTTGATTATTGAAGCAGACGGCAGATAGGAGGAGTAATGGTGAGCCTCATAAAGTATAGTGGGGAGAGCGTGGTTAACCGCTTATTGTATATGATGTTACCGAGGGTTGAAGTGATGGGTGCTAATCACTGATTAGCACCTGATTAGCACAAATCATTGCACATTATATTCATGTGCTGAAAACTCACATTGCAGCAATTGTTATGCTAAGAAAATATTAATTAACAATAAATTGTTAAGTGCTTGTTAATTTTAAGGGTCACAGTTGTTGCAAAGTGGCCATCTCCTTTTATTTTTATTGGTTCTTCTTTCTCAAGAAGCAATTTTTTAAAATTCTTTTTCGGAGAGGTTTTTGCTATAGGGCGTGTGCGCTCGCTAGAAAGACAGAGAGAGACAGAGAGACACAAAGCGAGAAATCACCCCCCTGGAGAGATGGCCACACCGCAATCCCTTCTCCTCCATTATCCTCTCGGGATCTTGGGCACACACGCACACGTGCATGAGTTTAAGCCACTGGGTCCGGGACTCGAACCGCGGTCATCTACATGGGAGTCCAGTGACATAGTCATTACGCCAACTGCTGGTCCCGCTCAAGAAGCAATTTTGACACCCGTAAATGAGTTCAAAGTCAAGCTCTCATACTTACCTATTTTGGACAAATCAGTATTTTCTGGGCCATTTCCTCATCTAAGACAGAAGGGCAATTGGGAAAAACCTCTACCTCCCACCACTGGCAAGAAGTGAAGGGTGGAGTAGAGTCCTTGCTGCACAGGAAGTGCTCAATCGAGGTGCAACCTTTTCCTCCCTCGTCAGCCCTCCTTCTCCTCTCCCACTGGGGATGTTCTTTTCCGTGTACTCAGTGGCCTAAGAGATTAATCTTGCTTGTACATTGTGAGGCCTGTGAAAATGAAGCATGTAATCTTTGGGTTCGTCATCATTTATCATGTCCTTTGATGTGTGATGTCCCAGTCACATGTCTAATGTCTGTGAGGGCTGACCAATTAAAGACTTCCTAGTGCTGGACTCACACTGTGTTTCAGCCAACGCTTTCACAAATGCCCAGGCGTATTAGTCAGAGCAGAGGCTCAGCTGCTGTAACAAAAATGCCCCTGAAACCAGTAGCTTAGATATGATAGGAGCTTAGGTTTCATACATACTGATCTGGAAATAGACGGAGGTCTTGGTTCGTGGTTCTAATTTCAAAGGGCATCCAGAGACCCAGCGTCCTTCTCTCTTGTGGCTCTGCTGTCCCCTGGGATGGCACTTTTTTTCACATGACCGAAGCTGGAGCAGCACCACTATATCCACATTGTAGCCTGAGAGAAGAAGGAGAAGAAGGAAGTCCAAATCTAGTCATTTCCTCTAGGGAAGTTGTGCATATTAATTTTGCCTCTATCTTTTTGGTACAAACTTAGTCATATGGCTATGCCTGACTGCAAGGGTGCTTGGGACATTTTATTTCTACTAGGGTGGCCATAGGCTCTGTTAAGCCTTGGTTTCTGGAAATCTGTTACTAAAGGAAGAAGAGGAGGTGGCTATAGGGGCTGGGGGAGCAACCTCGACACTCGAGAAGGAAACCAGTGGATCTAAGTAAACAGTGAATACACACCTTTTCCCTTCCTGTTTCCTGTTTTTTTTTTTTTTTTTTTTTTTTCAATAGATGTCATTCAACAAGACTGAGGAAGAATAATTTCTTTGCCAATTTTTCTTTTTTCTTTTTCTGTTCTTCATTTTTTTTTTTTTTTTAGTTTGCCCCAGAGACCAGGTGAGACATCACTCCCCTAGGGGATGGTACCATAATCTCTTCTTCGTTCTCCTCTCAGGATTCTGGGCACCCATGCACACACGCCTGGTGTATTTTTCAAGCCGCCGAGCCCAGGACAAACTGCGCAGTTGGCCATGTGGGGTCCTGCAGCCTTCACCTCCATGCCGCCTGTTGTATCTTCAATAGTTCCAAAGCATTCCGATTCCTCCACGTTGCTTTAGAACTCATCTGAGGTTTGTTACAATAGCTTCGATCTCAGCTCCTAAGGGTCTCGGTAACCTGACCGTCTATCCTCAGGGTCAGTGCAGACAGAGTAGGCATGTCTCTGAAGGTGGCTACGGCTGTGCGGGCAGCTTGTGGTGACACACAAAGCACCTGGACCAGGACCTCGGGGCCTCAGCGTCCTGATTCCTCCCGTCCCCCTGACGACCTCGTCATTTCCTGGACTCAGCCTCGTGTTTCGTTTCCATCCCCACTGACAAGGGCCATGAGAAGCAGGGTGCCACGGTGACAGGGGAAAAATCACTCGTCGCATGGTTCTTGGGACCAAGTCCTCTGTAAGTGTCACCGGGTGGTGCTAGATTTACCTCAGGGATCCTCGGACGGAGCTGAAACAGGCACACCAGTCCAAGCAGCTCACATCTGATGATTATTTTAGCTTAAGAAACAGTCTTATCACCATTTTCTCCTTTATTTTTTTTTTAAAGAGAGATTTTTGCTATAGGGCACGTGCACTTGCCAGAGAGACAAGAAATAAGAAATCACCCTCTGTGGGGATGGCCACACCGCAATCCCTTCTCCTCCACTCTTCTCTAAGGATTTTGGGCACGCACGCACACGTGCTCAATGTGTTTCAGACCACTAGGCCCGGGGCCTGAACCACAGTCGGCCACGTGGGAGTCCAGTGACATAACCATTACATCATTAGCTGGTCCCAAGCCACTTTCCCTTTTGAATCTTTTTTTTTAGTGTATTTTAAATGTACATTTAATCACTATACATCTTTGCAGTGTATAAAATGTTTTTTTCTAATGTGAACACAGTGCGTAATTATTGAGTCATAGATATGATCATCAACAGGTACCTTTTCATTTTTCTTTCTTTTTTTTTTTTTGGAGAGGTTTTTGCTATAGGGCATGTGCACTCGCCAATCAGACAGAGAGAGACAGAAAGTGAGAAATCAACCCCCAGAGGGGATGGTCACGCCACAATCCCTTCTCCTCCATTCTCTTCTCGGGATCTTGGGCACACACGCACACGCGCCCGGCGTGAGTTTAAGCCACCGGGTTGGTACTCGAACCGCGGTCGACTACGTGGGAGTCCAGCGACATAGCCGTTACGCTAACTGCTGGTCCCTCATTTTTATTTCTGTCGAATGTCTTATTGCCGCAATCCCCTCCTTCCCACCCCATTACCCAGGCGTCATTTCATGTGGATTATTGTTGTGTTAACACTATTATACCTGCTTTACAGATGAAGAAACTGACCTGCGAAGAGCTTCCGGGTGTTCTCCAAGGGCACACAGGTGGTATGAGGTGCTCTGTGGCCTCTACAGAGAGATCGATTTAAACAAATGACGTCAGGATGCATTTGCTGAATGAAGGATTAACACTGCTGAGAAGCCAGACCAGTCAGAAAGCCCTGGGCCCTGTCATAGTCAAGAGGACTCTCGCCAGTTCAGTTAACTCTCTCCCAAATTCTGCTTTGTCTCAGGGCAGGGGCGCCACTGGCCCTGGGGACAGGTGCTCTGTGCTGGCCGTGCTCTGGTTAATGAAGCAGGGTCGCACGTGCCAGCAGGCCTGTAAGCTAACTGCGGGCGGGGTGGGGCCTCGTTTCTGTAGTCACCGCTTTGCCTCGTCCCTCACAAATGCCCTCTGAGCTGCTGTGGGGTGCACGCCCGTGTTCAGTCCTCAGGACAGCTCAGGAAGGTGAGCAGGACGGAGGACGCATGTCTCCATGGAACGGGCCTGGAGACAGAGTCGGGGGAGGCTGAGTCACAGGCTGGGGTTGAGGAGCTCAGGAGCCTCGCAGCAGGGAGTCGGCCATGGTCTCTGGATTCCTACCCCAGCGCTCTCACCTCATCCCGCTCCCGGCTCGGTCCTGTAGCTGGCTTATTTCCGAATTCCAAGCATCCATGTAGCTGCCTTCTGTTATAGTTGGGCTATGTTTCCTCCCCCAAATTCCATGCTTGGGATTTGGTGTTGGGAGGTGGGTGGGCTAGCGGGCAGTGACTGGATCCTGGGGATGGTGTCGTGGAGGCGGTACCTTGTCAGTCAATTCATAATGTCTCGTGAGGCCCAGGGAGTCCGGCTCCTGCGAGAAGGGGTTAGTGCTTGCAAGAGCTGACTGCGATTGAAGAGCAAGAGTGTCCCCAGCTCCCCCTCTCTGCACACCGGCCGCCCTCTGAGCTCCTGGTGGCCGTGCGGTAGGCAGGCCCCGTGGCGGGTCTACCCTTCAGACTTCCAGCCACCACAGCTGTGAGTCAATGAACTCCACTTCAAAGACAAATCACCCGCCCCAAGTGTTCCTGTTCGCACTGCAGTCGTGGACCGAGGCACGCTCCGGACCTCACGTAGTATCAGTTTCCTCTCAGAAGAAGCCTGATCTTTCTTCAGAAAATAAATTCAGGGCCGGAGAGACAATTGATCCGGTTCTTGTTCCCTTTCTGCAAACGTGTTCTTGTTCCCTTTCCACAAACGTGGAAACGCATCCTTTAAAACACACAGCTCCTGCCCTTGAAAATACAAGTGTGTTTTCCTCCCCTTGTCTCTGCTCCAGAGAATTTGGTCACGGGTCTATCCTGCCACTTGATTTTTCTAATGAACAAATAGGACCAGCACAACTACCTTCAGAGTCCCCAAGGCCTGCCCTGTCCTTTGTCCCTAAAATCTAATCTTTGTTTTTCACAACCAAGTCTTTGTTTGCACAGGTGGACTGAGGTAAATCCTAAACTTCTTGGAAGACAACTTGCTGTTTCGATCTTCACGGACCCTAAGATTCTCCATCCTACTCTGTACCTCAACTGGATCCTTATTCTTCCATCCACTCTCCGATCGTGGCACCATTTATAACCAAAACCCCCAGGAGTCATCGCCTGTCTCTCCTGTGGCAGGCAGATTGTAGGATGGCTCCCAGTGAGTGTGGGTGGGATCTGTGATTTGTTTCGGCAAATGTGAAGAGACATCCCTGCTGTGAACAGGACACGACTTCTATTTTGCCAGAAGATTTTCTCTTTCGCTGGCTCTGGAAAAGCAAGCTGCCATGTTGGCCATGAGCAGAGGAAAGCCTCTGATCCACAGGCAGCCGGGCGTGGAGGCCTTCAATCCAGCTGAATTCTGCTGACAACCCTGTGAGCTTGGAAGTGGTTCCTGCCCCATTCAAGACTTCTGGTGAGACCCCAGCCCTGGATGACAATCTGATTGCAACCTCGTGACAAACTGTGAGGCAGGGGTCCCCATCAAGCCACACCTGGATTCTTGATCCACAGAATATGCAAAGGAGTAAGCATGCATTTAAAAAAATAATTTTTAATCTTAATTTTATTTATTTATTATTATTGTTTTTTAATTTGACCAGAGAGAGATAAAGAAACATGGAAAGTGAGAAACCAAGCTTCCTGGCCTGGGATGGGAACCATGGTTGACCACATGGGAGTCCAGCCCCTCAACCACCAAGCCACCTGCCAGCCCCTGATGTGTAATTTTTTTTTTCCTTTGGAGAGGTTTTTGCTGTAGGGCGCATGCGCTCGCCAGAGAGACAGAGAGACAGAAAGTGAGAAATCACCCCCCAGGGCGGATGGCCACGCCTCAATCCCTTCTCCTCCCTTCTTTTCTCAGGATCTTGGGCACATACGCACATGCTCCCAGTGAGAGTTTAAGCCACTAGGTCCGGGACTCAGACTGTGGTCAACTACGTGGGAATCCAGCGACATAGCCATTATGCCAACTGCTGGTCCCACCTGATGTGTATTGTTTTAAAGTCACTAAGTTTGTGGCAATTTGTTAGACTGCAGTAGATAACTAGTCTATCGCGCCATGCCTAATTCATGACCTAGTCCTGTTGGTTCTACTTGTCAGAGAACTCCTAAGTCTCTATGCTCGCCCACACGTCTACTGCCCCTGCTGTGCATCAGTCCCCATCAGCCCTTCCTTGGAAAAAACAAGCCTCCTGTCAGCCAGAGCCCAGCAGAAGTCAGAAGGCCCAGAGGGAATGCTGGGATCAGGGTTAGGAGCACCATGGCACCAAGGGACGAGCAGGAGGCCCCTACCGCGCGGCCTCAGTACTCAAGGAAGGGGAATGGCGAAACCAGGGTGTGACACAAGCTGAGCTGGAAGAGTCAGAGCCCTGGCCTTAGGCAGAGAGGGACACAGCAGCCGCTGCCAGAGGTGCAGCAGGGCGAGGAACGCGGGATAACTCCCAGCGTCTCTTCCCGCTGAGTCTCCCACTGGGCAATTCACTCAGAAGCCAGTGGTGAGAGAGCCAGGATACGCAATCCTGAGAGGCCAGTATTTTGGGGCACAGAGCAAGGCCGAGAAGGCTGGAAACCAGATCTGGAAATAGAGGCAGTAACCAGAACTCTTCCTAACTGACCTCCCCGCTTTATCTCGCCCCCTCCAGTCCACACAGCTGTCAGCTCACAGCTAAAACAGCGTTTCTGATTGAAAGGCACCAGCTCCTGTTGTTCCCAGGATAAAGTTCAAAATCCTTGGTGAATGACCTGAAGCCCTCATCGTCCTCGTCTCCCTCGTCTCCCTCGTCTCCCTCGCCTCTGGGGCCGCCAGCTGCCATGTAATGAGGACACTCAGAGCAGCCCCACGGAGAGTCCACATGGTGAGAAACTCCCTCTTCATCCCCTGCTGGTCCTCATGTGCTCCTATGTCCCAGCCAACCCAAACCTGTCCTGTGCAAACCGTGCCCTCCCTGCCTACCCTGCTTTCCATATTCCAGAATTCCCCTCCCCTCCCCGCATAAGAATGGCTTCACTCTGCCTTTAAGGCCCTCCTTCTCAGAGAAGCCCCTACTGGACTCAGACTCAGCAATCTCTTCCTATGATGTGTTCTCACGGCCCTTAAAAAGTGCCTCTTTGAGTCACCCAGGGTGTGGTGACTGAGGCCACTGCATCCCACATGGTCTACCACATAGGTCAAGTCGTGCACTCGGTAGCTTGAGAAACATGCCGAGTGCTTAGTGTGTGCCCAAAATCACAAAAAATGAGCCGGAGAAGAAGGGATTGCAGCACGACCATTCCCCATGAGGGGTGCTTTCTTACCTTCCCTCCCTCTCTGTCTCTCTGGTGAGCTCATGTGCCGTCTAGGAAATTAAAAACAGAAACAAAAACAAAGAAACAAAAGCAAAATTGCCTCTTCTGTAACACAGACCCCAGGGCATTATAATTAATTGCGTTCACAATATTCTTGGCCTGTAACAGCCCTGGGTACAATGGGATCACGTTTATAGGAATAACTCCAGTTTTGCTTTCGCCTACGTAATGTAGGACCTGCAGTCCCTGTAATTGGTCTCATCCATTCTCCAGGGTGTCCTTTAGACTCCCAGCAGGAGCTCAGCAGCAGCCTCTTAGTCCTTCCAGATCGGGTCCCTCAGCGGTGACACCTGCTTGTCAGGCTCTGGGAGGCACTCTGCAGACACTCCTGGTACCTGCTGTGGCACCTGCTACCCACCCTGCTGTGTCATAATTTCTCGCCTTCTACAACTGCATGCTCTGTGATGCGCAGACAACGCAGGCCCCTGTCATCTTGCTTGGCCTGAAACCCACAGCACTCCACGCTGGCTGGGGGAGAAGGCCTCCTCCCATCCCCCCTCCCTCTGCACTGCACTTTGTCCCCTGGTCATCAAAGCAGCACCTCAGCTCTTCGTTTCCTGGACATCCTCCTGAAAATCAGTCCTTTGGCGTTGGCTGTAACTCCTAGGGCTCAGAGCGGAGCTTGGGGGGCTGGGTGGGAAAGTGGACACCTTGTTGTTGTCGCCAACCCCTCATCTCCTCCACGTAGACCCTCCTGCCATGCAAACTGGCTCGTGCAAAGAGATGCCCACAGGTCCCCAAGGCCACCCAGCCACCGTGCGTATTTAAAGCCTGGGCTTGAATCAGCCCTGCCTGTTTCTTTCATGTAACTGCTGGTGCTCTGGGGGCGGGTCAGGACTTTGTCTGCCCTGTGTGCCCAGCACAGTGCCTGGTCTGTGGTGGAGCACAAGAGGCATGTGCTGAATGAAGGGTCTACCCACCATCTCTCCAGGAAGTGGACTGAAGCACGCCAGCGCCAGGTCCAGTCTTCTCAGCCATGGCGGCACCTGCAGCCTCAGCTGCCCTTTGGTAAGATGACAGGGGCCGTGTGCAGGCCACCTGGGAGACCCAGCTCCGAGCTCGGTCTGCCTCCCCTGTCCTTCGAGAGCAGGGCTTCGGTTTACCTGCCTCCGTGTCCCCAGGATCCAGCACTGAAGGATCTGAGTCCATGCAGGTCGGATGGGTTCCTGGGCTACCCAGTGTCTCAGCCTGGGTTCTCCTCAGAGCAGATGCTGAGACAAGACTTGGGCACCAATGGTTTATCTGAGAAGTGGTCCCGGCAAGCCGAAGTGAGGGGACAGAGAAAGTGAGAGTGGGAGGAGAGAAAAGGCAATGGAAGGCATGTTGATGAGGTGGGTTGGAGGGCTCTGTCTCTCTGAGGGTTCTCCTAGGAGCTTGTGGCTTCATCTCAGAGTCACCCGCCAAGTGCAGAGAGGCCACTGGTGAAGGGTTGTCCCCCAGGGGACTTAATCTGCCCACCCTTCTGGGTTGTTCCTGGCAGCAGAGTGAGTCTGTGAGGGGAGGAGCACTGAGGTGGAGGAGCAGAGAGCAGGGGTGAAAGGTGGGAGTCGTAGCATGCTGGGCTGCGGGTCTACCTCAGCTGCAGGGGTGCTCAGGGGCATGTCTGGGGTGTGATGGGATGAGCCAGCGATGGTCTTCACTCCCTCCACCCTCAAGGATTAGGAGAGGAAGGGAATCACAAAACAATTGTTTATCCAATTAAAAACACCTGCTCTTGGGACCAGCAGTTAGCGTAATGGCTATGTTGCTGGACTCCCACGTAGTCGACCATGGTTCAAGTCCTGGACCCGGTGGCTTAAACTCACGCCAGGTGCGTGTGCGTGCGTGCCCAAGATCCTGAGAGGAGAATGGAGGAGAAGGGATTGTGGCGTGGCCATCCCCCCTGGGGGGTGATTTCTTGCTTTCTGTCTCTCTGTCTCTCTCTGTCTGTCTGTCGAGCGCATGTGCCCTATAGTAAAAACCTCTTCAAAAAAACCCAAAACAAAACAAAACAAAAAACAAAAACAAAAAAACACCTGCTCTTGGCATTGGGCTCAGTGAAATTTCTGTGAAGCTACAGAAGAATGAGCATCTTTAGTCACTAGTTTTAGTAAATATTAATGACACCTCCACTCTCCAAAAATCCTGGCCTCGGACAATAAATTAATTAATCACAAACCCTTAGATGACAGCTGTGGCCACCTCTACCCCCGTAACCACCGTGAAGAGTTTCCTGTCTGGGGGTTCTGTGCCCACCTCTGTCCTGAGCCAATAACAAGGACAGCAGGTCAGAAAACTGCCTCATTCTATTAGTGCGGGAGAGTCGGCCCTTAGAGGGCCAGGGAGGGCTACCCTCCTCCCACCCTACACACTGTCCTCTCCTGCCCTCGGCGTAGCTTCATTCCAAATTCCTCTGGGACTCGAGGCTGTCCAGGTGCTTAATCTGCTGGGCCTTGCCCTCGTCTTATTCCAGCCCCCTCTTCCCTAGAGCTAGGTCCAGTTTTCTGATCTTCGTCTGGCCATAAGCTAGTCGTGGAGCATTCAGAGTCTTGCCAAGATGTCCATGGCATACACCCTGGGCTCAGACCCCCAGAGAATCAGAACTATATGGGACTCGGGTTCATTATGCCCCTTGGCCTTGGGGCAGGGCTGCTGGACTTTCCTTGGCAACTTTGCCTTCTACTGTCTCAGATCCTTTTCTCTTGTTTCCCTGTTGAGCAGGTCCTGACGTTGCCGGCACTCTCTGTGGCCAAGACAGAGTCTGGTTATAACACGATTTGGCTCGGAGTGTGCTGAAGTCAATGAAGACAACGAAGATGGAAAACTGAATTCCCTAAGATTCATTCAGTTGTTCACTCATTCATACCAATTTGGCTAAGTCGTCTAGCAGTATGGCTCCAGAATTATGGGAGTATTTACTGCGGGATTGCACAGCAGGAGCGAATGCAGGAGATGTCCCGGGGACTTCGGTAACCAGGGCGGTGAGAGCAGGGACACACCCACCCCAATTCATCTCCCACTCAGCTCGGTGGATTCTCCTGGCTGAGGGAGGATGGAGTTCGGTTGGGAAAAGTCCCTTGTTTTTAGAGTAGTTGTTACATGACCCTGGGGACTGTCACAGTGTCAAGGAGATCTTTAATTGCTTGGGCCTCGTGCTTCCATGATAGGTGTAATCCTGGCCTCTTCCTGCTCCCACTCACTTCTTCCCATCTCCTTCTCTGCTGCTTGCAGGGGGCACGTTGGGCTCTGCTCACGTTTCCTGTGGCTGGGCGTCTGGAGTCGATCCTGGGATAATCAGTGCTGCTTGGGTCTGGGTGGAAGTTCAATCCCAGACTGCTGCCTCAGGAAGCCTACGCCCCAAGTCATGCTCTTCCTTGTTGCCTGGATGGTAACAAGGGATGTTGTAATCTCCACTTTCCAGATTCCTGTGTCTATCAGCTGGTTCTCAGCTCCAGGGGGAAACAGGCATATTGATGGTTGAGCTTCCTCAAGATTCACCACCCAGTTCCAATTCCGCAGGGCTGGTGTGAGGGTTATAGGAACCTTTGGAGTAGGTCCTCATACTTAGCAAGAGTTCAAAGCTGTTATCTCTTGTTATTATTAGTAGTTACAGGAATGACAGTAACTGGGTTCCTCATAGGCTTATGTGTTAAGAAAGAAAAAAAAAAATCAAAACACTGTTAAGTGTGTATTTCAAGCGCTGACAAATAATGTCTTGACAAGGATAAGGAAGTGGGTAGGGCCATACACTGCAAGGTGGGAATTAAGAGAAAGAGAAAAAATGTGGGTTTACAGGATCAGTCACCCCCAAATCTAAGGAGAGGCACAGACTGCCTCCCAGAAAGGCCACACAGAAACTGGCTCTAGGTCTAGGCCTGGACAGCCTGGACAGCTGGTCTACCTGTTCCAGCAGAAAATCTGAAAAAGGATGCTGCTGCCCTTGCTTGGGCAGGAGCACCACACCATGGCCACCCGGAAGCCAGGACTGGGAGGAAGGCAGTTGCTTGCTCTCCTTTTCCATTTCTTGCTCTTGGAGGGATAATGGAGAGACAGAGAATGCAGACAAGAGATCTCAACCTATTCCCACCCAGGGCTGCCTGAGGCTGGAGAGGGGGTCGTAAATGCAGATTCCTTCATTTTTTTAAGTTCAAAGTCTCATTGATGGGAAGGCTAATCTCGTCTTACTACTTACAGTGAAAGTATCGATCCGGTGGCCACTCTAGCTTCCTCGGTGCTGTTTAATTTGGGTGTTACCTTGAACAGGGAATATCTTTAAGGAAGATGCCAATAATTCGTTAGCAGGTTATGGAAGACTTATTTTCTTTTTTTCCAGGTTATTTTAGAATTCAGCTGTTGGGACATTCATCACACATTTTTAAAGCTATTATCTGCTACTTCTTAAAACTTACCTGAAGGTGGCAACATTTATGGGGATTTCCCTAGTTTTCCAATGGCTCCACAAATGCATGCTATGACTTTTATTTTCATCCTCAAAGCAACTCAAAGAAACATAATGAATTTAAAAGGAGGTGCACATTGCGGAGAAATATTACAGAAATAAGCGTTCCATTTTACATTATTAACAAAGACAGCTAAAGAGCCCTGCTGGCAGCAAGCACATCTTTTAGAGTGGCTTCAGGGAGTCTGTGCCAAGCGCGGTGGGTGAGGGGAAGACTGGGCGGCCTTGCACTTTCTGGTGGCCCAGTCCCAGGCCCTCCCAGCCTCACGTCTGGTCTCCAGTGATCCAGGACGGAGCAGCCTTAAAGGAGATCCACTTCTTCATTCCCTTTAGCCTCTCTGACCTTCTGACTCTTTTTCTCCCACTGAGCAGATGTGCGGGGAGGAGGGATGCTACAGGCAAGTGACCGGAGACTGGAATTGTGTTTAGGGACTAGGACTCTAGGCTTGTGGGGTAGGGTTGGACAAGAGCTCTAAGAAGCCCGATAGACTATAATGTTGAACCCTTAGGCACCTCAGGGCTGCAGGATTTATGGGACTTCCTGCTGCTCCTTAGACTGGCCTCTTTTACTATGATGAGCCTCCCAGGTCATGCTGGCCTCTTCTCATGAGTGGATTTAGTCCAACTGGGTGTCCACATTGTCTAATCTCTATGCCAGATATTTTTTTTTTTAAAATTTGATATAGAGTATGTGCTCACCAGAGAGAGAAAGTGAAAAAGTGCTCCCTATGGGCCATGGCCATGCCACCATCCCCTCTCCTGCATTTCTCCTCTCAGGGTTTTGGGCACGCACACACATACCTGGCATGTTTTTCAAGCCATGGGTCAGGGACTTGACCACACAACTGACCATCCAGCTGCTTTAGCCACCACACTGGTGGTTGGTTCTAGGGCCAAACCTGCCTTTTTTTTAACTTTTAATTTTTTTTCTATAAATATTTATTGCAATTTATGATTTACAGATAATCATTACACATCTTTGTAGGTTATAGGATGGTCTTTAAAAGCATGTATATGGGGGCCAGCAGATGGTGTCATGGTTACATTGCTGGACTCCCACATAGTTGACCTCGGTTCAGGTCTCAGACCCAGTGGCTTAAAACTCACACTGACTGAGTGTACGTGTGCATGCCCAAAATCCCAAGAGAAGAATGGAGGAGAACGGATTGTGGCATGGCCATCCCCCCAGGGGGGAATTCTTGCTTTCTGTCTCTCTGTTTCTCTCTCTCTCTCTCTATCTCTTCAGTAAGCACACACACCCTATAGCAAAAATTTCTGTAAAAATTTTTTTTAAAAAGCATGTATACAGTGTGTAATAAATAAATTGAGGATGTGAACATATTCGCTACCTTCAGCATGTAACATTATGTTGTGAACTTCCAAAACTTGCTCCAATGGTTATTTTACAAGTTTGTACTGAATTATCTATGACATTCTTTACTGTGAATTACAGTTCTAAAGAAAGACATATTGGGGGCATAGCTGTTAAGGCGCTGGACTCCCACATGGCTGACCAAGGACTGAGTCCTGGACCCAACAGCTTGAAATTCATGCTGGGTGAGTGTATGTGTGTGCCCAAAATCCTGAGAGGAGAATGGAGGAGAAGGGATTACAGTGTGATCATCCACCCAGGGGGTGATTTCTCATTTTCTGTTTCTCTTTCTCTCTGGCAAGCCCTATAGTAAAAATCTCTCTAAAAAACACATTGGTTAAAAATAAGGCAAAAGTCCCTGGCTTTTGACAGAAAGTGGAAGAATATGGAAGATTTACTGCTGAGTGAAGCAAGCCAGGTTATGAAGGAGAGACACTGTATGTCCCCACTTAATATATACTGAATATTCGCACTCTATAACTGAAACTGACGGGCTAAAGGATATACAAACACAAAAGGTGGATGTGAATGCCAGATGTGGTGTGTGTGGAGGAGTGGGGCCTGGGGAAGAACATTTGGAGGAGGGATACGAAGACAGCATTGTCGAGACAGGGAGGTAGTGTTGTCATATTTTGATCAACTCGACTGGGGAGAAATGTTCATATATTAAAATGATCACCTTGTAAGCTAAATAATGTGATTGAATGTATTAAAAAATGTAAATAAAAAATAAGGCAAAAGCAATCTCATAAATCAACAAAGATAATCTTAACATAACCAATGAAAGAATTTATAATTTCTATGTAGAGGACTGTGGGATATAAGAGTTTATAATCTGAAAAAATCTGTAGTTATCATTGGTCCAGTTCGAGATAGGTAAAATTGTACATAACAACAACTAATTAGGAAGAGATAGAAAAATAATACTTTTACTCACACAAAAGTTCTTGTAAGACCACGGTACTGCCCTGTGCATAAAGAAGTACACAAAAAAAAAGCAAAGATAAAATAAAAGAGATTGAAAAGAGATATTTAAAAGTGTTCATGGCTATGTATATATCAGCTGTGCTTGCTATGAAAATATTTAGATTAATTAAGATCCTTATGACTCAATAAAATGTAGGGGGGGAAAGGCATAGAAAGCAACCATAGATATCAGAGACGGTGTGGGAGGAGGGTGGGAGATGGCAGAGGGTGAAAGATAGGGAATCAAGGATGGGGGGAAAAAGCAAAATATACAGGAAGCAAGAAAAGGAAAATTACTTGATGATAACGTGTATGTTGATGTACTTGATTGAGACAATATACAGTGCACTCTGGATGGAAAATTTCATTTTGTATGCTGTAATGATGTACAGTGAATGAATGTAAATAAATAAATTTAAATAAAAAAAGTGTAGACATAGTAAAGCCAGTGATTTGGTGATTTATAGGCTTTACAAAGTTCTTTATTTTAGCTTTTTAAAAAATTTAGTTCAAAGAAAGTCCCAGGTGTAACATTTTGAACTTCTTCTCAATTATCTAGGTCTACACAATGAGTAATGGTTATAATAAATACATAAATTGAAACTTGGGGAGACAGTGTCTCGTCAAACAATCGGATTTGTATTTAAACCTGCTTGTTTATAAAATTGTTGAATCTCCATTTAGTGCTGACATTCAATGTTATTATCAATATGTGTGGACTTATACTTCCTTCCTAGTTGTTTGTGTTTTCTTACTTCTATTTGCTTCTCTTTAGTTTTCCTGGTATAATAGTCCCTTAAGTATTTCCGAAGAGCTGCTTTTGTTTTAGATAATTCTTTCAGCATTTGCTTATCTGGGAATGATTTTATTTTTCCTTTTTATTTGATGGATAATCTTGCTGGGTATAGTACTCTTGAAATTGCTTTCCTTTCAGAGTTTTAAATATGTCTTCTCATTCTTTCTTTGCCTACATTGTTTCAACTGAGAGATCTTATGGGGTAACCTTTGTAAGTGACTTTGTGTTTCTCTTTCACCATTTTTAGGATTTTGGCTTTGTCTTTGATTTTTCCAATTTGACTATGATATGCCTTGGAGAGGACCTTCTTATATCTAGTTGGTGTTCTTTGTATCTACTGGATTTGGATGTCTGCATGCCTCACTAAATTTGGAGTTAATCTTCACCTTCTGGAATAGCTATTATGTGGATAATTGGCTATTTAATGGTGTCCAGGAGTTCCTGCATATTATCCTTTTTTTTAGAGAGAGATTTTTGTTATAAGACATGTGTGGTCACTGGAGAGACAGAGAGAGACAGACAGACAGAAAGAGAGAAATCACCCTCCCCCCAGGGGAGATAGCCACACCACAATCTCTTCTCCTCCATTCTCCTCTCTGGATCTTGTCCACACATGCACATGCACCCAAGATGAGTTTTTAAGCTGCCGAGTCCAGGACTTGAACTGCAGTGGGCTACGTGGGAGTCCAGCGATGCAACTATTATGCCATCTGCTGTTCCTTTGTCCTCACTTTTAATGATTATTCTTTTATTCTTTTCAGTTGCTTGAACTAAGTTAGAGGTCTTGTCTTCAAGGTCAGAGATTCTTTCTTCTGTGTGGTCTAATCTACTGTTGATACTTTTGAAGGAGGTTTTTATTTCCTGCAACATGTTCTTTATCTCTAGAAGTTCTGTTTGATTCTTTTTCAGTGTGTCCAACTCCTTATGGAGTTCCTCCATCATGATAGGGAAAGATTTTCTCATCTCCTGCAACTGGGTTTCTGTTTTCTCTTGCATGCTGTTGAGTGTTGATACAATGACTATTCTGAATCCTTTTTCTTATGTTTTTATGATCTCTTGTATTTTATTCATAGTTAGTGAGGAGTGATGATCCTTTGAGGAGGAAAGATATTTACCAATTTTCTCCTATTTCTTCAGGCTCTGCTTTGATTTTTAGTTTGGTGGTATACTCAGTTCTTCCTGCCTCCTTGGAGTATGTTTCTGTAGCTGTGTGCTCCTTTACTCATCTATGATAAGCATATGATCTGTTCTAACTTCCCTCCTCTACTGTGGGTGGGAGTGTGGAATCCACAGTAGGAGCCTAGATTTAGGTATTCAGCGGGAAATGTCTCTCCTTTTACTGTCAAGGGAGTCATGGAGAAAGAATTCCTCCAGAGTCTCCTATTGTCACGTGATCAGTTCTTGTACACCCAAACCTAACTGCTCCAAATATGGATAGAGGTTTCACTGACAGAAAAGTAAAGTGGTAGACCAGTTGGGCCTGCCTGTTGGTCCTAGATGGGTGAAAGGCAGACTGGCATCAGCATACATGGGCCGGCAGCTCCTACTTCTCATTTCTGGAATTTCAGGGTCTACTTATTGCTCTTTCTTTTTTTTTTTTTTTCTTTCTGGAATTTCAGAAAGCAGCAGTTATTGTTTATTGAAGGCTGGAAGGCCCTTCTCCCTGATAGCAGGCTGGGTGGAGGTTCTTGCTGATGAGCTCAGGCTGAATGGCTTGACTTGGGCATGCCTGTCTGTTTGACCTTCTATCACTGCAATTTCAGGGTCTCCCTGTTTCTCCTCTTTTTTTATTGTTAAATCTTTTCTCTCTTTATTTCTTTTTAAGAATTACTTTATTTATTTAATTTTAGCTGTTATTATTATTTTTAAATTTGACCGAAGAGAGAGAGAGAGAAAGGGAAAGTGAGAAAGCAAGGCACTAGATCTGGGACTCAAATTGTGATCAGCCATGTAGGAGTCCAACACCTTAACCACAATGCCACTTTCCAGCCCTTGCCAAATCTTTAAAATACAATTTATTAACAGATTTTCACTGGAGCCATCACACAAGCATCATCTTTAGTGGCTAACAAAAACCTTAAACATTCGACCCACTATTTCTACCTCAATGTAAGTAAGAATCTCAAAATGTAAGTAAGGATCTAAGAAAAGATTATGATTAGTATATTTATCTCCACAATATTAGTGAAAAAACTAGGGCAACCTACTGAGGGGATCGGTTAAATAAGTTATGATGTACCTACACAATGGAATATTGTGGAGCCATTAACAATATCATAGGATTAGAGTAATGAACATACAAATATATCTATAAATTCTAAATGAAAGAGTTAAGGTGCAGAGCCATGCGCACAGTGTGATAATGATGAAAACCACCATTCACCAGGGGTTTACGGTGTGCCAGACACTGAGCTATGTCCTTTTCCTGTCTTAGCTCAAGTAATCCCCACAGTACCGTTGTGAGGTAAGAAGAACACTTCTCACTCTCTGGCAAGTTGAAAAAAAAAGATATGCTTCTATTTTCTTTTTATTGAATTTTTGCCATAGGGCACCTGTGCTTGCCTGAGAGAGACAGAGACAGAGACAGACACAGATAGACAGAAGGAAAGTGAAAAATCACTTCACATAGGGGATGGCCATGCCACAATGCTTTCTCCTCCATTCTCCTCTTGGGATTTTGGGCATGCATGCATATGTACCTGGTGGTTTTTGTTGTTGTTTTGTTTTAAGAATTATTTTATTTAACTATTTATTTATTTAAATTTGTCCAGAAGGACAGAGTGAAAGAAAGAGAGGAAAGTAATAAAGCAAGTTGCCAGGTCTGGGACTTGAACCACAGTTGGCCATGTGGGAGTCCAGTGCCCTTAACCACTATACCATCTGTCAGCCTCCCAGTGTGTTTTTTAAGCTGGCGGATCTGGGACTTGAACCACTTGGAATGCCACATGGGATCCAGCCACCTTAACCACTACACTACTTGCTGGTCCAGGATACTTCCAATATTTGACATGAGAAAACTGAGGCTTAAGGAAATTATTTACCTAAGTTGAATACAAACGGTCAAGTTGGGGTTTAAGCTCTGATTCCCATAGTCTACATTTCTTGCTTTAACAAACTTACATACTCAAAGAAACAAAAGGATGTCCGAAAAGAGAGTGGTTAACTCTGGTTAATTATGGGATCATAAGTTACTTTAATTTTCTTCTTTGTCTGTTTGTATATTCTAATTAATCTGCAGTCAATGAATTTTCTTTTCTTTTTCTTTCCTTTATTAATTTATTATGAGATGCCTTCTGCATTCTAGGGACTACTGTAGCCCTGGAAAGAGAATGGGAACAAGTCAAATGAAAACCCGTGCTCTTGCGGAGCTTACATGTTCTATGGTGGGGGTGTGACAATGCACCAAATAAGGCAGGTGCAGCCATGAGCTGCAGAGCGATGTGTTGGTCAGCGCGGGATGGCAAACATAACTGTAGTTGCATGAAATTGTAACAGGCTAGGGACCAGCAGTTAGCGTAATGGCTATGTCGCTGGACTCACATGTAGTCGACTGCGGTTAGAGCTCCGGACCCAGTGGCTTAAACTCACGCCGGGCGCGTGTGCGTGCGTGCCCAAGATCCCAAGAGGAGAATGGAGGAGAAGGAATTGCGGAGTGGCCATCCCCCTGGGGGATGATTTCTCGCTTTCTGTCTCTTTGTCTCTCTTTTTCTTTCTGGCAAGCGCATGCGCCCTATAGCAAAAACCTCTACAAAAAAAAAGAAATAAAGAAAGAAAGAAAGAAAGAAAGGAAGGAAGGAAGGAAGGAAGGAAGAAAGAAAGGAAGAAATTGTAATAGGCTATGCTCTACAGCCCAGGCATAAGTGTGCTCTGTGGTGCTTGCACCAGGATGACTGAATTGCCTCAGAATGTGTCCCCATCCTTAGGTGACACATGGCTGTACACAGTAAATGCAACTGTGTTAAGTGCAATGGACAAAATAACATCAAAGGGGGCCAGGGAATGCCAGAGTTGGGGAATTGTGATTGCAATTGATAAATAGAGTGGGTCTGCAAGGCCTCACTAAGAATGTAACATTCGAAGGGCCGGCAGGTGGTGTGGTGGTTCAGGGCACTGGACTCCCACATGGCCAACTGTGGTCTGAGTCCTGGACCTGGCGACTTGCTTTCTCACCTTCCCTCTTTCTTGCTCTGTCCCTCTCTGGTCAAATTAAAATAAGTCAATAAATAAATATAGTTGAATAAAATAATTCTTAAATAAATAACAAATAGAATGTAATATTTGACCAAAACCTTGAGAGAAGCGAGGGAGCTGGCCACACGAGCTAGTGGGAGAAAGTGCTCTGGGTGGAGGGAACACGAACAGAGGACTTAAGGCAAGAAGGTGCCTGGAGGACTCAAGGAGCAATACAGAGGCAAGGGGGGGGGGGTTGGAGCGGAATGAGCGATGGGAAAGTAGAAGAGAAGGGACCATATTATGTGAGCCGTTAGAAAGACTTGGATTTTTTCTGAGCAAGATGGAAAGTAGTGAAAGTGTTTCTGGCAAAGAAGTGGACAATCTGAGTTATTTTAACAGGATAACTCTGGCTGCTGTGTGGGGAACACCTGTGGGAAGGAGACAAGAAGAGAAGCAGGAAGAATGTTCAGGAAGCTGCAGAGATGATCTGGGCAAGAGATCTAGTGGTTTGGATCAGGCAGGGTTTCTGTCGCCAGCACTAGTGGTGTTTGAGGCTGGATAACTCTGTGGCGGGCTCTGCTATGTGCATAACAGGCTGTTTGGGTTCATCCCTGGCCTCTCCCAGCAAATGCTAGCGGCCTCCTCTTCACATGATGACCCAAGTGCCTGCAGACATTGCCGAGTGTCTACTGAGCGATCAACTTGACAAATGGAGTTGAGAACTACTAAATTAGGGTGACAGCAGCAGAGGTGTAAGAAGTGATCAGGTTCAGGACTTGTTGAGTTTTTATGTGGAGGACGAGAGAGAAGGTAGTCAGAGATGACTCTAAGGCTCTTGGCCTGAGTAGCTGGAAGGATGAAGCTGCCATTGACTTAGGTAGGCAGATCACTGGTGGGACAAGTTCGGAAGCAGGGCAGTCTGGGGTTCGTATGGGAGGTGTGGGCTGGGTTAGATATTTGTGCACATTGCCAGGTGCTTTTATAATTTTAGAAAAGTCAGAAAGGGGCCAATGGCCAAAGTTATGAGAATTGAATGATGTTCCCAAAAACCATCAGGAAAAAGAGCATTGCCAAGGGTCCCCAGGGCTTGGCGTCACAGACAAACTCCTGGTCATACATTCTCAAGTTTGAGATTAGAGTTAAGTGTATCTTCCCTCAATGAGGGTTCATGGTTATCATGCACTTGGAGTGGAGTTATTTCCATTAAGAGAGGTCCTCAGGATGTCTCTAGACCCTTAAGACCAAAGCAATGGACCAGAGCCGAGTCTCAGATCTCTACAGCCTTGGGTGGATACTGAGTTATTTACTATTGGCTTCTTTCCACCAGAGAGGAAGGCATGGTTTGGAAAAGAACCCAGCACTTGAATGACTTGCGTATCTGATTTATCCAACCGAAAAAAAAATTCTCTCCATTTGCCAAAAATCCATTGTGTTTTACCTATAATTCTTTGGCTATAGCCTGAATTAAAAAGTATTTTGCTAGAGCATAGCTATAGATAGAAGCTTCTCATCTGTCTGCAGGCATAAACAACCACAGGAAGTTTGGAATATGTTGTTAAGACTGTTCTCTTGATTTTCTTGTCACAGAGCCTCTTGCCATTCTGCAGAGAATACTTTTTTGTGTGTGTGTGTGCTGCTTCTCTCTTCCAAAACTCTCAGCAGAAGCTCTTACGTCACTGTTTTTTTTGTATATTTTTAAAAGAATTGTTCATTTAATTTGTTAATAATATTATTATCTTTAAATTTGCTATAGAGTATTTACACTCACCAGAGAGAGATAGAGAGAAAGTGAGAAAGCAAACTGACTTGATCCATGGTTGGTCGTGGTGGAGTCCAGCGCCTCAACCACCACGCCACCTGCTGTCCCCTTACTTCACTGTTGAAGAGACTGCTGAGAAGAAAATGGTGCCCTGTTTCCTGATTGAGTGAGCAGATCTCTTAATGTCTGGGAGTAAAACTCACTATGTCAGAATGGAGGTTGTGGGGGAGAAGTCTGGGGATAAAGAAGCCCTGACTTCAAATGAATGAAAATTCTGAGCTCAAAAATTTTGCTTTTACTTTATTTATTTTACATAAATGTAAGAAGAATTAAGATAATAAAAAATCTGTAAGCAGAAGTTGCACTGGAATACACGTTAATAAATGCGAAAAATATATAATGTGTGCATATTGCTGCTAAAGTGCTCTTTAAAAATGGTCTAAAAAGAGAATATTCTTTACAGTTTCTATACTACTGACTAAATTGTTACATTAAAAAAAAAACAATTTCACGAGTCTGTATCGCGGGTTAAAATCAATGAGGGTTTTATGCCTGATGCTCCTTGCTGTCACTAGGTTTGTTAGTTTGTCTAACTGATGTGACTCCCATGACAGGGGGATGGTATTTCAAACATAGGTCAGGGTTAAGAGTAATAGAAGTAATTAATCATAGGGTATTGTTTTCCCTAACCTTTTACAAATTTGTGTTACGGGTCCATAAAATCATGAAATTATTTTACCTCCTTAAATTCAGATAGATCAAGTATCTCTCTCTCTCTCTTTTTGCTTGTTTTTAATTTTGCCAGAGGACATGTGCACTCACTGAAGAGAGAGAGAATAGGGGGGGGAGAGAGAGAGAGAGAGAGAGAGAGAGAGAGAGAGAGAGAGAGAGAGAGAGAGAAAGAGAGAAGGAAAGCGAGAAAGCATCCCCCATAGGGCGTGGTCATGCTGCAATTCCTTCTCTTCCATTTCTCTTTCCTCTTCAGATTTTGGGCAGAATGGGCACATGCCTGGCTCATTCTGGCTACCATACTGGGCAGAACAGCATTTATATAGTTTCAAGCCATCACGCCTCAGGTCCTGGACTCAACCCCCATAGTTAGCCACTTGGGGTCCAGCTGCCTTAACCACCATGCCACCAATGGGCACAAATGGTTTTACTTTTCGAAATCTGTTCTTGAAGAAGTATTGAAGCAGAATGGATTGTAGCATATTCATGATTTAAGATCCGAGGGTCTTCATTTTCATACCACATCTTAGCAAAACCACTGCCAAGCACCTCCCTGTTCCCACAAAACAGAACATTTCTGGTCACTCGGGATCTTTGCAGAGTCTGTCCAATAGCACTGTCTCTGTAGTGGAAACGTTCTGTCTCTGCTTCGTTCAATAGAATAGACAGCAACCACTTGTTAGTGTTGAGGAGCTGACATGTGACTAGGGCTTGTGACCTTGATTTTTTTTTTCAGGTTTTGCTTTAGGGTGAGTATACTCACCAAAGAGAGACACAAAAAGAGACAGAAAGAGAGGGGAAGTGAGAAATTACCCTCCAGGGGGGATGGCCACACAGCAGTTCTTTCTCCTCCCCTCTCCTCTCAGAATTTTGGACATGTTGGGGACCAGCAGTTAGTGTAATGGCTATGTTGCTGAACTCCCATGTAGTCGACTGCAGTGCGTGTCCTGGACCCAGTGGCTTAAAACTCACGCTGGGTGCGTGTGCGTGTGTGCCCAAGATCCCGAGAGGAGAATGGAGAAGGGATTGCTGTGTGGCCATCCCCTCTGGGGGGTGAGTTTTCATTTTCTATCTCTCTGTCTCTCTCTGTCTGTCTGGCGAGTGCACGCACCCTATAGCAAAAACCTCTCAAAAAAAAAAAAAAAAAAAAGAATTTTGGGTATGCATGCACTCGTGCCCAGTGTGATTTTCAAGTCACTGGGTTCCAGCTTTGAACCGTGGTTGGCCATGTGGGAATCCAGTGCCTTAACCACCATGCCACCTGCTGGCCCCATGGATTTTAAATTCATTTCTTTAAATTTGAATAGTCACATGTGGCTAGAGGCTACCATACTGGACAGAGCAGCATAAAGATAGTTTAATAAGGAAATAGAATTCTGGATAAACTCGACTGCCCCTTTCTTCTTCACACTCCTCTCCTTCTCTTTCATCCTACTATCAGTTCTTTTTTTAATTGCCAGAGAGAGAGAGAGAGAGAGAGAGAGAGAGAAAGAGAGGAAAAAAAAATCACCTTCCAAGGGGTGTAATCACACTGCAGTCTCTTTTCCATTTGTGCTTCCTGTTGTGATTTGAGTCAAGCAAGCACATAAGCCCAGAGTGTATTTCCAGCCTCCAGGGCAGGGACTTGAACTGCGGTTGGCCATGTGAGATCTGTTCCCCTTAACCACTAGACTAGGGGGAGCAGCCCTTGTTTGTCTTTTCTTAAACATTCACTAAGTACCCCCCTGCAGGCTCTGTGCTTGGTGCAAGGGAGTAGAAAACACAGTCTCCACGCTCAGGAACTAAACCTAGGTGGAAATGACAGCGACACGTGGTGGGAAGAATCGGTGTGCATGCAGGTTCTCGCCTTCGAATGCATTCATATCATGGGCACCTATTTCTGCTGAGCCTTGTTTTTGTTTTATGTTGCACACTCATCAAAATATTCATCAGAAGTAGTCCAGTGAGGTTTATTGAGAAAATTTAATAAAAGATGGATGGCCTTAGGGCCCCAAGAACATAGAGAGAAGTCATAAAGAAACGCAAACGAGAACAAGAGGAGCTGGGGGCTGACCAGAGAGATGAGAGGCATGATGTGGTCACTTAGATGGGTGGAAATGGGGAGGGTCAGGCCAGAGCTGGTGCAGGGAGGCTTTGGCCAGGAGGCTGGGGAAGCCAAGGGCAACTCGGGCTGAGTCCCAGTTTGTCTTGCCTACGAGCTGTGCCCAGAAACCAGGCCAGGGAGGAGTTGGCTGTTTTGTGCATGTAGCTGCCTAAAGCGGGTGGGTTCTGGTTGCACCCAGAATAGCCAGGAAGTAAAACAGAAACGAGCTGACAGCACAGTGGTCAGCCAGGCGGAAGAAAGCCTGGGTCATGTTCGGGATCATCCCGAACTATCACGGGCTCTGACTGTGATTAACTGTGTATATAGTCCCTGCCTCAGGCCTCGCTCGCTGTCCCTGCTCCGAAGTCTCCAACGGCCGTCTGACTGGGACGTTGCCGGTGAGTCATCTCTGAGAGGGCATGTGTCTATGGACTGGAAGAGTAAAAAGGAGCAATCTGGGTTCTTGTGACTGAGTTAAAGAAGACACTGTCAGTACTTGGGCAGTGGCCATGGAGACGTCGTGGGGGCCCTCAGCATCGGATGTCGGGGTGGAGGGTGGCTGGGCGCCGAGGGCTCTAGACATCGTTCATTCTTTTTGGTTGCTTGCTTTAAATTTGCTAGAGGGCATAGGCACTTGCTGGAAGGAGAGAGAGAGAGAGAGAGAAGTGATAAAGCACCCCCACCCCCCAGGAGAAATGGTCATGCCTCGGTCTCATCTCCCCCATTTCTTCTTTCAGGATTTTGGCCATGCACACACATGTGCCTGGTGTGTTTTTCAAGCCACCGGATCTGGGATTTAACTTGCAGCCAGTCAGGTGGGATCTAGCTGCCTTCAATACCAGGCCACTGGCTGTCCCCATCGTTCATTCATTCTACCTCTGCATTCATTTACTTAGTCAGTCTGCATCTGTGTAAGACCTTAAGTATGTCAGGGACGGTAGTAAGTCCTGTGGGCCCCAGGAAAGGAGACTTAGGATGCAGTGGGGAGATAGATGTTAAGAAACTGTTATAAAGGGAACCAGCAGTTAGCGTAATGGCTATGTCGCTGGACTCCCATGTAGTCGACCACGGTTCACGTCCCGGACCCGGTGGCTTAAAACTCAAGCTGGGTGCGTATGCGTGCGTGCCCAGAATCCCAAGAGGAGAATGGAGGAGAAGGGATTGCGGCGTGACCATCCCCCCTGGGGGGTGATTTCTCGCTTTCTGTCTCTATGTCTCTCTCTCTGTCTCTGGCGAGCGCACGCGCCCTATAGCGAAAAACCTCTCAGAAAAAAAAAAAAAAAAAGAAACTGTTATAAATACGCAAGCAATTGGTTTCTGATACAAGCTCCGAAGAAGAGTTACAGGGTATGTTATACAGGAATGTGACCTACCATAAGGAGAGGATTCTCTGGGTAGGTGACATGTTAGCTGAAGAGTTGCTCAGGCTAGGCTGGGGAAGGACAGTCTTTAAGCAGAGGAAACAATGCACTGTACTATTCTTTTCCAGCATCTTCTGCAATTGGCAAGCTGCAGCCACTCATTTAATTACATGTTGACCCTCTTTCTCCCCACCTAGACTGTCCGTCCCAGGAGAGCAGGGGTTAAATCCATCCTGGTGACTGCAGCATCTTCACTGTCCAGCCCAGAGCTGGCACCTTTCAGGTGCTAGTAATAACTTACTGGAGGTACACGTGTGGAAGCTTAGCGGCGAGAAGGGACTTGGAGCACCTGAGAGGAGACAGTATCCTGGGCCCTGTGGGCCACCTGAAGAAGTCGTGGTTATGTTCTAAGAAGGGATGAGATCAGGCCTGCAGGTGGTGTGGTGGTTAAGGCACTGGATCCCACATGGCCCACTCTGTGGTTCGAGTCCCAGACTCAGTGGCTTGAAAAACACACCAGGCACGTGTGTGCATGGGTGCCCAAAATCCCAAGAAGAGAACGGAGAAGAAGAGATTATGATGTGGCCTATTCCCCTGGGGGGTGATTTCTCACTTTACTGTTTCTTGGGGAAGTGTATACGCCTTATGGCAAAAATCTAAAAAAAAGAAGAGAAAATGAGATCATATATGCAGTTTGAAAATACTGTTTTGGTTGCTGTATGAAGAACAGGTTGGAAGGGAGTAAGGACGGGCATAGGAAGATCATTTTAGATGTCAGAGGCCTATACAGTGATCCAGTGAAATGCAATGGTGTCTTAAAGTAAGGAGATGGATTCAAAAGTCAGCAAAAAATACAACCCACTTGAAAAGTGGTCAAAGGATCTGAAAAGACATTTCTACAAAGAAAATATGTGAATGGCCAATACACAGAAAAGACGCTCAATATCATTAGCCCACAGGGAAATGCCACTGAAAAGCTCAATGAGGCACCAGTTTGTGGTGATGAGCAGATAACAAGTGTCGGTGATTATGGGGAGACTTTGGTGTCCTCAGGCACTGCTGGTGACAATGTGAAATGGTGTGGCCATGTGGGACCACAGCCTGCCAGTTCCTCTAAGTGTTCATCATGGGGTCACCATATGACCCAACAATTCCCCTCCTGAATAAACAGTCAAGAGAACCGAAAACACATATCTACACAAAAAGTCGTGTATACATCTTCATAGCTACGTTATTCATAACAGTCAGTGACAACCCAAACGTCTATCAACTGATGAATGGATAAACACAATACGTTATAATTATACAGTGGAATGTTATTTAGCAATGAAAAGGAGTGAAGTTCTGATACATGATCCAGGGGTAAACTTTTGAAAATGTGCTAAGTGAAAGAAGCCAGACACAAAGGACCACATATTATATGATCCCATTTATACAAAATGCCCAGAATAGGCAAATCTATAGATGCAGAAAATACGTTAGTAAAAAGGCAGAAAGGAAGAAGAAGATAACAACAGAAAAGAAGAATATGGGGGAGCCAATAGATGGCATGAAGGTGAAAGCAGCTAGATCCCAGAAAGTTGACCGCCTTCTGGTTCGAATCCCAGACCCAGTGACTTGAAGAACATGCTGGGCTCGTGCGCATCCATGCCCAAAATCCCAAGAGAAAAATGGAGGAGAAGGGATTGTTCTGTGGCCATCCCCCCTGGAAGGAGGTGCATTTTCACTTTCCTTCTTTCTATCTCTGTCTCTATCTCTGCTGAGCACAGGTGCTCTGTAGAAAATATTTTTTATAATGGGGGGTGGGTACAGGGAGTGAAAGTGAACACACTTAGAAGAGAAAATTTAAGCAATAAGTCTAAATGTTTCACCAGCTTATCTCTAGGAATCTGGCAAGGTGATTCCACACATGGAGGCTCTGGTTTGACCCCAGAAGGTTGGGGTTGTGAGGAAACCCCCTTAATAGCTACAACTTGGTTATTTAAACCACAGTCCAGCGAGAGAAATGGTTCTGCGCTTTCCTGGAAGCACTTAAACTTTAAAGACCCTCTTATCTACCGTGTCATTAGGGGACCAGCATGGCAGCCATTAGATTAATTTAATAGGCTTTTATATAGCATTTATCAACAGCCATATAGCAGTGATGCCACACAGAAATGCCAGCGGGGGATATACAATGTGTGTAACTAGTAAGAGGGAGATCAGTGGGAAGCATAAGGAAGTTGAAAGCTCCTGATACTGTTCAATAATAATAGCTTCTTCCCCCAGGCCCCAATGCCACGGCAGATGAGAGGGTCTTTAAAGTTTAACCGTGTCTACTGAAGAAGCAAGGCAGCTTCGTCCCCAGGGCGAAAAATCAGAGATGGCGCAAAGCAGCTTAGGCAGACTCATGAACTGAAAAACGGTCTCTCCATGAGCAGCGTAAGTGATATGTGTGTTTTGGTTCATCTCTTCTCTGTTCTGAAGCTGGGACTGCTCTGTGATGTTTACATGACCCAAGAGAGGAGGTGAGGCAGAGTCAGGGGCTCCCGGAGTGCAGCAGCAGGAACTGAGATTGGTGGGACTTTACGGGGAGACCAGTCCAGGGGCATAGCAAGGTTTGTACAGAAGTAAGGTCGGCAGAAGGGGAGTTTGGCTACTTTGTAATAGAAGGGATGGCGAGCAGCAGGAGCAAGAGGTGCAGAATGTGAGGCCTTGTCAGTGGACGCTGGGGTCCTTCGGAGCTTTAGAAATGTCTGGCAAATGTAGCAGCTGGAAAACAGCTCAGGCATGGAGGAGAAAATCTGAGAAGCCACAAAATCACTTGGTTCTTAAAGATATCTCAGAGAGGGGTGACATGTCCCAGAGCTATGACTGCAAGAATCCAAGGTCCAAGTCCCAACTGCGATTGCTCTCTCCTAGCAGAAGGGGAGGGGTGATCACCCAGTTTGGCCCATGCCTGGGTGACTAAGTGACTCGGGGTGAGCTGTCGGCAGGCCTATGAGATGGCAGACCATGGCCGTGGTCTTGAATCGCTGTGTTGGTGATAAGGGGCTGTCCTCATCTCCATCTGCTCAGCTCAGGGGATTTCTGGACATGGGGAGGGAAGATGGATAATATTCCTGAACTCCCTAAACACCTTAATGTCTGTTGCATGGACCAAAGACCATGAAATAATGACAAGGACGAGCATTTGGAGAGCAAAATAGCAGGTAGAAAGTGAGGCCTCTGGGACCAGCAGATGGCATGATGGTTATGTCACTGGACTCCCACGTGGCTGACTGCAGTTCTAGTCCTAGACCTGGCAGCTTAAAACTCATGCCAAGTACATGTGCGTGCGTGCTCAAGATCCTGAGAGGAGAATGGAGGAATAGGGACTGTGGCATGGCCATCCCCCCTGGGGGGTGATTTCTCACTGTCTCTCTGGCAAGCACATGCGCTCTTTAGCAAAAATCTCTCTCCAAGGGGAAAAAAAAAAGAAAGTGAGGCTTCTGAAGTCCTCTTGCTTTGGAGTATTTTTCGAACTCGTGCCCAGGCAGTCACTGGGTCAGCCAGCCGTAGACTCGGGATATCTATCTGGGCGGGACTTCGCTGACTATGAAAACCTTGGCTGTTTTTCTCTGGAATGGGTCTCGCACACACGTGTTTCTCCAGCCTCACTGTGCGGAGTGCTGCCTTGACCTTGAACTTCACAGGCGCTGTTTGGCACAGACAGGGGTGTGCAGGGAAGGCTGAGTCAGAGCTGAGCTCGGTTTAGGCGTGAGCAGGCAGGATGGTGTTTCCTGCCTTTATTGTATCTCTCCTCCCTGACTGCAGGCAAAGCCTTCTCATTGAAAAGCAAACAAACAGAAAGCCAAGCTGAATGCACACCCCAGAACACTAGCTTCAAATCATTAGTGCAGAACCTAGGAGGTGATGTGACATGAGACACCCCACATTGAGCCCCTCCAGGGCTCACAGTGGGCCATTGGTGTTCACGATTACCCACCGTCTCCCAGCACGTGGTTCATACTGACTCTGCCCTTATTGATTATGTAAGTTCTGCCTGTGGTTCCAGGGGGCTTCACCCACACAGGGATGGTAGCTAGACAAAAAGGAATGGGAATCTTTACTCTAAAAAGAATGTACCCCTTTTTAATTTTTTTGCTTATTTTAGTTTATTTCTTCTATGAGTGAGAAAGAGAGAGAGAGGATACCCAATAAGGTCTTAACGCTGCAATCCACCCCTAGCCTTCAGCCAACTCCCGAATAGGCATATGTCCCGTGTCCTCAGGAAGATCTCTGGACTTGAACTGGGAACTTTCTCACATGGAACTGCTTTGCAGAGAGCATCATGTTTTACTGTTGCGTCTTTATCTGGCCCCAGTTTTTAGCATTTTGTTTTAATTCACAAAAATGTTTTCACCTTCTTGAAATGAGGCTGAGAAGTGGTTAAATGACACTGTTGTACACTTGAAGTCCATGAGGACAATGAAGAGGGGCTGCACCTGAAACTTCCTGTCTTTAGAAATCAGATTGCTCTGGAAATCAAGGAGACACTCGAGTGGCATGGAAGGCACGCTTCATTCTTAGCACCAGTCAGGAGTGCAGGAAGAATGGAAAGGACACGGAGGACAGCAGGCTGATAAAGTGGAAGAAGAGTTCGCCGTAGGCGGAAGGTTGACAGCTTGTAGACAGAGAAAGCGAGGGAGTCTGGAGTGTGGGTTAGAGAAATGGACTGGAAGATTAGGTGCATCTAGGGCTGATGACTCTTAACAAAGGAGTTGGGGGAGGGAGCAATATTTCAGTTGTTACAAGGTCTGAAAACATGGATTGGGGGATTAATCACCTAGCCAATGAAGAAAAATAAGAGAAGTGACCGAATGGCTTCCCCCGAAGGAGCTAAGATCCAGAAAAATAAGAAGAAACAGCCTCTTAGATCTGTTGATAAAGGCCACAGTAAGAACCATTAGGGGCCATTCTCGAAGACTGAGACAACCGTCCAAAGTGGTTAGATTTGAGAGGAGCAGACGAGCAGACTAGAAAAATCAACCTAAAACCCTGTAGGGCTGGGCCAGTAGATGGCACGGAGGTTAGCATGCTGGATCCCACATGGTCTTCTGAGTGGTTAAAGTCCTAGACCTGGCAGCTTGGAGATCACGCCGGGCATGTGTGTGTGCCTGTGTGCCCAAGATCCTGAGAGGTAAATGGGGGAGAAGGACTGCAGCATGGCCATCCTCTTATGGGGATGATTTCTCACTTTTCCTCTCTGTCTCTTTCTGGTGAGTGCACATGCCCTACAGCAAAAACGAACAAACAATAAAAAAAAAAAAAAAACCCTTAGAATTATTGGATGTACATACAGGGAGTTAGTGTAATTAATGAATGTAAGGGAGCATACAGGTATTGCTTGTTACCTGTGAATTCATGATAAAACATTTGCAGAATTGCAACATCAAAGGGAAGACCTAGCCAAGATGTAACCTACCAAAGGGAGCCGGATAGGTCTGGGGTAGATGCTGGTCTGATGGGAGAACAGCTCTCTCAGGGAGTGATGAGGGACAAGGTTTGAACAATGATTTTCTTGGTCATTTACTGACTCACTATGGAAGACAAAGTGTGAGAGACAACGTTAGAAGACACCTGGAGGAGCCATGGAAAAGAGCGAGCGAGAAAAACACTTGAGTCCTGCAAATGCATTAGGTCTTCAAGGGAGAGAGGAGAGGACTCAGAAGTAGGTTAAACTACTGGAAACTCAGCTGAGGTTTTCTGTGGAGCAGGGATGTGGCAGAGAGAAGTGGAACACCTGCGCCTGTCCCTCCCCTGCAGGCGAAGACAGCAGACATAACAGATGCTGGTGAGGATGCCAGGGAAGGGGCACTCCTTACACTGTTGGAAGGAATGTAAACTAGTGTGGCCATTATGGAAAACAGTGGGGAGGTTCCTCAAAAAAATAAAAATAGAATTGCCTTATGATCCAGTAACCCTACTGCTGGACATGCATCTCAAGGAGAGGAAATCAGTGGGTGTAAGAACTTTTGTACCCCAATGTGTATTGCAGCACCATTCCCAAAATATAGACTCAACCAATGATTTGGTTAAAAAAAAAAAGTGTGCACACACACAATGGAATATTACGGGAATAATGAAATGCTGCCATTTGAGGTGAAATGGGACAGACTGAAGGACATTGTGTTAAGTGATACATGTCAGACACAGAAGGAGAGGTAGCACATGCCCTCCCTCATATGTGGAAACAGACAAAAGTGATCTCATAGAACCAGAGTAGAGGAATGACTGCTACAGGATGGGAAAGATACTGGGGAGGTGGCCATGGAGGGATGTTGTTGATTAATGGAAACAAAACTAGAGATAGATAAGAGTAACAATTTCTGTATTTTTCTTTTTTAATTGCCAAAGAGTGTAGGTGCTCACCAGAGAGAGCCAGAGAAAGAGTGAGAGAGAGAGAGAGAGAGAGCACTCCCCAGTGGTAGGTGGTCATACCTCCACCCTTTTCCTCCATCTCTGTACACTGTTAAGATTTGGGCACACATGCCTAATGAGTTTTCAGGTCTCTGAAGGTGGGACTTGAACCTAGCTCAGCTACATGGATCAGGCTTCCTTAACTGTTAAACTATGGGGCTGGCCTGAGGAACTATTTCTAGTGTTATATAGTAGAGTATATAACAAATATATATAATTATAAGTAGTTAATAACAATTTGCTATGTATCTCAGAGTAACTAAAAAAGACTATGTTGAATGTTCCCAACACAAAATAGTAGCAAACAGCTAAGATAATGGATATATTAGGTGGTCTGGAAAATCATGATTTTTTTCTATGTTTTCTTTCTTCTTTTTTAAAATTAATTAATTTATTTATATACATTCAATCACATTGTTTAGCTTACAAAGTGAACATTTCAATATGTGAACATTTCTCCCCAGTCCAGTTGATCAAAATATCTTCAAGAGATAACATCACACCTCCCCATCCCCAGTGCTTTGCCTCTGTATCTCTCCTCCCAATGTCCTTCCCTAAGCCCCTCTCCTCCACACACACCACATCTGGCATTCACACCCATCTCTTGTGTTTGTATATCTTTTAGTCAATCAGTTTCAGTTATAGAGTGCATATACTCGATATATATTAAGTGGAGACATACAATGTCTCTCCTTCATAGCCTGGCTTGCTTCACTCAAAAGTAAATCTTCCATATTCTTCCACTTTCTGTCCAAAGCCAGGGTTTTGTTGGTTTTTATGGCTGAATAGTATTCCAGAGTATATGTGTCACAGTTTTTCAATCCATTCATCCATACAGGTGCATTTGGGTTGGTTCCATGTCTTAGCAATTGTGAACAGTGCCGCAATAAACATCGATGTGCAA
Source organism: Tupaia tana (assembly GCA_026018925.1). Classification (NCBI taxonomy): domain Eukaryota; kingdom Metazoa; phylum Chordata; class Mammalia; order Scandentia; family Tupaiidae; genus Tupaia; species Tupaia tana. Next base: position 48,101,866 of record JAKSZU010000017.1, on the reverse strand, counting down.
GCACTTTTCCAATGAAGAATTCTTCTGTCCTTTGGGTAGATACTGAGGAATGGGATTGCTGGATCATATGGTAGTTCTATTTGCAGATGTTTGAGCAATCTCCAAATTGTTCTCCACAGTGGCTGGACCAATTTACATTCCCACCAGCAGTGTAAAAGAGTTCCGCTTTCACCACACCCCCTCCAACACTTACCATTTTTTGTTTTTTTAATCTTAGAAATTCTGACTGGGGTTGGGTGGTACCTCATTTGTGTTTTCTTATGCAAAAATGAGTCATGATTTTCCCAATGACCCAATATTAATCATCCTGATTTAATCAATACACATTGTATTCTTGTACTGAAAAAAAAACATGGTACTCCACATATAAGCACAATTATTATATATCAATAATAAGATAATGATATTATTAAGAGCAGAGAGCAATGCTCCTCGAAGCCTGGAACCACCAAGACTGAGAAAACTGCATTCTGAGGAGTCCTTGGTAGAGGCAGGGACTTCCGAGGTCCCCCAGGGTACAGGATCCAAACACGGCAACAGCACATTCAGTTCAGATTTGCCAAGAGTGAGTCTCCGCTGGAAGCGAGTGCGAAGAGGAGTGGGAGACCGGGCAGACTTTCTGGCCTCAGGAATCCTGAGTGAGAGAGACTCAGAGTACCATTGTGGCCAAGCACTACCTGCCTGCTCCCAGTTCCCCCAGAAACTGGGGGTCAGGGCCCCAAGAGCCTACCTCCATTTGGCACTCCCAGGGAAAAGGGAACTCAGGATAGAGTGGAAGGGAAAGAAAGTTCGACCTGGTGTCCGAGACTACCACCGCCACGCATGCTACCGAGGCCGCTCTCAGAATGGAGATGTCTCCTCGACACGGTAAATAATTTGTTACAGTTAAACCCTGCTTCAAAGTGTCTCCCAAATGCACTTAAACTCCAGCTCTGAGCATTTGACACAGATCCTGGGAAGACTCAACTTCGGTTTTTTCCTCAGATACCTCCAAGTCTCTGCTATGGTTTTTGACAACACAACACACTAATTCTAGGAACCTAGTATTTCCTGAAATAGCTGAGAATGCTCTGTTTCCTAAATTTTGTGGGTATGAAGGTAGTGATATAATAATTACAGGTGTCATATTAAATCTTCGGATTTGACATTCATGAGAAATTTTGAGGTTGAGGGAAATTATATCTTTCCTAGCAGGAGGAAGGGTAGGGAATAACTGCAGAAAGAACTTGAATTCTCCTCCTCTTTTCCGTACCTTCCCCTTTTGTTGTTGTTCTTGTTTTTTTTTTGTTTTGTTTTGTTTTTTTTTTTTGTTTTTTTTTAGAGGTTCTTGCTATAGGGCGTGTGTGCTCACCAGGAAGACAGAGAGACAGAAGGAGAGAAATCACCCCCCAGGGGGGATGGCCATGCCACAATCCCTTCTCCTCCACTCTCCTCTCAGGATCTTGGGCCTGCCGGCACATGCACATGGCTTGAGTTTAAGCCACCGAGTCTGGGACTCGAACTGTGGTCGACTATATGGGAGTCCAGTGACATAGTCATTACACCATCTGCTGGTCCCCAATTTGAGAATTTTGACTTTGAATTCACAAGGGCAACATGATTGCTTTATACATTTGTTTCCTTTGGATTTTAATTTGCAAGAGAATTCAGTTTTGGGACTTAAATTTCACCCAAACATATTGGTTTAAAAAGAAAAAAAAGGAGCATTTTTTTTCAATTTTTACTGTAGGGTGTGTGAGCTCCCCAGAGACAGACAGAGATAGGTAGAGAGACAGTGGGAAAGTGGGCCCCTCACAGGGGTGGGGAGGGCCATGCTGCAACCCCTTCTCCATCCTTCTCTTGGGATTTTGGGCACACACGCTCTTGTGCCCAGTGTTTCTCAAGCCATTGGATCTGGGATTCGATCTGCAGTGGGATCCAGCACCTCATCCTCCGTGCCATCTATTGGCCCAAAAGGAGCATAGTTTTGTTTTTCAGTCTGCCTGTGCACTTGCTGGAGAGAGAGAAAGTGACAAAACACCCCTCAGGGGAGTCGACCATGCCACATCTCCCAACAGAACTTGTGATCAGTGCTCTCCATCTATCTGAAGCATGCATCTACTTTTCAGTTCTCCTTTTTAGAGAGAAATAAAAAATGGCCCTGCTGGTGTTGGCTCTGACTCTTCATTAGGAGAAGGGCACCAAGGTTAGGGTAAAGAAGGCATTTCCGAGCAGTTAGAACAGCTCTCGGGGTAATTCTTCTGATAGTAGAGACAACCGATGACTACTAGGAACCCCAGACTTGGATTTCAGAACCTGCGAGTTTCAGAAACGGCTGTTGTGAAAGTGCTCCCCATGGCCCACTCTTGCTCCCTGCACTTGTTGGTGAGACAGTCTAGATCCCAGGATGATTTGGTTGATCCACATGCAGGAATTTCCCCTCTGTCTGACTGCATTTACCATGCTGGACAGAGATCTCCTCTTCTCCCTTTCATTTCCTACTGTATTCCCCGCTCCAGATTTTCCACCCAGAAATTACTTTGTGGTTGGCCCTGCCAACTTTTGTTTTTCCCTGGCCAGGTACGTTTTCTTTCAGTATGATCCTTGCATTCCTAATAATTCTATGATCTAAAACTAGACAAGATTAATCCAGATCAATTTTCTGACAGTAATTTTCTACATACAGAAGACTTGTAGATTTCATACGACATCTTAAACAAGGCAAGGTATAGTCTTCTTACATTCTATTTCTATGGGTTAAAATGTGAAAAGTCGGGATCAGCAGATGGAGTAATGGCTACGTCACTGGACTCCCACATAGTCGAACACAGTTCGAGTCCCAGACCCAGCAGCTTAATACTCATGTTGGGTGTGCATATGTGCATGCCCAAAATCCAAGAAGAGAATGGAGGAGAGGGGATTGCCGTGTGGCCATCCTCCATGGAAGATGATTTCTTACTTTCTGTCTCTCTGTTTCTCTGGTGAGCAAAAAATCTCTTTAAAAAATGTGAAAAGCCATTTATTTTTGTTTCAATAAACATTTGTTTGCCTACTGTTTACATCTCAGTATCTCTGCTACTGTGTTAGGCATGGGGTTACTGAAGTGAAAGGCTCACGCCTAGCTGTCAATGACCTCACCATCTGGGTGGGAAAGACTCAGTAAAACAAGGATGAGGCAACGGTACAATGAGTGGTAGACGGAGTTAAACATGGCGTAAGTTGTGCACAGAATCGAAGCGGGGGTGTGAAACTTAGGGAAGCCATAACGGCCTCTAACTGGCCCATCCAGCTGACCTGCGTGCAAAAAGTCATGCTTCACTTGCATATTTGAGTCTCACATTTCATTCAGGTCACAATTGCATACCTACTGCAGGGTCTCTTATAGCTGGCTTTGCTTAGAATATAACAAAAACCTACATGGAGTAGACTTTTGCAGCAACTCCCCTCATGTCCCTTGGTTTTCCTTTCCACAGACACATAGTGGCCAGTGACTACAGGTGGAAGTGCCCCTTATCAGCGTCCCTCCACAGTCATCAGAGAAGCCCCATTCAGCTTCTCTCCACAAATCCCTTCAGGGAATGCTGGTGCAAATAGCTCCTAACACAACGGGTGACATCTAAACCTGTTCTTCCCACACTTCTCTGTGTGAATGAATGAGTTGGGGATTTCTCTATTTTATTTAAAAAAATTTTTTTAAAGATTTATTTATTTATTCATTCATTCATTTTAATTTGACCAGTGAGAGACACAGAAAGAGAGAGAGGAAAGTGAGAAAGCAAGCCACTAGGTCCAGGACTCGAACCATGGTTGGCCATGTGGGAGTGTCCAGTGCCTTAACCACCACGCCACCTGCTGGTCCCCAACTTGGGGATTTCTTAAAAGGCAGATGCTGGTTCCAGTAAGTCTGAGATTCTAGGTTCCTAAAAAGCTTCAGGAGATGCTGGTGCTGTTGGTCTCAGAATGCGTGAGCAGCAAGGATTTAAACAAGTTTAAACAAATGGGATCCTGGGCCAGCCCTGAAACCTAATGGTTAAGGGAGTCAGGTCCTAAATGAGTGACTGAGGTTCAAATCCTGGCCTCAGTGGCTTGAAACATGCTGGGCATTGGTGCATGCATGCCCTAAGTCCTGACAGGATGGAGAAATGGATGCGAAGGGATCGTGGCATGATCATACCCCATTGGGAGGTGCTTTCTCCCTCTCTCTTTCTCTCTCCATCTGTCTTTCTCAGGCAAGCAGATAGGCCTTCTGGAAAAAAAAACGAAACAAACAGGATATATATACAAAGGGATCTTCAAAAAAGTTTGTGGAAATTCATGTTATGATAAAACAAGGCATGGATTTCAAAGAATTTTTTGAAGAAGAGCTGGGCAGTCCCAACAAGGTCTTGATGTCATGGTTCATCCCTTGTCTCAGCCAACCTGGATCATGGGCATGTGTGTGTGCACCCAGTGTTCTTAGGGAGACCCCACAGTGCAAGTCTAGGACTTTCCCCATGTGGATTCAATGACACTACCTTTGTCAGTCACCTGGCACACTGTTTTACAGGAATGAGAAAAGTTATATTGAGTCCTATGGAGAGGGTTAGGCCCTTCTTCTGAGACCTGAGATTTTTTTTTTTAATAGTTTTTTTTTAAACCAGTTAAAAAAAATTCTCATAATCAAACTTGAAATCAATATTACATTAATTTTATTCTACCCCCCCAAGAGCTCTTTAATCTTTCTAAGAACACAGAAGGAAGGGAACAAACAGCAACTGTCTTAGCCTGTCCCGGACTGCAGAACAAAGCAGCATAGGTGGCCCATCCACAGTTGTCACATTAGCAGAACGACCCTCTGCAAAGCTGGAAGTCATGTGGGAGATCAGGACTGGGTTCCCAGGTCAACCTGTATATGCTGGAGGAGTATGCATGTGCCACCATCCTGGCCTGTTGGTTAAGGGAGTTAGATGTTACTTGGTCAGCTGTTTGGTTTGAATTCCAGACTTGGAGGCTTGAAAAGAATGCTGTGTGTGTGTGTGTGTGTGTGTGTGTGTGTGTGCTCATGTGCACATGCACCAAATCCTGAGGAAGGAGAATGGAGGAGAAGGAATGGTGGTATGACCATGCTCCATGGGGGTGCTTTCTCCTTCCCCTTCTCTCTGTCTCTTTCTGGTGAGTGCACACACCCTCTGCCAAATTAAGAAGAAAAGAAAAGAAAGAAAAAGAAATGACAAGATAAGACCAGACCACAGACTGGGCAGCTCAGAAACAGAAATGTATTTTCTCACAGTTACGGAGTCTCTAAGTCTCAGGTCAGGATAGTCAGATTTGGAGAAAGCCCTCTTCATGACTTGTAAATGGCTGTTTCCTTGCTATATATTTATATGACAGAAAGAGAGAGGGGGGGAGAGACAGAGAGAGGTCTCTGGTGCCTTTCCTTATAATACCAATAATCTCATGAAGAGGTCACTCTCATGACCTCATCTAAACCTAATTACCTCCCAAAGACCCCATCTCCAAACACCATCATACTGGGGTAAACTGTGATGTATGAATTTGGCAGGAGCCATAGTTCAGGCTGTACACCAACCCAGCAATTCCACATGTTCTGGATCCAAAAAAGCTTTTCTTCTTCAGAGTAACCACCCTGTCCCAAGGCAGGACAGAAATGGCATGCAGCAGATGGAGGGGAGGGGGAAGGGTGCATATGTGACAAAAGATGACTGGGAAGGTCCTGACCAGAAGGTCCCTGAGTTGGGGGCAGGGTGGGCAGCATGAGTGTGAGAATAGAGAATATACTTTCTACTATTTTTACAATTATCTGAAGTGATCACCCGGAGGCATATCTTCTTACCTCCCAGATTCCAATCTTCTCAGTTTAGTCAAAATTAAAATAACCCAGCCTGAGGGAACATACATTCTTCAAGACAGCCTACATAAGAAATGAATGTTCTCTCTATCAATTTTGCTGAAAGGAAAAATGGAGATAGGTACCAAAAGCTGGATTTTGTGAAATGATTAGAAAATGAAGAATTTGGACTATTTCAAGTATATTTTGTGCAAAATTGGGGGATGGGGTCCATTCTGTCATGGTTCCCTGGAAATTCAGTGTTTGAAGACACCAGCATGACACCTCTGATCTCACCTGGGCTACTGGGTCTCTCAACCAGGACTTGCTGGGCTTGAGATAAGAAAGATGGGCTAGTTTTTTTAACTGATTGAAGAGATAACATGGAAAAGTCAGGGCTGTTGGTGGCCATGTTACCTGCAAGTCTGCAGATGAATGGAGCTGAGCGGAGAAAGAGGATTAGAGACAGAGGGTCAAGATGGGCTGAATCACGTCCCCTGTAAATTCATATATTGAAGTAGTAATCTTTAGTACCTCAGAACATGACAATATTTGTAGATAACATAAGAGGTAACCAAGGTTAAATGAGGTGGGCCTTGATCCAATATTATTTGTGTCTATATAAGAAAAGGAGACTAGGACACAGATACATGTAGAATGAAGACACAGAGAGGGTGGTCATCTACAAACCCAGGACAGAGGTCTTCAAAAGAAACTCATCCTGACAATACCTGAATTGTGGACTTCTAGCCTCCAGAACTGTGAGGAAATACATTTCTGTTGTTTAAGGCTTCCAATCTGTGGGACTTTGCTTCAGCATTCCTAGAAGCTAATACAGTCACTAATCTGAGTACTTCTGAAGCCAAAGCACATTCTCATTGTCGGAGTCCATGAAAGAACTCATTATCCTGATGATAAAACCCAGTTTTATTCCAAGCTATTTCCACTTGAATATCAATATATTCTAATAACAAAAGGAGTTCAGAGTAATATAATATTGATAAAAACAGGAGCCAGCCAGTAAGAGAAAGAGGAAGAAACTGCCATTCTGAAATGGCAGAGGTACAGATACCAAGAAAGGCTGGGGACTTGGGAACCAGGTCACTCAGGGACTTTCCTGACAGAGATGGGCAGTCTGGGCACTGGGGGAGTACTGAAGTAATTTGAGCAGGGAAACCAGATGATCATATTTTTGAAAAATAATTGATCATGGAAAGCTATGGATTGGGAAGAACTAGTAATGCATGTTATTGTGATTTATAAGAAGATATAGCTAGTCTTATAAAAGATAAAATACGGGGACCAGCAGTTGGCATAATGGCTGTGTCACTGGACTCCCATGCAGTTGGCCATGGTTCAAGTCCTGGATGAGGTGACTTAAACTCACATCAGCCATGTGTGCGTGTGTGACCAAGATTCTGAGAGGAGAATGAAGGAGAAGAGATTGCGGTGTGAGCATCCTCCCTGGGGGGTGATTTCTTGCATTCTGTCTCTCTGTCTCTCTCAGTCTTTCTGGCGAGCACATGCACCCTATAGCAAAAACCTCTCCAAAAAAAAAAAAAAAGGATAAAATATGTGTCTTATTTATACAGTATGCACACACACACACACACACACACACACAACCTGTATTTCTGACATAATAGCTTCTAAAACCCTTGAAATCTCTAGAGGGGTAGAAGTGTCTTTTGACTGGTGGCCCCCAGGTGGCCTCAGCATGTGGGTGGTCATCAGGCATGATGAAGAGTTGGGACTTTAGCTCCACTCTCCAGACTGTGGGGAGTGTAGAGAAACTAAAGGCAGAGTTGATCATCCATGACTAATGACGTGATCAATCATGTCTCCATAAAGTCTCCAAAAATCCCAAAAAGACTGGGTTGTGGGAACCTCTGGATCACTAAACTCATGGAAGCCCCCGGAGGGTGGGTTGTTCAGACAGGACATGGAAGCTCCACTCCCCTTCTTCCATGCCTCACCCTATGTACTGCTTCTATCTGGTTGGGTATCTGGTTGTTTGTGATATCCTTTATAACAAATTGGTAAAAGTAAGTAATATTTCTCTAGTTCTAGGAGCTGCTCTAGCAAATGAATCAAACCTGAGGAAAGGATCATTGACTGATGATGACTGATTATATACAGCCAGAAGTAGCGGTGACAACCTCCTCCTTGCAACTGGCATCTAAACTAAGAGGCAGTCTCATGGACTGAGCCTTTGACCTGTTGGATTGGACGCTCTCTTCAAGGAGACAGTGTCAGAACTGAATTGAATTAGAGATCAAGCAGCCGGTGTCTGCTGGAGAACGCTTGGTGGGAGAGGAGATACCCCTCAAATTCAGTGGCAGAAGTGTAGTGTTGAGTGACTGTTTAAGAGAATGGGAAAAACATGGTGTTTTCCTGTCTCTCAGTAGAACACCAGCGTAGGATTCTACATGAGAAATGATGAAGCCTGAACTAAGAGTCTGGCCATGAGGAGATGGGCAGATTCAAGGGTATTCTTTAGAAGGTAAAATTGACCATTAGTGCTCAAAGGTGAGAGAGAATGTAGAATGGAGGGTGAGTCTCAGGTGTCCTGTTTGGTGACTTGATGAATGGCTGGGACAGAAGGTGCCGAGAGAGGGTAGGTTGGAAAGGTTAATGAGGGGTGCTTTGCACATGTAAATTAGAGAGCTTGGGGGCCCTTACTGAGTTGCCCACATGGAACACGGAGCTGGGGCTGTGCAGAAAGGTTTTCTGGAGGAGCACAGGGGGCAAGTGAGCTCTGCAGAGTGAGGAAGGGGAGAACAGGAGTGACAAAGAGGAAGCTTAGATGAGATTGAGAAGAGGCGAGGAAGGGCCAGAGGAGGAGGAGAACGAGAATTAGAGCTATCAATGGGGAGAGGTTGTTTAGAAGCATCAGGGACTGCAAAGGGCAAACCAGGTAAGGATGGAAGAGGTCCCATTGGCTGTCTTGGGACTCCAGTGATCTAGGAGAGATAGATCCCTTCCAAGAAGAGAGGGGCAATGCAGTTGGGGCTGGGTTATCACAGATTGGGGAATAAACAGGGAAAAAAGTCTTGGGGTGAGACAGTTCAACAGTAAATGTGGACATCTCCTTAAAAAAAATGGTTATCGAAAAAAGAAAAGACGAGGGCTGGAAGGTGTTCATAGGTTGAAAGAGGTTTTTATAGGTTGCTTCTTATTTACTATTATTTTAAAATTTTTTCAGAGAGAGATATTCACTATAGGGCATGTGTGCTCACCAGAGAGACAGAGAGAGACAGAAAGCAAAAAATCGCCTCCCAGGGGAAATGCCATGCCACAATCCGTTCTCTTCCATTTTCTTCTCAGGATTTTGGGCATGCAGGCACACATGCCCTACATGGGTTTAAGTCACTGGGTCCAGGACTTGAACCATGATAGACTATGTGAGAGTCTAGTAATGTAACCATTACACCAACTGCTAGTCCCTTGTTAGCTGCTTCTTAAAAGAAAGAATTTTAGCACATTTTTATGCTGAGGGGATAACATTTGTGTAGAGTCTGAGGTTATAAGGGAAAGGACGCTTGCACTCACCAGAGAGGGACTGACAGAGAAAGAGAGAGAGAGAGAGAAAGTGAGAAAGCAAGCCGTCAGGTCCAGGACTTGAACCATGGTTAGCCATGTGGGAGTCCAGCACCTTAACCATCATACCACCTGCTGGTCCCACCCTGCCTTTTGAAAGATCTTAATGCATATCACAGGCAGAGCTAAACAGAAAAATAATTAGGAAAAAATATGATTTCCTAATCATAGAAGGAGTTGTGTTCAGAGACAGAGAACATGCGGTAATTTCTATAGTGACAAGCACTTTCCTTTTAAACATATATCATAATTTGCAGCCTGTTCATAATTTTGCATTTCCCATATTTTCCTGGGAAAACAAACCCCAATTTCTTGACCTTGCTTAGAAAGCTCAGTGAGAAACCAGCCAATCAGCTTGTTTTGGTCACTGGTCTGTGGGAGGAAGCCTTGTCCTGCAGCAAGTGAGCAGCTGGGGGAGCCCAGACTCTGTTCTCAACCCTTTTCTCTCAACGAGAGAGAGAGAGAGAGAGAGAGAGAGAGAGAGAGAGAGAGAGAGAGAGAGAGAGAGAAGCACCCCCAAGGAGGATGATTATGCCATGACTAATTGGCTGTGTGATCTTAGAGGGGAAATAAATTGGTGAGATTTGCTTATCTCATCAGAAAGTGCTAATTAAAAAAAGTCAAGGATGCATTCTTTCTTCAGTTCTTCCTTATCAAGTACTGAGTGTGGGCTCTGTGACAGGCTCAGGATCAGGTGCTGGGGTGCAGTGGAGAACATGGCATATATAGCCCGTCTGGAGAGATCAACACAACGGTTAATCACAGTCTAGATAAATGCCAAAGAAAGGAGGTACCAGGCATTACATAAATGCATAAAAGGGACATTGGAGCTAGTCAGGGGCTCGGGGGAGACTTCCCCACGGTAGGAGTCTTCGTGTTGTCAGCAGAAAGACTAACAGAAATAGAGCAGAGGGGTGTGTGATGAGACGGAAGGTAGAGAGGCCAGCGTGGCGCATGCAAGCCATCTAGACTCTGATGTATATTTGGTTTTTATCACAGCACATGGATTGAGAAGCATGTTTGAAGAACGTGTGTGGGTGTACGTGTGTGTGTGTGATCACTTGTTGACATCAACTCCCGGCAAGTGTCTTAATTAAAACTTAGTAATCAAAAATTCCTTGAGATTCTAATATTAAAGTTGGCTTTTGACTTACGAGGTCTTTGGGCACATTATTTGTTCATAATCAACCCAAGAACCATGACTGAACTATAGTCAGTATGTGAGTCCTCTGTCGTGCCAAGCTTGTCTAGAAATGATGATATGATTTTGATTCATTATTTTATTTTTTTAGAGAGTTATTTTGCTATAGGGCATGTGTACTCACCAGACACACACACGCACACACACACACACACACATGGAAATAGAGAAATCACCCCCCCTCATGGAGAATGGCCACATCATGATCCCTTCTCCTCCATTCTCCTCTCAGGATTTTGGGCACACATGCACACACACACACACACACACACACACACACCTGATGTGAGTTTCAAGCCACTGGGTATGGGACTTGAACCATAATTGGCCATGTGGGAGTCCAGCACTTTGACCACTATGCCACTTGCTGGCCCTAGATATAGTTTTTATTAAAAATATAGATAGATAAGAAGATAATTATACAGATTAGCTGAAAGGATATACATTAAAGTGTTATTTTGGGGTTATGAGATTTCTCGTGTGTGCATGATTTTCTGTCTTTATTTTGGTGTACTTTTAATTTATTTAATGTTTATTTAGTTTTGTTTTGCTGTAGGACATGTACACTCTCTGGTGAGAGAGAGAGAGAGAGAAAGAGAGAGAGAGTGAGAAATCACCCCCCAGGAGGGTGGCCACACTGCAATCTCTTCATGCTCCTCTCGGGACCCGGCATGCATGTGTAAGCAGCGTGTTTTTCAGGCTGGCAGGTCTGGCACTCAGCCACTCAGCTGACCCTGTGAGATCCAGACGCCCTAACCTTCATGCCACTGGGCTGGCCTGGGGTACATTTTATGTATTCTAACTTTTCTGAGAGTTTTGTTTTGTTTAAATTTGCAATGGGGCACATGTGCTCACTGGAGAAAGACAGAGAGAGAGAGAGAGAAAGAGAGAGAGAGAGAGAGAGAGAGAGAGAGAGAGAGAAGTGAGAAAGCAAGTCCCATGGGGAATGGTCACAGCATATCCCTTTTCCTTCATCTCTCTCTCTCTCTCTCCTTTTTGGATTTTGGGCACTCCCACACACACACTCAGTGTGTTTTTCTTTTTCTTTCTTCCTTCCTTCCTTCCTTCCTTCCTTCCTTCCTTCCTTCCTTCCTTCCTTCCTTCCTTCCTTCTTTCCTCCCTCGCTCCCTCCCTCCCTCCCTCCCTTTCTTCCTTCCTTTCTATTTTTTTTTTTTTTTCTGAGAGGTTTTTGCTATAGGACGCGTGTGCTTGCCAGACAGACAGAGAGATAGAAAGCAAGAAATCACCCCCCGGGGGGATGGTCACGCCGCAATCCCTTCTCCTCCGTTCTCCTCTTGGGATCTTGGGTACACATGCACATGCGCCCGGCGTGAGTTTTAAGCCACCAAGTCTGGGAAGCGAACCGCGGTTGACTACATGGGAGTCCAGTGACATAGCCATTACGCCAACTGCTGGTCCCACTCAGTGTGTTTTTCAACCCTCTAGGTCCGGAACATGAACCACACAGTTGGCCATGTAGAATCCAGCTGCCATAACCACCATGCTATTGGCTGATCCAGAAGTTATTTTTTAAAGAGCTTCCTAAAGATACAGCTTGGGAAGATGAGTGTCTCGTTCAAGTCCCCAGATCTGAAAGCCTCTCTATTGGGACCTGAGTAGTATGGGATCAGCCCACTGTGAAGGCTGAGCTTCCAAAGAGTACCAAGGATGGGGTGCTGTAGGCTAAATTGCCCCCATCTCTATAATCCTCAATGTGGCTGTATTTGGAGTAAGGCAGCCATCATGATGAAGTGAAGTTCTAAGGGTGGAGCCCTGACCCTACAAGATTCACATCCTTATAGGAAGAGACACTGGAGAGCTCCTTCCTTCTCTTTCTCCTTGCCATGTGGGGGTGCAGCAAGAAGGTGCCATCTGGGGACCAGCAGTTAGTGTAATGGCTATGTCTCTGGACTCCCACATAGTCGACCACGGTTCGTGTCCCGGACTCGGTGGCTTAAAACTCATGCCAGGCGCGTGTGCGTGTGTGCCCAAGATCCCGAGAGGAGAATGGAGGAGAAGGGATTGCGGCGTGGCCATCCCCCCTGGGGGGGGTGATTTCTCGCTTTCTGTCTCTCTGTCTCTGTCTGTCTGTCTGGCGAGCACACGCACCCTATAGCAAAAAAAAAAAAAAAAGAAGGTGCCATCTGTGAACCAGGAAGTGAGCTCTCACCACGCTCCCTTAGGGAATGCTTTCATTCTCTCCCTCCTCTGTCTCTCTGTCTCTCTTTGGCAAGCACACATGCTCTTTGGCAAAAAGAAAAAAGTGCCAAGTTTTGAGGGGCAGGTAGGAGTTCACTGAGTCCACGGAGACAGAGGGAGCTGTCCTGTGAGCAGTGAGAGCAGAAACTGTGTCTTATTCGCTGTGCCTGGTACCTTGCTGGTGCTCAGAAACAGTCTGCACAATGGACGGGTAGAAGGACACGGAGGGCAGAGGGACAGCAGGTGCAAAGGCACTGGGGTCAGAGCGGCATGGCAGGTCTGAAAAATGCCATGGTGTCTGACACCGTTGGGGTTGGGTGGTGTGTATGTGGCTCAGCGCAGGGTGGGCAGAGTACAAGACAGAGAGGGAAGTGTGCACCGTGGCAATGCGCTCGGAGAGAACAGGACCTGGGTCGTGCAGCTTGGATGCTGCTCTTGTACGTCCAGACCTGGTTCTGTGGGCAATGGCAACATAGATTTGCTGTGGGTGACAAGTCAGGGTGGTGACCCAGGCCTCTGGATCTGGCCCCCATTTCTTCTATTACTAGCTGACACCTTTCTCTTCATTTGTCTTTTTAGAAGTTTATTTTCTGAGAGAGAGAGAGAGAGAGAGAGAGAGAGAGAGAGAGAGAGAGAGAGAGAACCCTTGCTGGATCTTCACACCACAGTCCATCCCTAGCCCTTTAGCTAGCCAGGATCACAGGTGCCCCTGCAGGCATGCCTAGCACGTTGAAGTTCAACCAGGACCTGAACCCAAGGCCTTCTCATGCAGCCTCCACCCTTGCATGGCAGCAACCCATTGTCCCATTGCCCCACTGTCCCACTGCCCCATTGCCTGTGGCACTGTGGCTACGCTCCTTTATCCATCATTATTTTTAGTGCCAGAAGACATGTGCACACTAGAGAGAAAGGGAGAGAGAGGAGAGAGAGACAAAGACAGAGAGACAGAACACTGCGTCCCCACCTCCCATGGGATCCAGTCATGACAATCCTTTTTCCTTCAAATCTCCATTCTACAAGGATGTAGAGCCTATGCCAGAAAAGTCCTTTTCTTTTAAAAAAAATTTATTATTATTTACACATTCAATCGCTATACATGATTTAGATTGTAAAGAGACTTTATCTAGCATGATATACAACTCAGTCCAGTTGAGAATACTATACACATCCTCATCAACAGATAAACCATATCTGTGTCCCACAAATATCTTACTTCTATTTTCCCCCCAAATTTCCTTTCCTTCACTCTTCCCCGCCCACATCCTCCCTCCACTTTGTCTCTAGTATCCATAACAATTTTTAATGCTTTTATGTTCTCCAGTCTTTCAGTCTCTACCATAGAGTGCAGACAGTCAGTGTATGTTAAGTGGAGACATACAATGTCTCTCTTTCATAGCCTGACTTTCTTCATTCAGCAACAAATCTTCCATATTCATCCACTTTCTATCAAATTCGAGGGCCTTGTTGTTTTTTATGACTGAGTAATATTCCATGGAGTGTATGTGTGACATTCTTTCAATCCATTCATTCATTTGTGGACATCTGGGTTGGTTCCATGTCTTAGCAATCATGAGTAATGCTGCAATAAATATGGTTGTGCAAGTGCCTTTCAGTCTGAGCATTCGCCTGTCCTTTGGGTAGACACGCAGGAGTGGAATTGCTGGATCATATGGTAGTTTTATTTGAAGGTCTTTGAAGAACCTCCATATTGTTCTCCACAGTGGCTGGACCAATTTACATTCCCACCAACAATGTAGAGTGTTCCCCTTTCACCACACCCCCTCCAGCACTTAGCATTTTTTTTTTTTTTTTTAATCTTTGCCATTCTGACTGGGGTTAGGTGGTATCTCATTGTGGTTGTAATCTGCATCTCCCTTACAATGAGGGATGTTGAATATTTTTTCATATGCTTTTTGGCTGTTCATATGTCTTCCTTAGAAAGTTGTTTATTCAGCTCATTTTCCCATCTTTTAATTGGGTTAATTATTTTCTTCCAATTAAGTTGCTTGAGTTCTCTGTGTATTCTGGATATCAGTCCTTTATCTGAGGCACAGTTAACAAAAATTATCTCCCATTCCAAGGGTTGTCGATTAACACTAATTATGGTGTCCTTTGCTGTTTAGAAATTTCTTAATCTGATGTGACCCCACCTGTCCATTTTGGGGATTATTGCCTGTGCTTTGGGGGTCTTGCTTAAGAAGTCTTTGCCTACCCCAATATCTCTGAGAGTTTCCCCAGTGTTCTCCACCAGTAGTTTTATAGTTTGTAGTCTTAGGTTTAGATCTTTGATCCACTTTGAGTTGATTTTTTTTTCTTTTCTTTTCTTTTCTTTTCTTTTCTTTTCTTTTCTTTTCTTTTCTTTCTTTCTTTTTTTTTTTTTTTAGAGATTGTTGCTATAGGTCGCGTGCACTCGCCAGACAGACAGAGAGAGACACAGAGACAGAAAGCGAGAAGTTACCCCCCGGGGGGATGGTCACGCCGCAATCCCTTCTCCTCCATTCTCCTCTCGGGATCTTGGGCACGCACGCACACGTGCCTGGCGTGAGTTTTAAGCCACCGCGGTCAACTACGTGGGAGTCCAGCGACATAGCCATTATGCTAACTGCCGGTTCCCCTTTGAGTTGATTTTTGTTAATGGTGACAGATCAGGGTGCAGATTCATCTTTCTGCAGGTAGATACCCAGGTTTTCCAGCATCATTTGCTAAATTTTCCCACTGGATTGACTGGTACCCTTTGTCAAAGATGAGTTGGCTGTATGTTTTGGGGTTTATTTCTGGGGTCTCTACTCTGTTCCATTGGTCCTCATGTCTGTTTTTGTGCCAATACCATGCTTATTTTTTTAAAAATAATTATTTATTTAATTTTATTTATTCATTCACTTATTTTAATTTGGCCAGAGATATACACACACACACACACACACACACACAGAGAGAGAGAGAGAGAGAGAGAGAGAGAGAGAGAGAGAGGGAAAGTGAGAAAACAAGCTACCAGGTCCCATACTCGAACTTGCTGGTCCCCTATCATGCTTATTTTGATTATCACAGCTTTGTAATATATTTTGGGGTCAGGAAGTGAGATGCCACCCACTTCACTCTTCTTGTACAGGATGGCTTTGACAATACGGGGTCTTTTATGATTCCAGACAAATTCTATGATTGTCTTTTCTAGATCTGTAAAGAATTTAGATTGTAAAGAGACTTTATCCAGCAATTTTATAGGGATTGCATTAAATATGTAGATTAATTTGGGTAGGATTGCCATTTTGATTATATTAGTTCTTCCAATCCAGGAACGTGGGATGTCTTTCCACTTTTTTGTGTCCTTTTTGATTTCCTTTTTAAGGTTTTTAAAGTTTTCCTTTCAAAGTCTTTGACTCCATTGGTTAGTTTTATTCCTAGGTATCTTGTACTTCTTGTGGCTATGTTAAATGGGATTACTTTCTTCAGTTCTGTCTCTATCTGCTTGTTGTTTGTATATAGAAATGCTATAGATTTTTGTAAGTTATTTTTGTATCTTGCCACTATACTGTATGTATTTATTACTTCGAGAAGTTTTTTCGTGGATACTACTGGGCACTGAGACAGAAAGCGAGAAATCACCCCCCGGGGGGGATGGCCATGCCACAGTCCATTCTCCTCTAGGATCTTGGGCACACACGCACACGCACCTGGCGTGAGTTTTAAGACACTGGGTCCGGGACTTGAACCATGGTTGACTACATGGGAGTTCAGCAAAATAGCCATTACACTAACTGCTGGTCCCTAATTTTTCCTTTTTTTTAAAAATTAAGGTAAAATATTCTCTTGGCTTTCTGCCCCGCCTTTATCTTGCTAATAATCCCTTTCCCCCCTCCCATATTCAGGAGAGGCAAGGGGCAGGCCTTCAGAAGAAGACTCCTCCATGGATCCTGAGAACTAGTGATTTTGCATGGCAAAATAAATAAATAAATTTTTTCTTTTTTTTTTCTCCTCTTTTTCTCTCTATTTCTTTTTTCCCCCTCTCTCTGTTTCCTTTTCTTTTTCTTTTATCTCATCACTCTACTCCTCAATCTCTATTCACTATGTTTCTAGATGGATTTAAGAGAACGATAGCCAAACATCCAAATACTATTAAGGTTAACATGTTCCTCAATATCCAATGAATCTGCTGCACAAAGTGATTAAAAACAGAATGGCAAAGAGATTCCAGATCACCTTCTTCTGCACGCTCCTGAATGCTCAGATTGAACTTCAAGAATTAGGAAGAAAGACACCATCCATCAGATGACTAGAAATCACCACAGGACCATAAGAAATATGGGAAAGCAAGAAAATACTTCTCCTCCAAAGGAAAAGAATAACTCCTCTTCATCTACAGATAGTTCAATGGAAATCATGGAAATGTCTGATAAAGAATTTAGAATATTCATAATGACAAAGCTAACAGAGATGGAAGAGAAGAGAGACAATGAACTGCAGAAGAGGCAGGAGAAAGGAGCTGACAAGTTCCAGGAGGTGAGGAAATTCTTGCAAGATCTAAAAGAGGAATTACACACTTTACAAAAGAATCAAATGGACCGGTTAGAGATGAAGGCTATAATACAGGAAGTCAAAATGTCCCTTGAAAGTATTAAAAGCAGACTAGATCATACAGAAAATAGAATCTCAGACATAGAAGAGAAAATTGCTGGCCTAGAAAAATCCACCACAAGACTGAGAAAATTGCCCCCCAAAATAAGAGTAATATACAAGAAATACTAGATATCATCAAACATCCAAATATCCAGATAATTGGCATCCCTGAATGTGAAGAGACTTCTAAGGGCATTGATAATCTATTCCATGAAATCCTACAAGAAAAATTTCCAAACCTAGAGAGGCACTCAAAGATCCGGTCCCAAGAAATCCAAATAGAATCAACCCAAGAAGATCTTCTCCAAGACACATTATAGCCAGATTGACCAAAACCACAAAGACAAGATACTAAGATTGACAAGAGAGAAATGGCAAGTTACCTACAAAGGATATCCCAGCAGGCTAACAGCAGACCTCTCATTGGAAACAATTCGAGAGAGGAAAGAATGAGAAAATATATTCAAAGTGTTAAGGGAAAAGCAATTTCAACCAAGAATACTGTACCCAGAAAGATTATCCTTCTTATGGGAAGAAAAGACAAGAACAATCTCAGATAAACGAAACCTGAAAGAATTTACCAACACCAGACCAGATCTCCAAGAAGTTCTCAAGGGAGTGCTATGCCAGGAAAATTAAATACAGACACACAGAAATAAGAGTTCAAAAACTAAGAAATTGGCCAACTTAATCGTAGGGACAAGTCTGGAGTTGAATATTATATCCTAGAATTTAATCGGGAAGATCAAATCACAGCAGAAGCTAGATTAAGTGCATGAGACTGAACTGGTGAAATAGCATTCTGACTTTTGACTAAAACATTGCTGACTTTCTTCTAGGCTTTGTTTTCCGGTTTTAAGGATTTTTTTCTTGTCTTGAGCTGTCGATAGATTCATGTACCTATTATTTGAACAGAATCCTAACTTGTTTCCTGGCTTTAAGTTTTAAGCAAAGTTCCTTAGCATTTCTTTGATTTATTAAAGTTAAAGCAGCTTTTCTTGGGGGAAAAAAAAAAAAAGAAAAAAAAAGGAATGGCGAAAGTGGGCAGCCTTGTCTTGTACTAGATTTTAGTGGAAAAGCTTTCAGCTTTTCCCCATTCAGAATGATGTTAGCTATAGGTTTTTCATAGATGACTCTTATTACACTGAGAAATGATCCTTCTATGCCAATTTTCCTGAGTGTCTTAATCATCAAGGAATCTTGTATTTTGTCTAATTCTTTTTCTGCATCAAATGAAATGATCATGTGGTTTTTATCTTTCTTTCTGTAAATATGGTATATTACATTTATGGTTTTGCATATGTTGAACAACCCTTGCATCCTTGGGATAAAGCCTACCTGGTCATGATGAATAACCTTTTTTATATGCTGTTGAATATGTTTAGTGAGTTTCTTGTTGAGAATTTTTGCGTCTATATTCATCAGAGATATAGGTCTGTAGTTTTTGTTTTTTGTCATATCCTTATCCATTTTGGGAATGAGGATAATGGAGGCTTCATAGAATGAATTTGAAAGGGTTCCTTCCTTTTGGATCTCAAGAAACAGTGTGAGTAGAATGGCAATTACCTGTTCTTTAAAAGTTTTGTAAAATTCAGCAGTGAAGCCATCAGGACCTGAACTTTACTTTATTGGGAGTTTATTTATTACTGATTCAATCTCATTGCTTGTTATAGGTCTATGCAGGCTTTCTATGTCCTCCCAAGTCAATCTTGGTAGATTATATGTGTCCAGGAATTTGTCCATCTCATCCAGGTTTTCTTGTAGTATCCTCTAATGCTGTTTTGTATTTCCATTATGTCTATTGTAATGTTGCTTGATTCATTGTGAATTTCATGTATCTGTTTCTTTCTCTCTCCTTCTTAATTAGTATAGCTAATGGTGTGTCAGTCTCGTTCATCTTTTCAAAGAATCAGCTTTTGCTTTCATTTGTTTTCTTCATAGTTCACTTATTTTCTATTTCATTTATTTCTGCTCAAATCTTTATTATTTCTTTTCTCCTGGCATATTTTGGATTTTTCTGTTGTTGTTTTTCCAGTTCCTTGAGGCATGATGTTAGGTTGTCCTTTTGCCACTTTTTTATCTTTTTCTTGTGCGTACTAATTGCTATGAACTTCCCTCTTATGATTGCTTTTGCAGTGTCCCACAAATTATGGAAACTTGTGTACTTATTATAATTTGTTCCCACGAATCTTTTGATTTAGTCTTAATCTCTTCAGTAGTCATGAAGTTATTCAGAAGTAAATTATTTAGTTTCCATGTATTTGTGTATTTTTGAGGGCTTTTCCTGAGATTAATATCAAGTTTAATTTCATCATGATATTGGAGAACATGGTGGATATAGTTTCTACCTTTGAATCTCTAAAGGTTGGTTTTGTGCCCTATCATGTGGTCAGTCTTTGAGAAAGTACCATGAGGGGCTGAGAAATATGTATATTTTGTGCTTTTGTGGTGGAAATGTCTATAGATGTCTCTTAAGTCCGCCTGATTTATGGTACCATTTAGGTCCAGAATCTCCTTGCTTATTTTTTGTCTCATTGACCTGTAAAGGAGATAATGAGGTGTTGAGATCTCCAACAATTATCGTATTACAGTCTATCTCTCCCTTTAGATCTAGCAGTCTTTCCTTTACATATTTGGGTGCTCCTGAGTTGGGTTCATAGATATTTATAAGCGTTATACCTTTTTGGTGAATTAGCCTTTTTACTATATAATGCCCTTCTTTGTCTCTTCTCACGGTTTTTGTCTTAAAGTCTATTTTGTCCGAAATCAGTACAGTGACTCCCGCTCTTTTTTGATTTTCATTGGCATGGAATACCTTTTTCCAGCCCTTTGCTTTTAATCTATGTATGTCTTTATCCATGAGATAGGTTTCTTGTAGGCAGCAGATAGAGGGTTTCTGATTTTTAATCCATTCAGCCAGTCTGTGTCTCTTGATCAGAGAATTTAATCCACTAACATTCAACGTTATTATCGATATTTCCAGACTTGTCCCTACCATTAAGTTGGCCATATTTGTGGTTGTTTTCTGTTCTCTTATTGCTGTCTGTCTGTCTTTAGTTTTCTTGGTATAGTACTCCTTTCAGAATTTCTTGAAGAGCTGGTCTGGAGTTGGTAAATTCTTTCAGGTTTTGTTTATCCAAGAACGTTTTTATCTTGCTGAGGAATAGGAAATTATCAAAACTTTCAGCGGGTCTGCGGCAGGAGGGAGCCCTAAGAGTCACCTTCTCATGTCTGAAGTGAGGTCGTGTGGCATACAGTCAGGAAGAGTACGTTCCCGTTTCCTAGAGCTAGTGCACGACACCGAAGGATAGATCTGAAGCTTGGCAGAGAATGTGGCGAGTCCTGACAGGTTTATGCGTTCCTCAGAACTTCAGTGAAGGGCAACACAGTTGGAGGATCAGGACTGGGGGAGGCCTGAAAGAGGGCCACATTGCCCAGACTCATCAAGTGTGTTGGGTGCATAGTCTTACCTGCTGCTTCTGTGCCCTC
Source organism: Tupaia tana (assembly GCA_026018925.1). Taxonomy (NCBI): domain Eukaryota; kingdom Metazoa; phylum Chordata; class Mammalia; order Scandentia; family Tupaiidae; genus Tupaia; species Tupaia tana. The sequence continues at coordinate 48,080,957 of JAKSZU010000017.1, read as the reverse complement.
CGCCCCCACTTCCTAACTCACACCAACCATCATCCCATGGCCAGCTTCCTCCTTCACCTTCCAGTCTGCAGAAACAGTACAAGGAGGCTTCCTACCATGAGGACCCATGCAGTGTGGAACCCCAGCCCCTACACCTTATGGGCCCATAAAGACATCCCTTCTTCTAAAAGCTCCATAGCCACCTGCTGTGAACGTGTCATCACAGTTGCCTATCCAGCAAGCAAATCAACAGTCTGAAAGAAATACTCTTAGAGAATCTGTGAACAGAGAGATCCGTGATCAAAATACAGGTAGGGGGCCTGCCAGGTAGCACGGTGGTTAGGGCAGTTGGATCCCACGTGGCTGACTTTGCCGTTTGAATCCCACAACTGGTGGCTTGAAAAACTTACTGGGTTAAATGCAGCCAGACTGTTTTGGCCTTTCCCAATTGGGGTGGGAAAGGGAGAAAGAATATTAAATTAAGTTTAAAGAAAAATTAGTCAATTAATTAATTAATTAAAAAAGGAAAACATGGGGCTGGTAGGTGGCATGGTGGTTAAAGGTGCTGATTCTCACGTGACTGACCGTGGTTTGAGTACTGGAACTGGCAGCTTGCTATCTCACTTTTCCTTTCTCTCTCTGTCTCTCTCTGGTCAAATTAAAAATAATAATAATAAAAAATAAAAATAGTACTAATAAATGGAATTAAACAAATGAATAATTCTTTAAAAAAAAAAAAAGGAAAGGAAAGAAAAACACATTGGGCACATATGTGTGTGTGTGTCCAAAATCTCTAGAGGAACATGGAGGAGAAGGGATTGCAGGATGACCATTCCCCCTTGGGGGGGACACTTTTTCACTTTCTCTCTGTCTCAGGTAAGTGCACATGCCCTATAACAAAAACAAAAACAAAAACAAAAACAAAATGCAGGTAGTTGTATTTTCAAGACAGCATGGGGAGAAGGTGCCATCTTGAAATTTTTGGGAAACAAAATCCAAACCAAAGGTGTTGTTGCCACTTTCTCTCTGTCCCAAATCACCCGGTGTCTGAGCCTCGGGATGGGGCCCTCTCTCTCTGCATGCCACAGATGGTTCTCGCTTCATGCATATTTCATCTGTTTGAGTGTATGTGGTTTGGGGCAAATAAAGCAAAGTGATTTTTGTGTCTCCAGCTTTGTCTTCAGTATTTAGAGATTATTTTTCCACCAAAGCCTCTGAGCTGTAAGTAAATGTGAACAGTCCCCGCCAACATGCTCTCGAACTCTCTGCAGAGAGGGAGGCTCGAGGTTGTAGATTCCCATTAGCAACTTGGCATCTCATCCTCCCTTCTCCCCAAAGGGCCCTAGTATGAAGCTGAAATGCCAAGTTATTTCCCAAGAGATATGTTTCCCTCACATTGTACATTTCGATCATGTGTCACGCGTCCCCAACTGTAACCAACTGTCTCTCCATCAGCTTGTCTACATTAGATGAGATCATCACATGCAGAAGTGCTGGGGCCATAAATCTTTCAAAAGATTAAAGGAAAACGCAGAATCAGGCACCCAAGTGGGGATTAGAAAATATGGTGACTGACAAAGATGAAGACTGTTCAGATGCCCTGTGAGATTATGAAACTATCTGAGATGGCCAGAAGTCCTGTAATCAGCCTAGGCCTAACTCATTCAGATCTGCTGACAGTGCTTATCAGTCCTGCTGGTCTCCCAAGGAGATTAGAATAAAAAAAGGGGTAGTTAGATAAACATTCATTTCAAATATCATTTCCAAGTATGTCTCTTCTGAACAAGTCAGATACCATCATGTCACCTCACTGATGGCTCCCAGTGCTCACAGGAAAAAAGCACAAACTTCTCGGCTTGCAAGTCTCTGACAAATTGATCTCATTGTACTTTCCCCATCTCCTTGTCAGCTGCTCACTTGTGCTTGAATTATATATTTGATTACTTGGGACTATCATGCGTTTGGGACAGCACATGTTTTTGCTTATGCTGTTCCTCTGCTAGGATGCTATTCCAAGTATTCCTTGCCTGGCCTGCTCCAACTCATCCTTCACATCTAGCTCTCACCAGAAACGCCCACTGCAGGAGAATTAATACTTGCCCCTCTGTGTTACAAAAGTCTTTATGAATTCCTTTATTATAGCATTGTTCCCATTTGCTCAACATCTACTCCTTTGTTGGACTCTGAGATGCAATCTTGACTTCCGGCCATGTTCTTGGAAACTTTGACACATGGTAATAGCTCAATGGAAATTTGCTGGTGGTGCAAGGGGGAAGGAATATTTGACAGATGGAAAAATGTAAAGTTTTCTGGTAAAAAAAATCCATACTGTATACATCATAATCAGGATTTTATGTAAGATATAAAATTAATAAAAAAGAAAAATGTACGGGGTGGAATGGGATAGAATTATTTTTTAAACATGAGATGATTGATAAGATCCAATGGTATATTCTGGCAGGGCTTAGAACAGTTTTAGATTTTCTAAGTGTATGTCAAATATACTATGTATATTATATATAATAACATATATAATACTATACAAAATATAATACAAGAATATTATGTATATTAAAAATTTATCTGAAGAATGCACTTAGAATTCTCAGGGAACCAAGCCTACAATATTTTACTTGAATATTTACTTGTGGTATTTATTACTTCAACATTGCTGGCTCACCATGGTGGTGAAGCAGTAGCATAACACTCCTCAGTTCTGGAGCCACATAGGTTAGGATTCAGTTTTTGGGTTGACCAGTACATTCGGGGCACATATATGCATTCCAGTGATCCTGGCTGCTGGGAAGACTGAGAGGAAGATGGATAAAGGTAGGAAATCCTGCCAAGGGTGCTTGTCTTTCACTTTCTCTCTAAATAATTAAATAAACTAAAAAAAAAAAAAAAAAACTTTTTGTAAAGGCCTACTATGTGCTAGACCTTATTCTCAACACTAAGGTTTTTTTTTCTTTTTTCTTTTTTTTTGGGGGGGAGAGATTTTTGCTATAGGGCGCATGCACTCGCCAGAAAGACAGAGAGAGACAGAGAGACAGAAAGCGAGAAGTCACCCCCCAGGGGGGATGGCCACACTGCAACCTCGTCTCCTCTTGGAATTCTGGATAACCTTAGTGTTGAGACAGGATCACTGGAATGCATATATGTGCCCCGAATGTACTGGTTGTACCACGGTTGATTATGTGAGAGTCCAGTGACATAGCCATTACGCCAACTGCTGGTTCCATCAACACAAAGGATTTAACAGCAAACAGAATGAATAAAAATTTCTACTCTCATGGGACTTTACTTTAGAACTCAGAATATAGTAGTTGAAATGAGCTTTGTATTCAGTTCCCAGTTTCATCACTTACTGGCTGTGTGATCTTGGGAAAATTACTACCTTTCTGTGCCTCAATTTCCTTATTTGCAAAGTAAATATGAGTAATAGTGCATACTTCATATTGATGTTGTAATGAAAAATAATTTAAAACATGGGAAGCACTTACAGTGATGCCTAGCACAGAGTAAACGCTCAAAAAACATTAGCTATTACTATCTGACAGTTCTTTTTTTTTTTTTTTTTTTGAGAGGTTTTTGCTATAGGGCGTATGCACTTGCCAGACAGACAGAGAGAGACAGAGAGATAGAAAGTGAGAAATCACTCCCCAGGGGGAATGGCCATGCCACAATCCCTTCTCCTTCCTTCTCCTCTCGGGATCTTGGGCACGCACGCACACGTGCCTGGTGTGAGTTTTAAGCCACCAGGTCTGGGACGCGAACCAGGGTCATCTACATGGGAGTCCAGCAACATAGCCATTACGCTAACTGCTGGTCCCTGACAGTTCATTTTATGGCTGAGAAGTCATTTGACTGTTCTAATCTCTCACTCAGGCTACCCTCACAACTAACTAGCCTGTAAATACCTGGGTGCATGAGTCTTTTTCCTTGTGTATGTCTTCCCCTGGAACTCTACCCTTCATCCTGCTTCTGTTCCTCATTCTTTGTCTTAACCTTTTTCTTTTTTTTTTTTTTTTTTTTTTTGGAGAGATTTTTGCTGTAGGGCGCGTGTGCTCGCCAGACAGAGACATAGAGACAGAAAGCGAGAAATCATCCCCCCAGGGGGGATGGTCATGCCGCAATCCCTTCTCCTCCATTCTCCTTTTGGGATCTTGGGCACGCACGCACACACGCCCGACGTGAGTTTTAAGCCACTGGGTCCGGGACGCGAACCGCGGTCAACTACATGGGAGTCCAGCGACATAGCCATTATGCTAACTGCTGGTTCCCTGTCTTAACCTTTTTCTTTTTTTTTTTTTTTTATTTATTTATTTTTACATTTTTCCACAAACATTTACTTTACATAGCAAAAAATTTTAGCTCATACTCCATAATTCTTGACAGTTTACAAACAACTTTCAAAATTTCAAAATACTGAATTTTAAAGATAATGTTCAAAATATGTCTTATAATTTTGTATAATTTTACAACTCTATAACAACAGAAGCAGTATGGTTTCAAATTTAACCTTTTTCTTAATTAACACTTACTTGTCTTTAATGCCTTAGCTCAGAATCATTATTTTTTGGAATCTCATGGATATAAAAATTGGAACAAAATGCGGGTGGGGTTCACTTGTGATTGTCTATTTAGGTAAATTTACTGACACTAAAAGTTTTAGTCCATTTTCCTGTTGCTATAACTGAGTAGCACAGGCTGGGTAATTTGTGAAGAAAGGAGGTTATTTTTTTTTCATAGTTCTGGAGGCTGAGAAGTCCAAGGTTGAGGGTCCAGATCTAGTAAGAGCCTTCTTGTGGGGAAAAGGTCCCAAAGGGATTTCAGGGCTATGAAGGTGGAGTGGCTTCCACCTAGATTTCAGAGAAAATCCCAGACAACTTGAGATGTCTAGGCCAAGACTGGTCACAGTGGTGGAAGCACTGCATAGAGTCCTTACCAGGGCAATGCTACGCAGAAATAGGGGCTAGTGCTGCTGTCGAGAGTCCTCACTAGGGAAATTCTTCCCCTAGAACTCTACTCTTCATCCTACTCCTTCCCCTCATCCTTTGTCTCAAGATTTTTCTTAATTAACACTTATCTTTTTAAAAAATAATTATTTATTTAATTTTAGTTATCGTTAGTATACTAATAATTTTTATTTTGACCAGAGAGAGACACAGAGAGAGGGAGGAAGAATAAGAAAGCAAGCCTTGGGACCAACAGTTAGCATAATGGCTATGTCGCTGGACTCCCATGTAGTCTACCGTGGTTCGAGTCTCAGACCCAGTGGCTTAAACTCACACCAGGTGCATGTGCATGGGTGCCCAAGATCCCAAGAGGAGAATGGAGGAGAAGGGATTGCAGCATGGCCATCCCTCCTGTGTGTGTGGGGGGGTGATTTCTCGCTTCCTATTTCTCTGTCTCTCTCTATCTGTCTGGCGAGCACACACGCCCTGTAGCAAAAACCTCTCCGGGGGGAAGAAAAGAGTTTTTTTTTTTTTTTTTTTAGAAAGAAAGGCTCCAGGTGTAGGACTCGAACTGTTGTCTGCCACTATACCTTCAAGGCTCTCAAATTCTGAAGACCAGCAGAATTGCCACCATAGGCATATCACCAATGTCTGCTCCTTGCATATTCCTGAGTGCAGGAGGAGTGGTAACTGTCACAGTAGATTGAGTTGCATCTGAGGCTACTCAAATCACAGCCAGGTCTGAGAAGAGTTATAACAGACTCTGGGGAGCAGTTCTGAGGAAGTGGAAAGCAGCAAACCCACTCCAGGCCTGCTCCCCAAACCATTCTGCTCTCCTAAGCCTGTGATGGTAGGAGAAGGCTTGAAGATCTCTGAAATCCCTTTGGGGCCTTCCCCCATTTTTCCTGAAAATTTTATCACCTGGATGGATCTCTTTTGTCCATGTTAAAGTTGGCAGTCTCTCCCAAACACGTCTTTTGCTTTATACATGGTCAAGCTGTGAATTTTCCAAATCTTTCCATTTTGTTTCTCTTTTCATTATACCTTTTGCCTGTAGGTTATCTCTTTGCTTCCATAATTCAGTGTAAGTGGCTAAAAGTAACCACAAAGCCTCCCAATGCTTTGATGTTTAGAAATTTATTTTGCCTGTCACCTAAAGCCATTATTATTTCTTTAAAAAGTTTACTTATTTCGTCTGAGAGAAAGATATTCAATAGTTAGAAAGAGAGTCCCAACAAGGATCCCCATGTTCTCATCTACCCCCAGACTCAGCCAATCTGGATCATGGGCCAGGTAGGTATATGTATCTAGTGTGTTAAGAGAGGCCTTGGGTTTATTACTATCTGATGAGTTCAGTTGTTGCTTTATCTAATCACTTGACTCCATGATAATGGCATCTTAATTCCAGCTCTGAAAAGAAGCAAGCATTGGGGAACCAGCAGTTAGCGTAATGGCTATGTCGCTGGACTCCCACGTAGTCGACCGCGGTTCGCGTCTCGGACCCGGTGGCTTACAACTCACGCCGGGCGCGTGTGCGTGCGTGCCCAAGATCCCGAGAGGAGAATGGAGGAGAAGGGATTGCGGCGTGGCCATCCCCCCTGGGGGGTGATTTCTCGCTTTCTGTCTCTATGTCTCTCTCTGTCTGTCTGTCTGGCGAGCGCATGCGCCCTATAGTGAAAAAACCTCTCTCAAAAAAAAAAAAAAAAAAAAAAAAAAAAGAAGCAAGCATTGTAACAAATATCCTCTTTTATATTAATTACTTCATTAACTTTATAAAGGACTTTTATTTTTCTTTTCTTTTTTTCTTTTTTTTTTTTTTTTGCTAGAGAGTGTGTGTTTTTATTAGAAAAATATAGAGAAGAAGAGGGAGATAGCACCCTCCAACGGGGCATGGTTGTGCCACGACCCTTTCTCCTCCAGTTTTTCATCCTCTCAGAACTTCAGAATGTATGCACATGCACCCAGCATGTTTTTCAAGATGCCATGGTTAGCCGTGTGGGATCTGGCTGCCGTAACAACCAGGCCACAAAGCTGACCCAACCATTATAAAAGATTTGCTGTATTCCACCCACAAAGCCCTTTCTTTTTTCCCTTTAATAAGTTTTTTTTTTTTTTTTTTTTTTTTTTTTTTTTTTTTTTTTTTTTTCCACCGCTGCAATCCCTTCTCTCAGGATCTTGGGCACACATGCACACACGCCCGGCGTGAATTTTAAGCCACCGGGTCCAGGACTCGAACTGCGGTCGACTACATGGGAGTCCAGCGACATAGCCATTACGCTAACTGCTGGTCCCTTAATAAGTATTTTTTGAGGATATCAGTGGTGGTAGGCTTGGTTATACTGCAATAACTAACAATCTCCAAATCTCAGTAGCTTAAACTTGAAAGGTTTATTTCTTGTTTATGTTCTGTGCCCATCAGAAGTTTTCAAGAGGTCTTCACTTCATGAACTCCTTCAGCAGCCCTGGGGGTTGGAGCAGCCGTCATCTGAAACATGGCTGCTGCCCATAGCCAGAGGGAAAAGAGAGTTGTGGATGGTTTTAATCCAGCAATTAGATGCTTCTGTCTAGGTGTGGCTCTCATCACTCTGCCTGTCACACTCTGAGCGTATTTGTCACCAGCCCCATCCAATCTCAAGGGAACTGACAGTGAAATTCTACCAAGAGGGAGAACTGGCCAGATTTGACTAGATGACAATGACAGGAAGTGGCCTGTCTGCAAAGCACCGTGCTAGGCACAGTAAAAACTAGGATGAGGCATAAGGTTGGCCCCTAGGTTAATCATAGTATGGCAGGATAAATAAAGGCAGTGGAGGGCAGAATACAGCAGATACTGTATCCGAGCTTCCAGTCGTGTTCCATCTAGGTTAGAGGACTAACGGAGTCATTAGTTCCCATGACACTGCTTTAGGCATCAAAGAAATTCATCACCTGGAATCTGGCAGGGACTATGAAGATGTTATTTGGGAGAGGAGAACTAGGGTAGTAATAGCTCATCATTTTTAAAGTTCTAGTGAAGGCTGTCATATCAGCCCCATCATTTATTCAAATGTCTGACAGTGGCGTGATAGGCCAGGTAAGCAGGAGATGTAATCCTGCTCTGGAGAAGAGCTTGGGGAGTAGGGAAACACGTGTGGATCCAGCCCAGTAAGGAGGGCAGTGAGACGAGTGAGACGCAGTCGCCCTTGCTGAGACTCTTGGCTTTGCAGCCACAGATACCTATGGGCACTAATTTGGCGCAAGAAAGTAGGGGAGAGCCTGGGGAGAGGCAGAGGGCTTCATTGTGTCCCCAAGGTGCTATACTATTTTCAGAGAGATAAGACAGAAGTTCAGGGAAAGTATCACAGGAAGGTAGCAGCGATTAGTGCCTAAATGAGTGATTCAGACATGCCTCTAGCAGCTGAGGAGGGAAAGAAAGCCCTTCTCCCCAGGGGAGTCCAGGAGTGCCAGAGGACGAGGTGCACTCCTTTAGCCCTGAAGAGCAGTGAGTTTGGTTGGTGGAGAAAAGGGGTGACATGAGAAATGGCATGTGGCAAGGTGTTTAGGAAGGAAAATGAATGGTCCATGCAGTTCACAAGAAGATGGCTTTTGTGCAGGTGAGTGGTAGTTAGAAAGAAAGACAGGTGGAAAACATTGTAGAAAAATGTAGTTCTCAGTGTAGAACTTATCCAAGGAGCAGTGAAGGCCTTTGAAAGGATTCAGACATTTTATATATATATATATACACACACACACACATATATACGTATAGACACATATGTATATATACACACATATGTATATATACACATATAGATACATATATACATATATGTATATGCACACACATATACACACATATGTACACATATATACACATACATATACGTATATATATGTGTGTGTATGTGTGTATATATATATGTGTGTATATATATGTGTGTGTGTGTATATATATATATATATATATATATATAAATTTGGCTATATGGTACAAGCACTTGCTGGAAAGAGGGAGGAAGAGAAGGAGAGAAAGAGAGAAGGAATGTGAGAAATCACCTCCTCAGGGGATGGCCATGCTGCAGTCCCTTCTCTTCCATTCTCCTCTCAGGATTCTGGGCACACACACACATGCGCCTGGTGTGTTTCTCAAGCTGCCTGGTCTGAGACTCAAACTGCACAGTCAGCCATGGGGGACCAGCTGCCTTAACCACCTTGCCACTGGCTGCCCTAGATTCAAACTAGTATTTATGAAGCACCAACCACTTAAGGGCTCAGGCCTATGTTAGATGTCACGAATAGACAGCCATGTGTAGCATAGTGAAAGGAGTATGTTCTGAAAACTGTCATTCACTGATTTTGTTATTGTGTGAATATCAGAGTCCACTTACTCAAACCTAGATGGTATATCCGTCTGCACATCTAGGCTATTTGGTGTGGCCTGTCACTCCTGGGCCACAAACCTGTATTGCATGTTACTCTACTGAATACTGTAGGTGATTGTAACTCAGGGGTAAATTTTTGTTTATCTAAACATCTCTAAACATAGAAAGTATACAAAAAAATACAGTATAAAAGAGGGACGGCTGATGGCTTAATGGTTACATTGCTGGACTCCCACGTAGTCAACCATGGTTCAACTCCCAGACCTGGTAGCTTAAAACTCACACTGGGCATGTGTGCATGCATGCCCAAAATCCTGAGAGGAGAATGGAGAAGAAGGGATTGTGGCATGGTCATCTCCCCTGGAGGGCAATTTCTCGCTGTCTCTCTGCCTCTCCTGTGAGCACATGTGTCTTATAGCAAAAATCTCTCTCTCAAAATGATATGGTATAAGAGATAAAATCTGGTATACCTGCACCAAACACTTACCTGGAATGGAGTTTGCACGGCTAGAAGGTGCTCTGGGTGAGTGAGTGAGTGAGTGGAGTGAATGTGAGGGACTGGGACTTCACTGCACACCACTGTAGGCTGTATAAACACTGCACACTTAGGCTACACTCAATGTATTTTTCATTATTTTAAAAAATTTAACTCATGATAGAGAGTGCACTACACACATGAAAGAGAGAGAGAGAGAGAAAAGTACCCCTGGCAGAGTTTCAAGATGCTGTGATCCCCTTCCCTAAGCCCTCCAGCTCATAAGATCTTGGGCACGTCATAAACTCAGCATGTTTCAGGCCAGCCCGGGGTCTGAGCCCACAGTTGGTCATGTGACTTCCAGCATTGCAGTGTAGTTTGCTACTGACTATGCCACTGGGCTGGACATTTTCTTTTTTTCCTTTTCTTATTTTTTCAAAAGGAATTATTTTTTTTAACTTCATTTATTCAATTATTTATTTTAATTTGACTAGAGAGAGAAATTGAGAAAGCAAGCCACCAGGTCTGGGAGTCAAACTGTGGTCAGTCATGTGGGAATGTCCAGCACCTTAATGATCACACCATCTGCTGGCCTCAATTCTTTTTCTTTTTTTTTTTTTTTTGGAGAGATTTTTGCTATAGGGCTAGTGTGCTCACCTGAGAGACAGAGAGATAGGAAGTGAGAACTCATCCCCCCGGAGGGGATGGCCATGCCACAATTCCTTCTCCTCCATTCTCCTCTTAGGATTTGCCTGGCATGATTTTCAAACTACTGGGTCTAGGACTTGAACTGCGGTTGGCCACAGAGTCCAGCACCTTAACTACCACATCATCTTTTTGCCCCATAGTCAACATTTTCTCAGAAAGAGGCTGGAGCAGTGTCAGCAGATTACATAATGGTTATGTCGCTGGACTCCCACATGGCCTGCTGCGGTTCTAGTCCTGGACCCAGTGGCTTCACACTCATGCTGAGCACATGTGCATGCCCAAGATCCTGGGAGGAGAATGAGGGAGAATGATAGTGATGCGGCCATCCCTCTTGGGGAGTGATTTCTCACTTTCGGTCTTTCCAGTGAGCACACATGCCAGAGAGCAAAAACCTCTCTATGAAAACAAACAAACAAACAAACAAAAACTCTCCAAAAGAAAGAAAGAAAGAAAGAAAGAAAGAAAGAAAGAAAGAAAGAAAGAAAGAAAGAAAGAAGAAAGAAAGAAAGAAAGAAAGAAAGAAAGAAAGAAAGAAAGAAAGAAAGAAAGAAAGAAAGAAAGAAAGAAAGGCTGGATCTTAGGATACTCTTTCTCTAAGGCTTTTTCCCTTGCCTGGGAATTTCTGCAGTGGCTGCCTGGGGGGTGTGGAAGCCCCACCCACGGTGTCCATCATGATTACTGTCCACTGATCCTCCCGGTTTCCCACTGGGACAGCGCACTGCCTTCCACACCTCCGAGGTGTGGCCAGGGGGTGCGGCGGGCTGCCTGGTGTTGTGGTAGGCATGAGATCCCTGGGGCTCCTTGAGGGGAAGGCACCAGCACCCCCCTTCACAGTCCACCATGCTTACAGAGCTCTTACAGCTCCTCTGCCACATTATCTTCACGTCGCGTAACTGACTGTTTTACACAAAGTGAGAGTTCGAGAGAGGAGCCCCTCAAACGGCAGCCGCATCACCACAAGGTCACACAGCGGTCCCTCTCCTTATCCTGCAGCAATATCGCCTGCTGCGGAGCATTTCCTAAACAAACTGGAATGGCAATAAAAAAGCCCCTCACTAGACAGGCCATCAAACCTCTACCTCTTAAAAGTCCGAATGAATTACATACACAGTAACCAGGTTTGAACTCATAAAAGTCATTCTGCCATCCTCAAGCCCATCCTAAAAAGATCTATATTAAAAACCAGCATCATGATATCCATAAAAGATGGAAGCAAACACATGAAAGATTGAGTCTGATTCTCCCAGAGCCGAAGGCAACCCTGACTGCAAGGTGCGATCTCATGAATATCAGGTTAGCTGAAGGGTCCCTGCCACCTAGTTGTTTAATAAAGCCAAGGAGTGGGGAACCAGCAGTTAGCGTAATGGCTATGTCGCTGGACTCCCACGTAGTTGACCGCGGTTCGTGTCCCGGACTCGGTGGCTTAAAACTCACGCCGGGCGCGTGTGCGTGCGTGCCCAAGATCCTGAGAGGAGAATGGAGGAGAAGGGATTGCGGCATGACCATCCCCCCTGGGGGGTGATTTCTCGCTTTCTGTCTCACTGTCTCTCTCTGTCTGTCTGGCGAGCGCACGTGCCCTATAGCGAAATCCTCTCCAAAAAAAATAAATAAATAAATAAAGCCAAGGAGTATCCAAACTATACCCCCCCTCTATCTATCTATCTATCTATCTATCTATCTATATATATATAATCTCTAAAAGTGGCACTATGATCAGAAAACATTAAGTGAAGATTTTACAGTTCTATTAACACTGTCTTCGCTGGCCACTTCAGCCCAAAATAGATCTAGCAAGTATTATTTACAGATATTATTATTAAGTATTACCAGCACAGATTCCTGTTTTATTCACATATGCTTGAACTACTTTTTGAAAAGCAGAAATTAGTTGTTTTGGGGGTTTCTCATCACCACAGTTACCAGCTTTCTTTTTTTGTCTGTTCATTCCTTTCTTTTTGTAAAAATTTTTTAAAAATTTCATGTTCTTTTATACATTCGATCATGTGATTTAGCTTGCAAAGTGCATATCCCAGCATGTACATTTCTCCCTAGTCCAGTTGATAATACTGTAAAATTATCTTCAACAGATAATACCCCATTTCTTTCTTTAAAGCCGGATGGTTTGAATTTCTGAGCCGAGGCCCAAGAGAGGCCCTCTCAGCTGGTAAGTCGTCATCAAGTATCAAGGAGGCGGAAGTTACTTTCTTGGCCTCGGAACAGGCCCATCTCAAGCAGAGGTTCTGGAAATTCACCTTGAGGCCCGTCTGTCACGGGCAGAGGGAACTGGCATGGCCTCTTGGGAGAGCATTTCCAGGGTTATGCAGAGAAGTGTGGTGCAAATAATGGCACTGGATGGGCTGAGTGAAAGTCTCAGCCTTGTGAAATATTCCTCATGGATGTAAGCGAGAATATATTGGAGAGCCATTTAGAAGCAGGTGAAGAAATTGGAGCTGACAGAGTTGCAATGACCTGACAAACATCATGATGTCTTTTACTTATTTATTTAATGATGTGTGTGTGTGCGAGTGTGTGTGTGTGTGTGAGTGTGTGTGTGTGTGTGTGTGTGTGTGTATGAGAGACAGAGAAGAGAAGGCGAGAGAGAGAAGAGAACCCTCTCCTGACAGGGTCTCATCAGGATCCTCTCTCCCCAGTCCTTCAGCACAGCAGGATCTCGGGCACCCCAGCATGTTTTCTGGCCAGCCTGGGGATCCAAACTCTTGGCCAGCCATACGGCTTCCAGCACAAAGTTCAGTTTGCTACCGACTCTGCCACAGACCGGGACAGAAGCATAACTTCTTAAAGCCTTAATTCCCTAATCAAAAAAAAAAAATATACAGGAGTTACAAAATAAAGATGAAAGATTACTTTAGAAACTAGAAAGCATTTACATAAACAAGGACTTCTCTTCATGTTCAAGAGTCTCCTGGACTTGGGGGCCAGCAGGTGGCATGGTGGTTAAGGCGCTGGGCACTCCCACATGGCTGACCACAATTTGAGTTCTAAATTTGGTGGCTTACTTTCTCTCTCTCTCTCTCTCTCTCTCTCTCTCTCTCTCTGTGTGTGTGTGTGTGTGTGTGTGTGTGTGTGTGTTTCTCTCTGGTCAAATATAAAATAAAGGAATGAATAAATAAAATTAAATAAATAATTCTTTAAAAAAGAATATCTTGGCTCTGCCTACCTCTAAGAGCCGTGGTGAAGCTGTATTTGCACCCAGATCCCCAACACCCCCTCTTCTGAGCCCTTTAGTGCTGCTAGCCTCCTCCCGGCCCCTCCTTGCTCTCCTCTGTGAAGGTGGAGAAAGCAGCACAGAGGGAGTACTTTGGGTCGAGGTCCACGGCTCTAAGGGCTGATGAATCTGGACTGCACCTGTTTGCTCCCACCAGGTTCATCTTTAATCATGGAAGAGCGGAACCTCTTGAAGCTCAAAGAGCAAAGCCCAAAGGGGAGGAAGGAGGCCTGGCTCGCCCACAGCTTCCTCTGAGCTTTCACCTGGAAGGGAAGGCCTCTCCACACTCCCTGCCCACCACCCACGTTTGCTACAACTCTCCTTTAATAGTGAAAGGCTCCCTCTTTCTTATTCAAGCCATTCTCCTCCACCCACTGACCTATGACCCTTGGTTCACAAGGCTAAAGCTGCTGACTCTACCTCCCCCCTCTTCCTGAATGGAAATAGGGACAAAGCCACTAACTGAGAGCTGGCAGGTCTGAACTGGCTAGAGCCTCCCGTGAAGCTGGAAGGAGAAGGGAGGTCTTTCTGGAACAAGATACCCACCCATACCCTAAGTCATACTGGACAGTGAGCGAGCCCCTCCCTTAGGCTCCACCTTAGTTTGTGACAATAACTCAGATAGGGACCAGCAGTTAGCGTAATGGCTATGTCGCTGGACTCCCATGTAGTTGACCGCGGTTCGAGTCCCGGACCCGGTGGCTTAAACTCATGCTAGGCGCGTGTGCGTGCGTGCCCAAGATCCCGAGAGGAGAAGAAGGGGAAGGGATTGCGGAGTGGCCATCCCTCCTGGGGGGTGATTTCTTGCTTTCTGTCTCTCTGTCTCTCTCTGTCTTCCTGGTGAGTGCATGCGCCCTGTAGCTAAAACCTCTCCAAAAAAAAAAAACAAAAAAAAAACCTCAGACAAAGAATGGAAAACAGACTGGCGTCTCTTCATTCTTCTGTTCCCTCTGGCACAGGAGTTGCCACCCTCAGTGTCTGATGCTGCATCGATAAACAGTCCTTGCCGCTGCTCTAGCTGTGTCCCTCTCCCCCTTCTAATGGATACATGAGCCCTCCTCCACAAGTGTGTCTGTCCAGTATGGCCCCTGCCCTCCCACAGTAAACAGTAGAGGATACTTTCTGTCCTTTGACTTGCTGTGGAGCCATGGGTGACTCCATCACGTTCGAATAGAAAGTCGGTTAGAGTGAGTACAATGGGACAAAAGGTCTACCACAGAAAATCTAGAACTTGGAGCTGCCAGGGGACTGGCAGGTGGCATAGTCTTTAAGGGTGCTGGACTTCCACATGGCTGACCATGGTTCAAGTCCCAGACCTGGTGGCTTATTTTCTCACTTTCTTGCTTCCTCACTTTCTCTCTCTCTTTCTCTCTTTGTCCTTCTCTGGTCAAATTAAAATAAACAAATAAATAAAATTAAATAAAATAATTGTAAAAAAAAAAAAAAAAGAATAACTTGGAGGTGCCAGATCTTTTCTTGCAACCTGACTGCTTTCCCAAAGGGTTGTGCTGAGTCTTGTCAGTAAGAATTGGGCTTCCTGAACTGAACCGGGGAAACTTATACCTTTTCCTTGTCATCTTGTTCCCCTTTAGTTATGGTCACCTAAGTTGGGCTAGAATGAAGACAGAAGCCACAATGAGGAAATGAAATTGGCATGGTCCAAGAGGCCAGGGTCCCTCCTTCCTTGGGACATTGCAGGGGGCCATTACTGTCTTCACTGGCTTCCAGGATGCCCTCTGCACTCCTGTCTCCATCCTCTGACGTCTGGCCATCGCACTCTCCCGGAAGAAAACAAGGGCAGGAGAGAAGAAAAGAAAACTTTATGCCATCGTTAAAAGAACTGTAATTCTAAGATCTGAAGAGAGTGTACCAAGACATCCTCTTAATTAGTTAAACTTATTTTGATTGAAGTTTATTTATACTGTGCTTCCTGAGATGTTCATTGGCAGCTTCCCATGAAAGATGCAGATATTAGAAAGCAAAAATTAAATCATTTAATCGGTATTGAGACCCCAATATAGGCAAGAAACTGGGTTTGGGGGTGGGGAAGCTCGGCCTTGTGCAGAGAGCAGGTTGGAGATAGTTCTCAGCTGTCTAACTTGGGCAAGTTACTGAATATCTTTGAGTGTCAGTTTCTTCTTCTGTAGAACTAAATTCGTAATCATGGAACCTATGTCACAGGATTATTTGGGGGGTTTAAATAATACATGAGAAGTGCTTAACACAGTCTCTGGCAATTAGATGAGTACTTAATACACTAAGTGCACATTATTATCAATATTATTATTTCTGTGCTAGGAAAGAATTGATAGTGGGGAAATAGTTTCTGCTCCATAGGGAACACAGAGGTAAAGGATTTGGTGTGTTTGGGAAGGGGTATGGAACACAGAACAACAAGAATCTGTGAAATGGGAAGAAGGCTTCATAAGGCTTAAGTTTTTTTTATTAACATTTAATCATTGCACATCTTTTTTTTTAGAGAGATTTTTGCCTTAAGGTGAGTGTACTTGCTTGAGAGAGACAGAGACAGTGAGAGGGAAAGTGAGAAATCACTGCCCTGGTGGAATGGGCATGCCACCATCTCTTCTCCATTCTCCTCCCAGGATCTTGGGCACACGTGCACAGGCACCTGTCCAGGACTCAAACTGCAGTAGGCCACGTGGGAGTCCAGCAATGTAACCACTATGCCATCTGTTGGTCTCAATCATTGCACATCTTTGCAGTGAACAATGTGGTTTTCCAAAGTATACATGCATTACATGTCAATCAAACCAAAGATATTACTATACACATATTTGAATGTATCCTGTGGACAATTAAGAAGCCTCTGAAGTCTTGAGACTCTTAGCAATTTAGAAAGACCACTTTGGTCATAAAGTGGAAATTGGGTTGAGGTAAAAAGTGACAGGAAGCAAGAAGCAGTCATGGGCCTGCTGTAAGACGTGGCAGAGATGAAAACAGCCCTTAGTGGGATCTTGGCAGTGAAGAGAGTGGGTCGGACACAGATTCCAAAGTGTCTGGCTTGCATTTCTTGGAAGGCTACACTGGAATGTCAGCCCCCTGAGGCAGGGGTCTGGGTTCTCAATACTGCTACACCCCGAGCACCTGGAATACTGCCTGGCACCCATTAAGTGCTCAGTAAGTACTTGCTGGGTGAGTGAGTGGATGACAGTGATATTAACCAAAGGAAATACAGGAGGAATGACAAGTTTTGAGTGGAGATCATTTTATTCTAAATGTGCTGAATTTGCACAGCCTAGAGAACATTTAAGTAAAAACGATCTCATGTGGAACTTGAAAATGTGGGTCTGATACTCAGGAGAGGAGAGAATCCGGCCTGGAGTAGAGTTTGGGAAATGCTGGCTTTTGAGATGGTTGAATGGTGGATGACTGAGGTCAACGTGACAAAGTGTAGATGTGGAAAAGGGGAGAGTCAGAAATGGAGACTTGGATGAAGGCTCACATTTAGGGTGGAAGGGAGGGCTATGAGAAGGGCCAAGAGGCAGAGGATAAAGACCCGTTTAAAAAGTACGAAGCAGTCCAAAGCATTGTCCAATAGACTCCAAAAAGCAACCTAGAGAAGGGTGTTGGGGCCCGAACATGGCACAGTGATGAGATGCAACTGTGAACAGTCCTACTTGAGAAGGTTCCGGTCCATGTCCAGAGACCGTGGGTGCCCATGATCTGACCTGGGGTTGGCTGAACGCTGCGGGGTGGATTGCGGTATTGGGACTCCATGGTGGGAACTGTCTCTCTGTTTCTCTCACTCATGGAGAAAATAAATAGGCTCAAGAGAAAATAGAAGGAGAGAAAGAGAGGTGGTAGAGGCAGATAACAAGGGGGATGAGGAGGAAGAGAATCACGAAGGAGTTCTCCATCTGGCCGCGAGGGCTCATGACCCAGCCTGGTGAGTCGCAGGGGTGGCTCTCACTGCAGTCCTTGTCCCCTCCCAGCAGAATGGTACCCTGACTTTCCCCACTTCTTTTTCCCCAAAATAATTAGCAGATAGTCCCAAATAATTTTAATTAAATGCAAAACCACAAAGGCACATTCATGCAATTCCAAGGAGTGACTTCTTTCCCAATTTGTAAAGCCCTTGTTCAGCAATAATGTCACCAATTACAAAATTAGGTTGAAAAATAGAAACGTTCAAGTTCTAATAATATTGCACACTTTCCCACTTTGCGTCCTCGTGACGGTTTAGGTTATTCTTGCAGCGACTAAGAGGCCTCTCGTGCACATAATCTGGAGCAAGCTGTCACCTCAGAGCAGTTTAAGTTGGGTGTGTTCTTGACTTTATTCGATGAAAACTTCATGTTTCTTAAATATCATTTTCTGAACTTTAGATAAGCGGACTTAGAGGGAAACTCCAAAGTGCAATGATTTCTTTGTATGGCCATGAAGAAATTTGTCCAAATCATTTGGTCAACTCTGACAGTTGGATTCAAATCTTTTTTTTTTTTTTTTTTTAAAAAAAACCTCTTTAAAAAATTACTTATTTTTAAAATGTATTCATTCATTTATTTATTTTAATTTGACCAAAGAGAAACACACACACACACACACACACACACACACACAGAGAGACAGAAAAAGAAAGAAAGCCACCAGGGGCCCGGGACTTGAACCATGGTCAGCCACATGGAAGGGTCCAGCACCTTAACCACCACACCACCTACTGGTCCCTGGATTCAAATCTTAAAAAAAAAAAAAAAAAAAAGAATGACAGAAAGCAGAACATGCTATCTAGAGTATACATCCTTTCCTGTTATTTTGGAAAACCAATGGCCCATCCTTCATATGCAAGACTCTGGTTCCTGAGACCGTTGCACTCGATAATCAAGGGCTGGTTATGCATTTTTATATAAACTCGGTCTTCTAGGGCACAGCTGCTCTGCAAAGGCACAGCTTCGAGGAAAGCTCCCTGGCTTTGCAGCTCATCACAGCGCTGGAATGATGGAGTGCAGTATTCCTGTCCGTATAAATATTTTAAGTCGAAAGACCCTTTTGTTATTTTTCTCTTTGCCTAGGAAATATTTCCATGAACTCTTCCCCTAACAGAGCAGTGCTCTCACTTCAGGGATCCTGCATGAGTGCCAAGGAAACGACTTCCTGACTTGGTGGTTTTCCACACAGAGACGGTGAGAGGGTGAGCCCGGTGGTGCCGTCCAGGGGAATAGAAAAGTTCCTCGTTTCTTATGGGCTGTCCACCCTTTCCCCTTCCCAGTCCAGATGTGAGAAAATGAACACTAGCATTAATAAGGAACCAGTGTACTCAACATGCTTACCCTCAGAAAGCCCAAGTTTTGGAAACTCTCCAATTTCCTTCCCATTATGGTCAGGAATGACTTATCATCTGAATTTTCTTCCTTTCCTTTGTTCTTTCTTTAATTCTTCTTTTGTTAATTGCCAGAGAGTATGCACGCTCGCCAGAGAGAGATGGAGAGACAGAGAGAGAGAGGGAGAGGGAAAGAAAAAAGCACCTCCCCAGTGGGCCATAGTCATGCTGCAATCCCTTCTCCTCCATTTCTCCAACCTGTCGGGATTGGGACATGTGTGCTCACATGCCCATCAAGTTTCTCGAGCTGCCAGTGCTGGGATACGAACTTCAATCAGCCACCCCACCTGGGATCTGGTTGCTTTAACCACTAGAATACAGGGCCAGCTCATAATCTGGATTTTCATTCAAAAATTGTTTTTTTTATGAAGCCCTCTATGATCAACTCCAACCCACCAGTTGTGTCCCTTCCTTGGTTTCCTTCTTGTGCTGTGTGTGTCTTGTCTTTTTTCCCTTTACCTCCTGGACTGCGTTTTACTTGCTTATTCATATATTTGTCTCTTTTCATCCCTCTCGGTGACTTACAAGATCCTCTAAAACAAGGACTATACCTTCTTTTTCTTTTATTTCAAAGTATCTAGCAGAGATAGAGCATTGGACATCAGAGAAGTGTTGAATCGGTCCTCGTCACTGAAATGAAGTGAGGACATAATACCTGCCAACAGGACCCGGGCTGCGACTCTTCATCCTAGTACATTCTGTTCTGTGATTCTTAGTCCAAGCTTCAGTGTACACCCATGAGCTCACTAAATTCGGTGTGTGTTTGCGCGTGTGGGCATGGTTTGCAGCCTTCATCAGAGTTAAAGGGCCTAAGATCTCCAAAAGCTTGGGGGATCGGCCCCCTCTGTCCCTTGGTGCTCAGTAAAAGGACTTAGCACTTTTTCAGAGCCCAGCAGAGACAGACGTGAGAAAATGTATCGTGAAATGCTTTAAGGAGGTGATGGCATGGGAGAATGAGGACTCTGAGTTGGCCGGAGATCGAAGTCCAATTTGGCGTGGAGACTCTGGGGTCCTGGTAACGCTGATTCTAGCACAGCCCAAACATCCAGTGTGTTCGGTATTGGCCTCCCCCCAGGCTCTTGCTTCCTCAATGTTCTCAGGCTGCATTCCAATTAGGAATCCTGACGACAGTGATTTCTTAATATACCTGGCCATTAACTGCTGACATGAGGGTACACACGGGGTAAGCAATGCATCAGAGAAGGGGCAAGAGGAGCGGGAAGAAGAAAAGAAAGAGTCAGACATAGGAGCATAAAGAACAAAGTCGAGACTCAAATACGTAACAGATTAAGCGATCCCACTTAAAGGGAAAATAGATCACTAAACCGAAATCAGAAAGAAGAGTGATTTTTACACTCATGCTTCAAATGAATGATCTTAGTTCATTAGTAGCAATATTTCTAATGAACACGTAGGGCTCGTATGAATCACTTTTCTGCTGACTCCATTAGGAAATCTATCGCGTGTGCGGTTTGAGTGGGATTGCGGAGAGAGCTGTTGAGAGGCCTGTGATTTCGACGGTGGGCCGCTCTTGTCCAGTGGGTGTGACTGTCCTCCACCTCCACCAAGAGGGGCTTACGCTGAGCCACAAAAGCAGCCTCTGGTTAAGAGTCAGGGTTGGGTCCTCCATGGACTGGCGGGCTTAAAGGAACAGTACACCGGTGACTCATTGCCATGGCAACCCCTCGAATGCAGAGGAGTACATTTGCTCATTTTTACAATTATTCTATTATTTATGCCGGGCATCTTTGCAAGGATGAGCCATTTCTGAGGGGGAACCAGAAACGCTATCCCGAAGACAAAAGAGACAATTAACCACAAAGTACTCTGAACTGGAAATACATGTTTGCTAATCACCAGAGGCACAATCTTGTCCCCCTTAGCCTTGAGCGATATCTTTAATACCCAGTGGGATTTTCTGCTAGTCACAAAACAGGGAAATTGGCAGGCCTTACTTCGCAAACCTAGTTCTCAGTCGCCAGCAGACTTTCCTTCTCTTTTGCCAGATGATCTTTATTGATTCAGGGTTTTCTCACCGAGCATCATTATACTTAATTACCTAGAATATGTCACCACATATTGAAAAAAAAAGAGGTGAGGTGGCTTTTTAAATCTCATCTAGGAAAATTTCTTGTTTGACCCCAAAAACAAAACGCGAAAGCTTGGCTTAGAATGAAATGAATTTTGTTTTTCACAAATCTAGCAAAATAAAAATGAATACCAAACAGGCAAAAATATAGGCAAGCAAATAAACAAATAAATCCCCCAAACCTTTCATACTTAGAGTGGATAATTCAGTATGCTTCTTATTTTTGCTGGTTGGTTTCAGGGAGTTAGAGCACAAGGTATAGGAGTGAGGAAATTCTTGGAGAGAAATCGAGAGAAGGTTACAATGAAGTGAGGAGAGATGGTTAAGGGTCTTTCTCTAAGAACATTGATTGTTATCAACACCATAATTATATGTAATCAAGGCATATAACTGTATACATAATAATCTAATACATACATGGAATGTAATACTGGAAATAACTTAAAAGTCCAAAAATGGAAACTGGTTTGTTATGGTTTATAATAAACACTGGAATGCCTGCAGTCATTAACCAACAAGAATGATGATGTAGGTAAAACTCGTCAACGTGGATCATGTCTGTAATAAACTGAGGTTTTCAAAAAGTAGGAAAAGAGGAAAAAAAAATTTAAACTCAGAAGGGGCTGGCAGGTGGCATGATGGTTAAGGCACTGGACTCTCACACAGCCAACCGTGGTTTGAGTCCCAGACCTGGCAGCTTGCTTTCTTGCTTTGCCTCTTTCTCTCTCTTGCTTTGTCTCTCTCTGGTGAATGCATGTA
Organism: Tupaia tana; assembly: GCA_026018925.1. NCBI lineage: Eukaryota > Metazoa > Chordata > Mammalia > Scandentia > Tupaiidae > Tupaia > Tupaia tana. The sequence goes on along the minus strand of JAKSZU010000017.1, from coordinate 48,059,067 downwards.
TAGAACATTAAAAAATAATAATACTAATCATTTGGGCTGGCAGGTGGTATGGTGGTTGAGGATGCTGGACTCCCACATGGAGTCTGACTGTGGTTCGAGTCCTGGACCTGGTGACTTGCTTTCTCACTTTCCCTCTCTCAATCTGTCTCTCTTTGGTCAAAATTAAAAATAAATAAATAAATAACATTAAATAAAATAATTCTTTAAAAATAATAAATAAAATTAAATAATTAAAAAACCTCAGCAGATTACAATATGTGTCTTATAATATATATCTTATATCACATTTTGCTTAAAAATATACCATGTCTCTGTATATCCATATGCCTATCTTTATTTATTCTTATAGAAGAATAAAGTCTGGAAGTACAGTCATTGAAAATCTAATAGTACTTATCTCTGGTTTAATGAGTTGTATGTAAATTTTCTTATTTTTCTCTATGAACTGTGACCAGACTAGTGATATGACTATATTGGGTTGTTGGAAAAGTCATGACACATTTTTGCATAGAAAAATACATCATGACTTTTGCAAGGACCCAATAGCTGTAGTCATCTCTGATTTATTAATCAACCATTATGTGTCAAGCACTGTGTGATGTGCTTTGTGGAGCTTGTGTTTCATGAGTGGGCATTTTAGCTGGTGTTCTTAGTTACAAACAACTGAAACCATTCTGCTTAATTTAGGCAGAGATGTGAGTTTTATTTTCAATTGCCAGAGAGCATTTGCACTTGACCGAGAGAGACAGGGAGAAGGAGAAAGTGGCCCCCCCATGGAACGTGGTCATGCCGCAATCCCTTCTTGATTTCTCAGTCCTGTTGAGATTTGGGGCCTGCACTCACATGTGCCTGTCGTGTTTCTCTGGCGGTTGGTTATGTGGAATCCCGCCCTCTTAGTCATTGAGCTTTGGGCCTACCCCAGAAATGAGACTTGTGAGAGGACTGACCTTCCCAGGATTGTGCCCCAGAACTGTGGGGAAACCTGCAGGCTCAAGGCTACGCTTGCCTGAGCAATGCCCAGACGGCCTCACAGAACTGACCTAGTGAGGAGGCTGGCTTCACTCTTGTTGCCGCTGCCAAGCGGGAAAGGACAGCACTTGGCCATACCGCAGCCCCCTGCTCCAGCACCGGTGCTGCACCTGAGCCGAGAACTCGTCTTCGTCACCCCTGCTGCTCCTGAAAGTTGGTCACATCAGCTGCTACCTGCCTCAGCTAAGATGGGAGCCCAGGTACACACAGAACCTGCACGTAGACAGCGGATGTCCAGAGCCAGGTCACCTCCTGGCGGCCCAGGAGGCTGGGAATTTGGGTTCTGAATTCTGCATTGACGTGGATGAATTCATAATGTGGGAATGTCCCTTGATAAAGAAAGCCTATTTAAAGGATGAGCAGCAGCCGGGAGTCTGACAAAAGTGCTTGTAGGTTATCGAGAGTGGTCAGGACTTCTTCTACGTACATGTAAAGGAAACCCAGCTCAAACTAGGTTAAGGAAATGAGAATATTATTGGATTCACAAAATGAAAATGTCCAGGTTTTGGAATGGCTTCTGTTGTAGGGGGTCCAAGGACTCAAATGATATCCTTAGGTGTCTCCCCATTGATCTCTTCCATAGGTTCCTTGATACAGAGAGCACAGTGGCCTCTGGCAGCCCCGGACTCACACACCACCACCTGAGACTCATCAGAGAAACAAATAATTTCCTTGGGGGTTATCTAGAAAGGTCTCTCTCTTTTTTTTTTTTTTTTTTTTTTTTTTTTTTTTTTTTGAGAGGTTTTTATTATAGGGCGTGTATGCTCACCAGAAAGACAGACAGAAAGCAGAAAACCACCACCCAGTGGGGATGGCCACACCGCAATCCCTTCTCCTCCATTCTCCTCTCGGAATCTTGGGCATGCACGCACGCCCCCTATGTGAGTTTAAGCCACCGGGTCCGGGACTCAAACTGTGGTGGACTACATGGGAGTCCAGTGACATAGCCAATATGCCAACTGCTAGTCCCTAGAAAGACCTCTTAAAGGACTATGTCCGGTGTATGAGAGTGTATGATATGTGTCAGATCTGTTCCCAAAATGCAGAGTAGGTTCCCCTGAAATATCACTCACCAGCTGTATCACCTTGCGTGTGTTTCTTCATTTCCCTGAGCCTCAATTTTATCATCTGTATGATGGGAAAAATAAAAACGTCCGCTTTATACAGTTGTTACAAGGTTTAGAGAAATTTTATTTGTAAAGCACAAGGGAAATGTCTTGTAATTACTAGTACATGGGTGTTTACTGTTTGCATTCTATTCTGTTAGTCCGAAGAAGGGAGAAGAAATTAGAGGCAGAAACTCGCATTTCTACTGCACCCCAGATGATGCAGTGGAAAATGTGAATCTGAAACTCTGAAGAAATGTCTTGACTAGAGTCTGCTGAATGTGGGAGTTCTCTCAATTACTCAGAGAGTAGAGCATATGACCCTTCAAGGTGAGTGTGGACGAAGATGAATGGGGTCGAACCTAGCTCCCGAGAAGAAACCTACCACTCTGGTGTGTGCTGCTCATGCTCCCAGTTCAACAGAAGTCGCAACCCAGAAGTGTTCGATGTGCTTTTTTTTCTCTTTTTTTTTTTTTTTTTTGGCTTTTGTCATAGGGCTCAGGTGCTTTCCAGAGAGAGACAGAGAGACAAGGAAAGTGAGAAATAATCACCTCCCCGAGAGTGGATGGTGATGCCATAGTCTCACTCTTCTCTTGGGATTTTGGGCACATATACACATGTGCCTTGCTTGATTTTCAAGCTGCTGGGTCTGGGACTCAAACCATGGTTGACCATGTGAGAGTCCAGTGCCTTAACAACCATGACACCTGTTGGCCCCACAACATGCTCTTGTATGTGGATGTGTCACATTCCTATCTGTGTCCAGTCCTTCCTTGAAGTTCTTCAGAATTCAAAATGAAAGGATTTTTAAAAGAACTCATTTGACCACACTAAAATGGAGAGAGTTTAGTTCAAATAAAACAAACTGCAGTTGTCCTTTGATATTGGTAGGGGATGGAGTCTGGTCTCCCCCCTCCCTCCCCGCTGTGGTGAACGTGAATATCCTCAGATGGTCAAGTCCCTTATATAAAATGGTATGGGATTCAGATAGAACCTATGGGCAGTTTCCTGTATACTTTAAATTTTCTCTAGGTTACTTGTAATTCCTAATACAATGCAAATGCTATGTAACTGGATGGCATACTGTTTAGGGAATAATGACAGGCAAAAAGCCTGTATCTGTTTAGTTCAGAGGCAGCCATGGTAGGCTTAACCACGTACATAGTATGCATCAGCAAAAACTAGCATTTTCAATCCACCATTGGCTAAATCCATGTATGGAACCTGCGGCTTTGAAGAGGCTGCCGATAGAGAGAGTTAATAGAGAGGAGACAGACCGGAAATAAATACATCTTAAACCCATCAGGATTAGTAACTAGACTATGAGGGACTCCCCAAATTGAAAACAATAAAAGATGTGAATGGAAAGTCACAGTTATCTTATCCCTGAGGTACCCACAGAGAGGCCCACAATGCAGTAGTACCAGGATTTGCCTAGAAGCTTTGTTGGAATAGCAGGGATGTGTAGGCAGCCTCAATATTTGCCAGTAGGATTCTATTCATAGATACTGTAGAATACTGCACAGTAAACAAAAGCCATGAACTAAATGTACAAACAGCAACAGGAATGGAACCTAAATCATAGCACTGAGTAAAAAAGTAAACAAAATGAGATTTCTTTGTAAATTAGAAATGTAGTGTACAAGAAAGAATAGTATGCATTTAGCAAGGACATAAGCATGTTTCAAGATACAAATATATTAGAGTGAATGGCTTTGGGGGGAGAGAACTGAAATGAACAGTAAATGAAAAAAGTCTTCCATCTCCTTTAATTTTTTTTCCTATAAGGCATGTGTGCTCATTGGACAGAGACAAAGAGAGACAGAGAGAGAAGGAAAGTGAGAAAGCACCCCTCCCCATGGGAAATGGCCATGCCACAACCCCTTCTCCTCCATCTCTCCCTCCTCTTGAGATATTGGGCATGCACACACATGTGCCCAGCCTGTTCCTCAAGCTGCCGGGTCCAGTACTCAAAACGGGGGTCCACCATGTGGGGTCCGGCTGCCTTGGTCACTACGCCACTGACTGGCCCACCCTTTATTCCTATGATTGCTGCAAAAAGAGTGTAGTTAGGAGAATTTGTCAAATCCCAATCAAGTTGAGGCTGGAAATCTGGGTGAAGCATTGTTTCTTTTTTTGTGCACTAAAATAGCTTCATATCTGTGAAACCTGAAAATTCTCTCGCATTTCACATTCGATTAATTAGTGCCTCTCTTTGCCTCCTTCTTCAAATTATATCTGGAATCTAGCTATCTAGCTACTGCTTTCCGTCTCCACTGCCACTGTCTGGGTCTCCTTGATCGCCTTCTGTCGCTAGGAGCAATGCAATCGTTTCCAAACAAGTTTTGGTGCCCAGGTCCCCACCGGCTCTCCTGTATTGAAGAAAATCTCCAAACAGAAGCCAGTGATCTTTTAAATACCTAGTTTAGATCGCATCACTGTTTAGCTAAAAACCCACCAATGGTTTTCTGTCTTACAGAAGAAAGCTCCTGAAGATGAAGGTCTGCAAGACCCTCCGTGAGCTGGCACTGCCCCATCTGTAAGACCGCAAATCCTACCGGGGCTTGTGCTCTTGCCATTTCCTCTGGTAACTCAGCCCCTTCTCAGGTGTCTTGTCGTCAGCAGGGGCTTTGCCGACCACGGTCTCCAGAATAGAGGAGCCCAGAAAATGCCAGCCCCAATATGCCACTTTGAACTTCAAACTGAGGGCACGCGGAGAACAAGGGCGGGGAAGAATTTGCTCTGAACTCCTCTTTTCTAAAGACAGATGCTCCAAATGGAACTCAGCGTCCATCAATCCCCTCCCTGAGGATCATCAACCAGGGAACATTCAACTCATATCACAGGAGAGGAGACCGAAGGTCACACCATGCCCAGACAGACTGCCACAGGCTACGACCTATCTTTCTTTCTTTTTTTAAAGAATTATTTATTCAATTTTATTTATTATTATTTTTAAGTAATTATTAAATTAGTTTCATTATTGTTATAATTCAACAGAGAGAGACAGAGAGAGAGGAAAAGTGAGAAAGCAAACTGCCAGATCTGGGACTCAAACTGGGGCTGGCCATGTGGGAGTCCAGCATCCCAACCATTATGCCACCTGCTCGCCCCTATTATTTGCTATAGGTTATGCACACTCACCAGAGAGAGAGAGAGAGAGAGAGAGAGAGAGAGAGAGAGAGAGAAAACGAGTGAGAGAGAGAGAGAGAGGAGAAAAAGCAAGAGAGCAAGCCCCCAGGTCCAGGACTTGAACTGCCATTGGACATGTGGAAGTCCAGTGCCTTAACCACTATGCCACCTGCTGTCCTCCTCCATTTATCCTTCCTAGAAACCATTTACGTTTTCCTAAGTACCTGCATTCCCTCCCTTCTCCCCGTGAAGAGGGCATACGAGGCCCAGTTCTCACTGGGTTGGTGAATATCCACCTTTCTTCCTTTTCTTGTTCCCAAGCACGGGATAAACGTGTACACCTTTTCTCCTGTCACTCTGTCTACGTTAGTTTATGTGGTAGATTTCAACGCTCGAACCCCCAAATGGTGGAAGGAAAGTTTCCTATATGATAGTAAATTCCCTTTGCTCCGTCCAGGTCCATCCTCTTTCCCTGTTTCGTTTTCTCCTGAGGCATTTCACACCAGGGAGACTGCTGGTTTCCAGATATCCTACCTTACTGGACAGTGCGTGCCTTGGGTAGGAATGCCTATTGTTGTCTACTCAGTTTTCAGTGCATTCGATAAATACTAGCTGAGAGAATAAACCAAGCAAAGAATGAGAGGAGCACAGGAAGAGACTGACACAGGCAGTGGACGGAGGAAGAGAGGAAGAGAAGGCGTGCCAGGCCCTAGTGCAGCCCTTGTACAAGAAGGCTTTTCCTCGCAGTCAAGACGATCCTTTCTACCAATAACTCACCCTCCTCCCCTCCGCATTCCTCCTCAGCTGCCTTTCAGCGGGTGCCCTGGGGTGGCATTTCATTCTGACCTCTGAGGAAGCGCTATCCCCCTCAACATGGGTGACCTACCAATACTTCTTCACTTTCACCAACTCGCTCATTTCAGGCAGCGAAGTACGTTTTTAGGTGTAGGCAGATACAAAAACAGACATCATTTTCTTTTTCTAATTTCAAAGCACATGTCTGTTGCAGAATATTAAGAAAACATAGATAAGCAAAAAGTAGAGTGTGGATAGCCAGTAACGTCATTACTCCGAGATAACTGCTGATAACATTTTGATTTATTCTCCTGCAATTTATTTTTTGGTATATATTTACCCTTTCACGTTCATACCTTTCTTTGTAAAAGAAAAATGGGATAAAAAAATGATGCTTGATGAAAATGGCATTTTTCTTCTATAATCTTCTTCCCCAAACACATCACTCCGCTCTAATTATGAGAAAAATACTAGACTAATTCCAAGTGAGGAACATTCTAAAAAATATCTGGCAAGTGTTAGGGTTTGGAGTAAGACTTACGAGGTACCATCTCAAGAGAAAAAGGAAAGTTTATTGAGCGAAAGAGTGCCTGGGGGTCTGACGCTGGAGGTGCTCAGGCCACTCCACCAAGGAGACATGACATATTTATATGGAGGGGTGGGCGGGCAGGGCCACAAGCGTGGCAGGTACTTGGATGACCTTACTTGCCACTGTGACCTTGTTGGCCAGTCTATGAGTGTTGGCTTCGAGTAAGGGAGGCCTCTGGCTGGAGGATTCTGGTCGAAGGCTGTTGTAACCATCTCCTTATTTTCTGACAGGAAAATTACCTAAAGGCCGTTCAGGGGCCAATCTAACTGTTGGTAATCCTTGAAATTGTCAAGGTCATGAAAAAATAAGAACACAGAGAAGTTTTCATACTCAAGTAGAATCTAAGGATTCATGATTACCAAATGTGATGTTGGATGGTGGATGGGAATCTTTTTTCTTTTTAAGGCTTTTGCCATAGGGTGTGTGTGCTCACCAGAGAGAGAGAGAGAGAGGGAGGGAAAATGAGGAATCAACCCCTCATGGGGGCTGGCCATGACACAATCCTTCTCTATTCTCTACTCAGGATTTTGGGCATGTACACACATACACCCAGTGTGATCTTCAAACTGCCTGGTCCAGGACTTGAACTCTACTCAATTATGTGGAAATACAGAGCCTTAATTGCCACACCAACTGTTGGCCCTGGATGGGACTCTTGAACAGAAAAAGGATATGAAGGGGGAAATGAGGAAATCTGAATGAAGTATAGACTTTAATTAATAATATGTAAATGAATTGTAATGAAGGTACTTCACTACAGGAGCTGTTACTAAGGGGGAAGGCTGTGTGTGGGTCTATGGAAACTCTCTCTACTATCTTCATAACTTTCCTGTAAGTTTAACGGTGTTCTAAAATAAGAAAGTTTAGTTTAAAAAGTGGCACTTGAAATGCTACAGCTCAAATATATTACTGCCCTAAGTAGACATAAAAAATAAAAGGATTGCCTCTGGATATACGACGTGTTTAGTGGAACTTTTCATCACATGTCAGTTCTCGCGTCTGGCCGCCATTACTGAGCGAGGCAGGTAGAGAGAGCTGGTCTTTTCCTGGAGAGGAAACCCCTGAGCTGTCTCATTAGCTCTCAGCTAGGTTTACCCAAGGACTTACATGGTCTGCCATGTTTAGGTTTCAGCTTGAAGTTCAGTCATGCTATTTTAAGATCCTTGGCCTTTAATTCTACGGGGAAACAGGGAAATTACACCGGTTTTTTAAAACTCTGTGTCTAACCAAAATGATTTACATGAACGTGAGCAAGCGGATACAACCTGGAAATCAGCAATCCTGCATGGAATGTTGTGTTTAGAGAAAATCTTTCACAGAGGCTATGAAAAGGTTAGTTTTCCATTAATTTTCTCCTCTGAAAAACAATATGCTTGAGGGCTGGGTCAGATCTGCATCTGAGGGGTACTGACAGGGACAAATTGCTCCCAGCCCTCGTTCTGAAATTCCTCTCCCCAATTTTCCCTTACCCACATGCTTTTGTTTTTTCGGTTTGATTTTTAGAGAGGGTCTTGCTTGTTGTGACCCTCCTGCCTCAGACTCCCAGAGTCATCGGGATTACAGGCACTTCCACCACATCTAGCTTTTTGTTTTACTTTATTTTAGTGGTGAATTTTATGGGGTTCTAAGTGTTCTCTATCTAAAAAGGCAGGCATCTCTTGGGTAGCTTGAAGTGTTCCTAATAAAATGATAATAATAACAATGAAAACGAGAGCTATGTCTTAGCCTGTTTTCTGCTGCTATGACATAGCACCATGGATGAGGTAATTATGAACAACAAAGGGTAGTTGGCCACAATGCTGGCATCTTGTGAGGGCCTTTGTGATCCATCACCATATGACAGAAGAGTGAGTGAGTGTGCAAGACAGAGAAGACAGGGGTGGAACTTACACTTGTATCAAGAGCCCATTCCTGTGTTAACTAACCTGGCCCTACAACATGGCATCTATACATTCATGAAGGTAGAACCCCCTTGACTGATCACCTCTTAAAGGCCCCACCTCCTAATACTGTCACAGTGGCAATTCAATTGTACCATGAGTTCTGGATGAGAAAGTCAAACCACAGCAAGCTATAAGACAGATCAGCTACATGTGGAAAAATGGAGGCCAGGTTGCCTAATTTCTAAGGTAGCTATAGTGTATAAGAAAAACTACATAAATTCAAGAAAATGGAGCACTGATTAAGACCAGCGGGAATAGGGCTGTTTATTATTAAAAACAAGTGGAAAGGTGTGTTGCTTAAGAGTGTAACTTGTGGGCAAACCAATGGTATGATGGTTAAGGCAGCTGGATCCCACATGGCTGACTGTGTGGTTCAAGTTTCGTACCCAGGCCCAGCAGCTGTGTGCATGTGTCCAAAATCTCCCAGAAGGGAGAAATAGAGAAGGGATAGTGGCATGACCATCCCACTGGGAGGTACTTTTCTTGTCTGGGTCAGCATATGCATCCTGCAAATTAAAAAAATAAATAAATAAATATGGCATCCTCAGCCGCAGCTTAGTCTTCTATGTGCACAAAACCATACTTAATGAAGTCACATTCTAGCACCTTTCTATACCGCTCAAAGAACGAGCGGATCTCCTGTTCTGTGGCCTCCCAGGGCAGGTTTCCAATGAACAACTTCACCATCTCGAAACAGCCCACACAGAATTTAGCAGTGCCTCTTCTTGCGGTGCGGACGCTTCTGACAAAACGCTCATACACAACCTGCACCACTACAAGCTGCATGGAGTGACGTCAATGTGGAAGGTAGCAAGAATAAAAGCAGCACCTTGACAAAGTCGCACGTGGGCAACATCAGTCCCACCTGTATCAACAAGGAGCTTCATGCCAGGTTTGAGGAATATGGTCCAGTTAATGAATGTGACATCGTGAAAGATTATGCCTTCGTACATAGGGAGGGGCAGAGGGTGCAGTGGAGGCCCTTAGGGGCCTCGATAACACAGCATTTCAAGGTGGGATGTGTGTGGGCTGAAATTCCAAGCTGCAGTTGTGCATGAGAATACACCCTTCGTGGTACCCCATTTCCAGCACGTTCTCTGCTCTGTGCATTGAGTCCCTCAGGAACCGTGGACCTTAATTTACCTTGGTAAGTTTGGACCCTTTTCCTGTCTCCTGCCCGTTTCCCTGTTCTTCATATCCTTCAATACTTCCGTGGCTTCCCATTCCTGTTTTGTTCTCCCAGAAGGCCTCCTTGTGTGCAGAAACTGGTGGGGGCTATACGGCCTCCTTCCTGCCTCCTGCTTCCAGTGGGTGCTGGATTTGGGAATGACTTTGGTGAAGTGTCACTACTCTTGGGTCTCTTTCTAGCGCCTAAGTAGACCTATAGACTTGGATCACTTTTTTTCATTCCAGTGAAATAAATGGTTTTTCACCATAAAAAACAATAATAAAATACATACATAAATACATACATAAATAAAAAGGTACAACTTTGTTTTTAAAGAATTACTTATTTCATTTTATTATTATTTTTCTAATTTGCTGTAGGGCACGTGTATTCACCAGAGAGAGAGAGAAAATGAGAAAGCAAACCTCCAGGTCTAGGACTCGAACTACAGTAGGCCATGTAGGAATCCAGTGCCTCAACCACCAAGCCACCTGCTGGCCCCAAGAGTACAACTTTTAAGTAGGGAAATTGACTTATTGAGAGGAGCCGATTTATATCGCAAAGCATGTAGGTATAGGCAGGTGAAAATGTTTGTAATCAGTTCACTACAAGATATAATAAATAATGTATGTGTGTATATTCTATAAATACATATATATGTTCTACACATGTTATATGTTATACCATATTATGTGTTAAATTTCTCTCTCATAGAACAAATGTTCATAAAATAAACACTTCTTGGACTCATCACACAATTTAAGAGAGAGAACATTTCTTTTTCTTTCTTTTTTTAAAGAATTATTTATTCGTTTAATTGTATTTGTTATTATTATTTATTTTTTAATTTGACTAGAGAGAGGCAGAGAGGAAGAGAAAGGGAAAGTGAGAAAGCAATTCACCAGGTCTGGGACTCGAACTGTGGTCTGCCACATGGGAGTTCAGCCCCTTAATGTCCAGTCCCACCATGCTGCCTGAGAGTATTTCTATATCTTTGAATCCTTCTCTGTGTTTCTCCCTAATACACCGTTCATCCTTTCATGAAAGATGAATTTATTACTCTATATTTTCTTTATAGTTACTATCATAGAAACTATATCTCTAAACATACCTTTTTAGTTTTGCTTGTGTTTTAATTTATATAAATGGAATTAGACTAAAAAATATTTCCATAACTTTTTTTTTACTCAAAACTATGGATATTTTTATTATATGCTTATTTGCTATATATGTTTTCTGTTCAGTAAAGTATTTTTTTTAGACTTTTTATCTTCTTTTCTATTGAGTTATTTTCTCATCAAATTTTAGGAGTTTAAGATGTTTACTTTTTGGTTACTGATCATTCGTTGACTGTATGTAGCAAATATTGTGTCCTAGTTTGTGGCTTATGTTTTGGCCTTCTTTATGGTATTTGTTAACACAGAGTTCTTATTTTTTAAATTTTTTATTGCCAGAGGGTTCCTGTGCTCACCAGAGAGAGAGACACACAGAGACAGAGAGATAGGCAGAAAGCACTCTTAATAGGATGTGGTCATACTACAATTTCTTTTCCTCCATTTCTCCCATCTTTCAGGATTTTAGGCAGACATGCAACACACTCAGTGTTTCTTCAAGGGATTCGAACCTTGGTCAGCCATATGAGATCCAGTTTCCTTAACCACTAGACAATAAAACCAGTCCAGAATTCTCATTTTTAATTTAATCAAACATATAAAAATGTTTTTTGATAGTTTGTGCTTTTGGCATTGTGGTTCAACAATCCTCCCTTGTTCAATTCAACTAGAGCCCATTTTGTGTAAGATAAGTTTAATTTCACTTTTTTCTATGAGGATAAGCACCATTTATTGAATATCATTGTCACATTCCAAAGCTTTAAAACAAAACTTGATACTAAGAAAAAATGCTTGTATTTACTATCCTGTTTGTTTTTTAAAATTTTGCCAGAGGGCAAGCACAGTTGCCTGAGAGAGAGAGACAGAGAGAAAGGGAAAGTGAAAAAGCACCTACTGTGAGGAACGGTCATGATGCAACCCCTTCTCTTCCATCTCATCGTTCTCTCAAAATTTGGGGCATGCACACACAGACACCAGGCATGTTTCTCAAGCTGCTGGGTCTGGGCCTTGAACCACATAGTCAGCCATGTGGAATTCAGCTGCCTTAATCACCACACCACCGGATGGCTCCTATTTGCTAATCTTTTTCAAGAAGGTCTTGTCTATTCATTCTTACACATTTATATAATACAGAATATGTAATTTTAGAACCAGATTGTAATAGTCAATGAAAATATCTGTTGAGTTTCTGGCCAGGTGAGTATGTATTTTTATAAAATTTTACCCTATTCTTTCTTCCTATCCTGATGTTTCAAGATTGTTTTTGAATAATTTTGTCCACTTAATGGACTTCTTTTTAAACATTTTTTAAAATTTATTTTAAATTTTTTGAGGGTTTTTTTTTTTTTCTGTAGAGTATGTGCATTTGCCAGAGAGACAGAGAGACAGAAAGTCAGAAATCACACACCACAATCCCTTCTTCTCCCTTCTCCTCTCAGAATCTTGGGCATGCATGCACACACGTCCAGTGTGAGTTTCAAGCCTCTGGGTACAGGATTCAAACCACGGTCAACTAGGTGGGAGTCCAGCAGTAACCATTACTCCAGCTACTGGTCCTTGGACTTCCTTTTAACCATTGTTTTACAGTAAGTCTGAGTTTCACTTCATTTGAGAATGTCTTGATTTCCCCTTGACATTTTCTCTGGTAGTTCCATGTTGACGACTCTTTTCTTGAGCCCTTGAACAACGTCGTGTCTCTTCCTTTTGGCCTCCTAGTTTCTGTGGAGAAATCTGCTGTAACTTGAATAATTTTTTTCCTATGGAAGACATCATTTCTCTCTGGCTGCTTGAAGATTATTTTCTTTGTCCTTAGTTTTCAGAAGTTCAACTATAACGTGTGTTTCTTTTGAGTTTATTCTGTTTGGATGTTAAATATGTGGGTTTATGTTTTTGCCACATTGGTGAAATTTTCAGCCATTACTTCTTCGAGTGCTTTCTAGCCCCACCCTCTTTCTCCTCTCTCTCTGGAGTTTCCATGACATTAATGTCAGATCTTGTGCCATAATCCCACATATCCTGAAGCCTTGTTCCTTTCCTTTCTCCTTTCAGTCTATTTTCTCTCGGCTGTTCACCTTCAGTCATTCTACTTTTCTGTTTGCACGTTCATCTTGTTTTTAGGTCTGATTGCCAGTTAGTGATGGCCAGCGTCTCTAACCCATAATCATCACAATTCAGTTCTCGGGTTGGGTGTTTCAGGTTATTCAAATAGCATGCGTTTCACACAAACCCACATGATGCTCACCTTCTGGTTAGTAATTCTCGGAAGAGCTTTTAACTTTTGTCTTACGGCAGAAAGAAAACCTGGGAACTCACAGCTGTGCTGCCTCTGGCCCGGAGGTCACTAACTGACGGGCCTTGTTTCACTCCACTACTCAGACGTGTGCTTCTTTTCTACATGATGCCCACTGGCTTCAGTTGGGCTTAGTAGGAAGAATAGGGAAAGTTATAGTCACCCATTGTCAATTTTATTGTTTTACATAGTTTATGTTTCTTTATATTTGCCCATAGGTTTTTTGTTTTTCTTTTTTCTTTTTTTTCTTTTTTTTCTTTCTTTCTTTATTTTTCTTTTGGAGAGATTTTTCTTATTGGGCACATGCGCTCGCCAGAAGGACAGAGAGAGACAGAGAGATAGAAAGTGAGAAATCACCCCCCAGAGGGGATGGCCACGCCTCAATCCCTTCTCTCCATTCTCCTTTCGGGATCTTGGGCACACATGCACACACGCTCGGCATGAGTTTAAGACACTGGGTCCGGGACTCGAACCGCGGTCAACTACCTGGGAGTCCAGTGATATAGCCATTATGCTAACTGCTGGTCCCTTGTTTTTGTTTTTAAGAAAAAATTTTGCCTTTGAGCACATGTGCTTGCCAAAGAGAGACAGATAGATACTAAAGGGAAAGTAAGAAATAACCCCCGGGGTGATGGCCTGGCATCTTGGACATGCACACGTGCACACACACACACACACACACACAGACACGCACTGTCAGTGTGATTTTCAGGCCATTGGGTCTGAAACTAGAACTGCGGTCAGCCATGTGGGAGTCCAGTGACATAACCACTATGCCATCTGCTGGTCCCCCCCCAACCAGGTTTCTTTGTTCACCATTCCTTCTTGCATGTCATAGGGTCATTGTCTGAGTATACCCTGAGAGACCAGAGCAAACCAGAGCGACTCCATTTTGTCCCACCTTATTGAGGGACGGCCCCATTTCGAAGAGGCGAGTTGGTCAGGTAAAAGAAAGCCATAAAACCATCACCCCACCAGAGCTGACCCATTAAAAGAAAGAAAGAAAGAAAGAAAGAAAGAAAGAAAGAAAGAAAGAAAGAAAGAAAGAAAGAAAGAAAGAAAGACCAGAAACCTAAAGTAACTTTCTTACCTGACTTAACGACTTAATGACCAATTGAGGAGAGACAGCTACTCACCCTGTAATCTACAACCAATGCATAGCTGCCTGAGTGCATTCCTCAGCACCCCTCAACGACCTCCCGCCCTCTGCTAACAGCCATAAAAATCCCAGCGCAGCTAACACCGGGGCTCTCAACTCTGACCCGCTGTGCCAGTGAGATTGGGAGTCCTGACTCCAGCCTGAATGAAAGCAACCCTCCTGTGCTTACAACGGATTTGGCTCCTTGGTAGTCTTTTGAGAATTCGTGACCCGGGTGCAATTAACTGATGGTAGTAAACATTCTCCATCCTTACTGTTCTTCATCCTTGACCTCTGTTCACCTTCTTTCTTGAAAAGTCGTTTTGTTTAGTACACATATATACTTCCCTCAGCACTTCGAAGATTATTTTCTGCAGTCTTCTGGCTTTCAACTTGCTGCTGAGAAGTCAGTTATTAATCTAACCAAGACTTCCCATGTAATACTCCCTTGCTCACTGAAAGCATTCTTTCTTTGTTATTAAGTATCCAGATTTGCATCTCTTAATCGGCAGGTTGTTCAGCTCCCTGGATCTAACCATTTGTATATTTTATCAGTTTTGGAGAACTCTTGGCTGACAGCTTAGAATTACATCTTGCACATTTCTCTATTATTTCTCTCTGGAACATTTTTTGTTTAGGTTATTTCCCCATAGGGTGCATACACTCACGAAAGAAAGAGGAGAGAGAGAGAGAGAGAGAGAGAGAGAGAGAGAGAGCGCACTCACGAAAGAAAGAGGAGAGAGAGAGAGAGAGAGAGAGAGAGAAATCACTCTTGCCCCGGGGTGGGGGTTGCCACACTGCAATCCCTTCTCCCTTATTCTCCTCCTGGGATTTTGGATGGACATGCACATGTGCCCTGTGTGATTTTCAAGGGGCCAGGTCTGGGACTCAAATCGTGGCCAGGCTGTGGGAGTCCAGCACCTTAGCCCCTCCACCACCTGCTGGCTTCTCTGGTACTCTTATTTGGTGCATCTTATTCTTCTGAGTACACCTTTAGGTATCTCAGTCCTGGTATACTCCATCTGTTTATTTCTCCGTGTGCATTCTTGTTAATAACTTTAGATCTGTCTTCCAGCTCACTAATTCTATTGTTAATTGTATCTACTCTGATGTGTAATACATTCACTAGAACTTCAGTTTTACTTAGCATACTTTTTATTTTTTAGAAGTTCTATTTGACCTTTCTTTTCTTTTTTTAAATTTGCCACAGGGCGGGTACACTTGGCAGAGAAGAGGGAGAGAAATGGGCCAAGGGGGAAGAGAGCAGCTGGCAGTCACACTGTCGAGCAGTGCTGCTCAACACAGGGTCTTTTGTTGTTGTTGTTATAGGGTGCATGCACCTGCTGAAGAGAAAGAAAGGAGAAAGAGAGAGAGAGAGGAAGAGAAAGGGAGAAAATGAGAAAGCATCCCCCAGGACACACGGCCAGGCCATAATCCCTTCTCCACTCTCCTCTAGGGATTTGGGCACACGTGCACCTGGTGTGTTTGCAAGCCTCTGGGTCTGGGACTCACACTGCAGAGCTGGCCATGTGGGATCCACATTAACACACTTAATTTACCTTTATACTTAATGTTTAAAACTGTATGAAGTCCTTGTGCATCTCATACTGTTAGGTTATTCATTTCTGCTGACTCTTGCTCAGGGTAGTTTATTACTTCATGTGTCATGATTTTTTATTGTGAGCTTATGGTCATTGAAACCTTACCTGTAGGAATGCTTTGAAACTTAGGATAAGGTTTATTTCTCCAGAGATTTGTGATTTCTTCTTCCAGGCACTATGGGTCATCAATAACCTGTAATCATTTAAATACAATTTTTTTTGAGAGTTTTTCTTTTGCTATAGGGTGCATGTGCTTGCCAGACAAACAGAGAGAGAGACAGAGAGATAGAAAGCGAGAAATCACCCCCCAGGGGAGATGGCCACGCCGCAATCCCTTCTCCTCCGTTCTCCTCTCGGGATCTTGGGCACGCACACACACGCACCCAGCGTGTTTTAAGCCACCGGGTCCGGGACTCGAACCGTGGTCGACTACGTGGGAGTCCAGCGACATAGCCATTACGCTAACTGCTGGTTACCCCTTTTAAATACAATTTTCAGATTGAGCTTTTCAGGCTACAGAAGTAGCATGCATTTCATCCCATCTATATGACGATCACCTTGTGGTTAGTAATTCTCAGAAGAACTTTTTATTGTTTCCCACCCTCCCCCTTTCACAGAGGCAAAAGCTTTTACTTTCCATTGTAGTGATACTAATTTTATTTTCCCAAGTTGCCTTCACTGAGGCTGTTGTCTTTTGTAGGACTGGCTCTGTGTTAAGAGTCTTAATCTGCCTTCCTCACTGCAGAAACCCCAGGCATTCCTCCTATGCACCGCACATGCTTATACCCCGTTAAAGCAGGAAACTTTTCACAACTAAGTCTTGGCAGATTTCCTGAAGACAAGATTTAGCTTCAATGCCCAGTTACTGCTTTGAATTTACGCCTTTTTTCCCCTCCAGTACTATTATCCTACGAGGGTTTCTTTCGCCGTCTTCCATTCAGCTAAGCATTTAAAATGGCATTATGAATATTTCATCCAGCATTTCAAGATGTTCTGTATTGGGATTCCTCAGAATATCTATTGTACTGTCACGTTCCCAGAAAGAGAAATCCAAATTATTATGCTTTCAACCTCACCACATTAACTGCCAGAAATTAGCTTCCTTCAACGCATCGCCCAGCTGTTCCCATTCAGAGCTTTTCTGATGGTGACTGAGTCCGTTCGGGTTGCTCTAACAAAATAATAATAACATAAACTGGGGGGTTAGAAACAACAGAAGTTCATTTCTCACAGTTCTGGGGCCTGTGGAATCCAACCAAGATCAAGATGGCCGCCAACTCAGGGTCTGGGGAGGGCCTGCTCTCAGGTTCATAGTCCCTTCTAGTTATGTCCTTGTGTAGTGGTAGAGGGCAGACAGCTCTCTGGGGCCTTCTTCACAAGGGCACTAGTTCTATTCCTGAGGGCTCTGACCTCCCAAAAGCCCTGTCACCTAATAGCATTGAATTGGTGACTAGGGTTGAACCTAGAAATGTTGGGGGTAGAGTAGAAACATTCGGACCATGGCAGATTGGTTCCTAGGTCAAGATTCTCTGTGCTTTGTCCTAGCCTCCTCACCCAACTAGCAAGCTTCCATTGCCTATGACCCTCATGAGTTCAGCGCTCTGCTTGGTGAAGGTGTCCTCCTCTCATGGTCACCACTGTCACTACTATGTTTGGCCTTGGCAAGGGACACCATTCTTTTCTTTCTTACCTCATTCCAAATGTTGGATGGGTCCTCGACTGCAATTCTCTAAAGAATAAAAGATACAAGAATGAATGCTACCACTTAAAAATGAACATATAAATATTAATAGTTCCCAGTGTCAGATCAGATATCTGGTAGACCTACCTCTCTACATCTCTCCTGTCTAGTTTGCCAAATGTCCATGGCTAGTTTACTATCCAACATCTCAAATCCTCTACTCATTGATGGGCTTTGGAGTCAGGGCTAAAATTCAGAGCCCTCGAAAGGAATTTTTATGTTCTTCTTCCCAGGACAAGCCCCATCTTCCCAGTCTATTTTCTTTGCCAGGAATGACTGCCGCCCATGGTCACTGGCAGAAGGAATGCTTATTGTTTCCAGAAAAGCAAAGGGACAGAGCTACTCATTGTCTACCTCCAAGATACCACAACACACCAGTCTGACACTAGTGCATTTCTTTCAGCCTGGATCTTCCTGTGCTGTGAAGGACTTTACCAAGCCACTTCAGTCTAGGTTGCACTGAGTCTAGTCTATTTCTTTCCCTGACGTGCCGTAGATATGACTTAGCCAATAAACATACACAACTCCCTAGGAAGCTCATAAAGCTAAGGAAGGCCGGAACAGTCTCAAGCTGTATTTAGCGGAATAACTGCTCTCTGTGGGACAAATACTCTGCAGAGATGTAGCTCTCTCTAAAACATCCATCCAATTTACCTGATTACACTGAACATTAAATATTTAAGTTCAGGTTACTTCGTTTGGTTTGGATTTTTCCTGTCAACAATTGGTGGAGATTTGCATAACACAGAGTCTCCACAGTGGAAGTTCCAGAAAAAAGCAAACAAAACCAGTAAGTGCCTCAAAAATAAATTCAAACCTCCGCTGGGGAACTCCCTTCTCCATGGACATTTGTCAAGCACAGGCTGCAACTTTTTAAGTGGCAGTTTTCCAGCAGCTACACCCATGCATTTTCTAATAAAAATGTTTGTTTCTCCCTGGATACCCCCTTACACATCTCTCTGACTGTATATGTCTTACTTTTAGTGGCTACTTGCTAAATGTATGTAGATGTCGCACATTAGAATGAATTATTCTTAGGTTGAATAATTTGACTTCTACTTCTCCCTTCCTGTTGTGCTATGGAAATAAAGATATGGATGGAACCAGCAGTTAGTGTAATGGCTATGTCGCTGGACTCCCATGTAGCCGACCACGGTTCAAGTCCTGGACCCGACGGCTTAAACTCACGCCAGGTGCGTGTGTGTGCGTGCCCAAGATCCCAAGAGGAGAATGGAGGAGAAGGGATTGTGGCGTGGCCATCCCCCCTGGGGGGTGATTTCTTGCTTTCTATCTCTCTGTCTCTCTGTCTTTCTGGCGAGCGCGCACATGCACTATAGTGAAAACCTCTCAAAAAAAAAAAAAAAAAAAAAAAGAAAGATATGGATGGAGATGGGGTTATCTCATTGAAATGTGTGGCCTTTGAAACCCTTTTATCGCTACTTAATCTAGTCCTTTTTGTTACTAAGGAAAGAAAAATACCTGAATCTGGGTAATTTAAGAGAATAGAGATTTATTCAGCTTGCAAGTCGGAAGTCCAAGGCCTAGGGGTTGGATTGCTGAGAGTTTTCTTGCGGGTGGTCACATGGCAAGACAGAGCAGGACAGAGGTGCACAGGTCTGAGTCCAAGTGACTGTCTTAATTCCTTTTTTTATAAACCCACCAGACTTCAATCGGGGGGCCCACCCAGATGCCTAATCCTAATCTCCTAACAAAGGCCCCACCTTTGGATACCACAGTTGGATTAAGTCTTCATCCTTTTCACTCCTCTTGGCCATAACTGCCATCTTCCAGTAATTTACCAAAATGACAGGCACAGCGGGAAAGAGGAGAGGCCCCCGATACGAGTTCTCTAGGCCTTTTAGAAAACATGGAGTGGTTCGTTTGGCAACATGCGAATCTACAAGAAAGGTTATATTGTAGACCTAAAAAAGGAATGCCCCACAAATGTTACCATGGCAAAACTGAAAGAGTCTACAATGTTACCCGGCATGCTATTGGCATTGTTGTAAACAGGTTAAGGGTAAGATTCTTGCCAAGAGAATTAATGTGGGTATTAAATATGTTAAGCATTCTGAGAGCAGAGATAGCTTTTGTGTAAGGAAAAATGGCCAGGAAAAGAAGGAAGCCAAAGAGCAAGGGACCTGGGTTCAACTGAAGTGCCAGCCTGCTCCACCCAGAGAAGCCATTGTGTGAGAACCCATGGAAAGAAGCCCGAGCTTCTGGAACCTATTCCCTCTGAATTCATGGCATGATGAGTGTTAAAAATAAACTTGGGACCAGCAGATGGCATAATGATTACGTCACTGGACTCTCACATAGTCGACTGTGGTTTGAGTCCCAGACCAGGTGGTTTAAACTTCACACAGGGTGTGTGTGTGCATGCACACCCAAGATCCTGAGAGGAGACTAAACGAGAAGGAATTGTGGCATGGTCATCCACCCAGAGGGTGAGTTCTCACTTTCTGTCTTTCTGTCTTTCCTGTGGGCACATGCACCCTATAGCAAAAATCCCTCTCTAAATAAATAAATAAAATAAAATAAACTATAGTCTATTTAAAAAAGTTTTTGTCCTTTAATTCCCTCACAACCAAATACTAACACATGAATTTTTGGTGGGAACACATTCCAACTATAGCACTGCTCTGCCAAATACCATGTGACCTTGTGTAACTTGTTTCTCTAAGCTGTAGTCTTCTTGTGAAAATGTCGATGTATTAAAGACTTCAGCAAAGTGCTTCAGTGAATATTAACACTCTCCTATCTATGACAGCCAGAGGTCAGCCTGGTGACAGGGATGACCAGAAGCTTCCCAGACAGCTCAGGCTCATGCTTCTGAGTCCTGGGGATTATGAACAGTTGTATTGTGACTTTCTTTTCTTTTCTTTCCTTTTTTGCTGTAGGGCACATACACTCACTGGGGAGAGACAGAGGCAGAGACAGTGAAAGGGAAATAGCCATGCCTCAATCCTTTCTCCTCTATTCTCCTCCTGAGATCTGGGGCATGCATGCATACACACCCAATGTGAGTTTCCAGCCACCAGGTCCAGGACTCAAACCCCAGTTGGCCATGTGAGAGTCCACCGAGGTAATTGCTATACCATTGGCTGCCCCCATATTGTGACATTCTTTTTTTTTTGGGGGGGGGGGGGACAGATTTTTGCTATAGGGCACGTGCACTAGCCAGAAAGACAGAAAGTGAGAAATCACCCCCCAGGTGGATAGCCATGCTGCCATCCCTTCTCCTCCATGCTCCTCTCGGGATCTTGGGCACGCATGCACATGTGCCTGGTGTGAGTTTAAGTTGCTGGGTCTGGGACTTGAACCGTGGTCGACTACATGGAAGTCCAGCAACATAACCATTACGCCATCTGCTGGTCCCAATTATGACATTCTTGATTCCAATATTCTTTGGCTCTTCAGACATTTAAGGGCTATTCCATAAAATAGGAGAGTGGTTGAGAAAGAGTTTTCCAAACTGTTGGGTTTACTCACTAATGAATCCTAAAAATCATTTAGTAAGCAACCAGCATTTTGAAAAATCAAATAGTATAATAGAAATAAATATTATTAGCTAAAATTAGTGTTTTGTAACACTTGTGTGAAAGCAATCACATTATGTGTGTAATGCATTTTTTGCTGAGGGCTACAGTCAAAAAAGTTTGAGATACACTGCTTTAAAGGGTTCTGAAAAAATCAAAACATGTTTTAATCCTGTAAACATAAAGTAACATAAATGAATATTCCCAGATAAATAAAAATAGTAGGCCCCATGTGGTAGATTGATTGTCTTAACAGCCCAAATTTTCACTCCTCTATATCTACATCCTTTGCCATGATGCTTGCAATAAATTTCCATTCCGACCCTGCACTCAGTCACATGACTTGATTTGGCCAATGAGATACAGATGTTAAAAAATGAGCCGTAAGCAGAGGCTTGAAAAGAGCTTGTAAAATTAGGTCTTCTCTTGCTCTTTGCTATCACCATGAAGACACGTCCAGGCTAGTCTCTGGAGGATAGGAATCATATAGAGAAAAGAGGAATTGCCTCTGTCTCTCAGTCAAGGTTACCCCAGATCTAATGATAGCGAGCCAATCTCCACATCTATGAATAACCCTAGAGACGACCAGAAGAACTGTCCTGCTGAGCCCAGCTCAAATTGCCTAACCTGCTTACTGTCGAGTTAAAAAACTTTGTTTTTGTGGCAGTGAGAGTTTTGTGATTATTTGTTATGAAGCATTATTGTGGCAGTAGATAACTGATATACCAGGTAAGAGAGCTTAGTCATTAATAACATCTATAATAATCAACTGCGATAAAATATACACCCATTTTTCAAAGACTATCTCACTCGGCAAGCTAAGAACAAAGATGCTTTGATTGTTCTATTTCACATTGTACTGAGTGCTACAAAAGAGGTTTTTACACATAACAGGGCTTAGTTAATTAATTTAATAGAAGGTGAGATGGTAGGGGAAATAGACCTGCCCAAGTTTACTCAACATGATTGTATTACCTAGAGACTTGGATTTGGTCACTCAAAAATTCTCTTTATCAGAACTATCTGCAGGTTGCTGACCTCTCCCTTTTCCCAAATGAAAACCCTGGCTCCTGTTCATTCTTCTGGCTCTACCTCAATTTTCATAAAACTTCCTGTGGGATATCACTTTGAATAATTAGAATTGACATTCTGCTTGCAAGCAAAATAGAGGCCCTTTCCTCAGGAAACCACAGTGACATTAATATCCTCCAAGTGTATATTGTCCTCTAAATAACCTGATTTGTTTCCCCTAAATTTGCATTTTGATTTGATCATTAAAGATGAGTTTTCTTTTTTCTTTTTCTTTTTTTTTTTTTTTTTTTTTTTTAGCAGGAAACTTGTAATTCTCTTGATAGTTGGCTTTGGTTTAGTGGTTATCAATAAATAAAATCCCAAGATTCTGGGGTCATTTGCTCACTGGCCATACACTCTCTAGGGGTTACCAGTTATTTGACAAAAGCCTGAGCCTAAGTATGAGTGTTCACACAAGCCATTGGTGAAGGCGTAAGGACGGCAAATGGGAGTGTGGAAGTTTAGAGGTGGCTTTTATAGAGTTCATATCAATAGGTTAAGAAAACCTCCATGGTTTGTATTAAAGAATCATATGTAAGGGTATCGATCACAGAGAGAATGGAACACAGGGCAAAGCCCTTGAAAGCCAGCCTTTGGCTTGCAAAACAGATCTTCCTCAGACTGACCTGATAGCTTTTGAGTCAAAAGTCATCCCAAATAGGGACCAGCAGCTGGCATGGTGACTAAGGCACTGACTCTCATATGGCTGACCACGGTTCGAGTCCCAGACCCAACAGCCTGAAAAGCACACCAGGCACATGTGTGTGCATGCCCAACATCCTGAGGGGAGAATGGAGAAGAGATTGTGGCTTGGCAATCCACTCTAGGAGGTGAGATGGCTTTCCCTCTCTTTGTCTCTCTCTCTCTCTCTCTCTCTCTCTCTCATGAGCATACTCACTCTATGGCAAAAAACATAAAAAATAAAATTAATTAATTAAAAAACCAAATACCCCAAGTTCTATTGACCAGGAGTCTAGTAAGCAGCAACTTTACTTCTCAGATACATTTCAGTGACCAAGCTTATGACCTTGAAGGAAAGCAGATTTACTCGGGCACTTGTTGCGTGGTGATCAGTAGTCTGCGTGCTGGAGAGATACAGACAGTAAGACTCAGTCCTTGCCCTTAGGGAGGAGCCAGTCTGCAGCTGTTTGATGTGTTCGTCTCTGTGACCCCAGGGAAGAGTTTAATGTTTTGACTGCCCAATGACTTAATTTCAGTAGCCTAATGGGGCTTCCTACATCACTTAAACTTTCTCTGATTCTTTGATAGCTTGGTTGTTGTTGATGTCTTCTGAAACTTTGAGTTGTTTTGCATTTGCATGGTATTTCCTGAATTCCTCAAAATGAGTGATCAGTTGATTTGACAGAACTCACGAGGATTGCATGTGTTTGTATGTGTGCACACCAAAATACTTACAAAATCTGATCTAATGTATATTTTTAAGAACATAAGTCCTTTTTCAGCTAAGGATCTTAGGTTGACTTGAATCAAAATTTGACTTACATTTCCTCTGGTGCTTAAAGCTAGGTTTAAAGCTTAAATACTTGGGTTCAAAGTACTTCAGCTTTTAACAAAATCCTTCGGATTCCATCAAAATAGTAGATTAAGTATGCTTACTTCAATCCCTTGCCTCGTGAAATGAGACTGCAAATCTATTTTAATGAATATTCCACCTAAGTCTTTTCTTGAGAAATGATTAGTAGAGAAAGTTTAAGGTAATCTATTTTAGTTAGAAAAATAAAACATTCCTGAATACATTTAAGATAAGATTTGTTTTATTAAAAGAATTTTTCATTAACCTTGAAATCATGTAAATTACAGGAAATGGAATTGTTTTTTTAAAAAATACTTTTGCCCTCCTGGTGCACTTAATTGCTTTTTCTTTTATATTTTAGTTGTCAGATGTCTTTATGTATTATAAGTTTGTTATTTGGACAGAGCCAATGACGAGAGAACTCACTATTTAATGATATGTTATTACATCACCACTGATGTTTGTAATCACTGAGGAAAAGCTTCGAGAGGAAATCACATATTGAAAGTTGCCAAAATGCATGCAACCAGTTGAGTCTGCTTTTGGGTGTGAGGGAGGCAGTGTCAGGTAGCAGAAAGGGCCCAGGCTTTAGACAAACTTGGTTTTGTCATTTGCATTTTTATTTAAAGTTAGATTGTTCTAACTTGAAGTGGCTGTCACATATTCAACCTAGTAGAACTCATAAGGAATTTGAATAGTCAGAATAAATATTTCCTGAAGATAAGTACAGTATCATCATGTATTCTAAGACTGTGTTGTACCTAGGGGGAGACTAATGGGTTGAGTGATAATGGAGAATAATACAGTTGTAGGAGCTGGAATGGTGGCAGTGGTAAAAACCCATGTTCTACGAGGCTGGCCCACATGGGAGGTTCCAGGTTAGCCTCTGGTGTCCTCCCTGAGTTCACTGGGCACACGTGCCTGTAGTATGAAGCTAGCAGAGGTTGGGGGTGGATTGTGGCATCGAAGGCCCTATTGTAGATGCTGTCTCTCTGTCTCTTTCTCTCTGCTTGTCTCCCTCTTTCACAGAGGAGGTAGATGAATAAAATTTTATTTTTAAGAATGATTTATTTTAGGCCAGTAGGTGACAGGATGGTTAAGGTGCTAAACTCCCTTATGGCCAACCACAGTTTGAGTCCTGGACCTGCCAGCTTGCTTTCTCACTTTCTCTCTCTCTCTTTCTCTCTCTCTCTCTCTCTCTTCTCTCTCTCTCTCTCTCTCTCTCGTGAGTATGGATGCCTTACGAAAAATTAATAAAAATAATAAAATTTAAAAGAATGATTTATTTTAATTTTATTTATTCAGTCATTTGTTTTAATTTGACCAGAGAGAGACACAGAGAGAAAGGGAAAGTGAGACAGCAAGCCACCGGATCCGGGACTCAAACCATGGTCAGCCATGTGAGAGTGTCCAGCATCTTAACCACCATGCCACATGCTGGTCCCATGAATAAAAACTTTTAAAAAAGAAGAATACAATCATAATATAGTAGGTCTAGAAAATATGCAGATTGGGCCAGCCAGATGGTGTGGTGGTGAAGGTGGCTGGGTATCACATGGCCGACTTTGGGGCCTAAGTCCCAGACCCAGCGTGTCAGGCATGTGTGTGTGAATGCCCAAAATCCCAGAGAAGAATAAAGAAGGGACTGTGGCCTGGCCATTCTCCTTGGTGGGAGGGGGAGTGATTCTCACTTTCTCTGTCTCTCCCTTTTTCTGTGTCTCTCTCTCTCCTGAAAGTGCACAAGTCCTATAACAAAACTAAAAGAAAAAAAAAATACCCAGCATAATCCAAGTCCTTTGTTTTACGTAGGAGATGACTGGACTCCTAAAGGTTAAGTCATTGGTTCACTCTTCTCTCCTATGCTAAGGTGACATTGAGCCTGGAGATGGTCGTTGGGCTACTGGGGGCAGAATTTCCCCACTGTTTTCCCAGCCCCCTTCGCGTTTTCTACAGAATAGTGAAGGGTGAAACACCCGGCTGCCCACAGGACCTGGGGTGGGCAGTGGGGATGACGCCATGCTGTGTTCTCTATCACTCCTGTAACAGTCATGATGCCAAGAGCTCAGCCAGAAACTAAGCCGTGGGGAGGAGATGAGAAAGCAACAGCTAATGCCTCTGCAGGAGACAGCCTGCGATTTTACTCCCAGGAATCGACCTTCTCGCGAGAACTGCTGGGTGATTGTTTCTTGGACAGTCTCCCAGCCCGTGTGCCCCTCCAGACCAGGCATGCAGCACGGCTTTGTGTGTCTAGGGTTTATCGTTACCGAGATGCAGAGACAGGTCCCCCAGCGCATGATCAGCTATGACGACCTTGCAAAAGTCACTTTTCAGGAGGCTGGCAACTAGAAATAGCTTTTTCAAGAGGAAATTGCATATCGAAAATTGCCAGCATTCGCATAACTAGTTGAATCTGCCCTTGGGTGTGAGGAGGCAGCGTCAGATAGCAAAAGGGCCCAGGCTTTAGACAGACCTGGATTTGAACCCCAGCTCCACAACATGCTAGCTGTGTGGCCCATTTGCAAACGATGTTGCTCTTGCAGCATGGTTTGTCAGCATTAGATGCAGATACTTACAAGGTATATAACAGGGCTTATCAATAGTTAGTGGCAGTCTTTATTAACTGTCCCCATCGATTTGGAGGATGACAGTAATGGTACAATGGTTTCCAATCCTGGGTCCTCATTGGATGCCAGGCAAAAACTTCATGGACTGAGTATTATCGGCATAATTATTCTTAAAGAGGAGACTTATTTAGTAAGGCTAAGTAACGCACCAAGCCCAAGGCCAATTGGAAAGTAAGATGCAAAGGCAGGGTTCCAACCCAGGTCTGTGCGCATGTCAACCCAATTCCACACGCTCCCTCACAGCCTGCAGAACCGTTACAAAGCCAGTTCTACGTGATAGATGGCCCTTCTTTCCGTGTCTGTTTAGGCTGAAAGGGAAGCCACGATTATCTAATAAAGATGATTAAAAACCTCAGCACTCGCTCTTTCAAACGACGTGAAGGTGAAGAGCTCCAAATTTCCGGGGTTTTGAGCTGAGACCCTTAAGAACCAAGGTGAAGCTAGAAGGCTGTGAGACAGATGTTTGACGTTTAACTTCAACAGTGGAATTTTTAGTGCTCTGTGTTTGTTTTAGAACATATTTTATAGCAGTTGCTGTTATAGGGATGGGAAGATAGAAATCTCTCTCAGCATTTTGAAGCATTTCTTTTTAATTTTCATTTTCCTTTGAGTCACAATGTTACAATTGGCTTTAGAAGATGAAGTTTTTAAAACATTCGTGCTGACTTGTGATGTTAGCTCATTTCCTCTAGCTGTGCTGTAGTAAAATTCAGGTAAACACCATTCTATTCCATGCCTTCTGTTAACAGGTCAAAAGATGAAACCATACAAGGTCGTGTGCCTTCCAGTCTAACAAAGCACTCAGCTGCGTGGGACGTTTATTGCCTTGGGGTCTCCTTGCTCTTAGAGACTGCGCGGCCTTCTTTGGGTTAAGCCGTCTAGTGACTTTCTGTTACCTGGATTTAGAGCTAGAGATGGTGTTCGCCTGAAGCCTCTTTCCTTGTCCCAGGTTGTTCAGGTCTTGTGCTAACTCTAGGACAAAGCTTTCTAGCAGGGGCCAGATGGCGAGACTGTACAGCATCACCCATGTGGTGGGGCATTCCTAGGGTTTTTAGGGGAGATGATTTGGGGCTCCGAAGGCTGGGGTGGGTCACAGGGTTAAGACCTTGTTGAGGTTGCCTATCTCTGTTTCTCTTGCTCAGAAGAAATAAATAACCTTAAAAAAAAAAAAAAGTGGATAGCATAAATGCTTGTAGCTCAAATCATAGAACTAAATAGCAATCTGTTACTTTTCTAGTTACCCTTTTCTCAGTATTGCTATATGTGGAAAGATAAATTACAACCAGTCAATTCACCAGCTAGTGTTTTAACAGGTCAAGGGCGGCGATCACTGTGGCAGTTCTGGAGGAAGTGCAGCCTACTGGACTGAGCCAGGCCTCCTGGAAAAGGGAGCTCAGGTCTGAGGGTGATGATGATAACACTGCCGCTGATGATGACAGCAATGGTGGCCTTCAGTTTCTGAGCATCCTCCTCATGTCAAGATCAGGTATCTGTTTATTTCTTTTTCCTTTTTCTTTTTTGAATTATTTATTTATTTTTACTTACCATTATTATTATTTTTAATTTGACCAGAGAGAGACTGAGAGTGAGCAGAAAGTGGGAAAGCAAGCCGCCATGTCTAGGATGCGACACAAACTGTGGTTGGCCATGTGAGAGTCCAGTCCTTAAACACCATGCCACCTGCTGGCCCCAAGGGATCTGCTTCTTTCTTTCTTTCTTTCTTTCTTTCTTTCTTTCTTTCCTTCTTTCTTTTTTCTGTAGCACAATTCAAGTTTATTCCATTTGTTCTTGCAACACAGAACTTAAACACTAAAACTCATATTCTTCTAACATGCCCTCCTTCACAACTGTCACAGTGTCTATAGCATGGTAGCAACTTAGGTAACTTCAATGTTACATTGTTAGGAAGTAATAGGGCCAGGGACACTAGAAATGTCATTGTCAGAAATGTAAACTCAACCCCTTCACTTCTCTAAGTTTCATTTTCCTGGATAATCATACCCACAAGATATTAAAGGGTAGTTTTAAAAAGGCTGTATAATATTGTCAACTGGACTGAGATGTGTATCATACTGGGTAAAATCTCTTTACAATCTAAATGATGTATAGTGATTGAATGTATAAATAATAATAATAGTAATAATAACAAAAAGAGAGCTGCGAAAAGTACCAAGTGCATAGAAAATGCTTTATAATTAGTAGTAATTATTATTATTATTATTATTATTATTATTTTTGGACATAGCAATACTCACTAGAAAGTCTCAGTGATATGGAAGAGAATTTTAAGGAGAATATGGCCAACAGTGACTAGTGCAGGAGAGAAACCAAAAGTTAGAGAGAAGAAGACTCAAGTATTATTACTTCAAGGCCAGCAGGTGGCATGGTGGTTAAGGCACTGGACTCCCACATGGCTGACTGTAGTTCGAGTCCCAGATCTGGTGGCTTGTTTTCACACTAAACTTCTAGCTTTCTCTCTCTGTGTCTCTCTATGGTGAGTGCATGTGCCCTACAGCAAACTAAAAAAATAGTATTGATAAATAAAATTAAATAAATAATTTAAAAAACCCATTACCTCGTTAGCGAAGTTTTTGAAAAAAGAACCCAGATGTGCCATCAGGCTTAGCATGCAGGACTGGGTGTGACTCTGTACGCCTCATGCTGTGCACCCGGGGCCTAGACCAGGCTATGCGGCTGCTCTTACTGGTTCACACTGCCCAAGCCTCAGCTTCTTGGTCCGTGGGCGGCTACATTCATATTTCTAGGACAGACCCAGATCTGCGGTTCCCATCATGAGGCCTTGTAGATGCTGCCTGTGATGGCTCCTCTCCTCCCAAGGAAAGGGTGATACGTTTCCAGAAGCTGTCCTTGGGCTTAGCCTTGGGATCTGCGAACAGAAGACTCTGAAGAGTCACCGGCTACTGCAGGCTGCACAGAGAGACTGAGCTGACGTACCGGCGCCTCTGTGCCCTCCCGCTGTAATTGCCCTTCGCTTTGTTGTCCAGCTTGCTAACAGCAAACTGGGTGGCGATAAATGATGCTCCTTTTTGCAGAGGCAACTGCTCCAGCAATCTCAGCATGAGCTTTGGTTTTTGTAAGTTTGTAATAAATTTAAATGACATAAACAAAAACTTGCTTCTCCTGCACATGTCAGCTTTTCTGTTTTTACCTTGACTGCTCTAGAGCTGAACGAGAGCAAGTCAGGGTCTCAGAAGCCTTTTTATAGCGATAGTTCAACCACCTACTGGAAAACCTATCAGGAAGCATTTATTTGACTGTCATAGAGCATTTTTAAAAATGTGTGTGTGTGTTTTAATAAGTTTTTGCTATAGGGTGTGTGTGCTCACTGGAGACAGAGACAGAGAGAGAGAAAGTGAGACATCACTATCCAGGGAAATGGTCCTTCTGCAATCCCTTCTCCTCCATTCTCTCAGGATCTGGGGCATGCATGCACATGCACCTGCCATGTTTTTCAAGCTGCTGGGTCTAGGACTCCAGCCACAGAGTCAGCTCTGTAGGATCCAATGCCTTAACCACCATGCCACCTGCTGGTCCTAAAAAAAAAAACAGTTTTAGAAACCATTCATGATAAAGTTTTCAAACGAAATAAAAAGGTAAGTATTGAAAAGTAAGTCTCCTGCCCCCAATTTCCCTTCCCATTTTTTAAAAGGTCTGCTGAGGATGATGTGTATAGTATTCCCAAGTGGGTTGGTGAGAAATGTATACCTGTTTGGAACATTCACTTTGCAAGCTAAGTGACATGTGTGATTGAATGTGTAAAAGAAATTGAAATTGGGAACCAGCAGTTAGTGTAATGGCTATGTCGCTGGACTCCCATGTAGTCGACCGCGGTTCGCGTCCCGGATCCAGTGGCTTAAAACTCACGCTGGGCGCGTGTGCGTGCGTGCCCAAGATCCCGAGAGGAGAATGGAGGAGAAGGGATTGCGACGTGACCATCCCCCCTGGGGGGTGATTTCTCGCTTTCTGTCTCTATGTCTCTCTCTGTCTGTTTGGCGAGCGCACGCCCCCTATAGTGAAAATCTCTCAAAAAAAAAAAAAAAGAAATTGAAATTAAAAAATTAATTTATACGCATTTAAAAAAGTTTATTCATTCACTTCTTTCTTTCTTCCATGACAGAAGAAACGAGAGAGAGAGATGGATTCAGGCACCCCCCCACAGGGCTTCGTGCAGTGATCCACTTCCCGTTTGGCACCCAGAACCCTTCCCACGTGGGTCTGGCAGCCTTACCACTGCTCCACCACCTGGCCTCCCTTCCCTGTTTCTCAGCCTGTGAGTGGCATGACACAGCCAACCTGAACACAGAAGAAATGTGAAGTTAGTGTTGTGAAAAATGAATGTGTCTTACTTTATCAATGCCGCCTGTTTACAGCTATGAACGTGTTGCATTTCCTGACAACGAGTGATACCTGCACTAAATGTAACAACAACAGCATAGAAAAAGAGGGAAAAGAAAAAAGAGGACATTGACGGTGAGTCCGCCTG
Organism: Tupaia tana; assembly: GCA_026018925.1. Classification (NCBI taxonomy): domain Eukaryota; kingdom Metazoa; phylum Chordata; class Mammalia; order Scandentia; family Tupaiidae; genus Tupaia; species Tupaia tana. Next base: position 48,028,151 of record JAKSZU010000017.1, on the reverse strand, counting down.
GCATCGGGACTATTTGAGGTGGTTCTCTGAGACCCCTTCACATTTGTAAGTCATCCATGATAGGGCGGATTAGGCTGTAAGTCAGACTCCACCTCCCTGTAACTCTCAGGGAAGCCACCTCCCATGACTTCCCTGTTAGAATAATTTGTAAAGGAAGCCAAAGTCCTCTGCTCCAGCTTTGCAAAATAATTTCAAACATTATTTAGAGGAAAACATACCATCTCCATGGTCATCTGGAAGTTTAAGAAACGGTTCATATTTCTCTGTCATTCTGACACTTAGTACTTCACAGCATAAAACAAGAACAGGAGAATCTGTTTCCAATGCTTACCTTTAGGTGTTTCTTCCAAATACCTATTTCAATTAAAAAACAAAAATGAGAAAGGACAAACAGAAGCTTAAAACCCAAAAAGTCCAAGGAAAGTCTCAAGAGTCCTGCACCCTCAGGCTGCCCACGGTTTCCGTTTTCAACCTGACTTCCCCGGGTCTGCTCTGAGGCCCAGGGTCAGGCAAACAAGATGCTGTTTGGTTTCTTATTTGCCAACTCAAGGGTATTTGGACAAGGCTCAGTGAGGCTGACCCACATGGGAAGTTTCCAGTTTTGTGTCCAGAGACCTCCCTGAATATGCTAAGCGCATGCGTGTGCTAGGCGCATGCGTGGGACCCATGATCTTGGGCTGACTGAAGCTGGAGATGGATGCTGGTATGAAGAGCCTGATGGGGGAGCTATCTCTCTGTCTCTGTTTCTCTCTCACTAGTGCAAAAAAGAAACTTAAAGAGACACTGATGGCTCAAGGTGGTCATTGGAAGTTCAATTCAGCATATCTTAATGCTAAAAGAGACCTTTGCAAGGTAAAATGTCTCACACATGGATCATAAATGCTAAATTTTACTCTGATCCCTTCATCCTCCCTAAATTCTCCAGATTTGGAAGCTTTTCTTTAGCATACAATAAATGGATTTAATCTGAGTCCAGCCAGAACTAGGATTTAATTGTCAATTAATTAGTAATATAATGAATAATTTCTATTTTAAAATTTTGCGATAAGGCATATACGAGAGAGAGAGAGAGAGTGAGAGAGAGAGAACCCAGGAATAACAGCCACACCACAGACCCTTCTCCTCCACTCTCCTCTTGGGATTTTGGGCACCCGCCACATGCACTTGGTGTGTTTCTCAAGCCACTGGGTCCGAGACTTGAACCATGCAGTTGACCATGTGGACTCCAGCTACCCTAACCCCTAGGCCACAGGCCAGCCCAATAATTTCTATTTCAATAACTAGATAAACAGTGCAGTATATATTTGTTAGATCAATTAGTTTTTCCTATTCTTCTTCACTCTCAATACCCTAGTATTTTTATTCTTCCTTATTAATTTCTAAATGTACTTAAAACTATGTTTTGGGATCAGCAGATGGCGTAATGATTATGTTGCTGGACTCCCATGTAGTCGACCATGGTTAGAGTCCCAGATCCGGCAGCTTAAACTCACACTAGGCGCATGTGCATGTGTGTTTCAAATCCTGAGAGAAGAATGGAGAAGGGACTGTGGCTTGGCCACCCCTCCCGGGGGTGATTTCTCACTTTTGTCTCTCTCTGTCTCTCTGTCAAGTGCATGCACCTTAGAGCAAAAATCTCTCTTAAAAACAAAGACAGAAACAAAACCTACGTAAGTCTTGGCTCATACATAGCAAGTGGCTTATCGCAGGGGCATCTGCCTCTCCAGTAATGAGTAATTCCTGGCATACACAATTCATTTAATGATCGACTCCAAGTTTCCTGAGCTGGGGTCTGTATCTTACTTTACATCTGCAGCCCCTAAATTGCTATTAATAGATAATTTCTGAGTGCATGGGTAAATGAATGGCTAGGTGAATAAGGACGTTATGACATTGGAACTTAACACATAAAAGGTTCAGAAATTTAGGAAGGTCAAAGGGGCATGACAGACCTCAAAGATAATTATAAAAGATTAAAGTGTCAGCTGAGAGATAATCTATGCAGATTCCTTAGAAAAGCGAAGGCCATCGCATTAAAAGTTTCTAATACTTTCTTAAGTTAGAAGACTAAAACTGTATATTGCTTTTCCCCAAAGTTTCCAGTGGTGAAAATTAGTCTGTCTCCCAAACATGTTCAGAATATACGAGGTGTCCATCTGCCTCCTTTGCTATTTATTGAGGAAGATTATGGTCAGGGTCATTAGAAAAGTAATTCTCTCTTGATTTTTCCAGAAAATCCCAGATGTGACCTGCACATTGATAAAGGAGAATTTAGTTTGCCAGCAGGCACCGAATTGGATTTTGGTTATATTTTTAAAGTAGAGTTGTTATGCTTTTTCCCTTTTCAAGGACAAATTCAAATGTCTCTTTCCCTCCTATCCACGACAGTTACTCTGATGAGAAACTCCACTAGAACAGAAATATTTTGAGCTGATTAAAAAAAAAAAATCCAATTGAAAAATAGTTTTTGAGAATCCACTAATGAGAACAAAGTCTCTAATTCAACTCTGAACCTTATACCTGGGGAGTCAGTATCAAACCCCTAATCTTGCTTTCAGGAATACTCCAGGAGAGGCGCTGAGACATTATGCAAATCAGATGCTGTAAATTAAGTCACTTTGTTTAAAATGACCAATTCTTTAGTGGAATTTAATCACTTGAACCCTGGCATTATTTCAGCACCAGACAGCGTGATCCAATGGTAAGAACTGTCAATCAAGAGCCACCCTGCATCTATTAATGTCACCTGGATGACACTTTGCTCCAAAGTAATGGCGATAAATTTCAATTTGTTAATACAAATGATGGGTCTTCTGTATTAAAGTAATTTGAAAGTGAGAGAAGGAAATGATTATGAAAAATATGTTGTCACATAAATTTGCATTTTGACCAAACACTGAGCTCCGCGACCAGAGGACAATTTTAATAGATTCTCTTTGGCTTGAGCGCAACCTAGGAAACAAAAACTTTTGCCCAGGAAATAAAGTTCTGAAAAATAACTACTAAAGTAAATATAGAGTAACCGTCACAGAAACAAGAATGTGATCATATATGAATGTGAAATTTTTGATATAATTCAAGGAAAATGACCACATGTTAGGGACGTTAGAAAAAATATGTGTATAAAAAAATGAGAGGGAATTTGCAAAAATGGAAATATTTGTGTTATATTGATAGAAATATTAATGTTTTTCCCCCACTTTTTTTTTTTTCTGAGAGAGGTTTTTGCTATAGAGGGTGTGTGCCCACTGGAGAGACAGAGAGAGGCAGAGAGACAGAAAATAAGAAGTCATGTCCTAGAGGGGATGGCCACACCACAAGCCCTTCTCCTCTATTCTCTTGGAATTTGGGGCATGCGCACACATGCGCCTGTGAGTTTCAAGTTGCCGGGTCTAGGATTTGATCTGCGGTTGATCACGTGGGAGTCCAGCACCTTAAACACTATACCTACTGGTCCCTTTTCACCCTGATTTTTATGAATTGTAATGAAAAGAACATAGCTTAATTGTGTTCTTGGTCTAGGCTTTGAATGTTAGGGACATCTACTTTTATCCCTGGAATGTTCTATCATTTGCAGAAGCTGTTGTGAATTTTTATTATGAACTAGAGGGGTCCAGCCAGTGGCATGGTGGTTAAGGTAGCTAGATCCCACATGGCTAAGGTTGTGATTCAAATGTTGGACCTAGCAGCTTAAGAAACACGCTGGTGGCCATCCTCCGGGGAATGTTCTCTGTCTCTCTCTGCCTCTCTCCAGTAAGCATATACACCCTCTGATAAAAACCTTTAAAAGTACTCCCGAAATATTCAGACAAGAAGCCATGGGACCAGCAGTTGACATAACGGCTACGTTGCTGGACTCCTATGTAGTCGACTGCGGTTTGAGTCCCGGACTTGGTGGCTTAAACTCATGCTGGGCGCGTGTGCGTGTGTGCTCAAGATTCCTAGAGGAGAATGGAGGAGAAGGGATTGCAGTGTGGCCATCCCGCTGGGGGATGATTTCTCGCTTTCTGTCTCTCTGTCTCTCTTTCTGGCGAGTGCACGCGCCCTATAGCAAAAACCTCTCCAAAAAAAAAAAAAAAAAAAGCTATTTTAAAGCTAAGGTGTGTAGCGCCCTGCACGGTTTTAATTATTTACGTGTTAAAAATTTTGTTCCCTCTTTTGGTAGTATTTTTCTTATTTTTTCCTTTTGCTTTTATTTTTAACTGTACTTTTCCCACTCTAAGCTTCACTCTCCACACACTGAATGTCTAGATAGGCCTTTATGCACAGTAGCCAAGCATCTAAATATTTTTAGAGTCATTGAAATCTGAAATACTTATGGAACCTCCTGCTTTAAGGAAGAAATTTCTTTTTATAAATCTGAACTAGTCATCTCTTTCTGTGGATACCACAAGCACAGTGGAGGAGAGATTTTGTCACAGAATGACCAGAAACCACCTCAGAGGCACAAGAAACATGAGAAACCAAGAAAACATCTCTCTCCTAAGGGAAAAGAACAATCCCTCGTCATCCACAGACAGTACAGTAAAACTCATGGAAATGTCTGGTAGAGGACTCAGAATTTTCACAGTGACAAAACTAAGCAAGATGCAAGAGCTGAGAGATAATGAACTCCAGAAGATGCAGGAGAAAAGAGACAACGAATTCCAAGAGCTGTTGATGTTCTTCCATGACCTGAAAGAGGAAATACACACATACAAATGAATCAAGTGGAGCTATTAGAGATGAAGGCTGCCATTCAGGAAATCAAAACCTCCCTTGAAAATACTAAAAGCAGATTAGTCCATGCAGAAAATCAAATCTCGAATGTTGAAGGCAAAGCCTCTGATCTAGGGGAAAAAAAATAAATAAATAAACTAAGAAAATAACCAAAAAAAAAAAAAAACAAGAATACTATATGAGAAATATTAGACGGCATTAAGTGTCCAAACATCCAAATAATCTGTATCCCAGAAGGTGAGGAAATGTATAAGGGCATTGATAATGTATTCCATGAAATATTGTAAGAAAACTTTACAAAACTAGAGAGGCATTCAAATATCCAGATCCAATACAAAGGCCCCCTAATAGAATCAACCCAAGAAGATCTTCTTTAAGGCACATCATAGCCAGACTGGCCAAATCTACAGACAAAGGCAAGATACTAAAATTGGCAAGAAAAAAATGTCAGATTACTTACAAAGGTTATCCAATCAGGTTAACCTCAGACCTCTCATCAGAAACAATGAGAACAAGGAAAGAATAGGAAAATATATTCAAAGGGTTAAGTGAAAAACAGTTTCAACCAAGAATACTGTACCTGGCAAGATTATCTCTCATATGGAAAGAAAGGATAAAAACATTTTCAGATAAACAAGACCTGAAAGAATTTGCCAATAGCAGACCCAGTCTTCAAGCAGTTCTGAAAGGAGTGTTCTACCAGGAAAACTAAAGACACATACAGAAACAAGAGAACAAAAGGCAACCAAGGAAATGACCAGTTTAATGCTAGGGACAAGAAATATCAATAATAACATTGAATGTTAACTTCCAGGATTTAAATGGAAAGATTGGACCAAAGCAACACTGCATATTCAAAAAAAGAGAGTCTGAACATAAGACTGAACTGGTGAAATAGAATTTTATGACTTTTGAGTAAAATATTACTGATTTTTTTTTTACTATGCTTTGTTTTCCCAATTTAAACATTTTACTTTCTTTTGAGTTGTTGATAGGTTCAGCAATTTGTTAAAATATTTTTCTTCTTTGTTTCTTTAAATGGAAACAAACTTTTCTTTCTTCCTGTCCCCTCTGGAATTAGGAAATATTTGGGAGTATTCTTATTTTGTGGCAGAAGGGTTACTTGCATAAGTTTAATAACGCTTGTTGCATTGAATCAGAAATTAGAAATACTCATTATTGGACAGGGCTTTAACTGGAATGTCATATCTGAAGATTAATCAGAAAACTATGGAACTAAGGTGGATCTCAAGTAAGCCAACAGAAGCTCTTAGAAAAATGGCCTGGCAGGGACCAGCAGTTAGTGTCATGGTTATGTCGCTGAACTCCCATGTAGTCGACCGCGGTTCTAGTCCTGGACCTGGTGGCTTAAACTCACGCTGGGTGCATGTGCGTGCATGCCCAACATCCCGAGAGGAGAACGGAGGAGAAGGGATTGCAGCGTGGCCATCCCCCCTGGGGGGTGATTTCTGGGTTTCTGTTTCTGTCTCTCTGGAGAGTACACGCACCCTGTAGCAAAAACCTCTCAAAAAATAAATAAATAAATAAGATGGTCTGGCACCATAAATAGTTCTGCCTGGCAGAGAGGATTAGAAAAAAATATATGAAATAATTTATAACATAAAATAACCTGGACTTTTCCAGTCCAGCATTGTAATCAGTAGAGATTGCAAAAGAGCAACCACACCAGAGGATTATCTTGAGAAAGTCTTTGAAGAGAGAAAAAGAGACTGATCTTTGCTAGCAGATGGTATATCACAGAATACTTGGTAGGCAGGGCTGAATTGAGAAGGTTTAGGTGTGACTAGTGTGCTGGGCATTTGCTTTTCAACAATTTGAGTAGTTGACATGTAAATATTTTCTCAAAAATATTTAAAACCATACTGTCTCTGCTGTTACAGAGTCACAAACAAAATCATACAAAAGTATAAGAAATATTTTGAACATTATCTTTAAAATTCATTATTCTGAAATTTTGAAAATTGTTTATGAACTGTCAAGAACTAGGGAGTAGGAGCTAAAATTTTTTGATATGTAAAGTAAGTGTTTGTGGAAAAATGTAAAAACAAATAAATGAATGAAAAGAAAAACCTCAAAAAAAAAATAGTTTAGAAGAGTGGAGAGCCTAAAGTCACAAAGACAAGTCCAAGAAAAAGGAAGGAGCCCTGACCCAAGTTTGCAGCATTCCCAAAAACAGAATAAACAAACAAAAATAGACAAAGGACCTGAACAGTCCATGCTCCAAACAGAACATACGAGTGGAAACATTCACGCAAAGGACCACGTGTATCCAGCGACAGGGTAAAGCCAGGTGGTGACAAGTGCCAGCCCCATGCTAGTGTTTGCTGTGGAAGAAAGGGAAAGAGCAACAAGAAGTCCCAGGGTGCTTCTAATGTGTCCACAATTTTTTTAAAGAATTATTTATTTTACTTTATTTGTTATGATTATTATTTTTTAATTTGCTATAGTCACCAGAGAGAAACAGAGAAAGTAAGCTGCCCGGTCTAGGACTTGAACCACGGTTGGCCATGTGGGAGTCCAATGCCCAGCCACCATACCACCCCCTGGCCCTGTGTCCACAATATTTGAATGCTAAAAGAAATCCAAAGTAAACAGGGGAAATGTTAATATCTGATAAGGCTGGCCAAGTGCTGAGTACCTGAGCATTCATTTTATTATTCTCCAAATCTTTCTGAATGTGATAGATTATAACAAAAATAATTTTTTGAGAAGTTTTTGCTATAGGGTACGTGTGCTCACCAGAAAGACAAAGAGAGATAGAGAGACAGAAAGCAGGAAATCACCACCCAGGGGGGATGGCCACGCCGCAATCCCTTCTCCTCCATTCCCCTCTCAGAATCTTGGGTAGGCATGCACACGTGCCCAGTGTGAGTTTAAACCACTGGATCTGGGACTACATGGGAGTCCAGCAACATAGCCATTATGCCAACTGCTGGTCCCTATAACAAAAATATCTTTAAGAAAAGAGAAAAAAGAAAGAAACATGCAGATATGTGTGCATGTATGTGTGCATGTATATCCAAAAATCCTAAATGAGGGAGTGATGGAGGTGAAGGGATTGCAGCACCGCCATCCTCCATTGAAGGGTGCTTTCTTCCTTCCCCCTCTTTCTCTCTCTCTCCCACTCCAGCATGGACACACATTCTCTGGCAAATTAAAACAACCACCACCTAGAGAAAAAGGAGAGATATATGTGTGTGAATCTCTATGTGTGTGTGTACATTTAAAAAAATAATGTTGCTCCTTTTTAGCAACATGAGAGTAGTATCTTCTTGGTAAACATTATCTTTTCTCCTCTTTGCCTACTTTCTAGGACAACTTGCTGAAAAATAACTCAAGTCAATAAAGGATCTTCTGGTTATTCGGAATTATGTTTTCCTGCTCTATGCCATTGTCTCTGTATTTGTAAAGCCAATATAGTGTCTACAGAAATACACATACTCTTCGGCAAACTTCCCGAGCACATCGGTAGGTTTGTTGCAGGACGTCTTTGGTAATATCGAGGTTCTTGGTGTTTCCGACAAAGAATTGATTGAGACACGCAAAGGATCGTTTATTAAGTACAAGTGAAAGTACTCTCCTGAGAGGTAGGAGTGGCCCGAGCAGAGAGAAAACCAGGGCTCAAAGGCCTGGTAGTTGCTTTCCACGGGGTTTATGATTCCTTAACTGGCGTTGTGTCAGTTGGTCATTGGCTGTGCTCGCTGACTGCTTTCATCCCATTGGCTATATCAAATGTGGCTGGGCCCACTGATTTACCTCAGTGTCTATATCAGATATGACTTAATCTGCTAGACATCCCACCACTCGAAATCTCCCACCAACACGGTCTTAAGAGGGGAGTTTTCTGCCCTGATTGGTTTTCTATCTAGCCACACAGGCAGATACTCACCCTCCTTACTGCTTCCATGGTTTAGCTTTCTTTGTGCCTCAGGATATGGTCAATTTCGAGTCACTTGCTAAATGTAATAAAAGTATCTCACCTGTGGGGCCAACAGGTGTCATGGTGGTTAAGGTCCTGGAATTCACATGACTGCCTGTATGATTCAACCCAGACCCAGTGTCTTGGGAAACACGCTGGGCTTGTGTATGCGCCCAAAGTCCTAAGACAAGAATGGAGGTGACGGGACTGTGGTGTAACCACGCCCCATGGGGGGGTGATTTCTCACTTTCCCTCTTCCCTCTGTCTCTGGTGAGCACATGCCCCATATGGCAAAACAAAACAAACAAAAAATCAGACTTTGTGTAAGCAGACCTCTACAAATAGTCATTGTAGGATAATAAGCGATGGCTTTGCATTTAAATATAAAGTCAAGGGATAATACTGAGCAGTGGATGAGGAAGGGAAATATGTCTTCCCTCTAACTTTGCTTCTCACAGTCTCCCAGCAGGTCTTAGCGCAGTTTTCACACCTGAGCGATGGCTATGGTGTCCCTATCCTCTCCGTCTCAGAGGGTTGATGGGACATGCTCTCAGGCCAGGCCGTTCCTGAGTCTGCAGGTCAGTTTTGGCAGGTGGCTCAGTCTCGTTTGGTGGTTGTTGCTGTCTCTGTAAGGCTCGAAGCAAAGCCTTGAGTTCCTCTCTCCAGGAGCAGGCAGGCCCCCTCCGCGAGCCCAGCCTCCTTTGACAACCACACAGCTCCTTCCTGCACAGTCCCTGGTCCAGAAAACACTTTTCATTCTCTGTTACTGGCATCCATGGATGTGGATCTCCATACAGTCAGAGACCCCTGAAGCTGCCCAGAGATTCGTTTTCAGTGAGTCACGTGGTTCCCTGGAACCAAGAGGACCACCCAAAGCCGCTGTCTCAGGCACTGAGTCTGCAGAGAGCTCCTTGCCGACTAGTTCAGAGCACTGTCTTGACATCATGTTCCCCCCATTAAAAGGTCTGGAGGACCTTGAGCTTGCTGTCATCTGTGGAAAATAGGAAGCTGCGTGAAGCTTTCTCAATTTCTAAATCATACATTTGGCAGGATCTTGAGACAGGATGTAGCCAAGGGCAGAAGCAGTTGAAAATGAACCCCAGGCTCACATGTGAAATACGTGAACTCGCAGTCGCCATGGCATCCAGCACTTTATGGTCTGTCTTCTTGATCGGCCAATATTTCCCCTTAAGCCTTTTAAAGTGATGCGGTGGTGGGCGTTCCCAGTGCAAGGTAGGGACGTGAAGATACAACTTCTCTTCCTGCAAGAAGACAGCAATGGGAACATGGGAGGTCTTGGTCTGTACCCAGCACAGAGAAAAGCTGCACTGAAAAAATGGTCTTGGAAACCGAGCGAGGAGCTGGGGGCAGGCTGTTAGCAGTGGGAGGCCTGGGCGCTGGGTGAGAGGAGGGGTTGCAGGGCAGAGGGGGCCCGGCAGGCAGGGTTAGACGTCGTCAGGGAGGGTGTACACACAAGGGCACTGTGTGTGCTTAAAGATCAGCAAAAGAAGGAGGAACAGAACAGTTGAGTGCGTATTTGTTTGAGGGCTGAGACTGAGTTTTTCTGCACTCAAGTTGTGTTAAACTCGTGGTACGGTATGTTGGTTTGGGGAGAGGGGCTGATCGTTCATGTTCTGTCCATTAAACGTGGGCAAAACAGACCCACTTTCTGCCTACATGCAGCACTGGGGGGAATAGTTGTTAATCATGGATTCCCGAAGGGATCATTGTTCTCAAATGTGAGAAGGACCGTGAACAAGAGAAAGCCGTGGGGAGCTGGGGATGTGCACATCTGGCCCACAGCTGTCGTCCTTGTGGGCCTGCAGGAGACTTCCTGAAGGTGGAGACCTCTGGGCCGAGACCAGTGGGGTCTCCCAGGTGCGGGAGGAGAAAGCTCTGTGAGCTGTGGGAAAGCCAGGGTCCTGGGTAGGTGGCCTCAGAGCCCACTCTGTGACCGGGGGGGGGGGGGGGGTCTGTTTGCACTGGGTCGTGGATTCCCAGGGACAGGGCAGGGACATTCAGAAGGGAAAGGAAACTCCATGTGGGAGGGGTTTAGGGCTGCTCCCTGGCCGTCAGTGTGACCCGATGGAGTAGCCCAGCTTCCACACTCACTGACTCGCCCCCAAAGCCCATCTGGGACTTTTCCAGCTCTTTACCCTTACTTAGTGTAGCCTTCGGTCATGAAGGATTGCAAACTCACGTTATTTACTTTATTTAAGAGAGATTTTCCCGGAGAGACAGAAAGACACAGAGACAGAAAACAAGAAATTGCCCCCCGGGGGGGATGGTCACACCCCAATCCCATCTCCTCTATTCTCCTCTCAGAATCTTGGGTACGCACGTACATGTGCCAGGAGTGAGTTTTAAGTTGCTGGGTCCGGGACTCAAGCTACATGGGAATCCAGCGATATAACCATTATGCCATCTGCTGGCCCCACAAACTCTAAAAGTAGCTGTGAATGCCCTGAGAAACCCTAACACCGAACTCCTTGGGAACTTCAGAAATGGAAAGACATTAACCAAAAAGATTTCTTACGTGAGGCTCAGGAGCAGGGGTTTGGGATCAGAGTGTCTGCTGCCTCGTGGTGCCAGAAGAGAGAGCATGTGACAGCTCGTAGTCTGGGGTGGGAAAGCCTGGGGCGTATCAGATGACTCTCAGGTTGCTCTGTTGAGCTCGGAAGGACACCTCTCCACTGGCCTGGCAATCCGAAAGCTGCTGCTTTGTCTTACTCTGTAAGGATGGGGCTAGCCCTGCTCTGCCCAGCACGGCAGCCACCAGGCACCTGTGACTGAGGAGCTCGGAAATGCGCCTGCCCCAGTTGTGATGTGCTGTAGATACAAAATGCACACTGGAGTGGGAAGATGTAGTAGGAATAAAATAATATAAAAATGTTTTAAATTTATTTTTATTTGCTATAAGGCATGTGAGCTTGCCAGAGACAGAGAGAGAGAGAGAAAGCAAGAGACAAAAAGTGAGAAATCACCCCCCATGGGATGGTCATGCCACACTCCTTTCTCCTCCATTGTCCTTTTGGGACTTTAGGCGTGCACACGTACGCACACACCCAGTATGCTTCTCAAGCCCCAGGTACGTGACTCTTACCACACAGCTGTCCACACGGGATCTAGCCCCTCAACCACCATGCCACCAGGCTGTCCTGAATTTAAAAGAGCTTATAATAATTTTATTATGGATTGCTTGGTGAAGTGCAAGCAATAGGTACTATAGGTACTATCGTACCCTGTCTATAGTAGGTTAAGTAGAACACCTTATTAAAAGTAATTCCTCCATTTGCTTTTCTTCAATATGGCTACCAGAAAGGTTAGAAGTGACACGTTCACCTTGCGTCTCACTCTCTCTGCTGGGCAGTGCCCGACTAGTGAGACAAACATCACCTTCTCCATGTCACCTCTTTTGTACAGGTGACAGCCAGCAACCTGATTTAAAATATCAGCCATAGGGTGCTCGCTTCGGCAGCACGTATACTAAAATTGGAACGATACAGAGAAGATTAGCATGGCCCCTGCGCAAGGATTACACGCAAATTCGTTCCATATTTTTATTTTTACCAACTCGCCTGGGGAGAAATGTTCTTATATTGAAATGATCACCTTGTAAGCTAAATAATGTGATTGAATGTATTAAAAAAAAAAGGAAAATAAATTAAAAAAAAGAAAGAAAAAGAATAAAAAAAGAAAAATACACCAGATGGAATTAATACCTGATCAGACATTACAAAATTACAAAGGAAAAGATTAATACATTTGAATATGGAAAAATAATCTAAAATGTACTCTTTTTACATTTTGAAATACACAATACATAATTATTTTATATATATATATATATATAATATATATTATATATATATATATAATATATATTATATATATATATCAGCCATGGGAGAGAAAGGCCACCTGACTCCGGTTTTGCTTCAATGTGCTGCAGCCTGGTCCCCTCAACAATCTCAGGCAGTGAACGAAGCGTTCTGGGGCCTGCGCAAACCTCAGGCTTCAATCGCTGCTTCCCGCCCTGGCAAAGGAGAGACGCTCTCCCCGCGCCCCTGAGCGCTTCATCTGCCAGGCTTCCCAGGCACTTGTGCATTGAGAATTGTTCCCGCCCGTTCTGCCGCTCGCAGATGGAGCTTTGGGAAGGGACCTGCCACAGTTCTCAGGGCACCGGGGGAAAAGGCGGCACGGGGCCAGGGTTTTTTTCTTCCTATCACACTGTGTACAAAGGCAGCTGCCGAGCCCTGGCTTCCCTCAGTGCAGCCGTACACTTGCCACCTCTGTTCTCCTTGAAACTGGAGGAGCCTCTCCCAGGGGAATCTGCATTTTTTGATGGATTTCTTCAAAGCCCCCAAAGTCTGCAGTATGGAGGGGGGGAAAAAAAGAAAAAGAAAAAGAAAATACTAATGAGGTAATGTCATACCCAATGGCAGAAATTGAAGACAAGTTTATCTTCCACTCCCTCTCCGTGACAAGTCACCCCAGGAAATGTCTCAAGTTCATCTCAAAGAGACCTAATAAAGATAAATTTAGAGCTGAATTCTAACAACGTGGGGGGACATAGGTTGAGAGAGCCGTGAATGAGACCGCGGTGGTAATAACTTGCCTTTTCAGCCTTGTAAATAAACTTGGTCTTCATCACAGTCCTATGGGGTGAGGATAATTGTTCCTTCCATTTTGCAGCAGTGTACATCAAGGCAAGGTGTTGTTACATAAGTAGCTTAAAGTCATGAGCTAACAAACAACAAAGACAATTACTGCCTAACTCCAGAGCCAGTGCCCACCACCTCTGTAATCCTCTCTCCTATGCTGTCTCCCCCACATAGAGGGGCTGCAGGAGGAATGAGCAAGCTCGGTGCCAGCTACGTGTGAACATCAGCAAATTTCATCTGCTCTCCTAAGTTCCAAAACTTTATGAACCTGCAGACATTTTTGTAGCCTCTGAAATATTCATGGTCCTTCCTATACTTACTGCAAGCGTGCCTTGGCTTCCCTCTGTGTTGAAAAACCGCATTTGGGGTAGCAGGCGTCTTCCTCGATGTGATTTTAAATACCTAGACACTGCAGCCCACTAAAATGTAAGTTTCCTGAAGGAGGAGGTATTTCTTACTTGTCTTTGCCTTCTCGATTCATATAATCACATCCTAATTATTGGGTTGTAGGAAAAGGCATGACTAATTTTTGCAAGAAAAACATGTCATGACTTTTCCAATGACCCAATATATCAATAGTTGGGGTTCATGAACTAACCCTTCCCTCCAAATCTCACTTGAGTGAAATAAAATATAGATTGGAAGAGTTAATATTGCTTCCTTTACAAAAAACTAAAGGGACAGTTACTCACTAGAAGATAATATCTTTTATTATCTCTTATGTAATCTTTTACATTCTTTTTACCCCAGAAATTTTAATTACCAATGGGCAAATGCTTTTCTAGCTATTTGGACATAATTTCTATGTCACAGTCAAATAATTGGACATGTAAATTTTAACAGGAATAACTACAAGCAAGTAAACAAACTAAATAATGCAAACATCCTTATTTAACAGGCTTTCTTGAATTAAAAAGAAATATTTTTGGTAACCGATAATTTCAGGGAACCTATTATATTCTATTCATTGCATTTTTCCCTCCTCAAAAAGTATAAAACAAATGTTCATTTCTTATGAGTCAAAATTGCAACATGTATAAATAATTGGTTTTCAATGATGCATGCAAATAATATCAAAATTTGTTTTAAATGTGGAAGCAATTGTGGGTATAATTACAGAGTATGCAGTTCAACACCCTCTTGCTCATTAATATATATGGACCCTCTAATGGATGTTCATCATTCCTTGGGAATCAAATCTGGCAGGTCAGATCCAAAGAAGAGCATTTTCCGTGGTTGTCAAATAGATAATAGTCTCAAAAGCAAATCAATAGCCATATCCAAATCAATTGCAACTTTCAGAATATCAAGGCTCACTCAAAACCCAAACTGCTGTTTGATTAGTGTTCAGAAAGCAATGATAATTATAGGGCTATACAATCTGCTGTATAAAGCTTACCTCTTCTCATTTGACCCTTCTCCCTTCTATCTTAGCAGGTGTAGGTATAAGGGGCATATTGGCTTTTGTTTCAGAGGTTGGTGATGGGAGGGAAAAGTAAATCCTGTATTTAGATAACTCACACATGTTTGTGTGGACCTACTCGCAACCATTCCTGGCATCATTGCAAAATTCATAGTGATTTCTCAGTTTTGAAAATGTTGCAAACTTTGGCTTACTCACATTTGTAAGTCTACACTGCAATTACATTTCTGTGGCTTTGTGCCATTCCCTTTAGAACACTCTTTCTTGGGTAACCTGCAAAGGCAAGGGAATGAGTGGGTCCTTATAAACTCTATGCAGTCAACCAGAATAACCTCAAGAAGGCAGCTCTGGAACAGAAGGGGCATAAGTTCAAAAGCCCTTGGGCATTGCTTGCCATCTTTGTTTCATCATCCACTGCTGCAGCCACACTTGTCCTCACCCTGATGCTAATACAATACTAGTAAGCTAATTCTGATGTCCGAAGAGGAGTTGATCAGATGGAAAGGGCAAGGTGAAGAAGTTGTGAAATGTTTGAACAACTTATACAAAAGTTCAAAGGCCGGAGAGAGAAGGTACGCAGGAGAAGCTAAGGGTAGGTTGGAGATGACAGCGCGAGCACTGCTCACATGTATGGATGAGGCTGGGCGGCCAGCGAGGATGTGGTCATGTGGTGTCCAGCATAGCCATGTCCAAACCGATGGCCACATTTACACTAGCAAGGTCCAACCCAAACCCAAATCCTAATTTAATTAGTACTCAGAAAGAAATGTTAATTATGGGAATATAAAATAGGTATGCAAAGTTTACCTCTTTTCATTTGACCTTCCCCCTTGTATTTTAGTGGATAGAGTAGACAAAGGGACATATTTGGTTTGTTTTAAACCTTATTCTGAAAGTTAGTCTATATGTTGAAATTTTTCAGTTGAGAACTACATAACTAGATTTTACTTTTAGAAAAGACCACCCTTATCCTAAAGATGTGGTAAAGGAGAGAGGCAGGTGGATGGATGGAGCTTTAATATGTGTGATTAGCAGTGCTGAATGACTGGAAATAGGGGTGAATTTAGGATGACACCCATCCATTGAACAAAATAGGGATTATTGAGTATTATACGAGAGTTATTAGTAGAGAGTAAACATGTGAAGTGGGTTGGAGATTTTTTAAAAATAAAAAGACAATTGGGGCCAGCAGGTGGCATGTTGGTTAGAGTTGGATTCCCGGGAACCAGCAGTTAGCGTAATGGCTATGTCGCTGGACTCCCACATAGTCGACCATGGTTCGCGTCCTGGACCCGGTGGCTTAAGACTCACACCAGGCGCGTGTGCGTGCGTGCCCAAGATCCCGAGAGGAGAATGGAGAAGAAGGGATTGCGGCGTGACCATCCCCCCTGGGGGGTGATTTCTCGCTTTCTGTCTCTATGTCTCTGTCTGTCTGGTGAGTGCACGCGCCCTATAGTGAAAACCTCTCCAAAAAAAAAAAAAAAAAGAGTTGGATTCCCACATGGCCCACTGTGGTCTGAGTCCTGAACCTGGTGGCTTGCTTGCTTTCTCATTCCCTGCACCCCCTCCCCCCACAGTGAGCACACATGCCCTATAGCAAATTGCTAAAATAAATAAATAAATAAAATAATTCTTTTTTAAAAAAAGAGGAAGGTAACAGAGTTTTATAGAGATTTTTCTTGTAGCACGTAGCTCTTTAAAGCACAAAGCTGAAAGAGGAAAGCAACCACATCACATCATCACCGGTCCTGATTCCCACACTCTGATCGAATTAGTTAAGGTGGGCCTAGACATTAGGTGCTCTTTGTCTATTTGTTTTTGTTTTCATTGAGGTAAAAAATCACACACAACGTAAAATCTATCATCAACAACTCTGTAAGTACAGGGTGCAGCATTACTAACTGTGTGGACGCTGTTATAAGCATCCATTGTGTGACAGCTAGGACTCGGTCATTGTTGTAAGTATCTATTGTGCACTGTCTAGGACTCTTCCATCTTGCATGACTGAAGGTCGGTACCCACGGGGCAGCAGCTCTCCATTTCCCTGGTTATCATCCTTTTATTTTCTGCCTCTCTGAATATGACTGTCTCATACATGTGGAATCACTCAGCACTTGCCCTTGCGTGGCTGGCTTATTTCACTTGCATATGTCCTCGGGTTCATCCACGTGGGAGTGTGTACCAGAATGTCCTTCTTTTTAAAGGCTAAATAATATTCCATTGCGTGTCTATACCACGTTTTCTTATCCATTTATTCTTTGATGAACATTTAGATTGTTTCTACCTCTTGGCTACTGTGAATAATGGAGCAATGAACAGAGCAAAGCGAATCTCTCCTCCAGATACTGATTTTGATTCATTAGGATAAAAACCCAGAAATGGGATTGCTGGATTCTATGGTAGTTTCATTTTGATTTTTGTGAGGAATCTCCATACCGTTTTGCATAGGGATTTCTCCCTTTTTCATTCTCCCAGTGTACCAGGGTTCCGATTTCTCTGTATCCTTGCCAACATTTTTTATTTTTAAAACATGGATAATGACCATCTTCACAGGTGTAAAGTGATTTTTCTTTCTTTTTTCTTGGGGGGGGGGGGTCATAGGTGTTTTCATTTTTTTTAATTTTTAAAAATTTTATGTGCTCCCTGGAAAGAGACAGAGATAAAGTGAGAAATCACACCGAAAAGAATGCCACACCTCAATCCCTTTTTACCCATTCTCCTCTCGGGATTTTGAGCATGCACACACATACACCCAGTGTCATTTTTAAGCCACTGGGACTTGAACTGCAGTTGGCCACGTGGGAATCCAGCACCTTCACCACCACACCACCTGCTGCTTCTATAAGATGATATCTTCTTATTGTGATTTTTATTTGCTTTTTCCTGGTTATTAGTGCTGTTTAGCATCTTTTGATATCTGTGTTGGCCTTCTATTCATAGGCCTTCTTTGGAAAAGTGTCTGTTCAAGTCTTTTGCCCACCTTTAAGCTGGGTTATGTGATGTTACCGTTTTTGCTATTAAATTGCATGTGGTCCTGTGTGTCCATATTTTGGATATTCACTCCTTATTAGATACATAGTTTGCACATATTTGGTCCTGTGTTCTGTAGATGGCCTTTTATTATTATTATATTATTATTATTATTATTATTATTATTCCCTGTGTTGTGCAGAAGCTTTCCATTGGGCGCAGTCCTGTTGGACTAGGTTTGCTTTTGTGCCTGTGTTTTTGGTGTCATAACCAAGAAGTCATAGACATTGGGTGTTTTTACAAAGCTCCTCTAGATGACTCTAGAGAATATGCAACCAAGACGGAGAGCCGCTGGTCTAAATTATACTTTGCAATAACATGAAGCCAATGGTTCCGTATGGACATGAAAGTGCTTTCAGTCAAAAGGGCAAAGAGCTAGGGACCAGCAGTTAGCGTAATGGCTATGTCGCTGGACTCCCACGTAGTCGACCGCGGTTTGAGTCCTGGACCCAGTGGCTTAAACTCACGCCGGGCACGTGTGCGCACGTGCCCAAGATTCTGAGAGGAGAATGGAGGAGAAGGGATTGCGGCATGGCCATCACCCCCTGGGGGGTGATTTCTCGCTTTCTATCTCTCTGTCTCTCTCTGTCTGTCTGGCGAGCGCACATGCCCTATAGTAAAAACCTCTTCAAAAATAAAAAAGGGCAAACAGCTAACCACATGAATTGGTACTGGGTACAGTGACCCCAGGGAGGGGCTGTGTCTAAGTTTCTGGATGGGATTGCGTAAAGTAAGGAGAGGGTAGATGGAAAGAACATATTTAGTGTTGTTATGGAATTTAATTTCTGAATAACAACAATGTTTTAAAAATAATTAAAGTAGAGCAAATAAAAAATGAATAATTTCTTGACTCCTGAGATGCTCAGTGGTTCTGAAGCAAGGAAGCCTGCCTGGGGCGGATGTGTGTGTAATGTTACAATGGCAGGAGGTAGTCTTTGCAATTTAATTTTGTTACATGGGTTTAAAAGTTTAGGAAACCATGCACAGAGAGCTAATCCCTGACTTGGTGAATTTAGTCGTTCGTTCATAAACTATTCATTGTGTGCCTTCCGGGTGTCAGTGCCTTACAGTCCCTTTAACTATATTGTTCCCAGTCTCCTAATCCTGCCAGGTAAGCATTATTTCACAGATCAAAGACCGGCTAAGGAAGGTACTGGAGGGCCACACAGTGAAGCAGTGGCTAGGGGGTAGAGGCCTGAGAACCGGGAATCTTTGTCCTGTCCACTGCCGCATTCCCAGTCCCAGAACAGTGTCTGGTACACCATGAGCACCCACAATATATTCATATTTGTGGAAGTGGCTGAGTTGGAGAGGTTGCAGTTCTATCCACCGTGTCTGCAACTGCTCTTTTCCCTCCTATCTAGACACTCAGCAATTTCTCTTCCTTGCTAGTTTTGCTTCCCCCTCTTAGTTCAGAGAAAACGGTGTCCCACTGGGCAATTTTGCATGGCTGCACCTTCATTCTGTGAGGCTGTAAGGACTGTGTCCAACTGGGTTACACTGTGTGTGTGTGTGTGTGTGTGTGTGTGTGTGTGTGTAGGGGGTGGACATTCATCTGGGAAATGCCCATTTATTACTAAAGCCTGGGTGCTGTGGGAGAGTAGATGAGTATAATTCCTCTTGTGTATCCACAGAAAAGTTAAAAACAGGTGGCGTAGTGGTTAAGGTGCTGGACTCCTACATGGTCAACCATAGTTCAAGTCCCAGACCCAGGTGGCTTGAAACTCACTCTGGGTACACAAACATGAGTGCCCAAGGTCCTAGGAGGAGAGTAGAGAAGAGATTGTGGCATGGCTATGCCCCCTGGGGGGGGGAGTGATTTCTCACTCTCTGTCTCTGTCTCCATCTCTCCGGCGAGCATGCATGCTCTATAACAAAACTCTCCAAAAAAGAAAAAGAAAATATACAGTATGCCCTATCCTAATTTCATTCCTTAATTTGAATGATTTTCACTTGTATTTTAACAACCCAAGGGCTATTATATGACACTGTTTTCAAAACATACCCGATAAAATAAAACAAATCAAAACATTGACTTGTTTCTATAGCTTAAATGTAAAGACTTCCAGGGAGGAGAAAAATAAATAAATAAATAAAAAGACATGGGATACGCTTGCTCTTTTCCATCATCTTTATTTTATCATTTTAGAGCACTCAGATAAGGATTTGGGAAATCTTCTTGTCATTCTCTTAATAAAGCCACAGTGCTGTTTCCACTTCCCACACACAAACTTTCTAATTATAAAAGGGCCCTTTCAGACTTATTCAGGGCATATAATCTTATTTGCAGCTCCTAATTGGAGGACTGTGTTTGTTGAAAAGAACAGAAGTCTTCAGTCATTTAGAATAAAGCTGGCTCATCAACCCCTGTGGGAAGAAAAGAACTATTTATTTTATCCGTTAATCCCAAATACAAACACAATAAAGCTGTCTTTTCTGATAGTGACCTATTTCATGTTAAATTGGGATAAAGCTAGCTTTGCTCAATACGACTATTGTGGTCAACAAAAAAGTCAATCTTATTAGGATTCCCATTGAATACCTTCCAATAACTTATCTTTTAAAATGCTGAACCCAAATCCGGGTTGAATTCTCAGTCCACATGAACATGCAAATCTGGTCGGGAACTAACCTCAACTAGTGAGCCCCATCTAGTGGTAGGGAAGTAAATTGCTGGTCAGAAACGGAGTCTATCATTTTCGGATCTGTAATCTAAATTTAAAAATGCTTCCATGTCTTTGCAAACACTTCTGTGTCAGTTTCCTTCTGGTTTTCCTTATATTTTTATTTCTAAGGATAGATAGTTCTATACCAAGCCCATTTTTTGGTTGATAACTTAATTTTTAGTCTTAAACAATTATTTAAAATCAGCCAATCTCTCCATTTATAGTTGAATTTTAAAATATGGGGAGCCAGGACCAGCAGTTGGTGTAATGGTTATGTCACTGGGCTCCCACGTAGTCGACCGCAGTTCAAGTCCTGGACCCGGTGGCTTAAAACTCATTCCAGGTGCATGTGTGTGTGTGCCCCAAAAAAGAGGATAATCTCCCATGGGGGATGATTTCTCACTTTCCGTCTCTTTGTTTCTCTCTGTCTCTCCAGTGAGAACATGTACCCTATAGCAAAAACCTCTCCCAGTAAACAAATAAATAAATAATAAAAATAAATAAAATGTGGAGAGCCAGGGGCCAGTAGGTGGTGTGGTATTAAGGTGTTGGACTCCCACATGGCCAGTTCAAGTCCTGGACCTGGTGGCTTTCTCACTTTCTCTCTCTCTCTCTGGTGAGTACACATACCCTACACCAAATTTAAAAACATGATGATGATGATAAATAAAATAAAATAAATAATTCCAAAAAATGTGGAGAGCCACTTTCTTTGAACAGCATTACAGAACAGTCATAAATTAAACCATGCTTAACGTAAATACTATTATTCACTTATCAATTTTATTTTATCAGAAGACTATGAAAGTTCTTTATTTACAAGAGCTTTAGGGGAGCAAAAGTGAGTGGTAGGAAAATCCAGTGAACATCTAATAACATTAAAGATTTCACAGCCTACTTTCTTGGGCAATGTCTACACGTGATGACTGTACTGGCTCGGGGATGGTTTCTTTTAGCTAACGTCTCCCGGAAGTTAAGTGCTGACTCCCGGAAGCTAAGTGCGGCCTGTTTGCACGCTGCGCCTCTGCATTTCTTGACTTTTACTTTCACAACAATAAACATGTCCAAAGCTGAATAAGGTGACAGCAGGGATTGACTCCAGTTACACACAGAAAGTACTTTCACTAATGATTCTACCTTGTAAAGGCAAACTTTTGTTCCTACAAAAAAAAAAAATTTATAATACCCATATGTCATTTTAAAACAAAGTAGAACATATCTCTCAATTTATCTACCCTCGAGTTACTTTCAAAGTATCTTTCTACTGTCCCTGGGAGCAAACCTCCACAGCAGACCCAGGTAAATAGAGATGTCCGGGCTTTGGAGGACAGGACAGAGGACCCAGCGCAGATGCTCACGCTGCCCCCACTGGCTCATGGTCTCGCAAGTCACTCCCCAACAAGATACCACGAACTCAGGCTACAGAGCAGTCCCTGCTTTCCCACCACCCAGCCAAGGGACATTAGATGAGTCACTTCCCTGAGTTTGCCTTGTTCAATGTGTAACATGGTTTTCACTTCAGTGTTGTTATGAAGCTTGATTGAATCACATATGTGCAGTGCTTGGTATAGGGTCTGGTTCATGACAGAGTACTCAAAAAGCATTGTTATGAAACAGAGGGACAGCACCTACCTGTCAAGATTGTTGGGGAGACTCAATGACATGACATGGGAAAATGTTGATCAACTCTAAGGTATTCTGTAAATGTTATAGATTAGAACTACCCAAGTAGAAGGCCCAAGCACATGCTTGATGGGCTGAGAGGATTTTTGTAGGTCTGATGATTTGTACTATTGGATTATATTCTATTTGGGAGTAAATTTCTGAAGAGAATGATAGAATGGGAAGGGGGGGTGGTATAATTTAGTTTCTTCATTTTATTGGGAAAAAATATCTAATGCCTTTTCTTCTTTGGAGCTCTTTGCATACTTGAGATTAAGAATTTTTAATATTTTGTGTAATGTCTGCTTTTGCTTCTAAATGGTCAGATCCGTATTATCAGAGCCATGTCTGTTTTGTCTATACTGCATCCTCAGATGTGGCTCAATGTCCAGCAGTGTCTATAGAGTGTTGGGCACATTGTCTATACACGGCAATTGCCAACACACTCAAGGACATATATAGAAAAGTGAATGACAGGGGACAGCAGATGGCATAGCAGTTATGTCACTGGACTCCCACATGGCCAACCATGATTCAAATGCCAGACCCAGTGGATTGAATATCACACCAGGTACATGTGCATGTGTGCCCAAGATCCCAGGAAGAAAATGGAGGAGAAGGGATTGTGGTATGGCCATCCCCTCTAGGGGGTGATTTCTCACTTTCTCTCTCCCTGTCTCTTCCTGTGAGAGCACATGCCCTAAGACGAAAACCTTTTAAAAAAAGAAAAAGAAGAAGAAGAAAAGTGAGTGAGAGAGTGTGGACTCTCCAGGGAGGAAAGACTAGTACAGATAGCCTCTCTCTTTATTTTTTGTATGAATGTGGGCAAGTTCCTTAGCTTCTCTGAGTCTTAGATAAATGTATGGAATTATATTGTTCCCTGGGCCATACCCATAGCCTAGTGGTTAAGGGAGTTGGACTACTTCATAGGGTTGTTACAGAACTTAATGAGCTAGAGCAATATAATTCTTTTTAAAACAAATTTCAGAGAGTACATACACTTGTCAGAGAGAGACAAAAACAGAAAGAGGGAGAGAGAGAAGGAACTTCTCTCCCCCCAAATGGATGTGGTTATGCTAAAATCCCTTCTCCATTTATCCTTCTTGTCTGGATTATGGACATGAATGCCCACGTGCCTCATATGGTTTTCAAGTGTCTGAAGCAGAGGTTTGAACTGTGGTTGGCAATATGGAATCCAGCTTCCTTAACCACTAGGCTATGGGGATGGCCCAGGGAACAATATAATTCCATACATTTATCTAATGAACAAGACCACAGAGCCAGTTAGAGAGTGTTCTGGAACTGGAACCCTACCTATATCTTTCTCTTTATTTTTCTTTGTCCGAATCTCTCTTATCCTCCAATCTCTCTGCCCACCACTTTCCAACACCAGTAAATTTAATCAGATCAAAGCAGTAACTCCAACTAGTGCTGGATGATTCACTGAGAAGTGCTATAATCTTTCAAAATCTAGCAGCAAGTTTCAGGATCTTGTTTGAATGGTAGTTAGGGGCTTATTATTGCTAATAACCTCCCAGTGTCTAAAATGCAGAGCTGAAAAAAGTATTTCATGTTTTGCTCTAACAGCTGGTTCTTGAGGGTTTGATGATCAGATGCAGGAATGTTGGATTATGAAAATGACATGTTTTAAAATATCCCTGCAATTCATTTTCGATGACTTTCAGCAGGTGAACTAACTGTGAGCCTCCTGGAAGATTAGATGTCAGGATAATTAGATTTCTGCCTCATGGACTATCTATTTTTCAAGTCTTACCCTCCTTTCTTTCTTATATCTCTCAGTTGACACAACTCATTATTACTTCATGCCTGAATTCTTCAATTTCTTTTCAGCATACTCATAAACCAACTCCTTTTCATGATTTACCACATCTAACGCTCAATTCATACTATTAACATTAAAGTTATGGGACCAGCAGCTAGCGTAATGGCTATGTCGCTGGATTCCCACGTAGTTGACTGTGGTTTGCATCCCAGACCCGGTGGCTTAAAACTCACGCCAGGCACATGTGTGTGCATGCCCAAGATCCCGAGAGGAGAATGGGGGAGAAGGGACTGCGGCATGGCCATCCCCCCTGGGGCATGATTTCTCGCTTTCTGTCTCTCTGTCTCTCTCTGTCTGGTGAGCACATGTGCCCTATAGCAAAAACCCCTAAAAAAAATTAAAGCTATATATTACCATCCAGTGCGTATACAAATATCAGAAATAACAAAGAACAACTTAGGCAAGTAAACCAGGTAAGAGATACTGTCTCTCTCTCTCCGTGGTCTTCACAATCCCAGCTGCCATGGAGGAAGTGAAATGCACATTTCCCCATTTCATTTTATGACCGAAGGTCTGTACATTTTTTCTTTCATTGTCTAACATTAGGGTCTTGAGCTTTCCCATTTCATTATTCTGTATGACCTGGACTTGGCCTTATGCAACTGGGGAATAGCTTTCTCTATTCTATCATAAATGAAAACAGTGAAAAGCTAGGCTAAAAAAGAACAAGATGGAATGGGGAATTAGCCAAAGGAACCACACAATTATAGAAATTTCTGGCTGGAGGAACTTTGAAAGGCTGTCTGTCCACCTCTCTGCACTTTGGCCCTTCTCCACACCAACCCAGCAGGTAATTACGGCTCCTATTTCAAAAGAATCCACAGGATACCCTGCCTCTGCCCTCCATTTAAGAAAGTTCTTCACGTATGCGGTTCAATACCTTCTGCCTCTCTAGTTCAGATCCCTTTCTTTTAGTTGTTAGGAAGAAGAATCGGAATATAGCGTCTTATAGAATGGAGGGTGCGACTGCTTCACTTCTCGGTGAAGGTCGTTCTTGTCTACGACCTGTGGAGCTTGCTCTCCAGCTTCTCCGAGTGTTGCTACAATTTCATTCATTGTGGCAATTCCTGAAAAATAGATTTAGAAAGTAGACTTCCTGGAAATGACCTAGAACTGAAGCAATGTTCTCTTTCCTTTGCTGGAATTATTATACTATTCCTTAGGTACTGACTCCTTCTTCCTTCCCATTCCTCTTTAACGGCACAGAAAGTGCGGAGCAAAATTGAAGACCTATCAAAACGCCCTCGGCTTGCTATTGGGCTCCAGTGACTGAGTGTTCATTGGCCCCATCGAACTGAGCTGCTTTGACAGCAGCACTAGCTGGGACTATTAATAACAGAAAGAGTGTGGTAATTATGTAGAACTTGCTGTGTGCCTAGCATTGTGTGGGGTACTGAGGTTACACAGGCAGTAAGACTCACACCGACCCCGTGCTCATGGTGCTTGTAACAGAAAAGCAGCTGTGGCACTGACACGCGTGGGGCCTTTTGGTGAACCTCTAAGCCCAGAGCCATGCCAGGGTTGATTAAGATTTTAGAGGGCCAAAGCACTAAGAAGATTATGGTGCTGCCACCCCCATGTATAATTAAAAATAAAAGAGCACTAAGCCATAATTAAGTGGAAGAAGCTGAGCAATGTTCTGATATTTCCCCACTGTGATGGCAGTCTCAGTACTTATTTGGAAATATCAATTTTTGAATTCTTTCTTTTT
This sequence comes from Tupaia tana, assembly GCA_026018925.1. Lineage (NCBI taxonomy): Eukaryota > Metazoa > Chordata > Mammalia > Scandentia > Tupaiidae > Tupaia > Tupaia tana. The sequence goes on along the minus strand of JAKSZU010000017.1, from coordinate 48,002,493 downwards.
TTTTTTTTTTCCCAAAAGGTTCTTTGCCTGGACGTCCTCAGATTTGTAGATAGAGTAATCCAGCTTTGGCCCCCCAGCATCCGCCGAGGACTCTCCTAATATTCAGTGAACACATCAGAAGGCAGTTCAAGAGCTGACCAGCCAGGGGTCTCAGTGAGTTAAAAAATACTTGGTAATACCTCAAAAAATGGAAAGTGATTGTGTATTTTGAGACAAGATCAAGTTGCCCTTTTTGGTTTGTTTTGTTTTGTTTTTTAAAGTTTTTTTTTACCTTAGGGTGCATGTGCTTGCCAGAGAGAGAGAGACAGGGACAATGAGAAGAAAAGTGAGAAATCACTCCCCCCCCCCCGGGGGGGGATGTCCACACCGCAATCCCTTCTCCTCGATTCTCCTCGTGGTATCTAGGACATGCACACACATGTGCCCAATGTGAATTTTAAGCCACCAGGTCTGGGACTGGAACCGAGGTTGGTCATGTGGGGGCCCAGTGACATAACTACTATGCCATTTGCTGGCTCCTCAAGTTGCCCTTTTAAAAAGCGAATTGAAATTGCTCAAAATATATGGAGGGTTTTTGTCAGGGATGTAGTGTTAAAAACCTTTTCCACAAATGAGACAATAGAGAAGTCATCCTGGATGAGCCAGGTGTAGAGTCAATTATATATGTATTATGTCTTAAAGGACTACCTTGGGACCAGCAGTTGGTGTAATGGCTATGTTGCTGGACTCCTATGTAGTCAACCGTGGTTCGAGTCCCAGACCCGGTGGCTTAAACTCATGCCAGGTGTGTGTGCATTCATGCCCAAGATCCCGAGAGCAGAATGGAGGAGAAAGGATTGTGGCATGGCCAACCCCCTGGGGGGTGATTTCTCGCTTTCTGTCTCACGCTAAGGACTACCTCATGCTAAGCTACTCGCTATAGCTCTGTTGCTACAGAGACAAATTGCCAGGATGCAGAGGGAATTTTCTCCTTGGTTCTTCCTTTTGTCTAATGGAGGATGCTCTCTGAAGGATGCAGCCCCACTCCAAGGCGAGATGAGGCCCGTAGGGGGAAGCTGGCTGATCACCACTCACATTTGGAGCCACTCATCTTTATACTGCAAACCAAAAAGATAAGTACCAGGAAAGGCCCCAAAACCCTGACAAGGAACTTTCTCAAGCATAGACAAAAACAATTTACACAACCACTGTAAATAGTTAATAAAAATCCATTTTACAGTCCATCTACTTAGATTTCCATTACATCCTGTTCTGTTTCAAACACACATTTTTCTTTGGGATTGTTAGGTAATAAAGAGTCAAGCCATTTATCAAGCAGTGTCTTAGTGTTCCTTTAAAATGTTTTACCATTTTCAGGAAATACTGTGGCTTCTATAATTAATCTCCCAGTAGAAGCTGTTTCAGAAAGACTCCAGAACAGCAGAAAGAAAAGCCTTTTCTTCATGGAAGCTTTTTCGGGTCTCATGAGTGGAAACATTCAGAAACAGATGCCAGGAGTATTATCACATATTGCAAACTGTTCATTTCAGATAACTAGGGAAAAGAGAGAGAGAACACAGCCTCACCCTTGCAAAACTGTCCTGTGACAAAACTGTTGTTAGATGGGGCCCACCAGCAAGTCCTTGTTCTTCTGTAATTAGGATAACTGTTCAGTGCAAGGCTGGGTTTCCATACTTCTTATGCCCCAGATGGAAACAAAAACACGTGGTAGAAATAATATATGGGGTTCTCACCTCCATAACCCTGATCCCCTTGGCATTAGTAACACTACTTACCTTTTAGTACTTTCTGTGAATTCAGCATTATTCAAAACCTTGTTTTATATAATGACTCATTTAATTCTGTGACAATTTGTTGAGGAAGGTGCTGATATTATACTAATTTTCAGACTGGGAAACCAAGGCAGAAAGTAGTTTAAGGACTTACTGGCCAAAGAAAGATTTCTCAAGAAGTGGATCCAGGAGTGAAACCCATAATACTTGATGACAATAACCTATTACACTACTGATTTATGCATTTACTATATTATACCTTTTGTTGTTATCTTAGAGTGTACTCCTTCTGTGTATAAAAAAATCTTTACCGCAAAACAGTGTGCATTGCTATATCCACAGTAGCCTCATACACCTTGCGTTTTCCACCTCACTCTCTCTCTTTTCTTATGCTAGGGGACACATGTGCTTCCCAGAGACAAGGAGAAAAAAAAACACCTCCCAATGGGATAGAGTCATGCTATCATCCTTTTTCCTTCATTTCTCCATCCTGTCAAAATTTGAGATAGGCATGCACACACACACATGTGCCTGGCATGACCCTTAAGCTGCCAGGGTTGGGCCTCAAACTCATGGTCAGCCATGTGGGACTTGGCCACCTGTGTAAGGTGATTAGCCACTGTGCTGTGGAGCTGGTCCTTTATCAGCTCTCTTGATTGCATCATTTTCTCTTCTGCTTCAATTAATCTCATGTTGTTTTATTCATCAGGGCCTTTCCAATGAGACCAGATGTGGAGGCGGAAGACAGTTAAATTAATGATCTTTACCTTGTGTAGGCCTAGGCTCATATGTGCATTTGTGTCTTAGATTTATTTATTTAATTTTAGGTTTTTGCCATAGGGTATATGCACTCACCAGACAGACAGAAAGAGGAAGAAAGAGAAATCACTTCCCGGGAGGGATGGCCACATCACAATCCCTTTTCCCCCATTCTCTCAGAATTTTGAACATTCATGAACATGCACCTGGCATGATTTTCAAGCAATCTGGCCCAGGACTCGAATCATGATTGGTCATGTGAGATTCCAGCGTCTTAACCATCACATCACCTATTGGCCCCTGTGTCTTCGTTTTCAACAAATGTTAGAAAGTAAAAAAAGAGAAAAATGTTTTAAAAGCTCACAGAAAAATGATATAAAAGAAGATGATATGTATATCTAGCTATCCAATGTATTTGTATTTTAAATGAAGTGTTACTAAAAAGAGTCAAAAGTTTTCAAAATTAAAAAAAAAATTTATAAAATAAAAAAAGTTACCATAAGCTTAAGTTAATGTATAATTGAATAAACAAAGTTTAAAAAAATTTTTTTATAAACTTGGTATAGCTTAAGAGCATGGTGTTTACAGTCTCCAGTGGTATTCAGTAATGTCCAAGGCTTTCACGCCACTCATCACGGACTCACTCACAACAGCTTCCAGTCCCGCAAGCTCCGTTCATGCTAAGTGCCCTGTACCAGTGTACCATTTTTTAACTTCTTATTTTTAGTATTTGCTATAGGGTGTGTACACTTGCCGTAGATAGAAAGGAAGTGAAAAGACCCTTCCCAGGGGAGATGGCCATGCTGCGGTCTCTTCTCTTCTGTTCTCCTCTTGGGATTTTGTGTATGCATACACATGTGCCTTGTGCATTTTTTAAGCTGTCAGGTCTGACACTCAAACCACAGAATCAGCCGTGTGGGATCCAGCCACCTTAACCTTCATGCCACGTGGCTAGCCCTGTGTTTAAACGTCTATACCATACTTTCCCTGTATTTAGATAGGCAGACACTTACTGCTGTGTGATAACCACCTGCGGGACTCAGTATAGTAACAAGCTATACAGTTAGAAGCCTGGGGGTCACGGGCTACCCCAAACTGCCTACGTGTGTAACAGGTACATCCTATAGGTTGTGTTACTGCACTCTGTGATATTCATACGATGACGAAATCACCTAGCAACACACTTTTTACCCCCACGGCCGTTACATGATGCATGACTATGCAAGACGGTTAGAAGCTATGGTTCCTCGACATTCGTGCCAACTTTTTTTCTTTAGAAAATTGCATTTCTTTTTCTTCTTTCTCTTTGTCTGAAGAATAACTCCAAATGCCTCAAACTGTTGCTTTGCTTCTTTCCTCTGACCCTTCCTGAGTCACAGGGAAGGACCAAAGGCTTGGTGGGCCTCTGACACCAAGCAGAGGAAACGCCTCTCCAGACCTCGGTTCTGCCCAAAGTCACATTGGCTTTGTGTCTTGAAGGCAAAAAAGCAGTTTGATTGGCCTCCTGCCCAAACCGATGGTTTCGAATGATTTAATCTTTTCCTCAGACAGATTAACAACTGCCAGGAAGCACTCCTATCTTCAGGGTGTATGTACACAAGGGCTCAGAAAAAAAAAAGCCAATGTGAGAAACCAGAGAACTTGGATGATCTCCAAAGAATGTTTCTGCTTCCTCCAGGAAACTTCATAGGGTGATTATGTTTACCTCTCCAGTGTCAAGGTTACATTTTTGTTTGTTTCATTTTGCTCTTAACAGGGTTACACTGAGAGCTCAGGTGGCTTTGGAGGGCCAGTCTGACCCCCAGATCAACCTCATTCTGAAGCCACTTAGGCCTCACGTTATCTGCATGACGACCTGATGCGCTCTTTGGAATATTTTGAATATTTTATTCCCAAACGAGGGGGATGGTGTTTGTGATGAAATCATTGCAATGCATCCGTTGCACAGGTAGGACTTCATGTTTAACAATGTCACTTGATTAGCAGGTAATCATCTTCACTGCAGTGCCTGAAAAAAAAAAAGAAATAGAAAAGAAAAATAAAAATCTTGAGGCATGTGAATTCCTGTCTGTATTCATCAGAGTGCGGGAAGTGGTACAAGCAAAACGGGTATTTGGGAGGGTTTAATAAAAGGACCCATTACAGAGATGGAGGTGGGGTACAGGGAAGCATACAAAGGGTGGGGGAGATCCCCAGGGATGACCCCGTCGGGGAGACGTCACCTGGATACTTAAAGAGAAAAGATAGGATATCGAGAGAGAGAGAGAGAGAGAGAGAGAGAGAGAGAGAGTTTTAGAGAGCTACATGGCAGGAGTCTGGTTTCATGATAAGACAGACAGCTGCAGAGACCTGGTGTAGTAAGCCAGGAATCCGACGCTCCAGCCTGAACTCTCCTGCCCATTGACCACGTCCAACCAGAGAATAAGGCGGCTGGCCTATGGACGCAGAGCATGGGGGATGGTCTTCCCGGCCCAGCAGTGGGAAGACACCCAGCACACACCATCTCATTAAGCTTCTTAGGTACAATAACATCAGCATTCTCTCCTGCTGTGACACAGCAGTTTAATAAAGAAGTAATTAGGGGGGAAAAAACCAACATGGAATTAGGTGGCTAATTTTATGCCTAGTGCAGAAATCAGAGTTGTAAATTCCTCATTGTGTTTTATGAGTCAGAACTGGCTATACCCAAAGGGTCTCAGGAATACCTTGAGCCTCAGAATAGGCCCTCTGATAGCGACAAAAGAAGAGCCCATGGAAATAAGCTCTTGCAAAGACAATGATCTCAATAAAAGTTAAACAGGAATATAGACTTAAGAAGGAAGGCTTCAAGGGCTTAAGCTATTGACATAAAGTCTATGGAGTTACCTGATGTGCAGACAAGTCCATGTTTGACTGAAATATTAATAAATAAAGTCTGGTTTTGTCTTACATAGTTAGTTTTGTCTGGCTTCCTTTTCTTTTTTAAAGAATTATTTATTTAATTTTATTTATTATTATTTAAAATAAATTTTGCTATAGGTCATGGGAGCTCATGAGAGAGAGAAAGAAAGAGGGAGAATGAGAAAGCAAGCTACCAGGTCCAGGACTCATACCATGGTTGGCCGTGAGGGAGTCTAGCACCTTAACCACCACGTCATCTGCTAGACTCTCTTGTCTGGTTTTCTTTTCTTTTTTTTTTTTTTTTTTTTGAGAGGTTTTTTTTGCTATAGGGTGCGTGTGCTCGCCAGACAGACAGAGAGAGACAGAGAGACAGAAAGCGAGAAATCACCCCCCAGGGGGATGGCCACGCCGCAATCCCTTCTCCTCCATTCTCCTCTCGGGATCTTGGGCACGCACACACACGCGCCCGGCGTGAGTTTCAAGCCACCAGGTCCGGGACTCGAACCGCGGTCGACTACGTGGGAGTCCAGCGACATAGCCATTACGCTAACTGCTGGTCCCTTGTCTGATTTTCTTTAGCAGCTTAGACAAGAGACCACACAGAGAGAAGAGAGGGGGAGAACTGTGAGCAGATGCCCTGTGAGCAATCGATAGTTGGCATTGATACCCAAGTCCGCTGTGATGGAGACATCATTGGCAAATCTCGCTCCTAACTCCATGTCTGATCACAGTGTTTGGATAAGAGCATGACCTTGTGTTTGAGAAAGATTTGGAGTCCCAGATACACCACCATTTAGATGGGCCACCTTGAACAAGTTAATCTCTACATACCTCGGTATACTGCTCAGTGAGATGGGGGGCAATACCTACCTCTCACCAGGCTGTTTGTGAATTAAATTAAGTAACGTATTTAAAATGCTTAGTACAGTATCTAGCACATAGTAGGTATCTGTATATTGTATGTGTGTATGCAAATTTAGTCTCATATATAGATTCGGATATGCATGCATATTTATAATAGAACCATTTAGCCTGTGCATGGTCATGGCTGTTACTTGAGCTCTTTAACTTTATGAATGTAAAGTGTGACAAGAAATCCTTCTCTCTCTCTCTATTTCCCTTCAAAAATTTAAGTTAATTCTATCTTCCCTTCTTTCAATTTTAGAAAGATTTTTGGTATAGGGCATGTGCACTTGTTGGAGAGACAAGAGAGAGAGAAAGTGAGAAATCGCCCCCTTCAGGAGACATGACTATGCCACAGTCCCTTCTCTTCTGTCCTCCTCTTGGGATTTTGGGCACACATGCACACACTCCTGACATGAATTTCAAGACACAGGGTCCGGAACGCGAACTGCAGTCAGTCATCTGGGAATCTCGTGCCTTAACCACTATGCCACCTGCTGGCTGCAGCTTAGTTGTTTCTCTAGCTATATCCCCACCTTTTTCCTGAGCCTGCATCCTAACACACATACATATCTCATATCTGCATATATACTTCAGAGGAGTTGTTTTTTCACCTTGAAAAAATTCTGCTTGAATAGTTACTATGCGTCTATCAATTTAAGTCTTATATTTTCTGAACTTAGAGCATCATAACAGAATCTCATGTGGTCTACTTCTCTTCCATCCACTTATCTCTTTTCATGAATTGTATTGTGGAAGTGAGTTTTTTTCAAAGGCCTGGCATGAGGAGGGAGGACAGAGGCTAGAAATGTGTGTTTTATTTTGTCAGTTGCACTTTGCTTTGATGGAACTGAAACTAAAGATATTACTTTAGCTAATATTTTTGTTTGTTTCACTTGCTACTGATGAGAGAATGAACCTTAGTTCATTCATTATTCATGACTATTGGCGTAAAGACATTATTGTATATTTTTAATGTCTTTATGGGATTAATGCCCTTAAAAATGTGCTTGTCTTGATTTTAAAACTAAGGTGTGTCCTGGTGTGTTCAGGGAAGCCATGCTCTAAACCCATCTCCTAAACTCCCAAAATATGCAGACAAGTGTCGATACTACATTGCTAAGCACTGTGGAGGAGAGATTTTGTCACAGAATGACCAGGAACAACCGCAGAGGCGGAAGAAACAAGAAAAACCAAAATAATATCTCTCTCCTACAGGAAAAGAACAATACTTCATCAACCACAGACAGTACAGTAGAATTCATGGAAATGCCTGATAGAGAATTCAGAATATTCATAGTGATAAAACTAAATGAGATGCACGAGCTGAGAGATAATGAACCCCAGAAGATGCAGGAGAAAAGAGACAAACGAGTTCCAGGAGGTGTTGAACTTCTTTCATGATCTGAAAGAGGAAATACACACCATAAAATACAATCAAATGGAGCTATTAGACATGAAGGCTGCCCTTCAGGAAATCAAAACCTCCCTCGAAAGTATTAAAAGCAGATTAGTCCATGCAGAAAATAGAATCTTGGATGTTGAAGGCAAAACTTCTGATCTAGAAAAAACAACCAAAAAAAAAAAAAAAAACTGAGAAAATAACCCCAAAAATGAGAATACTATATGAGAAATACTAGACAGCATTAAGTGCCCAACCATCCAGAAAATTGGTATCCCAGAAGGTGAGGAAACTAATAAGGGCATTGATCATCTATTTCATGAAATCTTGGAAGAAAACTTTCCAAATCTAAAGAAGCATTCAAATATCCAGACTCAAGAAATATAAAGGACCCCTAAGAGAATCAACCCAAGACGATCTTCTCTAAGGCACATCATAGCCAGACTGGCCAAATCTACAGACAAAGACAAGATACTACAATTGGCAAGAGAGAAATGTTAGGTTACTTATAAAGGTTATCCCATCAGGCTAACCTCAGATCTCTCATCAGAAACAATGCGTGCAAGGAAAAATGGGAAAATATATTCAAAGTGTTAAGTGAGAAACAGTTTCAACCAGGAATACTATACCCAGCAAGATTATCTCTCATATGGAAAGAAAGGATAAAAACATTCACAGATCAACAAGACCTGAAAGAATTTGCCAGTAGCAGACCCACTCTTCAAGACGTTCTGAAAGGAGTGCTCTATCAGGAAAACTAAAGTCACATACAGAACAAAAGGCAACCAAGAAAATGACCAATTTAATGCTAGCAACAAGAAATATCAATAACAACATTGAATGCTAACTTCCAGGATTTAAATGGAAAGATTGGACCAAAGCAACACTGCATATTCAACAGAAGAGAGTTTGAACGTAAGACTCAACTGGCAAAATAGAATTTTATGACTTTTGAGTAAAACATTACTGATTTTTTAAAAATTTGCTTTGTTCTCCCAGTTTAAACATTTTACTTTCTTTTGAGTTGTTGATAGGTTCAGCAATTTGTTAAAATATTTTTCTTGTTTGTTTCTTTAAATGGGAACAAACTTTTCTTCCTTCCTGACCCCTTTTGAATTGGAAATATTTGGGAGTATTCTTATTTTGTGGCAAAAGGGTTATTTGCGTAAGCTCAATAATGCCTGCTGCATTGAATCAGAAATTGGAAATTCTCATTATTACTCATTGGACAGAGCTTTTACTGGAATGTCCTGTCTGAAGATCAATCAGAAAACTGAAACTAAGGTGGATCTCAAGTAAGCCAACAGAAGCTCTTAGAAAGATGGCCTGGTACCATAAATAGTTCTGCCTGGCAGAGAGGACTAGAGAAGATGTATGAAAGAATTTATAACATAAAATAACCTGGACTTTTCCAGCCCAGCATTGTAATCAGTAGAGACTGCGAAAGAGCAACCACACCAGAGGATTATCTTGAGAAAGACTTTGAAGGAAGAAAAAGAGACTGATCTTTGCTAGCAGATGGTATATCACAGAACACTTGGTAGGCAGGGCTGAACTGAGAAGGTTTATGTGTGACTAGTGTGCTGGGCATTTGCTTTTCAACAATTTGAGTAGTTGACGTGTAAATATTTTCTCAAAAATATTTAAAACCTACTGCCTCTGCTGTTACAGAATCACAAACAAAATTATAAGAAATATTTTGAACATTATCTTCATAATTCGGTATTTTGAAATTTTGAACGTTGTTTATTAACTGTCAAGAACTATGGAATATGAGCATTTTGATAAGTAAAGTAAATGTGGGAAAATGTAAAAATAAATAAATTAACTTAAAAAAAAGTGCTTGTCTTAGATGATTAAAGAAAATGTAAAAAGGTCCCAAACTCAGCCAGCTGTTTAGAAATTTCACTCTTAGGCCTGTTAGCTTGACAGGTATCGACTCCTATAAACAGCTAAGGATGTGAAAGTTGACGGGACAGTTGACCTAATTGTAGTCTGTGTGGCAAGCGTTGACCTTCTGGAGACAGCTTGATGAGTTCCGGCCGAGTTAATTACTCCGCACAGCGTCACAGTGATCCTTCAACCATCCAGACTTACAGGATGAACGCATCAGCCTTGCAGAAGCTAAGGGAGAATCAGAAATGGTGATTTAAAAGCACCCAATGGTGATTTAAAAGCACCCAATAGAATTTTCTACTACTAGACTTGATTTTTGTTTTTGTTTTTTAAAAAAGATTTTTTTTCTATAGGGTATGTGCACTCACTGGAGAGAGAGACAGAGAGACAAAAAGCGAGAAATCACTCCCCCCCCCCCCCCCCGAGGGGTGGCCACATCTCAGATCCCGTCTCTTTTCTCCTCTTGGGATCTTGGGCACACATGCACATGTGCCCAGGGTAAGTTTTAAGCCACCGGTTTCAGGACTTGAACCATGGTTAACTATATGGGAGTTAGCTATGTAACCATTATGCCATCTGCTGGTCCCTAGGCTTTTTTTCCTTTCCCTAAAATGATGAACAAAGACCTCTGGAGTGATCTCACACTTATTGTACTCTGTTGTTGTTTGCAAATTTTTAATGCCTTTTCTAAAATATCTTTGAAGCCCTAGGATCTTATCTGGGATACATTCTTTTTTAAAAAAAATTTTTTTTTCATTTAACTTTGTTAATTATTATTATTTTAATTTGACCATAGAGATAGAGAGAGAAAGTGAGAAAGCAAGCCACCAGGTCCAGGACTTGAACTGCAGTGTGGCCATGTGAGAGTCCAGTACCCTTAACCAGCATGCCACCTGCCAGCCCCTGGGATGTACTCTCTTTCCTTTTAATTCTACAATATAACCCTTATATTGGTTCCTAGGCAATATTCCCTTTGATGCCCAAGTTGTCTTAACTGTGTCTTAAGAGTCACTAATAAGATTTAACATGCAAAGTTTTATATCATTTTCCAATCCTAAATATTCTTTATCTGAGTTTGAACTTCGCCTTCCTAAGGAACTAGAGACCAGGCATTCCTGAATGGTCTCCTTCCTTCCCAGTTTGCTAGACTGCATCCCATTTCAGCTTCCCCTGCTCCTCTCCTTTGTGGGGAGCAGGAAGTCACTGATGGAAGTTATTGGGGTTGTTTTTCTCCCCCCTGCACTCAGGCTCCTTCAGATGACACTTGGAGCCATTTCGGAACCCATACATCCCGATGGCCATGTTTCAAAGGCGTCTAACAGCTCAGCCCAATGTATTTTTTTCCTGCACTCTGTCTTAATGCCTTTACTGGTTGGGTCTGTTGACCTGCAGTCATATTTTTTAATGGAAATGTGATTGGATAGGAGCCAGTTAACTGAGATGGAGCTCCAGCGCTTCTATTTACATCGCTGTAAGTGTGTGTTAAACATGTCGGTGCCAGGGTTTTGTAAAGCAATTCAGACTTGATCCACAGCGATCCCATGAGAGGTGCCAGGATGGGCACTTTGCGATGAGAGATGGCTCAGGGGGTTTCAATGACTGACGGAATCAGGTTTAAATAATCTACCTGCGTTAGTACTAGTGGACCTGAAGTTAAAACACAGCTTTGCTGGACTCCAGAGGATGCGCTTTTAACCACCCCACCACGCTGACAATCTGACAGTATTTAGCTTTCTGGTGCCTGTACTGTCTGTGGTGAGAACAGAAGCCCTGAGTTTGACTGTGTATTTGAAATGTCTCCCTCACTTACAGATTTCCTGGTGGTGGAAAAGTTATTTTACCTTCCTGTGCGTTAGTTTCTTCATCTGTAAAAGGGGGATAACAGTAACAGCACCACAAAACTATTAGGGGAGGATGATAGTCACGACATAGACAAAGCAACGGCAATAAAAGCAGCTCTATAAATATTAGCAAGTATTGTACTTACTTTTTTACTTAAGACAACAAAAGGAATTGATGAGAGCTCTTGTGTCTGCTCAAGCGACTGCTGTAAGAATATTGCTTGAGGGTCAACAGAGAGCATGGAGGTTAAGGAGCTGGATCCCACATGGCCAAGTGCACCGGTTTGAGTCCCAGACCTAATGACTTGAAAAACATGCCAAGTATGTTTGTGTGAGCCCAAAATCCCGAGAGGAGAGTGGAAGAGGAGGTATTGTAGTGTAGCCATCACCTCAAGGGGTTACTTTCTCACTTTCCCCACCTCTCTCTCTGTCTCTGTCACAATTTCTTCTGAGTGCACATGTCCTATCGCAAAAAAGAAAAAAGAAAAAATTTCATCAAGCCCTTGAAAATCTTAGGTTAGGTGTTCTAAGTTGAACATTGTTGGTCAAACCCTCTTCCTCTTATTTCTCAGACTAGGATACAAGGATGGATAAGAACTTGGGGAAGCTTGGTTGTAGAGACTGAGTGTGATAACTACATAGTGGCCATGATAAACTTTGTCCTTCACTCTCTGCAAAAAGAGTGTGATTAAGTGAATAAGCTGGAGAGGATATTAAGAAATCTGGCTTATACCAGCCTGTGCTGTAGGCTTGTTATCCCAAACTGGGTAATTAACATATCCAAAGCTCAAGCTCATTCTTGTTATATTTATGAAGAAGACAGTAACATATTTGTGCAAGCCAGCTTCAGAGATTAGAAAGCAGCAAGCAAAGTTAAACATTGAAGGGACAATAATAGCTTTTTATCATGAAATAGACGCTCCTTGAGGCTACCTGAAATGAACAGGATGAAGCTAGATAGGTGGTTACTAGGGAATAATCAAGCAGACATCTAGCAATCGGTAGGATGCCTGTTATGGGCAAGGAGTTGTGCTCACACCATACAATGAAGTCTTAGATACGAAGCCCTCTTAATTTGCATGGAGATGGGATGTACTTTACATGGCTTGCAAGATACAGAAAGATAACTAATAATGGTGAAGTTCACGTACTGCATCAATGGTGCAGACCGAAAGGCCACAGGGCAGATTTTCCCGGTAGAAACAACTGCTGCTCCATTTAATTATGAGTAGCTTATAAGACTTGGACAAATTTGCTCTTAATCTGCAAAGGTGTATAAACATTTAAGTACAATTTTTTTACTTTATACTTTTTTGTGGATTGTGTGTGTGTGTTTGTTTGTTTGTTTTTGGAGAGGTTTACGCTATAGGGGCGCGTGCGCTCGCCAGACAGACAGAGAGAGACATAGAGACAGAAAGCGAGAAATCACCCCCCAGGGGGGATGGTCACGCCGCAATCCCTTCTCCTCCATTCTCCTCTCGGGATCTTGGGCATGCACGCACACGCACCCGGCGTGAGTTTTAAGCCACCGGGTCCGGGACGCGAACCGCGGTCGACTATGTGGGAGTCCAGCGACATAGCCATTACGCTAACTGCTGTTCCCTGTTGTTTTGTTTGTTTTTGTTTTGTTTTGTTTTGTTTTGTTTTTTTCAGAGGTTTTTGCTATAGGGTGCGTGCGCTCGCCAGAAAGACAGAGAGAGACAGAAGAACAGAAAGCGAGAAATCACCCCCCAGGGGGGATGGCCACGCCGCAATCCCTTCTCCTCCATTCTCCTCTCGGGATCTTGGGCACGCACGCACACGTGCCTGCTGTGAGTTTAAGCCACTGGGTCCGGGACTCGAACCATGGTCGACTACATGGGAGTCCAGCGACATAGCCATCAAGCCAACTGTTTGTGTGTGTGTGTGTGTGTGTGTGTGTGTGTGTGTGTGTGTGTGTTTGAGAGATTTTTACTATAGGGCACATGTGCTCGCAGGAGACACAGAGAGAGAAAGTGAAAAATCACCGCGTGGGGGGATGACTATGCCATAATCAGCTCTCCTCCATTTTCCTCTTGGAATTTTGGGCATGCACACACTTGTGCCCAGTGTGAGTTTCAAGCCTCTGGGTCCAAGACTCAAACTGTTGTCAGCTGTGCGAGAGTCTGGAGCCTTACATGTGTGGTATTACCTGCTGGCCCCATGTGTGTGGTTTTTTACTAGGATCTCCCTGTGCCATCCACGATCCTCCTGTCTCAGCTCCTGAGCAGCTGGGACTTCAGGTGCATGCACCATGCCCAGAATTTTAGGTTGGGCCAGGAATTTAATTCAGGCCTTATGGGTGACCTCAGCCTAGGAACAGCCACACCCAGCACATATTGCCACAGCCAAGTCTTAAGCACAGTTCTAAAGATTTACCTAAACTCATTTTTAAAAGTTAATTTGAGCTCGTCTAGAAGTCATAGACCTTTCTGAGAACCTATCAAAACTATGGTTGGGTTGCTATCTATCGTGTATGACTATTATTTTCTTTTCATTCCACCTATTCTTTGTTTCTTTTATTTTCCTCCTTTTCTAGTTTTGTTTTTGTTTTGTTTTGAGAGGTTTGTGCTATAGGGCTCTCCAGAAAGACAGAGAGAGAGACAGAGAGACAGAAAGCAAGAAATCACCCCCCAAGGGGGGATGGCCATGCTGCAATCCCTTCTCCTCCATTCTCTGGAGATCTTGGGCACGCACGCACATGCGCCCGGTGTGAGTTTAAGCCACCAGTTCCAGGACTCGAACCACAAGTTCATGGGAATCCAGCAGCGTAGCCATTACACCATCCTCTGGTCCCTCTTCGTTTTCTAGTTTTAATCAAACAGTTTATGATTCCATTTTTTTTCTCCTTTTTAAAAGCATAGCTGTTATGCAAAGGATTTTCAACAAGTTAATAGAAAATGCGTAATATGAACTGCATAGATTTCAACATCTTTTGCATAAAATAAACTGTCCTGTAATTTGATTTTTCCCTCTGTGGGCTGATTTTTATTCTCTTTTCATTGCTTGCATTTGAAGTACTCTTTGATGACCTCATTGGCCTGAGATTCCTTGCCACAGTCCTTAACTACTACACAGCAGCAACCAACCACTGTAGGGGCTTTCCCTCTCTCAATTTCACAGAGGCCCACCCATTCCCCTAGTGTTTTGTTGTCATCAACCTTAATCAGGTGGATTTGGTGTTCAGCACACAGGGCGTCCGCCAACCTGACATACGTGGGCTCCTCAGGGTTGGATACAAGCACACACAGGTGGGCTCAGCGCTTGTCTAAGACTTTGGCGGCTTCGCGAATTCCGTGTGTTAAGTCATTGTGATGAGGGCGGTCTTTAGCACCTCTTGCAAAACAGTATTAACATCCATTACACCTCCAGCAGCAGTGCCTTCCTCAGCCATGGCAGTGGAGCACAGGTGGGGCCGAATCTCCAATGCACCCTAGCCTCCACCTCTGTGCGACTTATCAGCGGCAGGGAAAGAGCTGTAATTTGATTTTCCATAAATTTTTTGAAATCCCCTTGTCCCTTCATGCTTTCCCTAAAGTTTGTAGTCTCATTTTATAACTAAACTAAGTCTGGGGCCAGTAGGTGGCATGGTAGCTAAGGTGTTGGACTCCCATCATGGCCGACCACATTCAAGTCCCAGACCTGGCAGCTTACTTTCTTTCTCTCACTGTCGCTTTCTCTGGTGAACACATGAGCTCTACAGCAAATTAAAAAAATAAAAATAGAGTGAAATAAGAGAAAACAACTAAACTAAGTCCACCTTCAAATAACACTATATTATTTCATGGGAAGTGCAGGGACCTTAAAGTAAGGTATTCCCAGTTGCTCCCATCCTTTATGAGATGGCTGTCATTCAGTTCAGTGGTCCATGTACTATAATAACTCAATAAACGGTTACCATTATCACTTTAAAAACAATTGTCAGGCGGGATCAGCAGTTAGCGTAATGGCTATGTCACTGAACTCCTATGTAGTTGACTGCAGTTCAAGTCCTAGACCCAGTGGTTTAAACTCATGCTGGGTGCATGTGCATGCATGCCCAAGATCCTGAGAGGAGAATGGAGGAGAAGGGATTGCGGCGTGGCCATCCCCCCTGGGGGGCGATTTCTTGCTTTCTGTCTCTTTGTCTCTCTCTCTCTCTCTGGCAAGCGCACGCACCCTGTAGCAAAAACCTCTTCAAAAAAAAAAAAAAAAAAATTGTCAGGCCAGCAGGTAGCGAGGAGGTTAAGGCGACTGCCCCTTTAGAGTTGACTTTGCAGTTTGAGTCCATGGACCCAGTAGTTTAAAAATTATGCCAGGCATGTGGCCAAAATCCTGAAAGGAGAATGGAGGAGAAGGGATTGCAACATGGCCACTTCTTCCAAGGGGTGATTTCTTACTTTCCCTCTCTTTCTGTCTCTCTCTCCAGTGAATGCACACACTCTATAGCAAACTCAAGTAAGTAAATGAATGATAAATTATAAAAAAAAATAAATATTTTAGATCAACTAAGTGTAGACAAAATAAAATATTTTATGTTATCGTCATGTATTCCTTTTCTGACCATCATTCTTTCTTTATTTTTGTCTTTTTTTTTTTGGAGAGATTTTTGCCATAAGGCACGTGCGCTCACCAGAAAGACAGAGAGAGACAGAGAGACAAAAAGCGAGAAAACACCCCCCCCATGGGGCATGGCCACGCCGCAATCCCTTCTCCTCCATTCTCCTCTCGGGATCTTGGGCACGCACGCACACGCGCCCGGCGTGAGTTTAAGCTGCTGGGTCTGGGACGCGAACCGCGGTTGACTACATGGGAGTCCAGCAACATAGCCATTACGCTAACTGCTGGTCCCTGACCATCATCTTATGTAAATATGAGTTACTAGACAATATAATTTTGTTACTTCTTGAAGCAGGACATGTCTTGCAGAACAGGTCTGCAGGCAACAGATTCCCTCAGTTTTTGTTTGCCCAAGAAAGCCTTTATTTCTCACTTTTTTTTTTTTTTTTTTTTTTTTGGGAGAGGTTTTTTCGCTATAGGGCGCGCGCGCTCGCCAGACAGACAGAGAGAGACATAGAGACAGAAAGCGAGAAATCACCCCCCAGGGGGGATGGTCACGCCGCAATCCCTTCTCCTCCATTCTCCTCTCGGGATCTTGGGCACGCACGCACACGCGCCCGGCATGAGTTGTAAGCCACCGGGTCCAAGACGCGAACCGCGGTCGACTACATGGGAGTCCAGCGACATAGCCATTATGCTAACTGCTGGTTCCCCTATTTCTCACTTTTGAAGGATGATTTTGCTTGATACAGAATTCTAGGTTCTTTATTTTTTTTTTTTCAATAATTTAAGTACTCCACTTCATTCTCTTCTTGCTTACATGACTTCTTTTTCTTTTTTTTTTTTTTTTTTGGAAGAGGTTTTTTTGCTTTAGGGCGCATGCGCTCGCCAGGCAGACAGAGAGGGACAGAGAGACAGAAAGTGAGAAATCACCCCCCAAGGGGGATGGCCACACCGCAATCCCTTCTCCTCCATTCTCCTCTTGGGATCTTGGGCACGCACGCACACGTGCCTGGCGTGGGTTTAAGCCGCCGTATCCGGGACACGAACCGTGGTAGACTACATGGGAGTCCAGCGACATAGCCATTACGCTAACTGCTTGTCCCTTGCTTACATGACTTCTTATTAGCCTGCTAGGGCTGCCACCACAAAGGATCACAGACTGGATACATTAAGCACCAGAATGTATTTTCTCACAGTTCTGGAAGGTGGAAAGTCCAAGATCAAGGTGTCAGTGGGTGAATATTGCTGAAATCTCTCTATGTGGCTTGCAGACGGCTGCCTCCTCATAGGGTGGGAATTCTTGGTGTCTCTTCCTCTTCCTAAAAGGACACCAACTCTATGGGATCTGGGTCCCACCCTTATGATCTCATTTAGCCTTAAAGAGCTCCTTAAAGGTCCCTTGTTCAAATATAGTCACATAGGGTTAGGGCTTCAACTAAGGAATTTTTTGGTGGAAAGGACACGATTCAGTTCATAGTAGCTTTGTTTTTAATTTAATTTAATTTAATTTTTAATTAAAAACTTTTATTTACATTTAATCACGTCTACAATGTACATTTCTTTTTCCAGCAGAAGTACTATGAACATCAGTCAAGACAAAGATATTACTATATACATTATTATCAGCAAATAGCTTCTCTTTTTTTGTCAATTAAGCATACTTTTACCTGTTTTTTCCTTCCTTTTTCCCCTCCCTCCCTTCTATACTAAATTTCTCCCCCCACATTTTATTGATTCTCAAAAGATCTTAAATTAAAAATATGGACAAAGCTAGAACCTAGTGATAAGTACACTGTAATTTTCTTCTGAAACATTTTTTTTTCCTCTCTCCATTCCCCCTTTTACTAAAGAGAGGTATAAACTAACCTATTTGCAACAACAACAACAACAAAAAATAGGTTAATCTCAATTTGGTCTGTTATTTACACAAAGCCCTATAAGAATTCAATTTCTAATGTAAGGCAACAGATACCATTATATTATCGAACTTATACAAATAACTATTCTGTCACAAAATATGAATGCCCACAAGTGTTTTCTAATTCCAAAGCATTTAGGAAGGGAGAAAAGTTAATGTTTCAATTAAAAAAAATTTTTTTAACAAATTGCCGAGCCTATCAACAACTCAAAAGAAAACCAAAACCCTTAAATCTAAAAGACAAAGCATAGAAGAAAATCATTAATGTTTTAGACAAAAGTCATAGAATTCTATTTCACCAGTTCAGTCTCATGTAATCTCTCTTTTGTTGAATTTGCAGTGTTGCTGTGGTCTGATCTTTCTGTCAAATCCAGAAAGTTATTATTCAACATTATTATTGATATTTACAAACTTGTTCCTAACATTAACTTGGCTTTTTCCTTGGTCCTTTTTTTGTTCTATTCTTTCTGTCTGTCTTTAGTTTTCCTGGTATAGTACTCCCTTCAGAACTTCTCTCAGAACTGGTCTGGTGTTGGTAAATTCTTTCAGGTTTTGTTTATCTGAGAATATTTTAGGCTTTTCTTCTCATATGAAGGATAATCTTGCCAGTTATAGTATTCTTGGTTGAAATAGTTTTTCACTTAACACTCTGAATATATTTTCCCATTCTTTCCTTGCTTGCATTGTTTCTGATGAGAGGTTCGATGTTAGCTTTATGGGATATCCTTTGAAAATAACTTGATGTTTCTCTCTTGTCAATTTTAGTATCTTGTCTCTGTCTGTGGTTTTTGTCAATCTGGCTATGATATGTCTTGGAGAAGATCTTCTTGGGTTTATTTTTTGTGGGGTTCTTTGCATTTCGTGGGTCTGGATATTTGAATGCCTCTCTAGGTTGGAAAGTTTTCTTCCAGGATTTCATGGAATAGATTATCAATGCCCTTTTTAATTTCTTCACCTTCTGGGATACTGATTATCTGGATGTTTGGGTGTCTAATGGTATCTAATATTACTCATATATTATTCTCATTTTGGGGGTTATTTTCTTAGTCTTTTTGGTGAATTTTTCTAGGTCAGAGGTTCTGTCTTCTACGTCTAAGATATGATCTTCTGCATGATCCAATCTACTTTTAATGCTTTCAAGGGAGGTTTTGATTTTCTGTATTACAACCTTCATCTCTAACAGTTGCATTTAATTCTTTTTAATGGTGTGAATTTCCTCTTTCAGATCATTCAAGAACTTTCTCACCTTCTGGAACTCATTGTCTTTTTTCTCCTGCATCTTCTAGAGTTCGTTATTTCTCTCTTCTCTTGCATTTCTGTTAGCTGTCACTATGAATAATCTAAATTCTTTATCTGACATTTCGAAGAGTTCCATTGTGTTGCCTGTGGATAATGAAAGGTTGTTCTTTCCCCTTGGGGTGGGGGAGATATTTTCTTAGTTTCCCATATTTCTTGTGCCTCTACAGTGGTTTCTGGTCATCTGACAGATTATACATTACTTCCTACTTTCTTGGAGTTAATCCTGAGTGTTAGAGGCATGCGAGAGATGACCTTTCTGCAGTTCTGCTTCCCTGATCCTCATCAAGCAACCTGCACTTTCGTCAATGGGACTGGATATTACAAAGGTCTCATAGTTTCTAGGGAATAGGTGCACCTGGGGTAAGCTGCAGGGTTTCAATAATTCAGAGGTGGGAGAAGATGAGCCATACTCACTGGAGCTCTGTATTTCTTTCTTTCTTTCTTTTAGTTATTTATTTTTAAATTTTTATTTATATTTGGAGCTCTGTATTCTTCCTGTGCTCACTTTGTGGTCTCTCTTCTCAGATTTTTAGTCATTTGGTCATTTGGCTAGTTTGTTGGAGATTTCTGCTACTGTAAGCATAATGCTTCACTGTACTGTGAGGTACTGCTATGCCTATTTCTCCTCTACTACTGTGTTTTGCAACATGGTATCCACAGAAAGAGATTTGAATTCAGATTTATGAAGATGAGTTTATCCTTTTCTATAGTAGTTCAATGGGGGTTGAGGTTTATTTTCTTTTTTTGAGATTGTTCAAACAAATATACTCAATATTGATTAACTACAAAATTTCATATTCAACACACGGCCATTATTATAGGATTTGGTCTTCTAAAGGAAATAAATAAGCAGGTATTCTGTTTTTCTGTTAAGATTCTGCCTTCTTAGAAAGAGGGGAGAAATAATGACCCTAATTCCCAACCAAGAAGAAAAAAAGCTAAAGTATTATATTCTTTTAAGTTCCAATAGGTTCTTAATACAAGAATGATTACAAACGACTTTTTGCCTCAACATTTTCCTACAAAGTCTCATTGTTGACCATAAGAAGACACAGGTTTCTCATTAAACTTTGTTTTAATGGATCTCAAATTCTGTGGCAGATTTTTGGTCAAGTTATTTCCATTAAAAAATACTGATTTCCATTAAAAAAAGTACTGAGTTTACAACTCACGCTGGGCGCGTGTGCAAAGATCCCGAGAGGAGAATAATAACTTTTGTCTCTAAACGCGCCCTGCCACACATGCCACAAAAAACAAAATAGTCCACAAAACATTTTCCTTTCCTTCTGAAGTTTTTATGATGCATTGTTATCACTAACCAGTCTTTTACTATTAAACTGAAATGGCTGATCGAGATAAACAGTTCTAAAACTGTTCTTCCACCACTGATTAAGACTGGGGTGGCAGGAATTAGAGATATTCATTTAGCCTTCCGAACCTTCTGGGCAGACTTGGTGACCTTTCCAGCTCCAGCAGCCTTGTCCACATCTTGTCCACATCTTCGATGACACCCATAGCAACTGTCTATCTCATATCATGAACAGCAAAACAACCCAGAGGAGAACAGTTAGAGAAGCTCTCAACACACATGGGCTTGCCATGAAGCATATCAACAATGGCAGTATCACCAGATTTCAAGAATTTAGGGCCATCTTCTAGCTTTTTGCCAGAACAGCAATAAATCTTTTCTTTCAGCCCAACAAACTTGCAAGCAATGTGAGCCGTGTGACAATCCAGTATAGGGGCATAGCCAGCACTGATTTGGCCTAGATGGTTTAGGATAATCACCTGAGTAGTGAACCTAGCTGGTGGTTCATTTTTGCTGTCACCAGCAACATTGCCATGTGGAACATCTTTGACGGACACATTCTTGACTTTGAAGCTCACATTGTCCCCAGGAAGAGCTTCACTCAGAGCTTCATGGTGCATTTCAACAGGCTTTACTTCAGGTGTCATATTGACTGGTACAAACGTGACCACCACACCAGGTTTGAACATACCATTCTCCACCCAGCACACTGGGACAGTGCCAATGCCACCAATTTTGTACACATTCTGGAGGGGCAAACACAAAGGCTTGTCTGATGGATGAGTTGGTGGCAGGATGCAATTCAGAGCTTCTAGAAGTGTATTTCCAGTGGCATTTCCATCCTTATGGGTGACTTTCCGTCCCTTGAACCATGGCATATTAGCAGCTCCAAAATGTTGTCACCATTCCAACCAGAAATTGGCAAAAATGCTACTGTGTCGAGATTGTAGCCAAATCTCGTCTGACTGTAGGGATGCTCAGTAGAATCCATTTTGTTAACACCAACAATTAGTTGTTTCACACCCAATGTGTAAGCCAGAAGGGCATGCTCACAGGTCCACTTGTTCTTGGAGACACTAGCTTCAAATTCACCAACACCAGCAGCCACAATCAGGACAGCACAGTTGGTCTGAGATGAGCCTGCAATCATGTTTTCGATAACGTCTGTGTCCTGGGGCATCGATGATAGTCACATAATACTTGCTGGTCTCAAATTTCCACAGGGAGATCTCAATGGTGATACCACACTCACATTCAGCTTTCAGTTTATCCAAGACCCAGGCATGTCTGAAGGAGCCCTTTCCCATCTCAAAGGCCTCCATCTCAAATTTTTCAATGGTTCTTTTGTCGATCCCACCACATTTGTAGATCAGATGGCCAGAAGTGGTAGACTTGCTGGAATTTACATGTTCAATGACAACAATGTTGATGTGAGTCTCCTCCTGTCCCATTTTAGCTTTGATTTAGCAGTGGATTTCACAACACCTGTGTTCTGGCAGCAAACCCATTGTGAAAAAGTGGTTATGGTTTTCTATGACCCTAACAGTATTCAGATGTTTTATTACTATGTACCTAGACCTGTCTAGACACTCAATGTGTGAAAGCTGAGAAGCAAGGTGAGAAAGTCAGGTAAAAGGAAAGGAAAAAGGGGGAAAAGACAAACAAACAAAGCAATGAAAAGGGAAAAAAAAATTAAGAATTTTTAAATGTAATTTTATTCTTTTTTTTTTTTTTAAATTTGACCAGAGAGAGAGAGAAAGTGAGAAAGCAAGCCACCAGGTTTGGGACTCAAACTGTAGTTGGCTATGTGGGAGTACAGCATGCCTTAACCACCATGGCCCCTGCTGCCCCCCCCCCCATTTTTTTTTAAACAAGGCCAAGAAATGAAAACTGTATGGCATGCTAGTGTGCTCTGCAAAAGGGCCTACCTCAGATGCATGTGGATCCTGAAATTAGCAAGATAACAGAGAGGTCAGAGACAAGAGACAGTACTTACAGATGAAAAAAAAAAATATGTATATATATATATATAGATGTGTGGAGAATTTCAAGAGAATGGGATGAGAGAGAGAGAGAGAGACAGAGACAGAAAGAAAATAGAGACCACCCTCAGTTCATAATAGTTTTTGAAGAGAAATTTGCTATTATGCCTTTGTTTCTCTGTAAGTAATTTTTTTTCTCTTTTTCTTGCAAGATTTTCTTTTTGATTTTGGTTTTCTAAAGTTTAAATATGCTATGTCTAAGTATTTTTTGACAGTTTTCCTGCATAGTATACTTTGAACTTCTTAGATCTGTGATTTAGTGTCCATTATTAGGTTTTAAAGGTTCTTGTCCAATAATACTGAACATTTCTTCTCCTCCATTCTCTGTTTCTTTTCTTTCTGATATCTCAATTACACATATGTTACATCTTTTGAAATTGTCCCACAATGCTGGGATGTTCTGTCCTACTCCCTCTTACTCCTATTCTTTTTTCTCTTTGAATTTTAGTTTGGGAAGTTTTGATTTTTTTTTTTTTTTTTTTTTTTTTTTTTTTTTTTTTTTTTTTTTTTTTTTGCTATAGGGTGCATGTACTTGTGAGAGAGACAGAAAGATAAACAGTGAACAATTACTCACCGGGGGAATGGCCATGCTGAAATCCCTTCTCCTCCATTCTCCTCTCGGGATTTTGGGCGCACATACCTGGCATGAGTTTCAAGTCACCGGGTCTGGGACTTGAACTGTGGTCAGCCATGTGGGAGTCCAGTGACATAACCATTACACCAACTGCTGGTCCCTCTATTCACCTATCTTAAAGTTCAGATTCTTCCTTGCCTTGTTCAATCTCTTGATGAACCATCAAAGGTATTCCTCATTTCCATTACAATGATTTTCTAGAACTTCCTTTTGATCTTTTTTTAAAAAAGGATTTCCATCTCTTTACTTCCATCACTCATATATGTTCTTGCATGTTTTCGATTTTTTATATTAGTATCTTTACCATGTTAATCATAGTTAGCCTAAATTCTCTGTCTGATCATTTATCTGTGTCACATTTGGTTTTGAGGCTTACTTTTGTTCTTTCAGACAAAAAGCTGTTTCTTCTTGCCTTTTTGTATGTGTTGCAATTTTTCTGTTGAAAGGTAGACATTGTGTTAAGTAGCAGGAACTAAGGTAAATAAGCCTTTCATATGACATTGTATGTTAACTTGGTTAAGAACTGAACTACATTTAATGCTTTCTATAACTATAGATACCAGAGATTTCAGATTATTCCAATATTCTTGTTTTCGCTTTCCCTCCTGGCTTTTGGGTTCCCTAATTACTTCTCCTTAGAGACAATGTGCATCTTGAAGCTCTTTCAGCTGTAATCCGCTATTGATATATAGGAGTCCAGTTTGTATGGGGGGAAGGTGAGGGGTAGAGAACGTGTTCTGTAATTTGATGATTAAATCTTAGTCTTTTAGTGAGCCTGTATCCCTGGACTGGGATCTTCACAATTGTTTTTCAGCCTTTTACTTCCTCTTAGGGTTAAAGGAGACTAGAATGGGAGAAATGCCTTCCATTCGGCTGGGATAAAGCTCTGATACAATTTCCCCTTGGAAAGTAGACTTCTGCTGACGTAAAATTCTGAAAGTATTTCCAAAGGATTTTTATGCCTTCTGTGTCAGAGCCACAGGTAATCTTTCTCAAATCAAGACCTTAAGGGACCAGCAGTTAGCGTAATGGCTGTGTCGCTGGACTCCCAGGTAGTCGACCGTGGTTCGCGTCCTGGACGTGGTGGCTTAAACTCACGCTGGGCACGTGTGCGTGCATGCCCAAGATCCCGAGAGGAGAATGGAGGAGAAGGGATTGCAGCATGGCCATCCCCCCTGGGAGGTGATTTCTCGTTTTCTATCTCCCTGTCTCTCTCTCTCTCTCTCTCTCTGTCTGGCAAGCGCACGCGCCCTATAGCAAAAAACTCTTAAAAAAAAAAAAAAAAAAAAAACCCTGATGGATTCCTAAAGTGTGGGGCCTCCTGAGACTGGGCCCCAGAGTTTCTCACTGTCTTGTCATACTTTCTCACACTCAATCTCCAGCAACCATCAAAATGACTTTTTTTTTTTTTTTTTTTTGGAGAGATTTTCGCTATAGGGCGCGAGCGCTCGCCAGACAGACAGAGAGAGACATAGAGACAGAAAGCAGGAAATCACCCCCCAGGGGGATTGGTCACGCCGCAATCCCTTCTCCTCCATTCTCCTCTCGAGATCTTAGGCACATACGCACACGTGCCCGGCGTGAGTTTAAGCCACCGGGTCCGGAACGCGAACTGCATTCGACTACCTGGAAGTCCAGCGACATAGCCATTACATTAACTGCTGGCCCCCCCAAAATGACCGTTTAAGAGCACAAGTTTAGTGTCTTCTGCTCCAGATAACCAGACTTCTGAATTTGCCCATCTCTAGTTCTCAGATTATGGAACAGGTGTTGGTTTTTACTGTTTGTATTTTTCTTATTGCAGTAATAGGAATGACGACACCCAAACTTTACACGGTACAGCTGAAACTGGAAGTTGTTTCTGGGATTGCTACTGAATTTTTAAAACCCATGCATGGTCCTTCTCCTCCTCCTTCTCAGTCTCTTTCTTTCTTCCTGTTAGTCTACAACCTCCTATTCTTTATAGGGGTGCCACTTCTTTATTTCTTAGGAATCCTTGAACATACTTACGTAGCACTCATGGGTTGCCACATTTGGTTAATAGGTACCAGTGAGATACTAGTTAATTACGCCAACTACTAAGTATTGTAACATTTACCATATATATTTTAAAGTTTACTTATCTCATGAGTGAACGAGAGAGAGAGAAAGACAGAGATACCCAGATAGAGTCTTGCTACTACCACCTTCAGCCGCCTGGATCAAGGGCACGGATGTGCTTCACGTACTCAGGAAGTCTATACATGAACCAGCAACCTTCCCATGTGGACCTGCCTTGCAAAGTGTTGCCTTTTACTGCTGAACCACCCCCAGGCTCTTAATATTTAATATTAATTATAATGAGGTGTTTTTTTTAATTACTAAGGGTCACATATGTTCACTAGAAAGAGAGAGAGAGTAAAAGCATTCTCTAGTGGGGTATGGTCATGCCACAATCCCTTTTCCTCCCTGTTTCTATCCTGTCAAGATTTGGAGCAAGGGGGCCAGCAGTTAGCGTAATGGCTATGTTGCTGGACTCCCATGTAGTCAACCGCGGTTCGAGTCCCAGACCCGGTGGCTTAAACTCACACCTGACGTGTGTGCATGCATGCCCAAGATCCTGAGAGGAGAATGGAGGAGAAGGGATTGTGGTGTGGCCATCCCCCCTGAGGAGTGATTTCTCGCTTTCTGTCTTTCTGTCTCTCTCTGTCTTTCTGGCGAGCGCATGCGCCCTGTAGTGAAAACCTCTCCAAAAACAAAAAAAGGTTTGGCGCAAGCACACACCCATGCCTGATGTGATTTTTAAAGGCCCCAGGCTGGGATTCAGACTGTGGTCAGTCATGTGGGATCCAGCTGCCAAAGCACAGGGCTTACCTAGTGCACTATAGAGATGACCCAAATATAACAAATGAATGGTTGTTTTCAGGAGTGAACTCATGTAATTGTACATTGTTGGCTAACTTCCTCAGATTTCATTTTCCTTCTGTGTTTTAGAATTCTGATTTATAGGTTCCTCTTGAGGGAAAAGATTTTGCTTTGTTTTGTCCTCTCTCCCTGACATTATCCCGCGCTGTGCTATGTACACGTGTCAGGCCCACTGGGCTCTTAATCCGGAGCTCTGACTTCTGATAGAAATTTAGAGCCCTGTGGGCAGGAGTACGCAGCCACATGTTCTGTGGTGCTCTCCCTCTTCCCTGGAGTTTCATATTAGCTCCAGATATGTGAGATAGAAAAACAGACTGAGTGTGTGTGTGTGTGTGTGTGTGTGAGAGAGAGAGAGAGAGAGAGAGAGAGAGAGAAAGAGGGAGAGGGAGAATGCAGCAGAAGGAGAGATATAGCTAGGGATTTTTCAGTCTTGCTATATTTTTATCCTCTGTCCCAGCCACCCAGTGAGCTAGGACTATGATATGCACTACCGTGTCTGGCTCATTTTGGCTGATCTGGGAACAGAACCCAGCCTCATGCAGGGTCCCACATCTTGTACCACCGTAGCAGGGCCTCAGATACTTGCTTTTTTATATGGTTATGAGCGCCATATGCATTTTTCAGATATACTTTTCAGACCTCTTGCTTTGCACTCTAATATATGCAGAAATTTTAGAATGAGTCTTATGTTTGTCTTATTTCTAATTTAAAAGTTTGGTATAATATGTTTTTCATTTCAGAGGTTGTGTCTACTTATCAGAGAGAAACAGAGGGAGAGAGACAGGGAGAGTGAGGAAGCACACTCCCTGGTGAGGGCATGATCATGCCACAATTCCTCGTCTCCTATTTCTCAATTCTTTGGGGATTTGGGGTATCATACAGACACTCCTAGTGGATTTTTCAAGCCACCGGGGCCAGGGTTTGAACCCTGGTCACCCAAGTGGGATTTGGCTCCTATCACCATTGGACTAAGGGGCCAGTCCTGATATGGCATTAGTTTGGAGTAACTAGGACCTAAAAACAAGTTCACAATGCCCTTTCGCCTGGTAGACATGTTTCATTTTGCTCAGCAACATCTTTATGAAATATACAAAGTTAGACTTATATGCTCATTTTACAAATGCAAAAAGGGTCACAGGTGATCAAAGGCAAGGCTAGGATGGAGCACCTGATTCTATGCTAAGCAGGTGATATTCATATAATATCAGGCCTGCATTACTCATAGCCCAGGGTTATGGTTTGTACGTTCCCCAGAATTCATGTGTTATGACTTGGTTGTGACAGAATGAAGAGGGTAAAACCTTGATCAGAGTATGGGGTTAAAAGGTGGGGCCTTCAGGAAGAGATCAAGATTAAGGTCATCAAGGTGGGGCCCCCATGATTGACTCCTGGTGGGTTTATAAGGCAGCAGTCCCCAACCTTTTTGGTACCAAGTACTGATTTCATAGAAGACAGTTTTTCCATGAACTGGGGGGGGGGGGGGGGGGGGTTTATGAGAGCTTGCATCCTAGATCCCGCACATGCACAGTTCACAACAAGGTTTGAGCTCCTATGAGAAGCTAATGCCACCACTGACCTGACAGGAGGCAGAGCTCAGGTGGTATTGTGAGCAATGGGGAGTGGCTGTAAACACAGATGAAGCTTCACTCGCTTGACTACAACTCACATCCTGCTGTGTGGCCCTCTTCCTAACAAGCCACAGACTAGTTTGGGACCACTGTTACAAGGAAAAGGAAGTAGATCAGCAGGGACATACATAGAACACTGATCACATTCTTCTGCCCTCTGCCATGTGGTATAGCCAGAAGACCCCCTCTGGATGTAGCCCCTGGACTTTGGACTTCTAAACTGTGGGCTGAATAAATCTCTATTCTCTTAAATTACCTGGATTAAGGTACCTTATATTTTTCTTCTTTTTTATTTTAATTAAAAAGGGCACATGCACTTGGAGAAGAGAGGCAGAGACAAGAAAGAGAAGGAGAAAACACCCCCAATGGAGCATGGTCATGCCACAATCCCTCTCTTCTCCATCCTGTCAGAATTTGGGGAATGCATGCACACATGTCCAACATGTTTTTTTGAGCCACTGGGGCTGGGGTTTGAATTACAATTGACCATGTGGGATGTGACTCTCTTAACCACTAGGCTACAGGGCCATCCCAGGTATTTTCTGTTATCAGCAATGAAATGAACTAGAAAACCTACCTCTAACTCTCTTCTTCTTCTCCTTCTTCTTCTTCTCCTTCTTCTTCTTCTTCTCCTTCTCCTTCTCCTTCTCCTTCTCCTTCTCCTTCTCCTTCTCCTTCTCCTTCTCCTTCTCCTTCTCCTTCTCCTTCTCCTTCTCCTTCTTCTTCTTCTTCTTCTTCTTCTTCTTCTTTTTGACATAAGTTTTTGCCTTAGGGCACATGTGTTTGCTGGAAAGAGAGAGACAGAGAGAAGGAAAGTGAGAAATCTCACCACCACGGGGGATGGCCACACCGCAATCCCTTCTCCTTCATTCTCCTCCTAGGATCTTGGGCACACACGCACACATGCCCAGCATGAGTTTCAAGTCACCAAATCTGGAACTTAAACAGTGGTCCGCCATTTGGGAGTCCATCGACGTAACTGCTACACCATCTGCTGATCCCCCGAGCACTTTTTTTTCTTACACCATTTGGAATCTGGGGTGTAATGGAGGGACTGTATGGCAAGGGGCCCAAATGTTCCCCTTATTTTATCACAAGGTTTTTCTTCTTTTTTTTTTTCTTTTCCTACATTTATTTTCACTTTCCCCGCAAAATCAATGGTTATTTTTTATTGTATCTATGCAGGTTTTTCTACCAGCATCAGTGGTTTCTGCCTAAAGACTTCTGGGCCATTAGCTGAACTCCTGAACACACTCTCTGTATTGGTTCTTTGGGTGCTCTATGCAGAGAAGTTTATGGATATTTCATTTCCTTCTCCTCTACCTTCAACCACACAGAATTTCTAATGAATTCAGATCCACTCTGCTCAGGCTCCTTCTCCCTTTAACCTTACATCTTTCTCAGATTTCATCACCAAGATTGGGGCCCTGTAGATTGGCAAGGTGGGGGTGAGGGTGTTTATATTTATACTTTCCTTAAATTTGATGGCCTTCATTACATAAAGCTGTGTGAAATTGAAGGAAAACAGTTGGCCTAAACCCTAAGCCATCTGTTCAACCTGCTCAAGATATTGGTGGTTGACTGTTTACTAAACAGACTTCCCTGAGTGGCAGCCCAAAGGCTGAGGCCAGGGTTTCTGTTAATCATTAGGCATTTGACAAACAGTCGGCCCCTTGCTAGCTTTGCTATCACTGCTTTCAGAAGCAACCGTTCCGTACTCTGCCATCGGCCACACGAGAGATGGACTGGGTGGTGTGTTTACTGTGAGGATTTCCAGCAGCCTTGGGTTGCCACGCCCAGGCAGTGGTGATCCTGTCATTCTGTAGGCGATGTGACATGTGTGCTTTTGTTGTTGACTTTATCTTCCAAACACACGTGGGTGTCTAACGTTGGCTGGGAACCTGGGCTC
Organism: Tupaia tana; assembly: GCA_026018925.1. Classification (NCBI taxonomy): domain Eukaryota; kingdom Metazoa; phylum Chordata; class Mammalia; order Scandentia; family Tupaiidae; genus Tupaia; species Tupaia tana. The sequence continues at coordinate 47,972,837 of JAKSZU010000017.1, read as the reverse complement.
TAGGGTGGAGCAAGGGTTTCATTTTGTTGACAATCTAATGCTTGGAGAGACTTGTGCCCTGGTGAGCTCTCTCTTCTGAGACTCCTGCCCTTTCACTAATCCTTTGCATAAACATTGCCTTGAAAACTGTTTATGAAGTATCCACAAAGGCATGCGAAACTGTTGGTAAACAGTGATCGTGAATAACATTTACTCATGGTCAGCTTCCTTAACCTGTGTTTCTTTTCGATCGGATTTACTGTCTGATGCGAATCTTTGTAAAGCTGCAAACACAGACTGAACCCTCTGCCTGATTCCTGTAACAGATAAGAGTTCATGACAGAAATGGCAACTGAGCTTTGGGAGTGGAAATGAAACTTCTCCCAATGTCTCTGTGTTACAAAGGCAACCTCTGTAGTTGAAAGCCTTTTAAAAAAGGAAAAGAACTATGAAGTTGCAGAAAGTTGGCCACAGGAGAGGGCAACCATATTTTTAGCTAAGGGAAAAAAAGAAAAACTTAGAACCAATGTCCTTCAGATATAGTGGTATGTTGGAGTCAAATGGCATGGTTTTATTACTATTTTTTAAAATTTATTTATTTAACTTTATTTGCTATTATTATTATTATTATTATTAATTTGACCAGAAAGAGAAAGGGAAAGTGAGAAAGCAAGCCACCAGGTCTGGGACTTGAACCATGGTCAACTATGCGAGAGCCCAATGTCTTAACCTCCATGCTGTCTACCAACTCCTAAGAACAGCCTGGGTGTATTTCTTCCCAACTCTTTATATATATGTTTATATATACATATATTTTTTTATATACATTCAATCAATGTACATCATTACAGCATACAAAATGAATTTTCCCAGCAGGAATACACTGCATATTAGTCCAGTCAAAGATACTACCGTACACACTATCATCAATTCTGTTTTTGGGGATATCATGTCAGTAGCTTGAAATCGACCATGATCAGAGTATTTACACCACAGAAATCAGCAAATGCTACCAATCAGGGCTTGTGCTCCCTTGAGAATCACTTACAGAACATTTGACAGTCCATATTTATTTTTCTAAATTAGGAGAAGTTTTAGAATGGGGCTAGGTGATCTAAGTGATGAAGGTCTGAAAAAACCATTGGACATGGCAGACGAGCTCATAATTTAATTTCCAAAAAGTGAGAGAGGTTATATCATTTCAGAAAAACTGACATGGCAGGGTTGAAGACATATTTTCAGAAACGTAATAAGAGCTTGACTCTATGATATGCCTGAGTCAAGAAATAGCCCTTGAATTTAAATTGAGCTCTTCTCTCTGGGTAAAAACACATTATATGTGAAATGAAGCCATTTTAGAGAACTGAGGGGGGGGGGAACACAACTATATATGTAAGCAATTTCCAGATCTTAGCTATTGTATTTTGCTTGGCTTTACTGGTTTCACTTATTTTATTCATTTATTTATCCATTCTGCCATTGTTATTGAGTATCTCCTACATGCTCTGCTAGCTCTTGGGTGAATGAAGACTTGGCTATTATTTATGAAACTTATGGTCTAGTATAAAAGACAGATACTAAACAGGCATAAATTAATGAGTAATTATAAGCTGCAGTAAATTTTATAAAGGGAAAGGATGGGATGCTAAGAGAACAGATAGCTTGGTGCCTTCACCTAGTTTGAAGATAGGTGGAGGAGGGTTCTGTGAAAAAATGTAACTGAGCTGAGACTTAAAGCATTGGTAGCAGTTTAATTGAGTGAATGGAAGTGAGTGATGGAAGAGGTGTAAGTAGAGAAAGCAAAGGTACAATGGCCTTCGTGAAAAGAAGTAGGTACACATACTTTTTTTTTTTTTTTTTTTTGGAGAGGTTTTTTGCTATAGGGCGCGTGCGCTCGCCAGACAGACAGAGAGAGACATAGAGACAGAAAGCGAGAAATCACCCCCCAGGGGGGATGGTCACGCCGCAATCCCTTCTCCTCCATTCTCCTCTCGGGATCTTGGGCACGCACGCACACGCGCCCGGCGTGAGTTGTAAGCCACCGGGTCCGAGACGCGAACCGCGGTCGACTACATGGGAGTCCAACGACATAGCCATTACGCTAACTGCTGGTTCCCTACATACTTTTTAAGACAATGAGAGAAGGGATCAGCAGATGGCCTAGTGGTTACATCGCCGGACTCCCATGTAGTTGACCACAGTTTGAGTCCTGGACCCCGGGGGGCTTAAAACTCACTCCAGGCATATGTGGGTCCATGCCCAAAATCCCGAGAGAGGAGAACGATGGAGAAAGGATTGCAGCGTGGCCATCCCCTCTTTCTCTGGCGAGTGCATGCATCTTACAACAAAAACCTCTCTACAAAAAAAAAAAAAAAAAGAAAGAAAAAAAAAAAAAAAAAAAAAAAAAAAGAAAAGATAAAGAAAGAAAATTAGAGGATAGAGGATTGTACGGATGGAGAGCAGAGGGTAGGGGTAGTGGTGTGTGTTGAGTTGTGTTAGTAAATACACACACATACACATGATGAAAAAGGGAGAGTACAAGGAAGAGAGAGAGAGAGGGGTATTTTTGACAGGACCTCATCATGCCATACATGATTCCTTTGCCCTGGCTTCCCAGTTATCTAGGAGCACAGGTACACACCACCATGCCCGGGTCTCCCATGTGGCCTCAGCCAATGTGCAGTGGCATCCTTCCACGTATGCCACCACAGCTGGGCCTATAAACTTACATTAATTTAAGAGGAATGGAAAGTGGTTGGACCAGATTTGCATTTGTTTACTTTTTACCTTGTTAGATAATTATTGATTTAATTTTATTTATTATCATTATTATATTTTTAATTCACTAGAAAGAGAGAAAGTAAGCCACCAAGTCTGAGACTTGAAATGTGGTCGACCATGTGGGAATCCAGCACCTTAACCACCTCTCACCCTGAGATCTGCATTTTTTTTTTTTTTTGGAGAGGTTTTTCACTATAGGGCGCATGCACTCGCCAGACAGACAGAGAGAGACATAGAGACAGAAAGCGAGAGATCACCCCCCGGGGGGATGGTCACGCTGCAATCCCTTCTCCTCCATTCTTCTCTCGGGATCTTGGGCACACGCGCACACACGCCCGGCGTGAGTTTTAAGCCACCGGGTCCGGGACGCGAACCGCGGTCGACTACATGGGAGTCCAGCGACATAGCCATTATACTAACTGCTGGTCCCATATTTGCATTTTTTAAAAAGGATTTACTTTGGCTATAATATAAAGAATTTATTTGAAGGGAAAGAGAGAAAATGAGGACACAATTTAGAAGCTACTACTGCATATCCTAGGTAAGAGATAATGAGATTATGGACCAAATTAATGGCAGCGGTGTTAAGGATAAGAGATGCATTTAAGAGATGTTTAGGATATAAAAAATTGAAAAGACCTATAATGATAGATTAGATATGGGGGTGGCAAGGGAGAGAGTTTATTTTTTGTTTGCTTGTTTGCTTGTTTGTTTTTGTGCCCATTGGGTTTTGTTTTTGTTTTTTTCTGTTATAGAGCGTGTGCACTCTCCAGGAAGCGACAGAGGGACAGAAAGTGAGAAATCATCCCCCAGGAAGGATGGCCATGCTGCAATGCCTTCTCCTCCATTCTCCTCTCGGGATCTTGGGCAAGCACACATACACGCCCGGCATGAGTTTAAACCACCGGGTCTGGGACTCAAACCGTGGTTGACTACATGGGAGTCCAGCAACATAGCCATTACGCCAACTGCTAGTCCCCCAGGGAGAGAGTTTTGACAAGGATGACTTCAACATTTTTGGCCCTGGAGAGTTGATCTTTGTTCTACTTACTAAGACTGACAACTAGAATTGGGGTGGAGGCTGCGAATTTGGAGTTGGGATGTATTTACGCCTATAATGAAGAGCTCTGGTAGAGTTTGTGGACCCGGAGCACCAGTGAGAACTACCTGTTTCTGGTTGGTAATTAAAGCCATGGCATAATGAGGTCTAAGTGAGTACAGAATGACAAGAGGAAAGGGACCAAGGGACACCTTGAGAAGTTTAGTTAATGACTCAGTAGAGAAGAATGAGCCTGCAAAGTAGTAAAGGAGTAGCCAAGGAGGAAGGAGGAAAATCGAGAGAGCTAGAATTTCATTTTGTTTATAATTTACTGCTTGGGGATTAACTCAAGTGGACCTGAGGGACTTTGTTGGGAGGCCGAAATGCTCTAAAATTGATTTATGGTGATGGTTTCACTACATGGTAAAGTTACTAAAAGGCATCGAATTGAACACTTGAAATTGGCTAATTTTATGAAATGTAAAGTAACATTCATCAATACTGTGAAACAAAAAGAACCCAAGAGAGTATGGAATGAAAGAAAATAGAAGCTGAGTAATTTTCAAGAAGGAAGGAATGGCCTTGTGCTGACTGTTCATTGGGACCGATGGTCACTAACAAATTAAGGTATTTAAGCAGATTCTTTAATGTAAAAACAAGGGTCTAAATATCGGATCGTGTAACGGAGTAAAAATACTGACCTGTATTTCAAAATGATATTTGCATGGTTGTGAGAAGATGCATGCGATTTGATTCCTCCTTATTCTCAAATGAGAAGCTGCAATGGAGGTATTTGTGATGCCCTTTTCAGGACTGGAATCGGGAATGGATCCTGACGAGGCAATTCTACTGCGCCCAGAAGTCCTGTCTCTGTGTCGGTACGCGGCAGCCCCCACCTGTGATCAGTGTGTTTGCCCTAGGAATCAAGGTGTTCAGGAATACTGTAAAACTCTTGATTTTTTAAGAAATGTTTTAATGGTTAGACAGCAATTATGCATCAAATAACCATCATCTTCATAAATATATAATCAGTACTTCATTCAGCATGTGGCATATAGCAAATGTTCAATAAATATTGTGTTGGCGACATACCCTCAGAAGTTTGAAAAGTAAGAGTGCACGTTAATCACGTTTAGACACACAATGCAAATGACCACAGTAGCAAAGTTCAGAAGAGCACAATGTCATGTGTGCCCCACGAAAGACCACATTTACAAGGGGAATTTAAAAGCTCTGTCCTTTTAGAAAAAAATCCACTAATTCGTCATGAGTTCTTATTCACTTTTTTCTTGATTACCCAAATCAATTCAAACTAGTCAGCCAAAAATCTGCATTTTAAATAAATCATTTTTAACCTTAATCATCTGTTGGAATTCAGTTTTTGCCCTAAATTTTGCCTTATTTTGCTTTTTATATTTTATCTGAACTATTAGTCTAAATATGGCAATTTTTTCCCTTTTTTATTCCCTGATCTAAATAATAGATGCCTCTGATTTATAGATTAGGCCACACTTGGGAAAATATATACCAAAGAGTTTTTCGACCAGCCCACTCAATTTAGGCCATTGACACGTGGTTTCCAATCCCATTTTTACATTAAACATTTCAGCTAAATTTAAATGACTTTTCCAAATTAGTTTTTAGGAAATGCTTAACTCAGTCCATCCAATGTTTATTGCATTTTCCAAACTCATCTTATACTTACAATAGCAGCCCAAAGTTATCCTCTGAGAATAGGAAATCAGGGGCCAGGAGCAGAATGACGGTTAGAAAAGATGTCTCTGAAGGAGGGAGTCAGTGAGCACAGAGAGAAGACCTAGACATGACCAGTTCTTGACAGATTGGACAAAAGATCAGTCTGTACAGAGTGTCGGTGGTGTTCCGGTAAATCTAACTATTTTCATGTGTCTTCTCCACTGACACATCCATACTTCCTAAGTAGAAATTAGTTTATAATGTTAGAATAATTATTCTGGGTTAGGTAGTATTGGAGAGGCATTTAAGGCTACCAGCAGCCATACAAAATGAGGGCATGTCCTCTGAACCCTATTGACCTAAGCTCTCCATTCCCTCTGTACAGACTGGCCACTGCCCACAGCACACTGAGCACTTAGGATCTTGCACAGTCACACACTGCTGCTCCCACAAGTCAAAGTTGTCTATTCATCCAGAGTTTGTCTCTGTACCTGTCTTTATGCCATTGAACTTATATATAATTATTACACAACAATATGCCACATTAGCAAGAAATAAATATACATTTTGCTATAGGACATAGAGACAAAGAGAGGAAGAAAGAAGGGGAAAGTGACAAAGCACCTCCCTCAAGGGGGGATGGCCACACCGCAATCTCTTCTCCTCAGTTCTCCTTTTGGGATTTTGGGCACACACACCCAGCCAGCATGTTTTTCAAGTTGCTTGGTCCTGGACTTGAACCACACAGTCAGCTATATGGAATCCAACCACCTTAACCACCAGACCACTGGCTGGCCTGAGAAAGAGATATTTCAATGGAAACTAGGTTGAATTCTCTGAAAGGGCTCAAAAAGATGAATTGCCCTTGAAATACTGTTGGATTAGGTGTCAATAAGTTTACTCAAAAGAGTAGATGAATTTTTGCTTCAGGTTACATTATAAATGTTTTAAACTTCTCATTTCACTTAAAAAAATTAGAGATAGTGTACCATGAAGCATGAATTTATTTATATAAGAAATTCAACATGGGATACTAATCTGGACCATACTCTGATGAAATATCTGAATCTTAAATTAAAACGTTGATAAAAGAATACCCATCTATATGTTTTAAATTTATATAAAATGTTTAAGATTTTTATAGATAATTTTCTAAGAGAGATTTTTGCTATAGGGCACTAGGGTTTGCAGAGAGACAGAGAGAAACAGAGAGACAGAAAGTGAGAAATCACCATGGAGGGGGCAGGAATGGCCATGCTGCAGTCCCCTCACCTCCATTCTCCTCTCAGGATCTTGGGCACACACACATATACACACATGCCCTGTGTGAGTTTTAAGCCACCAGGTCTAGGACTCGAACTGCAGTCAACTATGTGGAAGTCCAGCAACGTAACAATTATGCCATCTACTGGTATAATTCTTCACTTTATCCAATATTTTTGTTGAACCAATGAACATAAGAAGGCTTCAATCATTCTTGTGATTTTCCCAAGTCACACTCTTGCTATTCCCTGTCTCTAAAATCCTAAAACTACTTAACTCCCTAAATGTGCTTCCCCATGGCTCTCTCTTCCTGTCTCCATGTAACCTAATGAAATATGATTCATCCTTCATCCTTCATATCCTAAAACTCCAGCTCAAATGCTAACGCCTCCATCAAGACCTTTCTATCCTAGGCAGAGATGTAGCTCGTTCTGTCTTGTGTGCCAGCTCTATGCCGAGTTCTTAGGACCATACTTAGGCACGGTTTGTATCACTATGAGAGTGAAAGAATTAACTCTTGGAAGAAGAAAACAACGCTGGGAAGATTTCCTGTTTTTATGACTTTTAGACTTGAGTGTTATGAGGGATGAAGTGGTTAAAATCCTATTAAAATTCATATATAATACATAGTAATGTATTTAATCCATCTGATTATCTTTGGGTCCCTTTAAGTCAGTCCCCACTGATTGCCCTTTTCTCTTGAGAAATGGGTTGCATTTTCTTGCTTGTTCATCTACTGAGTAATTTTGTTGGATTGTAATTTTGTTCTCTTGAGAAATGGGTCATATTTTCTTGTTTTATTTATTTATTTATTTTGGAGAGGTTTTTGCTATAGGGCGCATGCGCTCTCCAGAAAGACAGAGAGAGACAGAGAGACAGAAAGTGAGAAATCACCCCCCAGGGGAGATGGCCACACCACAGTCCCTTCTCCTCCATTCTCCTCTTGGGATCTTGGGCACACGCACACACGTGCCTGGTGTGAGTTTAAGCCACCGGATCTGAGACTCGAACCGTTGTCAGCTACATGAGAGTTCAGTGACACAGCCATTACACTAACTGCTGGTCCCTTGTTTTTTTCATATGTCAAGTAATTTTGCTGGATTGTATGGTTGGATTAAACATTGTGAATTTTATGCTGTGGTGACTCTGAATTAAGTTATATTTCCCCAAAGAGTGTTCATTTGATTTAACTTAGTAGGTAAAGTGCTTAACTGGATTAAGACTGCAAACTCTGTCTTTGGGCATCAACTCAAATCTTACTTTAGTTTATTCATCCTTAGCTAGTCTGTCTGCAATCTGCCTGCCACTTTCATTGTTCAAAGGTCAAAGACTCGGGCAGAGTTTACAGAATCTGGATTCTCTTTTTCTGATCCTTTCCTTTCTGTGATCTCTTTCTTACTCACCAGTGAATTTTTAAAATAAGATTTAGCCACTTCATCCCTCAGGAAACTCAAGTCTAAAAGCCATAAAAATAGGAAATCTTCCCTACACTATTTTCTTCTTCCAAGTATAAATTCCTTTCCAGAATTGCCTTACTCTTTTTCAGGCACTTAGCCCATCTGGCTGCTGTAACAAAATGCCATGAACTGGGTAGCTTATAAACAATTGAAATATATTCCTTAAACCCCCAGAACTGGGAAAGTCTGAAAACAAAAAAGAAAGCATCAGCTGAGTCAGGGTCTGGTAGGGATCAACTTCCTGGTTTATAGAAGGTGACATCTAGTCACAGCTGTGTCCATACGAGGTGAAAAAGACGAGGCAGCTCTTTGGACCTCTTTTGTAAGGCATTAAACTCACCCAAGAGGACAGTGCCCTTTTGACCTAATCATCCCAAAGGCCCCTTCCCTAAAATGATCACTTTGGATATTAGCTTTGGTTAAATAAAAAGTATAGAAGGCTACTGGTTAGACTGGCCTCCTGCCCTAGGCCCACCATATCAAAATTTATGGAGTCACTCATTTTAAAGTTCTACATTACTAAGCTGAAACCAAGTCATTTATCTGATCTTCCGAAAAATCGAGAGAAAGGGATAATAGCCTAATCTCCACCAGGCTAGTTTTAGCCAGCAGGCTTTCACCTTTCCCTTCAATGACCAATCCACTTGTTGCTCTTGTTTTCCATTTCTGCTTTCCTCAGCCCTTTTCTGTCTACAAAGTCAAATTCCTCTGCTCAGCTAGGGGGACCGTTCACTCTAAATTATAGAATAAGGTGTTGCCCAGTTCTAAAATCACAAAATCCAACTGAGATCTTTAAACTAAAGTAGTTGTTATTTTGTCTTTGACAATCCCAGCATATACGTTTGGGGAGGACACGAGCATTCAGGCAATGGCACTCCCGTTTTTTTCAAGGAGTTGGTGGTTTTGTTTTCGATTTTATCCAGAGTTTATAGTTGTTATCTGCAAGAGGATTGGTCTGCTTAAGTATCCTACCAGAGGCACAAGTATCTCATTAGCTTTGTACTCTTGTGTCTAAAAAGCATCCGACACACTGTGTAGGCCCTCAAGAAACATTTTATGTTGGATGAAATTAAATAGAAGGGCATTGCTGACATGAACAAATATTTTAAAGATGAAGGAGGAGAGCTGGTTCTCATTATGCATATTGATTTTTTGGTAATAACTAGCTGACACGTTGGGAGTCACAGAGATCGTCATTGAGAGGACTTGGGAATAGAAACGAGAAGATCCATGAGGCAGGAAGTCACTGCAGGGAGGTTCAGGGCGGGGGCAGCCACAAGGTCGCGAAACATCGAAGCATCCTTGAGAGTTCTCACTTGTCCTGAGATGTAAATCCTCCCAAGGCCAAGTCTCAACATAGGTTCTCCCAACAAAGTGAGTGTTCCTAGACTGTGGCATTGTGCAGGCTCAGAGTGGATAACTGCCTCTTGAGAAATCCCCTTGAAAAATGAGCTAAGTCAGTTTAGAGAATAACAGAGTCACAATTTGCTAAAAGATGATAAACTGAGCAGCACAATAAATAGCAATTTCCCACCAGGGAGGTGTCTGCAGGGGTGCGAGGAGCTGGTGCTGGATCCCTCTCATTTGCTATCTTTATTAATGACCTGGAAGTGGTGTAAACAGCTCACTAATGAAGTGGCAGCCAGGCCTGCAGTGGGAGCCAGCACGGCTGGAAAGAGAATACAAACCAAGCTAAAGTAACAAGGTTAGGACGCTGGGCAGAGAAATCAAAGGGATGAGATTCATCAGGGAGAGAATATTGTAACTGTCAAGAGAAGAACAATCGGAAGTAGAGCTTCCTGATGGCAGAGAGTACAGAAAACATGAGAAGAAACTCGTACCTGGACAGAATGGAAAACCGGAAGGCTGCAAGAAGACAATTGACAACGGCAGTTGTGGCTGATGCCTTAATGGTGACTCCACACCTTTTTTGACTTTGCAGAGCATAGATGTCATTACATTCTAAAGGAGGAAGGGGACCAAGAGCCCAGGAAGGAAGGAAGACCCTGCTCAGGGTAAGGCCCTCAGGGTTCCCACAGCTTCCGAGTGCTGATGGCTTCCCAACTCCGCACCGGCCCAGGCCTTGCGTGTGAAACCCCTCACTGTCCTTGTCCACTGGGAGAATGTCACAGGCAGGTGAGCGGTAGGACAGGAAATGTTGGAAAAGCCCTTTCCACTCATAGGCACTTATGTACTCCATTCACTTCTGAGTCTACCAAAGATGACCTTGTTTACCTCATTATTGTATTGATGGTCTGTCTTCCCCACAAAAACATGAGGTCTTATGAGATGGGGGCCTCATCTGTATGCTTATCTTTGAAAGGATGAGGGACTCTCATGAACCTAAGAAGGAAGGAAGACCCTGCTTCCTGTTAGGCCCGTGGGGCTCTCGCACCTCCTTCCCAATTCAAGACTAGCCCAGGCCCGTGTCCAGTGTGGTGCCTGCTTCCAGTAATTAGAAAGTAAATATTGGGACCAGCAGTTAGCATAATGGCTATGTCTCTGGACTCCCACATAGTCGACCGTGGTTTGAGTCCCGGACCTGGTGGCTTAAACTCACGCTGGGCGTGTGTGCGTGCATGCCCAAGATCCTAAGAGGAGAAGGGAGGAGAAGGGATTGCGGCGTGGTCATCCCCCCTGGGGGGTGATTTCTCGCTTTCTGTCTCTCTGTCTCTTTCTGTCTGTCTGGCGAGCGCATGCACCCTAGAGCAAAAACCTCTCCAAAAAAAGAAAAAGAAAGTAAATATTTATGGGCCAATAGGTGGTATGGTGGCTAAGGTGTTAGATCCTATGTGGCCAACTCCTTGGTTCTGGCCCCAGACCCAGTGGCCTGAAAAACACGCCAGGCATGTACGCATGTGTGCCCAGAGTCCCGAGAGGAGAATGGAGGAGAAGGGCCTGGTGGTGGTGGGGGGTTTCTTTCTCACTTTCCCTCTCTCTCTGCCTATCTCTGTCTCTCTTCAGTGAGTTCATGTACCCCATAGAAAAACTCTAAAAAAATCAAAATAATTTTTAAAAAGAAAAATAGAGGTTGGCAGATGGCATAGTGATTAAAGCACTGGATTCCCATGTGTTCAACTGTGGTTTGAGTCCTGGACCCAGTAGCTTGAAATTCATGCCAGATGCATGTATGTGCATGCCCCAAATCCCCAAAGGAGAATGGAGAAGAGATTGTGATGTGGCTATTCCCCCTGGGGGGGGGGGGGGGGTGATTTCTTGCTTTCTGTCTCTCCAGTGAGTGCACATACCCTATAGCAAAGATCTCTCTCAAAAGAAAATAAAAAAGGAAAATAAATATTTGCCAAATGAACAATCGTCTAAATAAACCTGTCCTATGTACTAATTTTACAGAAGACACAATGCAACACAGGGTAGAGGTTGAGCCTGGACTAGAACCCAGTTCTTCAGCTCCTTCCAGTCTTTAATCCAAAGCTACCTTCTTGGGGAAGGATGGTAGTACAGGAGCAATGCAATGCTCTGCAAGGCTTACCTATGTGGGAAGGTTCCATCTTAGTGTCTGCGACCTCCCCGAACATGCCAGGTGCACACTTACATATTAGTATACACAATATATATTGGTTAGTATATACTGTAAACATAATGTAGTTATATATATATTATATATAATATATGCTTTAAGGTTAGATATGATATATATAATATACAGTGTGTGTGTGTGTGTGTGTGTGTCTGTGTGTGTGTGTGTGTGTACATACCCCAAATGCTCCTAGCAGTGAGAAGGGCCCGGTATGTACGCACTCTTCCTTCACCGAGATTATCAGAGTGTCTTCTCCCTCAGGGTCAAGTCCGCCTCCTGTAATGTGAGACTCAGGCAGAGCGCGGGGGAGCAGGAAGGTGCTTTCTCGCAGGCCCCAACCTGCTTCCCGCATCTCGCCTTTTCTGCCTTCTCAGCCCTCGTATCAAGGGGCTTCCAAAGTGGGCCTGAGCCTCTGGGATTAACGTACCTCACAGAGACAGATGAGGAACAAGGGAGAGCTGCTATGTATTGGGCACCTACGATGTGCCAGATGCATGCCAGGGGGTCCTCAGAAATAGCATCTCACCTTTCCCGTCACTCAGGTGCGAGCAGAGAGCCAGGCAAGGTCACCCAGAGCCACGCAGATGCGGAAGACCAAGGGCACCGAGAGCAGTTTAGTTCCCAGCTGTCTCCTCGCCTCTCCCTTGAGTTGTACCCTCCTGGGGGAAGCGTGTCCCCGTGCCCCTGCCAGTGCCCCCGTCCCACTGAGCACTATAATCCCGTTGTCCTTCTAAGCCGTGAGTGTTATCATCTCCTCTATGTTGGGCCTGAGGAGGGCTGAGGAGGCAGCAACGAGCCAGCAGACAAAACGCCGACCCTCACGCAGCCTGCGGTCTCCAGGGAGCGACAAGCCACGGACAGGATACACTAATGCAGAATACGAGTCCCGGATGCGCTCACTGCTGGGGGGCGGGGGTGGTGTAGAACAAGGGCGTTCAGTTTTCCACAGCTGGCCAGGGAAGGCCCCACTAAGAAGGAACCTTGTGACTAAAGACCCGAAGGAGGCAAGGAAGTGGGTTCTAGCCCAGCCTCCACCTGTGCGATTTGGGAAAATCACCATGTCCCTTTGTGACTGTTTCCTCTTCTGTGAAAGGAGCACGTAGGACAGCACTCATTCCTTCAGTCATTTGCAAATACTTCTCTCCAAGCCACTGTAAGCCAGGCACCACCCTTGAGGCGGACGTTGAAAAGGTGAGCATGGTGGCTGAGGCCCCTGTTCTCACGGGACCTCGAATTCCGTGTGGGAGGGGATAACACATAAACGGGATAGGTAAACAAGGTCATCTCTGGTGGACCGGGGAGCCCGGCCGCGAATGGCGCACATAAAACGGCTGGGTGAAGGTAAGTCTCCCTGTGGGCCAGTCAGGGACCCCACCTAACATCCTGCATTCCTGCTCCTACGACTCACCTGCCTGGGACATCTGCTTCATGCTGGTTCTGTCTTATCAGACATGTGCTCCTCCCAGCAAGAGAAAACACCCAACAGCTAACAAGTTTCAACCACCCTGTGCAGGAGACGAGCCTTAGAGCGCCATTCCGAAGGCCTAATTGAGAGTGAGAACCGGTGACCTCCACCAACCGACACTGGCAGGTGCACGCCGTGTTTTAGAGCGCTGAGAATGAATACTCTTCTCCCAGGAAAACAAGCTGCGGCTTGCCAGAGGCCTTGGGCGTACACTTTCCACCCCTCCTACCTCTGCAAACAAGTTATTAGCAGTTTTTACATTTCCCCCAGGGAATCAGTGCTAATGCACCTTGGCACCTTTCCGGCACCGAGCCATTTAGTTCTGCTTCCAGTCCTTAGCAAGGGAAGGAAGGAAGGAAATAAGGGAGGAGGAAAGGAAGGAAGGAGACTTTCACCTTGAAACTCACCCAGACGACCACCAGTGAAGGGTGGGTTTTTGGGAATCACATGACCCCCAAAGACATCCAGTACATTTTTGAACACTTCAGCTGCATCAAGAGATTTGGGGGGACGAGCTTGGGTGCATGAGCTTTAAGGAAGGGGTCTAGGCTCTCTTCCACAAAATCAGCTTTTCCTCCTTTTCCTCTGGGGTTAATGGAATTTGAGCTTTAACGGATTCAAAGCCTTCAAAGCCGGGCTGAAAAACCGTCCTCAAGTCTAGAAAAGAATGGCAAGACATACAGACTGTTTTGCTCAACACCAATCTCTCTCCTTTTAATTTGGCAAATAAAATGTTTCAAGGATGACAGCGCTAGCTCACATGAGGTGAGGCACAGATTCATGCCCTTACAACGATCATTTCCCTCTCTAAGTTATTTATCTATTTTTTTTTTCCCCAAGAGTGACCCAGACAGAAAGAGAGAGAGCTGAAGAGAGAGATAAAGAGACAGCAGTCCTGGCAGGGTCTCGATGCTGCAGTCCAGCCCCAGCCTACCCAGCCCCAGATCAGGGGCACACCCTACCCGGTGCACGCAGGGTGGTCTCTGGATGTGAACCAGGACACTTCCCATGTGGGGCACCACTGCCCAGCCCAGCATCACCTCCCAGCCTGAGTAACCTGACCCCTGCAGGCACTGACCGTTCAGCACCATCTTTGATCAGGTTTGACGGCTTTGCCTAATTCCGGGACTCGGCATCGAGAAACTTGCAGAGGAGAGGTCTTCAAAAGGTTTGTGAAGAATGTGTGCTATGAAACAACTCTGCATGGATTTAAAAAAAAAAAAAAGAAAATTGTGTGTGGAGCCAGCAGGAAGCATAGTGGCTAAGGTGCTGGACTCCCACATGGCTAACCATGGTTCCAGCCTCAGACCTGATGGCTTGAAACTCACACTGGGCACATAAGGGTGTGTGCCCAAAATCCCAAGAGGAGAATGGAGGAGAAGGGATTGTGAGCGTGGCCATCTCCCACTTGGGGGGAGGGGTGATTTCTCACTTTCTCTCCCTCCATCTCTCTCTGTCTTTCTGGTGAGTGCATGCACCCTATAGCAAAAATTTCTCAAAAAAACAAACAAAAAAAATTTTCTTGCACCAAATAAGCTCATAGTTTAATTCCATTTTCCATGAACGTTTTGAAGCCCTTTAGTATGTAAGCCTCATCCTCCAATATCATCATTCTTAGTAAATAAAATGGTATTTTGGATTCTGGACTGCCTCACTCTTTTTTAGATTTTTTTTTTTTTGAGAGGTTTTTGCTATAGCGCGCATGTGCTCGCCAGACAGACAGAGAGAGACAGAGAGACAGAAAGTGAAAAATCACCCCCCAGGGGGGATGGCCATGCCACAATCCCTTCTCCTCCATTCTCCTCTCAGGAGGTGCCCAGCGTGAGTTTAAGCCACCGGGTCCGGGACTCGAACCGCAGTCGACTACGTGGGAGTCCAGTGACATAGCCATTACGCTAACTACTGGTCCCATGGACTGCCTCACTCTTTCATCTTCTATCTATTTGGTTCAAACTTGTTCAGGGAAGAGGAGAGTTGGTTGTCGGGCTCTCTCAGGCCCCAAAGGGGCTCATTTTGTCTGGCTGCCTTCTGTACCCCACACAACCCTAAAATTTGTAGCATCCTTTTCCTCATCACAGAAAACACTGCATGCATTAACTTTATATTTTATTTTTACGTTTTTACCATAGAGGGCATGCACTTGCTGGGGAGAGACAGAGACAGACAGAGAGAGGGAAATTTAGAAATCACCTTGCAGGAGTTGAGGGTGGGGGGTGGCCACCCTGTAATCTTTTCTCCATTCTCCTTTGGGGATTTTGGCATGCATGCACACTTGCCTGGAGTGTTTTTCAAACTGCTGGGTCCAGGACTCAAACTGTGGAATCAGCCATGTGAGATCCAATGCCTTAACTACCACAGCACCTATGGGGCCACTGAATGCACTTTCATGACCTCCTTGAGAATTAAGGCTAGGTCATGTGGGTCTCCCTCATAAGATGGAAAACAAGCCACACCCATAGTCGTAGCTAACCACAGAGTGAAAGTCTGGGCCCCTGTATTTAGGAAGAAGCAAATCTCAGAACCTACCAAGTCTGTAGTTCCACCTGGCAGAAAATGTACAAGAGGAACCATCATTTGTCCTGCGATTGATTGGATGTGGGAGGGTGCCTGGCTCAAGAGCAGCCAACCTAGAGGGACCAGCAGTTAGTGTAATGGCTATGTTGCTGGACTCCCATATAGCCGACCATGGTTCGAGTCCCGAACCCGGTGGCTTAAACTCATGCCGGGCACGTGTGCGTGTGTGCCCAAGATCCCGAGAGGAGAATGGAGGAGAAGGAATTGTGGCATGGCCATCCCCCCAGGGGGGTGATTTCTCACTTTCTATCTCTCTGCTTGTCTGGCGAGCGCACGTGCCCTATAGCAAAAAAACTCTCCAAAAAAAAAAAAAAAGAAAGAAAGAAAGAAAGAAAAAAAAAAAAAAAAAAAGAGCAGCCAACCTACAGATGTCTATGTGGCCTGGCACGAAGACTTTGCCCAATGGGCAATGTCAATAACAAATATAAGGACAATGACTGTGGTCTGTTAACCATTTGCTGTGTACCAGATGTTGAGCTAAGTGCTTAACTCATTATTTTAGTCTTTAGCCTTGATGCACTAGTTAGGTGTCATTATCACCACTTATAGATGTGGAAACTAAATCATAAAGAGATTAGGAAATGTGGCAAAGAGACAGGCAGACACACACACACACATACCTGGAGGAGTGGAGGGGAGAGAGAAAGGTGTAATCCAACGTTGTGGTTCATAGTATGAGCTCTGGATCTGAAACGCCCGTGTTTGAACTTGCTGGACCTGATACTCTTCTTTTTTGCAACCATAAAGTGCATAAAGAATACATTAAAAGATTGCTATGAGGTTCAGAGGATTCAATACTCATAAAGACTTTAAAATAGTGCTTGGCACCGAATATATCGTGAAGAAATATTAGTTACTAATACCATTCTTTGTCCTTACCCACAAACAATTATTTGATATTATGTGATGGCAAAGTTGTCAGATCCAAATAATATTTTCCCCCTAGAATGGCTATTGCTATTTTCAAATATCTCATTGGCCCACAGGAAGGACAGCATTTCTTTCCATAAGGTGAGCACTCCATGTGTGGGCTGCTCTGTCTGCCCACTCTGTCCTACTCCTTTCGCTTGATCCTCCCTGTTTGTTCATCCAGTCAGTATTTGCTGAACTCCTTACACGTGCCAGGAAACTCGGGTAGCACTGGAAATAGACCAGTGAACAAACAGAAAGAGAATACAGCCTTCATGGAGTCCGTATTCCAAACAATGACTGAATCTGACTGGTGAGTCTGGAAGGTGATTCCAGAGCTTGGCACTCAGCACTCTGCCGTGGTTGGAATGTGTGTGTCCCCTCAAAATCGAAGTTGAAATCTTTACCCTCAAGGTGATAGAATTAGGAGGTGGAGACTTAGGGAGGTGATTAGGTCATCAGGGTAGAGCCCTCATGGATGAGAACAGTGACCTATAAAATATCAGAGAACGATCCTCACCCCTTCCACTATGTGAGGACACAGCAAGAAGATGCCATCTGTGATCCAGAAAGAGGGTCCTTACCAGGTATAGAATCCACTTTGCTCTTGGTTTTCCCAGCCTCCGGAACGGTGAGAAATAAATCTCTGCTGCTTATAAGCTAACTAACTATGGTTCGTGGTGTTTTGTTATAGCAGCAGACTGAATGACCTACTTACGAATCTTGCTCCTTCTCTTCCATAGGTGTGAATGCTCTGTACTCCTCCACACTGGTTTTGGGACAGCATACCCATGGCTCCCCCACCCTTGACTATGGTTGGGCAGGCTGGTTTGCCAAACCCTGGAGTTTAGTTCTCAGAAACCCAACTGCCTGCATATGTAAGCCACAGTCTCCATTACTATCAGTGAGGAAAGGCGATTTTGTTTTCTTGTGTTTTGGCCTTATTTCTCATTTGGCTCAGAACCTGATTATGGGTGAGGGGTGCCTTGGAGCTCTAGCTCAAGCTCAGATGCCAAAAGAAGTTTATTTTGGACAGCTACATTCTGTACACACAGCAGGCAATACTTAATGCATGGCCAATGTGTAACTTCATACCCAGCATTAGTCCAGGGTTGACTAATGTTCATTATAAAACAAATGACAAGAGAATCTCTCTTCTCTAGAGGAGAACACTAAGCGATTTAATTTACTGAGCCAGGCATAAAAGTTAAGAGTCTGAAAGCAAAGGCATGTTTAATAACTTGAGTGGGTGTTTTCTCTTGCCTGTTTACACTGAATGATGAACATTACTCAACAGTTAATGGCGAACATTAAATTGTAATTATCCATTAATTATAACGTACATATATAAATGCATATTTGTTTTATCTGTAAACATACAGCTTACAGTCATTTTTTACTCAAGTTTAGTAACACTCAGTGAATCTCTGATTAGTTCAAGAGGGGATCACCAATATTTTGAACTTTTAAAACTAAATTAATGTTAATTCATTTTTTTCTTTCCCTTTCTTTCTTCTTCCTTTTTCTTTATCCCTTGCTTCTTTCTTCTTTCTTCCTTCTTTATAATCATCAGAGAGCACATGCACTCCCTGAGAAAGAGAGAAAGAGAGAGAAAGAGGAAGCATCCCACCAATAGGGTGTGGTCATGCCATAATCCCTTCTCCACTTCTCCATCCAGTTGGGATTTGGGGCAGGTGCACTCATGTACTTGGCATGTTTTCAAAGCCAGTGAGGCCAGGATTCGAACCACAGTCAGCCATGTGAGATCTGGCTTTCTTAACCACTAGGCTATAGGGCTGGCCCTGTCAATGCACTTTAATTTCAAGACGGTAATTAATTCTACATGGCACGTTGGTAGTACAAAGCTGGTGGACTAGAACATTGAAGAGATTATCTCTGAATATCAAAGCAAAAATTTCTAATCTTTGAATTAGAAGGTTTGGCTCTTTTATCTGATCTTCAAGATCCCTTCCCATTCATATTTCTACAAATCCTTAGGATCCCTTCCCATTCATATTTCTACAAATCCTCCAGAGTTGTCTCTTTGGCCAGACCAAGGTAAGATGCCCCTCACCCCCGCCATCGAAGGTAAACAATATGTAGAACTGTATCTCTAGCTTTGAGAGTGCCAGAGCTGCGGGTCCAAAATGTGGTGCTGTTTTCTCAACAGATTTCAGAGAGATCATCAGAACTCGAGGTGTTACGAGGCAGAGAACAAATTTCTGCGTTCCGTTTAGCAAATTTTGTCCATTACCAGAAACAGACCCCAGGAACCTTTGAGATGGCAACATTCTACTCCTGGTCATGGGGGTAAAAGGCCGTTGAGAGTACCGAAATGTTCTGTTGATGTCTCTTTGCCTTTCTCACACTATCTGAGGCCTGAGTGACATCCCCATAGCAGCTGAACCTGCAGTTTAGGTTTGAGATCAGTCTCTTTCTCCATTCATGTCCGCGTAATGCCACAGTGAGTGTGACTGCAGGCAGAGGGGTCTTGTCAGGGCTTTGAACAAACACTCCAAGTGGAAAAGAACCTTCTGGCAGCATGCTGATTTAGTTCAGAAGATTTTAATTTACAAATGAAAAAGCTATATGTTTTACTTTTTCTCCCTTTTTTTTACATCATTCTTTTTCTCATCTTTATCTTTTTCTCTGTCATCCTTTTCTATCCTTTTGGCTCTCTCTCTTTCCTGTCCTCTTTCTTCTCTATGCCCCAGCTGGAAATCTGGTAAGGTTGTTCAGGGTAACTGCAGAAGGGATCAAGAGATCAAGTACATGATCATCATTCAGGCCCTGGCCTTCAGGGAAAGGCCCTGACTGACTCTTGCAGGCTGATGGCAGTAGGCTGAAGGTGTCCTGCAACTCGTAGATGACCTGGTGTTTGTTGGGCAGCTTGCCCATGGCTACTTTGTCCAGGCAGCGCCTGATAGCCAGAAGCTTAGAGTTCAGTCCCTTCAAACCATGGGCCCAGTCTATGATCTGCTGGGAAAGAATGTCCATACAGTGCCTTTGACGTCTCATAACAAGAGTTCAACTCCAAGTCCTTAGCTTTTTCTGCTCCATTTTCACTGGTCATGTGCTCACACATTTTCAAGGTTGGAGTTCCATCATCATGAACTTCTTCCACTGAGATGTATGTTTCTATGGGCAGTCTCCGGTCCTTTGGCTTTATGTCAATAATGACCAATATTAGGAATTATTGACAATGAATTAGTGCAGCATCTTGTCATGAATTCATTGATGGAGATGTTATTCATTCCTATGAACTTTAAGGTCTGTGTGGTATCACTCACCTATTGGATCATTGGAAAAGTTATGATGCATTTTTGCATAGGAAAACAGAAAATAAGGTCATGACTTTTTCAATGACCAATAAATCCACCTCTGGTTTTGACCTTCTTAAACATTCCATACATGTTTTCCAAATAATCATGGTCTAACACCTGCTAGGGGGCAGTAGGTGGAGTGGTGGTGAAGATGTTGAATCCTGCACAGCCAACTCTGGTTTGAGTCCTGGACCTGGAGGCTTGAAAAGTACTCCAGGTGAGGGGGACCAGCAGGTGGCATGGTGGTTAAGGTGCTGGACACTCCCACATGGCTGACCATGGTTCAAGTCTTGGACCTGGTGCCTGGCTTTCTCACTTCCCCTCTTTCTGTTTCTGTGTCTCTCTCTGTCAAATTAAAAATAAATAAAGGAATAAATAAAATTAAAAAAAAAAAAAGTACTCCAGGGGCATGTGTGTGTGTGCCCCAAATTCTGAAAGCAAAATAGAGGTGTTAGAATTGTCTTTGTCATCTTCATCAAAAGGAACTGTAAAACTGTTGGATATATCAGATATATTTCTTTTGTCATCACCCCAAAAGTACACCAACAACATATTCCTGTTTTCAACCTTGCCAATTTGATTGAAAGGAGCCACCAAACTGAGCAGTACCAGGGATGGACAACCACCTTCTGCACTGCCAGCTCCACCATCACAACACGTTCTACCTGTCAGTTCTGTGTCCACGCCACTCACAAACTCACCGGCAGTGGCAGTGACAGCCCCAGATCCTCTAGGTCCAGCTCCTTCCCAAGGTAATTTTTCTTTTTCTTTCTCTCTCTTTCTTTCTTCTTTCTCTCTCTTTCTTTCTTCTTTCTTTCTCTTTCTTTCTTTCTTTCTTTCTTTCTTTCTTTCTTTCTTTCCTTCCTTCTTTCTTCTTCCTTTTTCTTTCTCTTTATTTCTTCTTCTTTCTTTCTCTTTCTTTTTTTTTACTTTAAGAGAGGTTTTTTTTTTTTTTGGCTAGAGGGTGTATGTGCTCACTGGAGAGACAGAAAGAGAAAGTGAGAAATCACCCTCCAGAAAAGATGACCATGTTGCAATCCCTTCTCCTCCACTCTTTTCTCAGGATTTTGAGCGCACATGCACACATGCCCAGCATGAGTTAGAAGCCACTGGGTCCAGGGTTCAATCCATGATTGGCCATGTGAGAGTCCAAAGCCCTAACCACTATGCCACCTGCTGGCCCCACAAGTTTTTCTTATAAACCAGCTGCTTTTATTCATAATAGAGGTACACCTTCATAGGTCACACATAGCAAAACTGAACCCTGAAGAGCTACCCTTATGATACTTAAGACTATTGGGACCAGCAGTTAGCGTAATGGCTATGTCGCTGGACTCCCACATCGTCGACCGTGGTTCGAGTCCCGGACCCGGTGGCTTAAACTCACGCCGGGCGCGTGTGCGTGCGTGCCCAAGATCCCGAGAGGAGAATGGAGGAGTAGGGATTGCGGCGTGGCCATTCCCCCTGGGGGGTGATTTCCTGCTTTCTGTCTCTCTGTCTCTCTCTGTCTGTCTGGCGAGCGCACGCGCCCTATAGCAAAAACCTCTCCAAAAAAAGAAAAAAAAAAAAAAAAGACTATTGCAGTCATGAAAATACTTCGGTGTCTTTGTCTACCCAACAAATTTTTGTTAAGAAATACTGATTTAAGAGCATACAAGGGGGACCAGCAGAAAGCAGAGTGGTTAAGATACTGGACTCCCATGTGGCCAATCGCAGTTCAAGTCATGGACTTGGCGGCTTGAAACTCATACCAGGCCTGAGCATGTGCATGCCCAGAATCTCGGGAGGAAAGTAGAGGAGAAGGGTTTGCAGTGTGGCCATACCCCATAAGGGTTAATATCTCACTTTCTGTCTCTCTGTCTCTCCAGTGAGTGCACATGCCCTATAGCAAAAATATCTCAAAAGAAAATTTTAAAAAGCATACAAGGTACTTTGCTACTTAAATCAAAGAATTAACAGTAGTCATTGTGGTTCTAACATGACTTACAGTTCAGCAGACATCAGTTTGTGTCCACAAATTTTCCCCTGAGCCCCACCTCCGTTCCCCTCTCCCATGTCTTCCCAGGTTCTATTCAAGCTCACCTTTCTCCACAGCTCGAACCACCTTCAGTATCTCCTTCTTCAATTCAAAACGATACGTTTTCTCAAGCTAATGGGGATAACGGTAATGACAAACAAGAAAGAGCCATTTGTTTATGTGTTCACTTTATTCAACAAGCCTTATGTGACTGCCTGATATATTATAGAAACTATGCTAGGGACTGGTTATTCAAGGATAATCAAAGCAGTTCCCTAATCCCCAAAGAGAAATTAGATAACGGCCAGTAGTATTTGGGATTCTTGCTACCGTCTTCTCCCCCTATGCTCATGGCAGACATTAATAATCAATCACAGCATTTTCCCCCATTGAATGTCATTTCAGCAGTCTACTTCACCCAGTGCTCAAAGCAGCTACTTGGACTGGATCCAACAGGTGAGATGAAATGTATTTGCCATGTCCAAAGTCAGACCTAGGACAGAGAGTAGGAATGGGATGGGTTATTCTAGGAAGACTTTAGCAAAATGTGGTTAAAATGGCTACTTGATGGATGGAACCTGAAGTGTAAGCATTATTAATCAGCTTCCCTTCTACCAGGCACTGTGCAAAGTGACCTCTGCAGTAGCTCATGTAATCATCACGACAGTCCTCCTCAGTCAGTTGTCATGATCCCTACACTGAAGAGGAGGAAACCCATCTATGCACATGGGTTATATATTTCACCTGAAGTCTGACAACTAGTAAAGCACGTGGACGCAAGGTCAAACTTACTCAAGTGCAAAGCAAATCTCCAAAGTGGAGTGCAAGCCATGAGGACATGTTAAGCTTCTCTCTATATTTATTTTTCATCCAAAAACAAACAAAAAATGTATTGTGTGGCTTGTCACTGGCACCGTCAGTCTGAATGTCAGATGGTCACTCATCACACACAGCCTGGAGACACCGTGCGGCAGAGTGCAGGTCTCCAAGGCAGAGGTGGGGTGAGAGGGCTTGACACATCCATCATGTTCAGAGCTGGAGGTGCTGACAGCCACAGGTGCCTGGTATGTGGATTTCAGGACTGACTGTTATCATAGCTCAGCCCTCAGTGTTTTCCACTGAGATGGAGGAGATCAGGAAAGAATCTTGAGCTACCCAGGTTCACTGGGTGTCTTATGGGAAAGTTCTGGATTGATTTGTCAAGCCTAAAAAAGAGTTCCACATTTTTATTTAAGAAAGAAGTGTTTTGTTGGGACCAGCAGTTAGCATAATGGCTATGTCACTGGATTCCCACGTAGTCGACCGTGGTTCGAGTCCCGGACCCGGTGGCTTAAAACTCACGCCGGGCGTGTGTGCGTACGTGCCCAAGATCCCAAGAGGAGAATGGAGGAGAAGGGATTGTGGTGTGGCCATCCCCCCTGGGGGAGGTGATTTCTCGCTTTCTGTCTTTCTGTCTCTCTCTGTCTGTCTGGTGAGCGCACGCGCCCTATAGCAAAAACCTCTCCAAAAAAAAAAAGAAAGAAAGAAGCGTTTTGTATTTTCAGACCTTTCCTATGATGACAAATGTTACCAAGCAGACATTTTTGAAAAAGTAAACACACTTCATCTGTCCCCTCGAGGTAAAGGTGACATTTTAACAAGTGAGAAAGACTTTCTAAAGAAATTCGAGTATGAAAAGAGTACTTTGGAAAGGGATTGGATTTTTTCACCTGTGGGTACAAACGGTATAAATGTGACACATGTCAGCACTCTTCAAAAAGTTAGAACTGTAATTTTCTAATCTGTTTAAAGATTTTCTGAAGAGTTTCAGTGGGTTTTGGATTCATTTGTTAAAAAAATATGAACAGTATAAGAACTGTGCAAGATTACTTTGTAAGAACAACTGGTAGATATCAAGGAAGATAAAGATGTCCTGGACAAATCTCAACAAAATTTGCATAATTTGAAAATAAAACTGAAGTATAAACTCTAATGATTTCTTATTCCCAGCCAGCGATGCGTTCCTTCTTTTGTCTCCGTGTTCCTTGGAAAGGAAAACTTTTCGGTTCTGACGGTCTTAAAAACCAAGATTTGATTTACTTTGCCTTACCTTAGCCCCAGGTTGTCAAATTGTTATTATCATAATGGGTTCAATAACAGTTTACTGAATGATTGCTCTTGCTAAAATGTTCATTTATTTTTGAGAGAGAGAGAGTTTTGCTATAGGGTGCATGCACTCACCAGAGAAACAGAGAGAGACAGTCAGAAAGCGAGAAATCACCTCCTAGGAGGATGGTCACCCTTCAATCCCTTCTTTTCCATTCTCCTCTTGGGATTTTGGGCACGCATGTGCACATGCCCAGAATGAGTTCTAAGCCACCAGGTCCAAGACTTGAACCACGATCAACCATGTGGGAATCCAACGCCTTAACCCTTACACCACCTTCCGGCCCCTATGTTAACTATTTCTGATGAGAAATAAAATTAAAATTAGTTTAAGGATATTATTTCATTTTTTGCCTTATTTTTCAAATTTTCTTAGTTATTGCTTCAACTATACAGAGTACATTGACAGAGCAGTTCAGGTGTGCAATTTGTAAACAGACAAGCATCTGGGCAGGCTGGAAATGCCTTTCATTAAAGAGATGCAGCCAAAAAAGAAATTCCGGAGAGTCTGCCTCACCACTTCCTGCAGCTTTGTGGACTGCAGTAGGAAGAAAGGAAGTGAAGGCACTTACAGTAAAAGCAGCAGTCAACCCCCGGGCCTTGCATCTTTGCATAAGGTTAATTATACTTAATAAACAGAGTCTGATTGTATTTAGATCCAAGATTAGAAGCCAAATTCTTAGACCTGCTCCCAGGAACCAGAGGCCCTGAAGTCTGTCCCAGAACAATCCCTTGGTTGACTATGGCCTGCTCCCTGTCATCCTATTACAGGGGCCAGGCTTGAGAAGGAAAATGAATGGGACCAGCAGTTAGCGTAATGGCTATGTCGCTGGACTCCCATGTAGTCGACCCCGGTTCAAGACCTGGACCCGGCGGCTTAAACTCACGCCAGGCGCGTGTGCGTGCATGCCCAAGATCCCGAGAGGAGAATGGAGGAGAAGGGACTGCGGTATGGCCATCCCCCCGGGGGGGTGATTTCTCACTTTCTGTCTCTCTGTCTCTCTCTGTCTTTCTGGTGAGCGCACGTGCCCTGTAGCGAAAACCTCTCCAAAAAAAAAAAAAAAAAAGGAAAATGAGTGAGGGAAGCTGTGTTTCCTGATGGACTCTCACAATAGCTCCCTAAGCTGAACCAGGTGACCGTCGTGCTCCGTTGTCCTGCCCTGCTCATTGTGGTCCCTGGCCATGTCTCCCTTCTACCTGGACTGACAGGCAGGGAGGTCCTTCCCTTCCACTAGCTCAGGGAACTCAGAAGTGTCAGCAGAAGCGTCACGAGGGACTGTCCATGGCACAGATATAACGCAAGGTGCCAGGAGGCTGACCCATGAGGCAAGGTTCTGCGTTCTCATCTGGAAACTTCCCTCAGTCCACTGAGCATGTGTGTCCGTGATCTGGGGTTGGCTGAAGCTGGTGGTGGATTGTGGGGTGAAAGATCCTAGTGGGACTCTCATCTCTGTCTATCTCACTCATGGAAGAAGTAAATAAACTTTAAAAAAAGGAAGAAAGAAGGATCATGAGTGCAAAACTTAATAAATTAAGCTAACTGTAATTCTCAAGACTTGCATGGAAATCTTGACTATGAGAGGCTATAGAAATACTTCTGGAATTGTCTTCTTTCTCCTTCCTCCTTCCCCTCTTTCTCTGTAGGGTTTGGACACCTTGCCTTCCCAGGGTCAACCTTCTCACCCGGAGGTTTGTGTTCAGGCCTGATGACGGTAGGTGGGAGGTAGCTCATCTCCGAAGGCAGTTGGCAAAACTGATTTTCTACCCAGAATGCAACCAGAGTTGGTTTCCGTGGTCCTTGTCTCTATCAAGTGGAGGAGCAGAGTGTCTGAGCGCTCAGAACTTCTCAGCGACCCATGCAACCCTCCAGTCGATAAAGACCTCTCTGTTGTATGGGTTCTTATCCCTGCGGTTATAGGACCCTTCCCTTTCCCCGCCTTCCCCCAGCTCCCTCACCAGTTTGGTTTCCCCACCCACTTCTTTGTCCAATCTCAAAAGAACCTTGGGTTAAGATGAACTCATTCTCGAAGGTGGTGGAAAGGTGGTGGAAGATGATTTCAAAACATGAAGTTCTTTTTTTTTTTTTTTTGCCTTTGAAAATGAGGAAAGTTTTTAGAGAATAAACAAACTAAACCTGAGGAGAGAGAAGCCAGAAGCGTGGTCATCTGGAAGGTGGTGGCGTACTGTCAGCAATGGGCAGGAGGAGCCTCCCAGCAAAACAGAGATGTTCTATGACGCAGTCTGGGTCGTGGTAACATGGGAGTACATGTAGTGAAAAGTCACTGAGCTGTGCACGTAAGATTTAAGACTGGGTAGTATAAAAATTATACATCAGCTTTAAAAAAGAAAGTGACATTGTAATAATATGTTCTTCAGGGCATGGGTGTTCAGAAGCTGGTACGAAGTTCAGACTCGGAGGGTCCTAAGGTCAACTGCTGTTGGCAGCTCAGCAGAGGTCACCTTCTCCTTGACTTGGCCTCTAATGGGGTTTACTGGGCTCCATGGAGATCACTGAGCACACTGGGCCAGGACCAACTCTGAGCTGAGTCCAGAATTCAAAAAGTCCACTGTGAATGCTGTTAGATGTCAGAGGCAATATCGAGCGTGCTACGGACATGACCTCATTTAACCCCACAGTAACTCAGTGGTTCCGCCATGCAGACAAAGAACCTGAGTCCGATGCTGGGAAGGTGGTCCAGGGTTCCGCAGCACATCATGTGGCCAGCCCTGAGCACTCGTCACAGGCCCACAGTATGATTTTTCAATTAGAATTTCCTTGTGGGGACCAGCAGTTATCATAATGGTTATGTCGCTGGACTCTCACAGTCGACCGCGGTTCGCGTCCCGGACCCGGTGGCTTAAAACTCATGCCGGGCGCATGTGCATGCGTGCCCAAGATCCCGAGAGGAGAATGGAGAAGAAGGGATTACATCATGGCCATCGCCCCTGGGGGGTGATTTCTCGCTTTCTGTCTCTATGTCTCTCTCTGTCTGTCTGGTGAGCGCACGCGCCCTATAGCAAAAAGCTCCTCAAAAAAAAAAAAAAAAAAAGAATTTTCTTGTGAGGGCTTCTCTTTTATTTCCAGAAAAGGGACTATTTTTCTTTGTTAGTAGGGTGCTTTATTTCTTACTCTGCATTGTGACAACAGAAAGGTGACAGATTGATTGATCAAAAGGATGAGTTCCCTGAGAGACATGGCTCTGCGGACATTGCCCTCCTTCACCTTGCTAGCAAGGAAGAATCAAGCACAGAATAGCCTCTACTTTAGTGCCCAAAGCAGGAGTCTCTCTCCCTGTGCCCCAGTGGCTTCCGTCATGTCACTGTAGTGGTTCACATCCAGTACCAGAGGCATCTGCCCCACACCTTTGACCTCTCAGAAGGTGCTTTAACTTTTACAGGTATAAGAAATGGGGAGAATTCACTTTCTTCCCAGAGCATTGCACATGAGTTACTTAAATTGATCATTTTTAAGCCCTTTTGGAGTTGGGCAGTTGTGGCATTTTGGATAAGTTCCAGCATTCCCCAAATCCTCCCAATGAGTCAAAGACATGCTCTAACCATTGCGGGTTTCTGGTCTACCAGGAGATCCATACTCACTTGCATCTCAGGGCCTGTTCTGTGTCCTGTTCTGCCTCTTGGTAGTCTCAAGTGCTAAAGCAAATGACTTAACCTCTCCTGGCCTTAGTTTTTTTCTGTGTAAAGCAGAGACAATTACTACCTCAAATGACAACGACAGCGATAGTCTTCACTGGGGCTATGTCACATTCCAGGCATGGTACTGAGCACTTTTCAGACCTGGATGCATTTCATCTTACAACAACCCTAGGTGCTCAATCATGATCTCTTGTTCAGAGATTGGCAAACTGAGACATACATCTGTATTAAGCTGTAGAGTCAGAATTGTAAGTAGGTTTGGCTGATCCAGACTCTAAACTCTTAACTTCCATGCTTCTTACATTTCCACCTCAAAATGTTGCTGTGAAGCATTTATAATATGTGAAGTGTGATGGCCCTTTGTAAGCAATAAAGCAAAATTAAAAATATTAATACCATTATTATTGTTATTCAAACTATATGCAAGAAGAATTAGAAATAAATGACAGAGCCAATGACTTTGAGAAATGTATAATCTAGGGGACTATATGGGGGGGAACACCAAAAATGAATGAAAAAATGTTCATCTGTTAAAGCGTGTAGCCAATTAAACAGGTATGAAGAAGTACGAATGTGCCCAGGGAATGCTAGACTCTTCAGAACATAAGGAGCCAGATGGCATTGGTGTGAGAAGACCTCACAGGAGTACCCTGTCATCTGACTGGAACAGAGTGAAAGAGGTTTTTCAGGTGAGGAACTGCCTGCTACGTTTCAGAGAGCCCTGAGTTGGAGAAGAGAATGCGGATTGCCTGGGCTCAGGGAGAGAAGTCGAGCGTGGGCTTGGTAAGAAGCAGCCAAGGGTAAGAGAGGCGCTTTCCAGGGGACCAGGAGACCTCATTGTCCGAAGCCCTAATTGGATTTGCAATACTACAATGAACCACTGTGGGCTCTGAGAAGGGGACGTGATGTGATTCAAAATACATCAGGGGAAGATGCCCCCCAAATGCTGGACGAACACAGCCTGTGGTGAGGAGTTTGTTGCAAATAGTTGGAGAACAAAATGGACATGCTTCTGGACAAGAAGAATCTGTGATGGCTTGGGGGACTATTAAAAAAGAAGAATTCCCCACTGGAACTAGGCCCCTGGAAGGCCAGGGCAGGATCTGTGAGGCTCGCCATGGCACCCCCAGGGTGGGGAGCTTCATAGGCATGCATACCTAAATATTTGGTGCCTAGCTGGACACACTGAGGGACAGAATGGATATAGTGTAAAGGAAAATGAGTCAAGGATTAGAGCACAGGTCACTAATTACTACTGAAGGACCAGGCCACTAGAAGTGCCATTGATGATCATGTGAAATTTAAAAAGAGTTGACCTTCAGGAGAGAAGTGAATTATCTTGGGGAAATTTGGAGGTATTGGATATATAAGTAGGTTCTTGGCTAGAAATAAGAAATGAAATGAAGGAAATATGAGAAGTCAGGACAAGGATATAAATTTGTATTTTGTGAACAGGTAGAATTCTTTTTTTTTTTTTGGAGAGATTTTTGTTATAGGATGCATGTGCTTGCTGGAGAGACAGAGAGAGACAGAGAGACAGAAAGCAAGAAATCACGCCCCCACCCCCCTCCGCCCAGGAGGATGGTCAAACCGCAATCCCTTCTCTTCCATTCTCCTCTTAGGACCTTGGGCATGCACGCACATGCACCTGGAGTGAGTTTCAAACCACTGGGTTCGAGACTCAAACCACGGTCAGCTACGAGAGAGTACAACAACATAACCACTGCGCCATCTGCTGGTCCCAACAAGTAGAATTCTTATTTGCAAGCAACAAATAAGAATTTAAAAAGCAACTCCATCCAGCTGATTTAGATAGAAATAAACTTACTTGAAAGGATGGTTTCTAATTTGCAGAGTTTGACAAACCAAGCAGAGGTTACGCACCAGAGTCCGGGCCAAATTCACTCTCCAGGGCAAGCCAGCTAGGAGACCTCTGCTACCACAGTTGCTTCCCTGGGGACATCCCTCGCTAAGCCAGTCCCATGGGTGAGGGCATTGGGCACCAAGGTCAGAGAGTTACTCTCACCTCCTTCACCAGCAAGAATTCTCCACTGTCCTCGACTTTGTGTCAAAGCCAGGCCTGGGGTTGGATGAACAGCACCAAGGTCATTATCACACCTGAGCAGCAGGGAGTATTGGGGCCTCGTTAACCGGAACACAGACATACAGCAGGAAAGGTGGTTCAGATGCTGCAGCCCAAACAGCACATGTTAATGTCAGAGACAGAGGCTCACTCGGGGACAGTGCCAGGGTCACCCACTGGGCAGCTTCCCCCACTGAGCATCTGCGGGTGCCGTGATACCTGCAGACCACCTGCCCTCAGCCCCAGTTGAATGTCCGTCATTAAGAACCAGCTGTTCTCAGTGAAAGATTGTTCCGGCTGAAAATGTCCATTCTCCCGGGGGGACACACGTTACTTTGCCGTCACTATTCAGCGCACAGCCGTAGTGTGCTAACTTCCCGGACTGTGAGGAGCAGGACGGGTACAAACTCCAAGGCCCAGTGGCTCAGAAGGGGTCTGAGCCAAATATAAATCCCTCATGTGGGTTTTTAGCCAGGTTGCTCTTGATCAGGGACCCCAGCCGAAGAACTAAGTTAGCACTATCCCGCCTGGCTTATCTAGGCAGCTTGTGACAGGGAGATGGCAACAGGAATGACAAACGCCTTGTGGTTTCTACCATCAGGACTTGTGAACATTGTTTCCTTACCAAGGAAATAGGGTTTTTCTTTTTCTTTCTTTCTCTCTCACTCTCTTTTTTTTTTTTTTTTTTTTTTCTTTTTTTTTGCTGTAGGATGTGTGCACTTACTAGAGAGAGACAGAGGGAAAGTGAGAAGTCACTCCCCTGGGGGGTGGCCATGCCACAATCCCTTCTCCTCAATTCTCCTCTCAAGATTTTGAGCACGCACGGACACGCACCCGCCTCGCATGTTCTCCCAGCCACGGGGTCTGGGAGTCAGCGCTGTGGGACTCAGCGCCCTAACCACACGTCATCTCCTGGCCCTAGGGTTGTATTGTTTTCCCCAGCAAATTTAAATTTTTAAAGAAGTTTACAGATTTCTTTCTTCAGAGAGACAGAGAGGGAGAGAAGAGGCACCCTCAGTAGGGGCCTGATGCTGTGACCCACAGTCTCAGCCAGCCCGGGTCACAGACACCGCCTGCCTCACGTGCTCAGGGCGGTCCACCTGAACCAGCAGACTTCCCGTGTGGTCCAGGCGTGTCACCACTGTGCCGTTGCCTGGCCACGTGAACTCCAATATTTAAAGCAAGAGAAGAAAACAAAATACCTCTGGGGCAGGTAGGAGCAGAGATACCAAAGAAGAGCAAAAATACATTAACGGAAGGTTAAAAAAAGAATGCAAATAGAACAATGACGATCTGATTTTCTCTCCTAAAGTTCTTTCTATCGATGATGCATTCCGGACCCCTTCGTTTCAAACCTGGCTGGTGGGAGGGGTGGAGAGGGCTTGAAAGGAAGGATGAACTTCTTAAGAATTGCAGAACTAAAAAATGTTGACAAACAATGCCTCAGAGAACTGGAAGGGTCTCAGGCTGACTGCGTTGCTTCCCAAGTCTGAGATTTGCTAATGAATGCTTTTCAAAAACTTTCTATACAAAACTTTCAAAACCATCAGGGAATTATACTAATCCACTCGCCCCACTTTAACTCTTCACATATTCCCACTGCCTCTGGTTTTCTATTGCAGACAAAGGTAAGTGGAAAATTGCTTCTGAGGTTCTTTTGTGCTCTAATAATCTTGGGCAGTGCTCGCCTGGCTGTAGTCTCGTGTGCACCTTGTAAATTGATTCCAAACTGCTCCCTTGTTCAAACACCCGATCCCCTTGGAAACCAGAAAGAAAATGAATAGTGGGTAGAAGCCTGTTTTACTAGCATCAAGTCAAAACCTCCATTATACAAATTTGTTGGTCCTTCGGTGCCTTTTAAGGTAGAAATATTCATTAGGAATTGGTGTTACCACCACATGTATGTTTCATCTAGATAGATCTCAAAGTTGTAGTTTTCTAACCCTGAACAACCTCCCCCATCACCTGTTCCTTTTGTACTTTAGTATGTAATTACCTTTGTGTGTGTGCATGCATGTGTGCTCACGGTAACACGTCTTTATAGTGTTTCTGAATGTTTATTAACTTTTTTACGTAGAGAAGCGTTGAATGGAGGAGATGTCATTACCTTGTGGGTCTTTGATCAGTTCTTTTCCCTCAAAAGAATGTCTTTTGTGGGAAAACACTGAGCGAGAGAGTATAGCCTCCACAAAGCAATTACCAAAGCATGAGTACACAGAGCCTGTCGGAAAATTCTATGCTGCTTATTTTCTTTCTAGAGCAAACGAGGAAAAAGAGTTTTTGAAACATAATCACTACCTATTGCAATATCTGCAGCTTTTAAAGATCTCTGAAAGATAACTGTTATTAATCTGACCCATTAGTGAAAATACTCCCTACACTAGAACGTGAGCGAGAAGGGCTGGAGTGGCTTGGGTGCGGGTCTGAATGTCTTGCACTATCAGCCTCCTCTCCCCTGTCTTCTTATACCTGAGGCTCTTCTCCAGCCACCTCAGTCCTCCCTAGTTTCTGAGCTAATTCCCTAAGTCAGTTGCCCCGGTTTCTCCCCTGTCCTGTCTAAGGCAGTGGCTGGGCATGGACTCGTGCTGTTCACAGGCCCAGTGGCTGTCATGCTCCAGCAAGTACCCCCAGGCCTCCTTCACTGCCTGGCCTGCCTCTAGTTCCCTCTCTAGGACCCCAAGTTCTCAGGAGGACTTCCACTCCTACCCACCTGACTGATTTTCTCAATGCTCTCTCGCAAGAACAGCATCCGGAAGGATGGGTTTCCCTGTCTGCCCGGTATCTTCTCCCTCATCTCTGATGTCAGACTTCCATTTAAGTTTGGGTTGAGTAGGCATGAGGTCCTCTCAGGCCTAGCTCTAGCCAGTTACACATGGCCCAAATTCAACAATCAAAGTGCAAAACTGCAAGTAAAAGGTAGAGACATTAGAAAGAAAGAACAGAGACGATATGACCATCTAGATAGAAAATTACAAGAACGCTACAAAATATAATCTCCCCACCCTATTAGAATAAGCAAGGTTTGCAGAATAAAAACAATATATAGCTTTCAGTTGTGCTTCTATACAAGGGGACTTCAGTTTGTGGAAAATGGACTTAAAGCAGGAGTTTATTGTGGTGTGAAACTTTTTGAAATCCATGCATAGTTTTTTCTTAATACATATTTTCTGTGAACTGTTTAAAGACACTTGTATACTAGCAATTAACAATTATAATCTACTATTTAAAAAACATTGTTATTATTTTTCATTTTAGAGACTTTTTGCTAGAGGGCATGTGCACTCACCGGAAAGAGAGAAAGTGAGAAATCACCCCCCCAGGGGGGATGGCCATGCCACAGTCCCTTCTCTGCCATTCTTTTCCTGAGATTTTGGGCACACACGCACGCATGTGCGCACGCGCACTCCAGGCATGAGTTTCAAGCTGCCTGGTCTAAGACTTCAGTCGCGGTTGGCCATGTGGAAGTTCAGTGCCCCGACCACTACGCCACCTGGTGGCCTCCATTGTTATTATTTTTAAAAGTTTATTTCATGAGAGGGAGAATGAGTGAGAGAAACAGAGAGAGACAGAGAGAGAGAGACAGAGAAAGAAGAATCCCCGAAAGGGTGCTAAGCCTCAGCCTGCCAGGATCAAGGGCACATGTGTGTGTGCCTGACTTGAACAGAGACCTCAGGGTGCAAAAATATGAAGGCAATTCAAGGAGAAAAGATCATTTTTTTCAGGAAATGGTATTAGGACAATTGGATCTCTATATGCCAAGAAAAAAATCTCACATATCTACTATTACAGACAAAAATTAACTCAGAATGGATCATAGATCTATATGCGAGACATAGCACTATAAAATTCTAGAAGAAAACATGCAGAAAGTTTAATAATCTTGAGTTAGGCAAAAAAAAATTAAAAATAAGATTTAAAAAGGAATGAAGTATAAAAGAAAAAATGTTAATTTGAACTTTATTAAACTGAAAGATGTTTACTTTTCCAAAGACACCGTTAAGAAAATGAAAAGGCAAGCTACAAGTTGGGAGAAACTACTTGTGAAAACATATCTGCCAAAGGACTTGTATTCAGAATATATAAAGAATTCTTTCCACTCAACAAACAGAAGATAAGCACGTCAAAAAAAATGGTGAACAATTTGAACAGACAGTTCATCAAGGAAAATACAAGATGTCAGACAAACACATGGAAAGATGTTAAATATCATTAGTTACTAGGGCAATCCAACCCCAAACCACAAATATACCACTATATACTCACTAGGATGACTAAAGTTAGAAGAACTGATAATACCAAGTGTCACCAAGGGTGTGGGGCAACTGTAACTCTCATACTCATTGCTAGAAATTCAAAATAGTACAGCTAACTTGAAAAAAAGGTTGGGAACCAGCAGTTAGCGTAATGGCTATGTTGCTGGACTCCCACGTAGTCGACCGCGGTTTGCGTCTTGGACCCGGTGGCTTAAAACTCACGCCGGGTGCGTGTGCGTGCGTGCCCAAGATCCCGAGAGGAGAATGGAGGAGAAGGGATTGTGGCGTAACCATCCCCCCTGGGGGGTGATTTCTCACTTTCTGTCTCTATGTCTCTCTCTGTCTGTCTGGCGAGCGCACGCGCCCTATAGCGAAAAACCTCTCCAAAAAAAAAAAAAAAAAAAAAAAAAAAAGAGGTTGACAATGTTTTAAGAATTGAAACATACACTTTTCCTGGTACCCAGCAAATTTAGGTATCTGCCCAGGAAAAATTAAAACACATCCACACGGACTTACACCTGAATGTACATTTTGTTTTATTAACAGACCCACAAACAGGAAATAACTCAAATGTCTAATAACAAATGAATGAATGAACAGATTGTGGTATATCCATATAAAGAAATAGTACTCAGCAATCAAAAGGAATGAACTTATGTTTCATGATCTAATATTGCCTTATGCTAAGTTAAAGAAACCAGGAATTAAGGACTATATACTGCTTGATTCTATCCTATCACATCTACATAATTTTATTATATTCCATATATTATTTCTATAGAATATACTATAACATTCTAGAAAAGGCAAAATCCTAGTAATATAAATATTAATGGTTGCCAAGAGCCAGGAGTGGGGAAGGAGGCTGCAAAGAACACAGCTCAACTGTTGGAGTATTGAAAATGTCCCATGTATTTTAATGGTGCTTACATGACCATCACATTTGTCAAACTTGCTGATTTGTACATCCAAAATAGGTGGATTTCTTGTATGTAAATTCTCTTGCTATAAAGCTGCCTCTAAAAGGCAAGGATAGTAGCCATGTTCAAACATCTACATCTGTATCATAGGAAAATAAGGATGCAATGAATGAGGAATCAACAGACAGTAAATACTTTTAAAAGTTTTGTTCATTATTTCTTCTAGAAGACAGAGAGAGAGAGACAGACAGGTACCCAACAGAGTCTTCAAGCTGTGATCCATTCGTGCTGTGATCCACCATGTGACCCAGATCATTGCTGTGATCCACTCATGCTTTGGTCCACCATGTGGCCCAGATCATGAGTGCAGCATGTGCCCAGAGTGCTCAGGAAGGTCTCAGGACATGAACCCAGGACCTTTGCCATGTTGGTCCAATTGCAATACCACTGCACCAGCAGAGGCAATCAATATTTTAGTTCTTGTGGACTATACAGTCTTTGTCACAACTACTTAGCTCTGTCTCTCCCATGCAAAAGCAACTCTAGCCCACACTGAATGCATGGGACTGGCTATGTTCCAATAACACTTGAAGAACACTAGAATTTGAATTTCATATAATTTCCTCATAAAATAGTCTTCTACTTTCTCCCCAACTATTTAAAAATGCAAAGACCATTCTTAGCCAATGAACCAGGCAAAAACAGATGGCAGACCAGATTTGGCCCACAGGCTGTAGTTTGCCAACCCCTGTTATAAACATATGTTCATAAAAATACAACAATTATCATGACTACGTCAAAGAGGTGATGATGCAGATGAAATTTCTAATATGTCCTTCGTACTTACATGGTAGAGATCTGTGTACATTATACATAACTAGTAAACTATGTCTTATTTTTACTTATTCTTCAATACTTTATGTTTGTTTGCCATGAAATTACTTTGGGAGTATAATATTTAAAAATCAAGACTTATTTTATTAATGAAGTTCAACTTTTAAACTAAAGACAACCTTATAAATTTACTTTTTCTTATAAAAAGACATTTTAAATAAAAAGGACTTTCAGAAGGTGCAATATATTGGGACCAGTAGATGGTATAGTGATTACATTGCTGGACTCCTACATGGCTGAGCATGGTTTGAGTCTTAGACCTAGTGGCTTGAAAATCATGCTGGGTGTGTGTGCGTGCGTGCGTGCCCAAGATCCCAAGAGGAGAATGGAGGAGAAAGGATTGCGACATGGCCATCATCCCTGGAGAAGGGGGGGATGATTTCTCACTTTCCTTCTCACTGTGCCTCTCTCTCTCTTTCTCTCTCTCTCTCTCTCCCCCTTCCCTCTTCTCTTTCTCTCTCTCTCTTTCTCTCTCTTCTCTCTCTCTCTCTCTTTCTCTCTCCAGTAAGCACACATACCTTAAGACAAAAGAAAAAGTCTCTAAAAAGTAAAAGTATAATATATTATATACAAACTCACTCTATCCTGAATTATTTTTTCTTTTTTTATAAGTTTCTTTTCTTTCTTTCCATGAGTGAAACACAGAGGCCGACAGACAGCATTCCCAGTAGGGTTTTGGTGCTGTGATCCACTTCCTCCTCAGCTGGCCCTGGACTGTGGGCAAGTGTGTGCCCAATAAGTTCAGAGAGGGACCTTGACTTAGAAACCTTCTCATGTTGGGTTGCCCCACAGAGGGCATTTCATCACCATCTGGCCTCATAGTTTTTCCTTTATCTTCTGTCTAATATATCTGTTACATGAGGGGCTTTGCCATCGCTGAATCCTCTGGAATGTTCTTCTCCTCCCTATCATCGTTTCCCTCACATCTCTGCTCAATAACTCTCGTTCGTGAAGTCTTCTCTGACACACTCCCTATATGTCCCCTTCCCCATAGACGGTAAGCCACTTCCTTAGACCTCTTACTCTGCTGTTTTTCTCCATAGCACTTGGCACTATCCCTTACGTCGCATGTTGTGCATTTGCTTATTTTCTGCCCCTTAACACTAGAATAAGCCTCACGGGGACAGAGACTTTGCATTGTTTAATGCTGCCCAATCCCAGTGCCCTGAAGGGTGATTGGCAATAGGAGATGCTCAACACATGACTTGCTAAGTGAATATTCTGGGAAAGCACGAGGACTGTCTTTCATGGGCACACCATTCAGTGACTGCCATGTATGAGCTGAGGCTCACAGGCCGGATACTCAGGAATGGGAGGAGAAAGCAGCAGTCACACCAGACAGCTGGGAAAGTGAGCAGATCCCACTGAGGGTGTGTGATGCTGCAGACCCTGGGATCCCTCACGGAAAGAGCTTTCCTTGGGGAATTCTGTCTTACCAGGTTCTGAGTAACTGCTGCATTGGAGAACTCTCAGTAACCATGTCTTCTGCTAAAAAGGAACAGCCATTTCCTTTTCTTTCCTTTAGATGCACTTAGGTCTAACATTTTCTTGTTAGAATGCTTGTGAAAGGACCAGCAGATGGCATCATGATTTTTGTTGCTGGGCTCCCACATAGTCCAGCAACTGGTTCGAGTCCTGTACCAGGCAGCTTAAAACATACTGGGCGCGCGTGTGTGTGTGTGCCCAAAATCCCAAGAGGAGAATGGAGGAGAAGGGATTGTAGTGTGGCCATCTCCCCCCTCCCCCCCAGGGGAATGATTTCCTGCTTTCTGTCTCTCTGATGAGTGCACACGCCTTATAGCAAAAAGTCTTTCTCAATAAAAAAAAAAATAAATAAAATGCTTGTGAATAAGAAGGACAGATTATTTACTAGGAGGGTGTCTCTCAGGCTTCAGAGAGGGACCTTAAGGGAAGAACTGTGTTAGATTTCCAGAAGGCAATTCAAGTCTTCTGGGCTATAGACACCCATGCACAAGGGCTGTCATGTAGATATTTCTTTATAAAGCACTTCCCACTGTCTCTGAACTGCAGTGTCAAATTGTAGAAATCTGTGCCTTGGAAGTTCCTGACATATAATGTTGACATTTCAGACTCTCGGTTATATGATGAAAGATTAGAATGATGGTGAGGAACAAGTATGACCTATGGAAAGACATTTTCTGAAGTGGTAAGACTTTTTTTTTTAAGAATGGAGAATTTTTTCTTTTTAACTACGTGTTGACCCTGTGAAAAAATAATAGAGAAAGAGAAAGAAAAAACATACCTAACTGTGGTGGTGTAGGTGGTAGGCCTTTGCCAAGGGATACTCAAGTCATGTGGGAGGCTCCGGGTTCAGATCCCAGGTGCACCTGTGGGCACATGGTCCTGATGGTTGAAGGTGGGTGGGGGCTGGGGGAATCCCAGTGTAGTAAGACCCTGTGGAGGATACCTGCACTCTCTCTTTTAAGAAATAAACTTTTTTAAAAAGAGAGAGAATGAGGGCCAGCCAGTGCTGTGGAGGTTAAGGCAGCTGGTCCCACATGGCCAACTGGATGGCTCAAGTCCCCAACCAAGTGACTTGAAAATCATGCTGGATGCTTGTGCATGCATGCCCAAAATCCTAAGAGGAGATTGTGGTGCGGCCATCCCCCCAGGGAATGATTTCTCATCACTCCCCATCTCTTTCCTGCTAGCATACATACCCTACGTAAACCAAAATTAAAGGGGAGGGGGGAGACAACAGATCAAAGAAATATACAAATTTATTTTAATTGTCTTTACAAAATCTTACAGGAGCTAACAAATACAAACTGAGAACAGATTTGTGTTGAAAACATCTTCCTTTTTTGTGACACATTTGAAGACACAGTTGACAATATTTTCATGGGACGATGTGGTCTATATTTTCCTAACACTTAAGAATTGTGTCAAAATGAATCTGCTGTTTAGATATAAAAGTTAGAAACGTTAGAAGGCAGAGGCTACTGTCTAAATACCTTTTCTGGCTCTTGGCTTTGAAAGAGAATGTAGAGTGGCTTCTCACTCTCTAAGCTATGCATAGTATTTACCTGATTTTAAGACACTTTTTTCTCTCTATTTCTTTCTTTATTTTTTAAAGAGAGTTTTTTTTATTTATTTATTTTTATTTTTAATTTTTTTGGAGAGGTTTTTGCTATAGGGCGCATGTGCTTGCCAGAAAGTCAGAGAGAGACAGAGAGATAGAAAGTGAGAAATCACCCTCCCAGGGGGGATGGCCACACTGCAATCCCTTCTCCTCCATTCTCCTCTTGGGATCTTGGGCACACATGCACATACTCCCAGCGTGAGTTTAAGCCACCGGGTTCGGGACTCGAACTGTGGTCAACTACATGGGAGTCCAGCAATATAGCCATTTCGTCAATAAAGTCAATAAAATATACAGGAAGCATTTTATTATTTTTATTTTTATTATTTTATTTCTTCCCTGTAAAGCACATTCCCTGCCCCTCCCTGTTCCTTATGAAGCTTACAGCAAGGCCCACCGCAAAGGAAAGCCTTCATTCTATTGACTCACTGGCTCCATACTAAGGTGCAATACTTCAAGTAGAGGTTTGTCTTATATTTTCAGAGTCTATACTCTTTTTTTTTAGAGAGAGAGAGATTTTTGATATAGGGTGTGCATGTTTGCCAGAGAGACAGAAAGCGAGAAATCACCCCCTGGGGGATGGCCACATTGCAATGCCTTTTTCTTCATTCTCTTCAAGAGATTTTGGACATGCACACACACATGCCTGGTGTGACTTTCAGGCCTCTGGGTCTGGGACACGAACCATGGTCAGCTATGTGGGAGTCCAGTGACATAACCATTACACCATCTGTGGGTCTCATAGTCTCCACTTTTCCAGCTCCTGAGAACACAGTCATCATTAGAAAGCACTGACTTAGCACAAGTAACTGGAACATCTCCATCTTGATGTAAGTTCTTTCTCTTCTTGATTTTCTTTCCTTTCTGTAGACTGATTCCTTACCTATCTATTGTTCTTATCATAAGTTTCCATGTAATCCAAGACTGGGCTTAGAAAATTAGGTATATTTTTGTTCCATTCTATGCATGTCTGGCAACTTATTATCCTAGCAAAGTATTGGGTTGTCAGAAAAGTCAAGACTTATTTTTCTAAGTTTCCCTATGCAAAAATGTGCCATGACTTTTTAACAGCTCAATATATCAGGACCAGTGAGATAGGAAGAGGGGTGGCCAGTGTTTAGAGACCTTGCTTCAGAAACAGACCCAAAAGCGCAGGTCAGACTTCACAGAAAGGGTGTGGGCTATGGAACCTGAGAGACCTGGGTCTCTGTCTCAGACTCTGCTGTGTGACTTCACGTGCAAGGTTGGAACAATACTGCTAGCCTTGCAGGGTGATGACAAAAGTCACATGTATGTAGTGTTTGCCCACGGAGAGGCTTAAGAAAGGAGGGTTAATGCGGGTTCAAGACTGCATAGAGGAGAAGTTCTTCCCCAGGAAGAACTGGGGAAGTTGTTGCAGCCTGCAGTCTTCGCCCATGTCCTTGTTTGTCCCTGCTGGAGTCCCTTTGTCCTGCTACGATCAAGACTTACACCAGTTTGGAATTGCTCTCAAGTGGATGTCTGTGATCACTCATTTACATTTCAGCATGAATTTAAAGTGAGTCAGACAGGCCTGCTTTGACATTCTGGCTTTGCTGTTCATCGGTGGTTCCATGGGGTGTGTGCTTAGCCTGGGTCCTAGTCAGGGTCTCCAGGGAAACAGTTCTAGTAGGAAGTGTGGAGCTAAGGACACATACAGGTACAAACATACAGAATGAGATACAGACATACTAGAGAACTTTGAAATGTTCATTAAAAAAAAAAATAGAACTAAGTCCAAATTTATATTGGTGCAAAAAAATGGAAATCTATGCATAGTGCTATTTTCATACTATGCATTTTCCACGAACTTTTTGAAGACACACAGCCCCCCCACTGCTGGTTCCCCCCCTCCCCCCTTGTAGCTCCAGATAGAGAAAAGGAATTAGCTCAAGCTTTTATGGAGGCCGACAAGGCCCATAATCCGCAGGGTGAGTGGAAAGCTGGAGAGCCAAGGATTTCGTTTCAGTCCAAGTCCAAAGGCCTGAGAACTGGAAAGCCCAAACGCTACCAGGTTCAGGACACAGGAAGAACCTGTGCTTCAGTTCAAGTTCAAAGTCTTCCAAAAGCTGATGGTTGGCCTTTTTCTTTTTTCAAAGGTGGTCAGGCAGGAAGAATTTTGCACACGCGCCCCTCAGTCTAGGTATGGTTGGATGAGACCTTCCACAGATTGGATGAGACCCAGTCCTATGGGGGGAGAGCAATCTGCTCTCTTGGTCTGCCTGCATCAGTGGAATGTCACCCAAAAGCACCTTCACAGATGGACCAGCACAAAGTCTGACAGAATCTCTGGGTACCATGTGGCCCCGTCAAGAGGACACGTAAAATTAATCATCACAATTTTTCTGACTCTTACTATATATATATATTTTTTTTTTTGGAGAGGTTTTTGCTATAGGGCCGTGTGCGCTCACCAGATAGACAGAGACAGAGAGATAGAAAGCAAGAAATTACTCCCCAGGGAGGATGGCCACGCCGCAATCCCTTCTCCTCCATTCTCCTCTCGGGATCTTGGGCACGCACGTACACGTGCCCGGCATGAGTTTAAGCCACTGCATCTGGGACGCGAACCACGGTCGACTACGTGGGAGTCCAGCGATATAGCCATTACGCTAACTGGTGGTTCCCTATATTTTTTGTAAAAAGGAGATAAGAATAATATTTTACCATGGGAGTGCTGTCCGCAGTAAAGGAGATCATATATTCAAGGTTCCTAGGATTCAA
Organism: Tupaia tana; assembly: GCA_026018925.1. NCBI lineage: Eukaryota > Metazoa > Chordata > Mammalia > Scandentia > Tupaiidae > Tupaia > Tupaia tana. The sequence goes on along the minus strand of JAKSZU010000017.1, from coordinate 47,931,003 downwards.
TACATCATTATTTTCCCTCCATTTTTCCTTCGATAGTCAACATTTGAAGCATCTGTGAACAGGGCAAGGGGCTATCTTGGTTTTGTGTTCTTCCCTTCCCTTTTTTTGCCCCTGAAATCCCTTCATACTCATGATCCATCCCAGCCCATCTCTGCCTGCGAGACAGAAATGCCACTAAGTCACCCCCACAATTAAAGCACCCCTTCTCTTATAAATTTTCTTGTGGTATTCAAACATCATCTGGCAAAAAGAGCAGAACCAATTTCACACTCTTGGGAAGAGCCTTGTCTTCTGAACTGATCTCTCCATACTCATCACAGACGATCTCTTTCCCGGTCGTGGTGTTCTTTGCAAGGCAAGATGACCAAGATGGCCAAAGCAGTTGAAGTTTCACCGTGCTTTGTGAGTGGCCCAGCTGCTTCTCCGTGCAGTGGCAAAGCGGATTGCTCGGGTAAGCAAGAGGAGCTGGGCAGGTCCTCTGATCAGCGCTGGCAGGGGGAGGGAAGAGCGGGGGTGGGGGGTAGGGGGAGGTGAGGCCATTCATCACTTCAGAATGACCCTGCGTGTTCTCCCTCAATATTCCACTCGGCTCCTCTGTTGATGTGATTACCACATTTTCCCTCCAAATTGCACCCTAACTCCCATCCGGTGTTTCTTTCCACTGTTCCCATTTCCAGATGATAGTGATTTCATTCCGGAGTGTTTAATCCTGAGTAAATCAATACAGCGCTCTTATTTTCCATCAACTTAATCTTAAGCGAATTGAATTTCGTTCTCACTTAAGATGGGAAAGGGGCTGGGGAAGCCTCACGGAGAACCGCGATGACTATATCGTGCTGGTCTGTGTTACCGTCAGCCCCAAATACGCTTTCGGTTTGACCGTGGCTGTCATTGTAGGCCCAATTCTTGGCGATCTCACTTTTTTTCTTTCTTTTTCTTTTTATAAGATTTTATTAAACGCCTTTACAGAGTAACATCCAGACTCCGGATACAGCTGCCAGGACCCTGTTACGCCGTGGGGACTGGCTGGGGCCTGGCAGGCGGCTCTGGCTTCCCACCCTTCTGTTCTGAGATGGGGGTGGTGGGCAGCATCTCATCTTTAGGTTCCACGATGCTCACGTGATTGGGCAGGGGCTTCTTAGGGTCAGTCTTACCACTCGGGTCCCAGGGCAGCATGATCTTCACTTTGATGCCCAGCTCGCCTAGCAGACAGCGCAGTTAGGAACTAGCTGGGGTCTCCCTGTCCCACCTCACAGTAGGACAGAAGGAAGAGCAGCGTACTCAAGCACCCCAGCCCGGTCCCTTTTGCAATCTCACTTTGAGGCCTATAGACTTAGATATTTTGCCAAAATTGGAAGAAAAGAAGCAAAATATTGACTTTTCCCAATAGTATTACCAAAAAAAAAAAAAAAAAAAAAAAAAAAAAAAGGTCTGCGGCGTCTTGTTCTCATTTCACTGAGTAGTAATTACAGATCTTGAATCTAACTCAGTCATCCCGTCTCTAACACTATAATCCAGTCCAACTGTGTATACACCGTTCCTCCGGGTTCTCTGAGGGAAATGGGACACATCTACCCAGGGTTAACTGTTGTCAGAAAAAATCATAATGAGAAAGTTGGGACTTTCAGAGGATTTCTGGCAGGCCACTTCCTGCCTTTTTTTTTTTTTTTTTTTTTTACAAACACGTGCAATTTATTGAATCCCATCGTAGTCAGACATGTGAGTAGAAGCAGCTGTGTAAAGCAAGGGGCAGGCCCGAAGGCCCCGGGGACAGGCCAGACAGACAGGCCAGCTGGGGGTGGACATGGCTGCAGGCCATGGCCATCGACTATGAGCGTTGGAAAGACTCTTCCATCAGCTGGATCCTATCTGCACTTATTACTGGAGCCACGGTGAAAGGACGATGAACATGACCGTCAGAACGATGCCAAGAACCAGGGCAAAGATGTTCAGGCACTTGGCGGTGGAGGCATAGGTCTGGGTCCCGGATCACGTCGCCCACCATCTTCCTGTCCCTAGACTTCATGGAGTAGGCGAACGCGATGAAGCCCAGGCAGCAATAATTCATGAAGACCCTGTTGAACAGGGACCAGACCACATGGTCGGGCACCGAGGTCTCGCTGTGGATGTTGATCACGGTGGACGCCACTGGAGACGCGGGCGGGGGGCGCCCCCAGCACAGACATCTCCTGCTCTTCCTTGAGCATCTCATAGTTTGGGGGAGAGCTGGTGCTGGCGCGAGTGAAGAAGGTTTGGGAAGCGTGGTTCATGGCGCACACGGCTCTGATGGTGGGGCGGGCTGCTGTTCTAAAAGCTGTTTCGATTTCTCCCCTGCCCTTCTGATATTTAAAAAATACATCGAAAGGCTGAAAATCATTTTGATCACTAATCAAAATAAAAATAGTCTCTTGGAAATGATTACCCTTTGGCTGAATGAAATGGCCCTGCTTACAGCCAGGTTTGCTGCCTCTGTGGAACCCCAGGCACACGGTCAGCTACTCTGTACCAGGTTCCTGGCCTTGAGCTAGGACGCGGTAGTGGCAGTCATGCAGGGTGGCAGTCAGGGCAGTCGGCCATGCCCCATCTTTCTCATCCTGCCACTCTGAATAGGTGGCTCTGACTGTCCTACGCTCCGCCACTGGCTTTCTTGTTGTCTTCTGAAGCCACTCATTCCCGAGTGCTTTTTTGTCTGCATCTGAAAAGTACATCTAACACCTTTCCCTCGCAGTTCATGCTCCTGCCTAAAGCATGCACTGAAGTCAGACTGCTCAGACCCATCGGTATCAAGCACCCCACGCTGCAGCCTCCAGGGGAAGGCTGGTCACTGCCCTTTGCTGAGTGCTGACTCAGGCCAAGAGCATTCTTTTTGAAAGATTTTTAATATAGGGTGCATGCGCTCGCCAGAGAGACAAAAAGCGAGACATCATCCCCCCGGGGGGATGGCCAGGTTGAAATTCTTTCTCCTCCATTCTCTTCTTGGGATCCTGCACACACATGCATACGTGCCTGGTGTGAGTTTTAAGCCGCCAGGTCTGGAACTCAAACCACAGGTGACTACATGGGAGTCCAGCGATGCCATCTGCTGGTCCCAAAGCCAACAACATTTAAGCAATGTTCACACCAGCTCATTGGAACCTCACTTACCCTGTGCAGTAGATACTCTTATTAATCCCTTCCTTGCTGGGTGGGGAGAAGAATGCTCACATAAGTTAAGGAAATTGCTCAAGAGCACATGACTAGACGATCCAGAGGTGGCATTTGACTCAGGGATTGAGACCACAAAAGCCATGCTCCAGCCACTGGGTGATTTCATCCAGGTCCCCTCAGAAAAAGGGAGGAGCGCTTTGTTGTATTCTTGTATTTCTGCACGGCAGTATTTCATCAGTCCACGCCAGGTTTCCTTTTATCCACGCCAAGTTTCCTTTTATTACTTTTGCTTGTATTCTCTTTCCCAAATTGCTTTAATCTCTAAATCCCTGTTCGTACATTTCTTCCTCTTACAATTCTGGTTTTTCTAAATATGTCTAATATCACATTGTGATTAAGGTCCTAACCCTTGATCACGCGTCCAACTTCTGAAAGCTTCAAAGCAAAGTTGCCTGAGGCGGAGAGACCAAAAAAATGGAAATGCAAAATTTGCACTTCAGCAATATGTTTGGAGTCCCCTCAAGGAGCCAAGGGCTGTCTGGCGCATTTACAGACATCGGCCTGTTCTCGCGATGGCGCCTGCCAGTGACCCTCCTTTTAAACGGGGATGTTGTGAATGTACCCAGAGATCGCCGTGTTAAATTACTGTTGTTGTGGATGGCTCCTTCCTGGTAGCATTCTGTGTTGGGATGTCAGGGGGCATTTTTTAGCTCAGAGGGGAAGTAGGGTTTTCTATAATACTGTAGGCCTTGTCCCAGTGACAGCTTTAAGAATGTCCTTAGGAAAAGGTCACTGAGTATCAGCCCTTCCGCCAGCAACTCGGCAGGAAGGGATAAGCCTTGAAGTTCTTCCCAAAGGTCATCCAACCCTGAACCTGGCTAATAATGTCCCCATAGCTGGAGGCTTTGGGCCAAGGACTTCCAGAGGGGCAGGGACCATCTGCAATGCCCTTGGTAAAGGAATGGGTCTCAGCTGTTGCAGGGGAGGGAGATTGAAGAAGAGCCAGTCCCATGGGCAAGATGACCTGTGTTCCCTTGGTATTTAATACCAAGGATATTTGTTAATCACCTTGAACTTGACCAACCTTCTCTGTGCTGCAGAAGCATGATTGTATTTGGGTATTTATGGGACTCCGGCCACCATACTGATTCATTCTTCCTTCCTGACTGCCAGCAATTAATTTCGCTTAACAAGTATGTATTGACTGCCTTCTCTATAGATAGCACTGCACTAGGAAGATGGGATTCACATGATGAACAAGGTAGAGTGGTTTCAGTCCTTGCTGTGGGAGACAATAAACAAGTAAACACCTAAGTAGTTCGTCATTATAATTACAAGCGCAATTACTATGAAGTTAATGAGATGAAAGCTACAAGGATCTCTCAATTGCATCTCCTGCTTCCGAGGCTCCAAAGGCTGTGCTCACGGGATTGAAGTTGGAGGGAGCAGGCCACCAGTTTATGCACAGGCTCGAATGATTTTGTGAAGTTTGCTAAAAAAGCAATATATTTTTGAATTCTTTTTCTTAAGGAAGGCTCACCAAATGTATACCCTTCAGCCCGATTACAATGCAAGAAATCATGCATAGATTACCACCTACAAAGAAGAGCAAAAACTTCATCCTGGCCTTTTGTGGAAAAGTAAATGTGAGACGTGTCTGCAGTTGTTGTAAACAAACCTGCCTATTTTCTCTCACAATTGCTCCCGGTTTTCTTATATGCAAATCAAAGTTGATAACACTCAGCCTAGGGTGGCAGAAGAACTTCTCCATCGTGCAAAAGTAGCATTTAAAAGCAACTATGAGCAACACATTGTTCACTGAAAATCTGCTTCGAGAGCCTCTCTTGCCATTCTTGCCACGGAGGACAAAGAAAGAAGGGGATAAAAAACAACTGGCAGAGCAACATTAAATTATTCCAAGGCCAGGTGAACTAGGACCTGAGTGAGACCTTAAGACGGAAGTGCATCAGCAAGAAAAGAAATAGGAAGCCGCATTGTCAGGACCTACGGAAGAGGTAGGACGGGCTATGGGGAATGCCAGGGACAAATCCTGGGCGATCACAGTGGACTTGCCAGGCTGGCCAACAGTGAGTCCCATGGCAAAGATAGGGACACCATCATTCATGGTACCATGTAGAAATTTGGGGTTGGAGGTTCTTGACCCTGTTTTAAGTTCAAGATTTCCTAAGGGAGCTTGGGCGCCTGAGCAGAGTTGCTTCAAGAGTAAAGAACTGCTTTCTACCCCAGAACCATTATCTCCACAAGGGAAAAAAATGAGACCCCAATTCCCAGTGAGCAGCATTACAGGCTGAATCGTTGCCCCCCACCCCCCAACTCTTATGTTGGAGACTCAACTCCATTACCTCAGGAAGCGACTATGTTTAGACACAGGGTCGTTTTAGAAGTCATTAAGTTAAAATGAGGTCATGATGTCCGGCCTTAATCTAATACGGTTGGTGTCCTTATGAGAAGGAGAGATTAGGACACCCCCACAAATGGAAACCCATGTGAAGACAGAAGAAGATGATCATCTACAAACCAAAGAAAGAGATCTCAGGAGAAAACAACCCTGTGGACACCCTGACCTCATATTTCCAGCTTTCAGAACTGTGAGGAAATAAATTTCTGTTGTTTAAGCCACCCAGTCTGTAGTAATAGCTATAACGGCCCTAGCCAACTGATGCAAGTGGTTATTGACTTCAGTAGGTACTCTGTCCATCTCATAATGCTACAGCTCCAAGTTGGAAATATCCCAAAGAAAAAGGATTCTTGGTGAGCTCAGATAAGACACCTTTTCCCTCTTCTCTGTGTACCCACCAGACATTACAATTTTGCACTATTATAAGTATGGCACAATTTACCAATATGAATTTTGTGAGAGTAATCCTCATAAGAAGTAATACTTCTCTTCAAAAAGATAGATTTCCTGGGGTCAGCAGGTGGTGTGGTGGTTAAGGTACTGGATTCCCACATGGCTGACTGTTGAGTTCGAGTCCTGGACCTGTTGGCTTGAAAATCACACTGGGCGTGCATACATGCATGACTAAAATCCCAGGAGGGGAATGGAGCAGAAGGGGTTGTGGCATGGCCATCCCCTCTAGGGAGTGATTTCTCACTTTCCCCCTCTCTTTTGCTGCGGGAGCATAATTGTACTCGGGTATTTGTGGGACTCCGACCACCACACTGATTCATTCTCTGCTCTGTCTCTCTAGAGAATGTGTATACCTAATGGCAAAAACCCTTAAAAAAAAAAAAAAAAAGGATAGATTTAATTACTGGCTAGACAGAGTTTGATGTGTACTATATAATCATGTGCCACGTAACAATGTTTTGGCCAAAAAACAAGCCACATACATGACATTGGTCCCATAAGATTATAATGGAGCTAAAAAATCCCATTATAATCTTATGGGACCAGTGTTATATATGTTGCTCATTTTTTGGCCAAAACATTGTTATGTGGCACATGAGTACAGCCACTGTGGAGAACAATAGAAGATTCCTTAAAGATGTACAAATAGAACTATCATATGATCCAGCATTTCCACTCCTGGATATCTACACAAAGGACAGGAATTCACTCAGTTGGGAAAACACTTACACATCCATATTTATTGCAGCATTATTCACAATTGCTAAGACATGGAACCAACCCAAATGTCCATGAACAGATGAATGGATCGGAAAAATGTGGCACATAAACTCTATAGAGTACTACTCAGCCATTACAAAATAATGAGACCCTAACGTATGATAGAAAGTAGACGAATAAACAAAGCAAGGCAGACTATGACAGAGAGGCGTTGTATATCTCCACTCAATATTTAGAGAATGTCTGCACTCTAGGGCAAAAATGGAAAGATTGGAAGGTACAAAGGCAGAGAGAGAAACTGTGGATAATAGAGACAGTGTGGAAGGAGGGTGGAAAATGGGGAAGAGTGAGGGGGAAATCAAGGGGGAAAAGAAGCAAAACATTTAAGGGACAAAAAATAGAAAATTATTTGATGATGATCTGTAGTTGTTGTAAACAAATCTTTTCTCATACCTGTATATATGGTAATATCATTGACTGAAACAATATACAGTGTATTCATGATGGGAAAATTTATCTGGTATGCTGTAATGAACACAGTGATTGAATGTAACAAATAAGGAAAAAGAAAAAAACATTCTAAAAAATTCTTATAATCTAGTGATGTTGTAGTGTGATGTGAGACTCACATGTTTGTGGTGACGCTGGTATAAACAAACCTACTGCACTACCGTTCACATCAAGTATAGCACATCCAGTTTTGCATAGAACAGTATACAGTCATACCTTGTTCAACAATGTGGGTACGTTCTGCAAAATGTGTCACTAGGCAATTCTGTCACTGTGTCAACATCACAGAGTGCATTTACACAAAACTGAGTGGTACAGCTCACTAGGTCATCAGGAAAGTCATGACGCATTTTTCTATGTTTTTCTATGCAAAAATGCATCGTGACTTTCCCCACAACCCAGTATATGGTGTAGCCTGTTGTTCCTGGGCCACAATCCTGCATAGCATATTACTGTACTGGCTACCATGATGGTAAGCATTTGTGTATCTAAACATATCTAAAGACAGAAAAGGTACAGTGAAAATATACTAAAAATATAAAAAATGTCCAGGGCATTTACCATGAACGGAGCTTGCAGGACTAGAAGTTGCTCTGGGCGAGTCAGTGAGTGAGGGGGAGTGAGTGTGAGGGCCTGGGTCACTACCGTACACAACTGTAGACATTGTAAACACTGCACACACAGGCTATACTAAGTTTGTAAAAAGTATTTTTCTTTCTTCAGTCGTAAATTCACATCAACGTACTGTAATATTTTTACTTTAAAACTTTTAGTTTTTAAAAGTTTTTTACTTTTATGTAATAACAAGGAGAGTGGGAGATGGCAGAGGGTAAGAGATAGAGAATCTAGGATGGGGGGAAAAAAGCAAAACATACAGAAGACAAGAAATGGAAGATCATTTGATGACAATAACATGCTTGTTGATGTGCTTGATTGAGACAATATATAGTGTAATTTGGATGGAAAATCTCATTTTGTATGCTGTAATGATGTTCAGAGAATGAATGCAAATAAATAAATAAAAAATAAATAAATAAATAAAAAATGCAAATACATAGTATAGCTCCCTTTTGCCTGTTCTAAGAGTACTCTGTCCATCTCATAATGCTACAGCTCCAAGTTGGAAATATCCCAAAGAAAAAGGATTCTTGGTGAGCTCAGATAAGACACCTTTTCTGGTACCTCTTCTCTGTATACCCACCAGACATTACAATTTTGCACTATTATAAGTATGGCACAATTTACCAATATGAATTTTGTGAGAGTAATCCTCATAAGAAGTAATACTTCTCTTCAAAAAGATAGATTTCCTAGGGTCAGCAGATGGTGTGGTGGTTAAAGTTCTGGATTCCCACATGGCTAACTATGGCTCGAGTCCTAGACCTGGTGGCTTGAAAATCATGCTAGGCCTGTGTGCATAAGTACCCAGGACACTGAGAAGAGAATGAAGAAGGGATGATGGAGTGGCTGTCCCCCCTTTCCCTCTCTTTCTCTGTTTCTCTCCAGCAAGCACATGCTCCCTATGGCAAAAAACCCTTAAAAAATAAAGAAGAAAGAAAGAAGAAAAAAAGAAAGAAAGAAAGAAAAAGAGAGAGAGAGAGGGAGGAAGGAAGGAAGGAAGGAAGGAAGGAAGGAAGGAAGGAAGGAAGGACGGGAAGGAAGAAAGAGAAAGAAAAAGATGGAAAGAAAGAAGAGTTAATATTCCAAAAATTGACGAAGGGCAATAACCAAGAATTTATGTCGTCTTTCCTATATAAACTATATCTTAGGATAAACAAATAGCTCTGAGAGAAAGTTCTTAATAAAAGTGTCCCAAGACAGCTGTGGTGGCATGGTGCTAACACAACACTCTGCGATGCTGAGACCACGTGCGAAGGTCCCAGGTTCAAATCCCGAGGCATTCTTGTCCATGCTGGATGTGTGAGAATAATCCTGACTGGCTGAGGTGGGGGTGGCTCATGGTATGAAAACTCTGTTGGGGGGCTCTCTCTGCATCTGTTGGAAGAAATAAATAAAAGGAAAAAAGTGCATTCCTGCTAACGAGTACGGGGCAATGATAGAATTTGAGAATTAACATCACCTGAGGTTAGGCAACAATTTCTTTCTTTTTTTTTTTTCTTACATAGAAGACAAAAAGTATAAAATCTAAAACCAAAATTGTTCAATTAAAACATTTGCTTTTTGGAGCCAACAGGTGGCATGGAGATTAAGGCAGCTGGATCCCACATGACCAACTGCACAGTTCACCAGACAATGAGGTTTGAAAACACTCTGGGAAAAGAATAGACATGCCCAGAATCCCAAGAAGAGAATGGAGGAGAAGGGACTCTGGTGTGGCCATTCTCCCAGGAGGGTGACTGCCCTCTCTCTCTCTTTCTCCCCATCTGTCTCTAGCGAGCACATCTACCCTATAACAAACTAAAAAACAAACAACAACAAAAAATGCTCTCTGAAAGATACTTTAAGAAAGTGGAAATGTGAGCCATACGCTGAAAAACATTATTATTATTTTTTTTAATCCTGGACAGGACAAAAGACTACCTTTTATTTAAAACAAAATAAAACAAGGAAATGGCTTCAATTCCATTCTGGGGAGAATGCAGACTGGTGGGAAGCTGAGGCTGTGCCCGTAAGACACTGAGATCTGTGTGGCCCAGGTCAGGGGCCAGCCCGGAACTGCTGGCTTCTTTGCTAACACAATTGTCTTAGGATCCTAGTTATAAAAGTTGGAATGAAATTCAAAGCCCTCAGATCTTCTTGGAGGTGGTAATATATTACTGGTTTGCAAAACATACTAGCCTAAAAGCTGAAATCACTCTCCTGCAGCCTTTTGAGTACTGGAAGCATTTTCCAAAATTTTCCTTTTCCATTCTTCATAATCCTGTGTCCGATCTTCATCTTGCTGTGATGTACTTGGGGTCTCCACTATGTTCTCTATTTCCTTTGCTGGGGGTTCAACCATTGTCTTCCTCTTCTTCCAAGGTAGAACAGGTCAACCTCCAGGTTCTGGCTGACTGTAGTTTGAATTCCAGATCTGGTGGCTTGAAAATCATGCCAAGCACATGCATTTGCATACCCAAAATCCCAGGAAGAGAATGGAGAAGGGATTGCAATGTGGCCATCCCCTCTGGGAGGTGATTTCTCACTTTCCTTCCCACTGTTTCTCTCTGGCGAGCACACGAGCCCTATGGCAAAAACTCTGTCCAAAGGGCACTTCATACAGGAAGCTGCCAGGTCCAGGCACATGACTCCGTTGCTGGTTTCTGTGGTATGGGCCGACAGGCCAACACACTTCACCTGGGCGAAGTACTCTTCTCCTTTCGTCAGCACCTCCGGCTAGGGGAGGCCTAGGTGTGGGGCCAGTCACCCAGTCAGTCCCGACTCCATGGCTCGGACTCGAACCGCAAAACATTATTCTTATATATATGTATAAAACATGAAAGGACTCCAAAAAGTGTGGAAAAATTAAGTTAAAGTTTGTTTTGGTGCAAGCAATGTAGAAATCTATGCACAGTCTTTTCATAATATGCATTTTTCCCTGAACTTTTTGAAGACCTCTGGTGTATCTGATAAAGGACTGGTATCAAAATCATATAAAGAACACTCACAGTTCAATAGGAAAAAACAATTAAGAATGGGCAAAAATTTGGTGAAGATGAGAAAGACCAACCATTCTGAAAGTGTGCAAGGATGGAGAGAAGGGGAACTCCCCTACATCGTTGCTCGAAGACAAAAAGTACAGCCACTTTATGAAGCAAATTGTCATTTTCTTATAAAGGAAAACATATGCTTACCCAATGACACTGCAGTTCCTCTTGTAGGTATTTACCAAGAGAAATTAAAACACATGTCACAGAGAGATTTGTCTGCACACGATAATAGCAGCTTTATTCCTAATAGTTCAAACTGAAAATAACCTGTCAATCACTGAATGAATAGAAAATAAACTGTTATATTCATATAAGAAAATACTGCTCAGCAATAAAACAAACTACTGATACACACACTATGAATGATAGTCAAAAGCATTATGCTCAATGAAAAAAGTTGCGGACAAAAGACTCAATTGTAAGAGCCAGCAAGTGGTGTGGTGGTTAAGGCACTGGACTCTCACGTGGCTGACTGTGGTTCAAATCTTGGACCTCGTGGCTCAAAAATCATGCTGGGCACACGTGTGTGCATGCCCAAAATCTTAAGAGGAGAATGGAGAAGGGATTGCAGCGTGACCATCCCCCCATGGGGTCATTTCTCACTTTCCCTTTCTGTATCTCTCTCCAGCAAGTGCATACACCCTATGGCCAAAAACTTTAAGAATTAAAAAATAAAGCTACACTGTAAGTATGATGATACTTATATGGAGTTCTAAAATAAAAGAAAACCAATCAATCACCCAAAGGTGACAGGAAACTAATTCATTGCATAGGAAACCAGATAAATAAAAGGAGAAATGTAAGTATTGATCTTGCCTTTCATATATAAACTTATTTTAGTAACCAAACAGAAGATGAGAAGAGTCTCCTTATAAAATTATTTCAGCTAATAAATGAAAATAAAATGGCAGAACTAGAATATCACCGTTTGGCAATTTTCAAGGAATTTGTGGATTTAGGCATTTAGCATCAACAGCTGCTAACATCAAAACATCCTGAGCCAAAATGAGACATTTTGTGCTTCCTGATGAAAGAACATGCCATTCCTTGTAGTCTTGCCAAAGGGATCAAACCCAGGTTTGCTCATGTCTCTGAAACCAGCTGCCAAGTTTTAGGAAACACCAAGGAGAGAAGAACAGGCTGAGCTGCACCATGAGCACACAATCAGCAAAACCCAGACTCTAGGAAGCGCTGGGAAACAGGCCAGATAGTCCAACTGTTCTCCCACAGATAAATGTAAAGGAAAAGAAAGCAATGGAGAGGAAGCCTGGAGATAAAATGATACTTTTGACATTTCAAGTTTAAAAAAATCGGGAAGACTGAACTCCGGTGTCTTGGTTGATGACACCATAAGGAAACACAAAGAAGTGATTACTATGAACACCAGGGTAGTGATTACATATGGGGGGTGTTCTGTGCTGAATTGTGTCCTCTCGAATTCACACAGTGGAGTCCTTACCCCCAGTACCTTGGAATGTGACTATGTCTGGAGATGGGGACTTTTAAGTAGATAAGTAAGGCTAAATGAGTCATTAAGGTGGGCCCTGATTCAATGTGACTGGGTCCTTATAAGAAGTGATTACGACACATCACAGCAGAAGGAAGACCACTGAGGACACAGCAAGGACGTGGCCCTCTGCAAGCCAAGGAGAGAGGCTTCAGAAGAAAGCAAACCTGCCAGCACCTTGGCCTTGGACTTCCAGCCTCCAGAACTGTAAGAAATACATTTCTGTTGTTTAAACCACAGTCTGTGATATTTGCTGTGACGATCCCAGCACACGAATTCACAGAGAGACGGGGGATGGTGATGGGATGGAGCAGAGTCGAGGACAAAGTCTCATTTCTTGTTCTAGCTTTTGGTTACCAGCGTGTTTGCCTTTTAATCGTTCCTAATCTCTACATTGTTTTGTGTAGTTTTCTGTGTTTGTGTTCTGTAATAAAAGGGATAAAAACAAAGATTGGTTAGAAACCAAAATTATCTAGGCAACAGAAGGGGATGGCTTGGATTAAGGTAGTAGAAGAAGGCTGGAAGGAAGTGGGAAGAGTTTCGATATTATTTTCTAGAAAGGAAGAGGGAGGGACCAAAATAACTGCCCTCAGGCATGGGAGAGAAGGGTGAGGGTTTAGAGAAAGTCTGACTGGTTGACTTGAAAATCTTTAAAGCTGAGTGATGGGGAGACAGCAGTTGGCATGGTGGTTAAGGTGCTGAGTTTGCATATGACTGACCATGGTTCAAGTCCTGGACCCAGTGGCTTGTTTTCTTACTTTCCCTCTCTTTCTCTCTCTGGTGAGTGTGCATGCCCTATATCAAGTTAAAATAATAATATTAAATAATTCTTTTTTTAAAGCTAGATTATGGGAATGTGGGTGTTCATTATACTATTTTAGTTTTTGTTTTGTTTTTATTTTTGTTTTTGCTATAAGGTGAGAGAGGGAGAGTGAAGAAATGATCCCCTGGGGAAAATGGCCATTCTGCAATCCCTTCTTCTCCATTCTCTTCTCAGGATTTTGGGCATACACACACACACAAGCCTGGGGGGTTTTTCAAGCCACTGGGTCCTGGACTCAAACTGTGTAGTTAGCCATATAGAATCCTGCCACTTTAACCTCCATGCCACCTGCTGGCCCTATCCTACTTTTATATGTACTTAAAATATTTCATGCTAGGTAAAATAAAATGAGGGGAAATGACAGCGAAAGACTAAAATAAAGCTGCATCATCATTATTTTTTGTGCATTGTGACATTTAATATCTTGTTACTTTTATTTTTGTATATATGCTTTTCTATTCTTGTTCCATTGAATTTTTTTTTGCATCCACGGAGGACACTCAATGAATTTCTAAATGTTCCTCTGACTCATGTGTTAAACCATTTTCAAAGGTCTGAATCTTTAAAATTATATTAAAATTTTCTTCTTCAGTAATATTTTATCCTAAATCTTATGTGGCTTTTTGTTGATTTGTTTGTTTCACCTTCAGATGAAAGGACACTTAGCCAGGCCAAGCGTTTTCCAAGAGGACAGAATGTGAAGATGTTCACTGGCCCCATTCTCTGCCCGTCCGGACACTGCGCATCCTCCTCCGAGCTGCAGCTCAAGGACATGTTTATACAAGGGATTTTTAGGCCAGTCCCTGCTGTCTGTTACTTTGGCCTTTTTTCTTAAGTAGCCAAACCTGTCCCCCAACCTAGACACTTGAGTAATGACTTGCTTTTTAGTTCTTATCTGAACATCGTAAGCCTGTAATCACTGACAACTTACACAATTCTTCTCTGATCTGTACCTGGAGACCTCAGACAAGGAGCTATTTTTTTCTATGCCTGGACTGTAGTATACATTTTTTAAACCCAGTAACAAGATGGGGCATGAAGCGAGGGCACTTTGAACCAGTTTGTTAGGTCGGCCCCATTTCGTACATGGCCGGAGGGCTCTGCTACTGTGTGTGGCCCCAAACTCTATCTAGGTTAGCCAGCCCAGAGAAGGCCACGCCTCCAGTACCCCCATCCCTGCACCATGATGTAGCCCTCTTCACCATGACGCGTGACAACTTGCTAGTAACCTTTCAATCTCCTTTCTTTGTCTTTCTTTCTCTTCCTCCCTTTCTTTCTCTTCTTCCCTTTCTTTTTCTTTTTCTTTCTCTTCTTTCTTTCTTTTCTTTTCTTTCTCTCTTTCTCTCTCTCTCTCTCTCTCTCTCTCTCTCTCTCTTCTTTCTTTCTTTCTTTCTTCCTTTCTCTTTCTTCTTTCTTTCTCTCTTTCTCTTTCTTTCTTCTTTCTTTCTTTTTCTTTCTGTCTGTCTTTCTTCCTTTCTTTTACTTTCTTTCTCTCTTTGTTTCTTTTTTCTTTCTTCCTTCCCTCCTTCCTTCCCTCCTTTCTTTCTCTCTCTCCTTCTTTCTCTCTTTCTTTCTTTTAGAGAGATTTTTGCTATAGGGCGTGTGCTCTGGTCAGAAAGACAAAGAGAGACAGAAAATGAGAAATCACCTCCCACAGGGGAATGGCCACACCACAATCCCTTCTCCAATCTTATCTCAGGATTTTGGGCACACATGCACATGCACCTAGTGTGAGTTTTAAGCCACTGGGTCTAGGACTTGAACCACAGCTGACTACATGGGAGTCCAGCAACATAACCATTATGCCATCTACTGGTCCCACCGTTCAGTCTCCTGAGTGTGTGCATTGCCCAGGAGCCGGAGCCATGAGAATTCCAGTTTCATTTTGTCCTGTGGAGAATGTTTCTCTCTCTCCCATGCATGTGCATGGACTATCATAAATAAAATGAATAAACTTAAAGAAAAAAGAATTTCCTGGGACCAGCAGTCAGCGTAATGGCTATGTGGCTGGACTCCCACGTAGTCAACCGTGGTTTGAGTCCCGGACCCGGTGGCTTAAACTCATACCGGGTGCGTGTGCATACGTGCCCAAGATCCCAAAAGGAGAATGGAGGAGAAGGGATTGCGGCGTGGCCATCCCCCCTGGGGGGGTGATTTCTCGCTTTCTGTCTCTCTGTCTCTCTGTCTTTCCAGCGAGCACATGCACCCTATAGCAAAAATCTCTCCAAAAAAGAAAAAAGAATTTCCTCAGTCTGCTAGCAATAGTAGTTATCCTGGTCCTAAGACTTTGACAATAGGCTAATTAAAAATATTTTGTCTCACCACAGTAAGATATCATTTCATACCAGCTAGGATAGCTATAGTAAGTACAACAGCAAGAATAAGAAAAACGCCAGAGAATCACCAGTATTGGTGAGACTTTGAGCTCAGGCTCCTTGCCCATTGCTGGTGAAATGCCAAGTGATACAGTTGCTGTAATAAACAGTTTGGTGATTCCTCAAAAAGTTAAATATAAAATGACCATATGACTCAGCAATTCCGCTCCTAGATACAAAGACACACACACACAATCGAAAGCGAAGATTCGAATACGCCAGTGTTCATGGCAACAGTATTCATAATAGCCAAAAGGTGGAGACAGCCCAAGCATTCACCAAAGGAAGAATGGACAACGAAACATGATACGTGCATAACATGGAATACGGATCAGTCATAAAACAGAATGGAATTTTGACATAGGCAACAACCTGAGAGATGAGGGGATTTGAAAAGTTCATGAAAATGAGTATTACCAAAAACAAAAACTATGTATGGAGTTTTTTTGTTTTTTTTTTTGTTTTTTGTTTTTTTTTGGTACCAAACAAACTACTTTAATCCCACTTCCCATGAACTTTTTGAAGTACCCACATATGGTACAACATAGGTAAGCCATTGTGCTTTAATAAGTCAGACACGAGACAAATACCATATGATTCCACTTACATGAAGTACCTAAGAGAGGCAGATTCCTAGATACAGAAAGCAGAATAGAGGTTACTAGGGGGTAGGCTGGAGGGCCAGAGAGTTTATATTGAAGGCGTAGAGAGTTGATGCTGGGCATGGTGAAAAAGGTTTTGGAATAGACAGTGACCATGGTGTTACAGCATCATGAATGTACATAATGTATATACCACTGAATTGTGCACTTAAAATGGTTAAAAGGATAAAATACTACATATCATCTATCATGATAAAAAAAGTATCCCTTTAAACTCAAACCAAACTCCAATCCTCAGTCAGAAAATCTTATGATGCCAGTGACTGAAAATGATCTTTAACGTGACTGCCCTCAGGATTGCTGCACAGAGCGGGGCTACATGCATCAGAAGAGACGGTCGCTGCTATCTGGTGGGCGTGCCTGTCCTTTGGATGAGTTTCTTAGACACTCAGAACTGGCCAAAGAGCTCCCTTGGAGTTGAAACCTACAGTGCTCTGATGGATGAGCCCTTGATCCAAATTGCCTGAGTACCTGTGTCTCAGTCCTTTCCTAGCCTACACCTTAGCTCATGGCTTGTCGCCATGACCCTCTTCTTAGGTGTGGCAGAGAGGGGTGTTACCGACACACCATCTATGCCCTCCTACTTCCATGGTACAGAAGTAATAGAAGTTGGGAATCCCCCCGCCCAGCTGTTTTAGTCCACTGTTGTGCTGCTACCAGAAATATCCAAGACTGAGTGATTTATAAAGACTAGAGGTTTAGGGACCAGCAGTTAGCGTAATGGCTATGTCGCTGGACTCCCATGTAGTCGACCGCAGTTCAAGTCCCAGATCCGGCGGCTTAAACTCACGCCAGGCGCGTGTGCGTGCATGCCCAAGATCCCGAGAGGAGAATGGAGGAGAATGGATTGCGGCGTGGCCATCCTCCCTGGGGGTGATTTCTCACTTTCTATCTCTCTGTCTCTCTCTGTCTTTCTGGTGAGCACACACGCCCTATAGTGAAAACCTCTCAAAATATATATATACACATATATATATATATATGTATATATATATATATAAAAGACTAGAGGTTTATGTGACTCATGATTCTGTTGACTCGAAAGTCTAAAGGTGTGAGCCAGCAACACAATATGGCCAGCCAAAACAGAGGCCAGCAGGTACATGCAGAGAGAGATCTTGACCAGTCATCTTCCTGTTATTGCAACCGACTTTTATAAGGACTAACCTTTCCTCATGAGAGCGAGAATTTGCTGGCTCTCATGAGACATCATTAACCTTCTTAAGAGTGATGCCTCCATGATCTAACCACTGCCCACTAGGCCTCAACTCTTAAGGATCTCATTTCCAGGACTGGCAGATGGCATAATGGCTACGTCGCTGGACTCCCACATAGTAGACCACAGTTTGAGTCCCAAACCTGGTGTCTTAACTCACACTGGGTGGAGGAGAAGGGATTGTAGCATGGCCATTTCCCTGGGGGGGGGGGGTGGTTTCTTGCTTTCTGTCTCTCCATCTCTCTCTCTTTCTCTCTGTGGAGCACACACACTCTATGACAAAAATCTCTCCCTCTAACATTAAAAAAAATCTCATCAACTTCCAGTACTATCACACTGAGAACCAAATACCAACATATTAATCTTTGGGGGACAAACTATTATCCAAACCATAATAGCAGCATAATAGGTTCTATTTCCCAGCCTCCCTTGCAGCATATGTGGCCATGTGACTAGGTCATCATCAATGGAATGTGAGCCAGAGCCATGACCTTAAAAAGAGTGGAACTTAGTTCCTCACCCAGGTCTCCCATCTCACTGGCTGGCATGCGGGAAGAGAAAGCAGAGATAGCCATCTTGTCCACAGGAAGGAACCCCAGTGTTGAGAACCACAGAGCAAGTGTAAAAGGAACTATGTTCTTTGAAGACTGTGGAGCTACCACCCTTCTCTATGGTGTCCTCACCCACTCATATACCACCTTGTTGCCATCAACTGCTCAGCTCTCCTGAAGTGCAACATGGGAACTTCAGCCTATCAACTTGGCACACAGGAGGTAGACACGTGCCCTGTACTGTCTGGCAAAGATGAACTTTAATGGGCACATCACTTGAGGGGCTTGCTGAAATGCAGAGTCTGTTTCTGTAGGTCTGGGTAGGGTCCTGACACTTAGCATTTATAACAGGTTGTGATGCCAATCCCATCAAACCACACCCTGGGTTGTGAGGCTCTGAAGCAATGAACCTGGCTTCTACAAGGTGCCTGCCATCACTCCATGTTTGGCCTATGGTCCTCCCATGCATCTCCTCTTCTTCCCTCCTCCTGCTGAAGGCCTGTCAAAGATGTTTGTCCTGATCTGGTTCCCAGCCTCCCTTTATTGGCTTCTGCATGACTCTGCTGACTCAGTGTCTGTCTTGGGTCTAAGTCAGACCAGCTCTCAGTCAGTGCAAAAGGCATGACCATATGTGTCCCCAGGCACTTGCAGAGCTGGGCAGGTCCTAGCAGAGAAGTTACTCCTGGGTTAGTCTTTATCCAAATGCCCCCTTCTCAGTTGGGCCTTTCTGGGGCATTTTTCTCAAAAATTGTAACCCCACCCTGACACTTCTCTGCTTTATCTCCTCTCCTACCCTTTGGAGAACTTATTATCATCCAGCATACCATTTATTTTACTTGCTTATTTTATCTCATCTGTGTCCTCCCACTAGAATTTAGGCTACAGTTTTTATTTATTGAGTGGATGAGTGACACGAGGGTAAAGCTCTGTAAATATAGAAATAGTGGCTCTACAGAGATGCCTTCAGGCAGGGAGGTGACCCACATTCTAAGCATCCGCTGGGAGCAGGAATCTGAGACAGAACCTCTGCTTTCTGGGGCACAGGTGATAGAGTTTGAATGTCCCCTCCAAAACCCATGTTAAAATTTAATTGCCATTGTGAGTATTGAGAGATGCAGAATGTTTAAGAGGTGATGAGGTCATGAGGGTTCTGCTCTTCTGAATGGATTAATGATATTATTTTGGGAGGGAGGTTGTTATATTGAGACTTGGGTCCCCCTGTTCTCTCCCATGTGATGTTTTCCATTGTGTTATGACACAGCAAGAAAGCCCTCAGCAGATACAGCTACTAGGCCTTGGACTTCCCAGCCTCCAGAACTGTGAGCCAAGTCTCTGTTCTTCATACATTAACCAGTCTATGGTATCTCATTATAACAACAGAAAACAGACTAAGACAGCAGGTACCAAGGCGGGTACTTGGACACCTAAACAGCACAGTGATCTTATATTTAAGACTAGATCTCAAAATACTCTGCTACCATCCTCTTACCACTACCATTAATTCTCATTTATGCAAATCTCACTTGTGACAGCCATCATCCAACAACTCTGTATGGTAGATATTATTATCGCCATTTGATAAATGATGATACTGAGGCTTAGGGAATGTAAATATTTATCTGAGAAGCAGAGTTAGGATCTAAATCCAGTTCTATTTAACTTCCAAGACATAATGGTTTTGATGTGAGCGTTCTAAGAGTGAAGTTGGTTCTGCAGGTGGAGGTCAAATAGCCCTGCTTTTCAGGAAAACAATAAAGGCTGAAGAGACTGTGGACCTGGCAAGGCTTATATCTTTCTGGGCTCTCTGCCCCAGAGATCCTATGTCTTCATTCCCTCTCTGACAACTGGCCTTGGGCCTCTCTTCCAAACAACACCTTCCACATCCTTCCAGCCTACCTGATCCCCACTGTGGCTGCTCTTCCTTATGTGAAACAGATCATTCTAATGGTGTCCACCCCCTACCCCTGTCGACTCTTCCTGAGTCTTTCCCCTTATCCAGTCTTCTCAGGAATGACAGCAAAGAAGCATAGGCTAGAAGGATATCCCCCCTGCACATCCCATCCCTCACTTTCCAGTACACTGGGGAACACCCCTTAATACATAATTGCTTCAAGCATCAACAACCATTTTAATACAGCCGAAAGCATGGCTGCTGCTCTTCTGCAGGAATCGGAACTTGTCCATGAAGAGAATTCTGCTGGCATTTACTTCCATCTCCAGCCTTCGCTGCATGCCTGCCAGTAGCCTGTTACGATTCTCCATTTAGGAGTTCTGGGGTGCTTTGGGGAGGAGGGAGTCCTTAAAATAGAAGGAAGGATTTCTGGTCTCTTTTTGCTCCCTGCCTCAGGCTGTCGCCCACACTTGCACAGGTCCTCAAACACAATCCCACACCTTGACTTGCACCTTGTGTCCAGCGAGCGCTCCGCCTCCATTATTAGTGTCTCTGCAATTGCAGTGACAGGCGAGAGAGTGCCTGAGAGACAGCCTGCCTCCCTCTTCCTAGGAGTGACACATAATCATTCTTTTTATTTAGAGAGCAGCCTTCTCCAAGGAGCTCGAACGACTTTCTAGACTCACGTGCGTTCTCCTAACAGCCTTGGGAGGCTGACCGGGGCCAGGTATCCTTTGCTAACCTTGCCTGTCCCATTTCTCCAAGAGAGAACTGAGGCCTGAAGAAATTAAAGTAAATATGAGACCTTGCGAGAGCAAGTAATAAAACCCAGGTCTCCTGGCTCCCATCCCGGAAACCTTCCATTCATCCCTTCCTGACAGCCGAGCACAAGCGGGGATGTTTATGTTTCAGTACGCAGGCCTTAAAATAAAAAAGTTAGCTTTGTGACTCTGTGTTTCCTCAGAGAAGGGCAGGTGGGCTAGCCTTGTCAACGGGAAATGCAGGGTTTAAAATAAATGAGAAGCGAAGAGAAGACGGGAGGTGGGCAAGAAAAGAGGCATGGAGGAGCCTCCAAGGCTCGGAATGGCGAGGTCTCAGTTGATCATGACACCTGAAAGCGTTAGGTGCGTGTTCTGCGTCTGGCATGGATCACAATGAAGTGTCCCGTGATTCGTTTGCAAGGATCGATGCCTCGCTGAGTCGTCAGGGATCACTAGTTTTTGAAATATTCCAAACACAGGGAGATGACTATGGCTTCTGGCTCTGCTTTCTCAGACATGGCCACTCAAATGTCCAGGTTGCTGTAAACAAGGAACAGGAAATGCCAGCCAATGGGATCATGATTAATGGTGATAACTAACATTTCATGTTTACTTGCTCTGAGACATGCGGGACGCTTCATCTGTATTATCATATTTAATCCTTCTAGCAACCTTACCAGGTCATGTTATTTTCTCCGTTTTACTTCTAGAAAAACTAAGGTGTAAGACATAAAGCTGGGGAACACACTATTTTTTGCCTGACTTCCCCTTTCTGATTCCCAGAGTCACTTAAACCCTTCTGGAAGGAAAGACTGATCATTGGTACAGCAGGGAGTTTCCTGATGGAAAAAGTTCGCTGGAATTTTTTATTCCCAAGAAAGCAAGTGAAATGTCAAGATGAGTAGCAATTCTGGGAAGCACACTCCACTTTTTACATTTTAGTGACAGTTTCCTATCAGGAGAGGTTCAACTTCCTTTAAAAAAAAAAAATGACCCTAATAAAAAATGTAAACGTTAAGATAAGTTCTATGCAGGTCTAGAATGGGCTGATTGTCCTTTTGCCTCTTGGAAAATAAACCTTTAATCAAATGATACAAATATTAGGTCGTCAGGAAAGTCATGACGTATTTTTCTTTCTTTCTTTTTTTTTTTCTTTAGAGACATTTTCGCTATAGGTTTGTGCGCTCGCCAGACAGAGACATAGAGACAGAAAGCGAAAAATCACCCCCCAGGGGGCATGGCCACGCCGCAATCCCTTCTCCATTCTCCTCTTGGGATCTTGGGCATGCACACACACGCACCCGATGTGAGTTTTAAGCCACCGGGTCCGGGACACGAACCGCGGTCGACTACGTGGGAGTCCAGCGACATAGCCATTACACTAACTACTGGTTCCCAATGACATATTTTTCTATGGTTGTTTCTGCAAAAATGTGTCATGACTTTCCCGATGATCCCATAGTATTTTAGAAAGAAGTCTTCAGTAGCTAAACTGTGAGCCGGGGGAGGTGAGAGACTATATCTTTAATACCTCCCAGGATGGATACTCACCTTTCCCTCCTTCTGCACCTGGAAGGGTCTATGAGCATTTGGTACAGCTGCAGAGGTCGATGAGGCGGGCACTTTGAGAGAGTGGGCTGGCCACTAGACCAGGAGTTGGGAGACCTTGGACAAGTCACCTTGCTTCTGTGGTCCTTAGAGTTTCTGTTTTTGTTCTAAGAGGGATTTTTGCTATAGGATGTGTGTGCTCACCGAAGAGACAGAGAGAAGGAAAGGGAGAATCCTCCCCCCCCAGGGGGTACAGTTACACCACAATCCCTTCTCCTCCATTCTCCTCTCAGGATTTTGGGCATGCATGCACCCACGCCCGGTGTGGGTGAATGGACCCCGCTGGGTCCAGAACTCAAACCATGGTTAGTCATGTGAGAGTCCAGCACCTTAAACATGACACCGCCTGTTAGACCCAGATTTTGCTCTTTTCATTTGTAAAGTAGGGGTCCTGATCATCTATTAGGTCATGGCTCCAAGGGCCTACTCTGGGCATCCGAAGATGCTAGTTGCTGCTGCTAAGCCTTTAGGAAGGTTTCTATTGCTTCTGAGCCATGAATATCACAGGGCTCCCTGCTGTTTTACTGCCTGTCAACACGGCAGAGACTAGGGAAGGAAATGGACTTGTTCAGTGTTACTTTACCCTAATGGACCTAAGGCTTCCTGAGGACAGGGCTGTTTTGCTCAGCGGTATATCCTCCATGCTTCACATATAGGCTATTCAGTAAATATTTATAAAGAATGAATTAACGATGGGACAAGCAGTTGGTATAACGGCTATGTCGCTGGACTCTCATGTATTCGACTGCGGTTCGAGTCCAGACCTGGTGGCTTAAATTCATGCCAGGCGCATGTGCGTGCGTGCCCAAGATCCCAAGAAGAGAATGGAGGAGAAGGGATTGTGGTGTGGCCATCCCCCCTGGGAGGTGATTTCTCACTTTCTGTCTCTCTTTCTGGCAAGCGCACACGCCCTACAGCAAAAACCTCTCCAAAAAAATCAAAATGAATAAATGGATGTGTGTAACAAAATTAAGGAACACAGGGACATCTTTGGGCAGCCAAGAGCAAAAGAGATGTTTGATTACAGAGAATTCAAAGGTGGGCCAGCCCCAAAGCACAGGGGTTAAACACTGCACTGGGAGCCGGATCCACATGGCAGACCACGATGCAAATCCCAGCCTCAGAGCCTTGAAAACACACCGGGTGTGCAGGTGACCAGGACCCTGACAGGATGGAGAAATGGAGAAAAAAGGACTATGGTGTGACCAGACCTCATGGGAGGAGGGTTCTCTCTCTCTCTCATCAAAAAGATGTTTTAGAGCAAGAGAGACCACATTCACCTAACCCTTATCACATTATATTGTTCCAATGCTTCTACTTTAATATTAGTTCTTATTAATCTCGTACTGGTCCAAATTTGTAAATTAAACTTTAACTCATATATATATATATATATATATATATATATATATATGCATGTGTACATACACACACACACACGAAAAAATATATTAAGTCATTGGGAAAGACATGACATATTTTTCTATGCTTTTCTATGCAAAAATGCATCATGACTTTCCCAATAACCTGAGAGTATATATAGGGTTGGTATTATTTGCAATTTCAGGCATTCCCTGGGCGGGGGGGGGGGGGTAGTCTTAAAAAGTAGCCTCTGCGAGTAAGCGGAGAGCACTGCATTAAGTAGATCTATATTTAGTGATAGAAAAGATCCTTAAGCTTTAAGACTTTAATAGGTAAATGTCTTAAACAATTTGATCGCATTTACATTAAAATATGTGTTTGTGTACCTTCATATGTGTGAGCATGCACAGTGAATCTAGAGAACACCTCCGAGCAGTGGTTACTTCTCAGGAGAGCAGGTTGGGGAAGGACCCAGATTAAAGGCGTGTTCCAGATTTCCCTGTCCCCCCTGCATTGCTCACTGCTTGCGAAATGAGATCTTAATGGCATAGTTGTAGTGGATTACAATGGTTTCTTTTTTTTTTTTTTTTCTTAAAAAATGTAAGTAAACATATCTGGAAAATACTCCCCTCTAGCAGCTCTACAAAAGGCTTTGAAATTTTTTTTGTTTTTTTGCCAAAAATGCAAATGTAACAATTCAAGCAAATTAGTTACCTGAAGTTTGTGGCCATAGCTAGCGACTCCTAGGCACTCGCGGTACTTAGGAAAAACCACTGTCGTCAGTCTAGTCCCTGAAACAGGCTCTGATCTGAGAACGGCTGGCCGACCATCAGGAGTGTGTGCAGTTAGAACGATACCTGTTGTGGGAGGCCAGGAGCAAGACGGGCACAGAGAAAGGTGGCCCCCACAGCACAGCAGCTACACTGCAGGTGTGACGGAGGCCTCGGTCCATCATACTGGCAATTCTGGCCTTTCAAAATTGTTCCACCTCAAGGCAAGCTCCCCCGCCACATCCAGAGATATGAGGTAGTGCCACTCCCGAGTGGGGATGAGCCGGGGCCGCTCCCGAGTGGGGATGAGCCGGGGCCGCTCCCGAGTGGGGATGAGCCGGGGCCGTTCCGGAGTGGGGATGAGCCGGGGCCGCTCCGGAGTGGGGATGACATTGGCCAAGGGCATCTCAGGGAGACACTAAGCTGAGAACTCAGTTACCAGCACTGTTAACAACTGGGCCAGTGAGAACCCCAGCTTCAAGGATCTGGGCTGATCATCAAGGACCTTCCTGCCATCATGTCTAATCCATAATCTATTCTGTTGCTAATAACAGAAAAATACTCGAGTATGGGTTTTGCCTTTTTGTTTTTTTAGAGGTTTTTGCCTTAGGGCACATGTGTTTGCCAGGAATAGAGAAAGACCACCACGGTGAGAGGTAAAGTGAGAAATAACCCCCCAGGGAGGGTGGTCACGCCACAATCCCTTCTCCTCTATTCTCCTCCCAGATCTTTTTTTTTTTTTTTTAGAGGTTTTTGCTATAGGGCACGTGCGCTCGCCAGACAGACAGAGAGAGACAGAGAGACAGAAAGGGAAATCACCCCCCAGGGGGGATGGTCACGCCACAATCCCTTCTCCTCTATTCTCCTCCCAGATCTTTTTTTTTTTTTTTAGAGGTTTTTGCTATAGGGCACGTGCGCTCGCCAGACAGACAGAGAGAGACAGAGAGACAGAAAGCGAGAAATCACCCCCCAGGGGGGATGGCCATGCCACAATCCCTTCTCCTCCATTCTCCTCTTGGGATCTTGGGCAGGCATGCACATGCGCCTGGCGTGAGTTGTAAGCCACCGGGTCCGGGACGCGAACCACGGTCGACTACGTGGGAGTCCAGCAACATAGCCATTACGCTAACTGCTGGTCCCTCCTCCCAGATCTTGGGCACACACGCACCTCATATGAGTTTCAAGCCACCGGGTCTGGGACTCGAACTGTGGTTGACCACATGGGAGTTCAGCAATGCAACCGCTACGCTATCTCAGGGCCCCTGAGTCTGAGTGACTTGTAAAAGTAGAGATTTATTCGGTTTATGGTTTGGAAGTCTAAGGCCCAGGGGCCACATCTGGTAGAATCTTACAGAGTCCCGAGGCCCCCCATCGCCGGGGGAGGGCAGAGCAGATCACCCGTGGCTAAGTCTGTCCCACTCCTCTCCCCAGAAGCCCATCAGGACTCGGTCACAAGGCTGTCCTGATGGCCTCAGTCCTAGTCCCTTCCCACAGGCCCCACCTTTCAACACCAAATCTGATGAAATTTTTACCTTCTTTTTTTTTTTTAGTTTCTGCTATAGGGTGCATGTGCTCACTGGAGAGAAGCAAGAACTCACCCTCCAGGGAGGATGGCCACACTGCAATCCCTTCTTCTCCGTTCTCCTCTCGGGATTTTGAGCATGCACGCACACACACCCGGTGTGAGTTTGAAGCCACTGGGTCTGGGACTCAAACCATGGTCCACTACCCGGGAGTCCAACAACGTAACTATTATGCATGCCACCTGCTGGTCCCAAGTTTTGACCTTCTTAATCACATAATGACCACATTTCAATCCATGCTTTTTATTTTATTTTACGTTTTTTTAGTTTTTGCTATAGGGTGTGTGTGCTTGTCAGAGACAGACAGTGAGAGGAAAAGTGAGAAATACCCCACACACACACACACACACACACACACACACCCTGGGGATGGCCACACTGCAATCCCTTCTCTTCCATTCTCCTCCTGGGATTTTGGGCATGCAGTACTCATGCCTGGCATGATTTTAAAACCACCGGACTTAAACTGTGGTCGGCCACATGAGAGTCCAGGGCCTTAACCACTATGCTACCTCCTGATCCCTCAACATAAGAATTTTTGAGGGACATGCAAACTCATAGCACATCACAGCCCTAAATTCACACACAGGGTGAGAGTTGAGCGACAGTGAGACCTGGGGAGCAGGGCTGGGCTTTACCTAGCACAGTCTGCATTCTGCACGAGTTTGCTGGATGGACAAACGAATAGCGCCAGCCCTGGCCCAGGCTCACGGAACCCTGAAGAGCCTGTGAAAGGGGTTTGAGTCTGGGATCCGGAAGGGTGAATCCCATACAATGCAGACACAAACCAAAGGAGGTCTGGGCCTCCAGCTCTCTGGGCCTGCTCGGTTGGTTCCCTTTCATCTCAGAGGGGTGGAAGGAGGCAGCAAGGAGGCCATCCCTGGGGCTGTGGCACATCCGGGCTCCTAGCTTCGCTCCTCCCCTTCCTTCCAGCTGTGCTGTGAGATCCTCCGTGCTTTCTACTAAGGGCATCCAGGGAAAGAGGAAGGCGTTAAGGCTCCAAACCGATGCAGTGCAGCTGGGAGTCACCCTGGAGAACACGTGATGGGGAGCGATGTCTGTCCCTCACAGACACCTGCTCCTCACGACTCCTAAGACGCCACTGAGGCTTGGTTGTAAGGGCCGAAGCCCTCAGCACGTTCTAGGTTAGTGCTTCTCAAACGTCAGTGTGCCCAGCATCCGCGGGAGTCTTGTTAAAATGCCGATCCTAACTCAGAAGGTCTGGAGTGAAGCCCGCGGGCCTGCATTTCTAACCAGCTTAGGAGGGTGCCCGCTGAGGTTGTAAAGAGATTATAGATATGTGTCACTGGGTGAAAGTCAAAACTATCCGTCTCCCTGGGACAGCTCGCAGCTGCTGGGCACTGTGCCCAATGCTATGAACACTGTTACACGCTCGTTTTCAAAGAGCCTTCCAAACCTGCCCGTTCTACAGAAGGAAGGCCCGAGGTCGGGGAGTCAGGGAGAGGGGGGTGTGGGGAGGTCAGCCTTCCAACCAGAGGGGTGACCCTGAGTTCTTAACCGCTTCACAGGAGAGCGGAGCCTCAGGGCACCGTTCTGTGATTATATTTTCTGGAAGGAGCGCAGCTCGGCCCCAGCTTGCTGAGAAGAGAAAGCCCCGGAGTCTAGCACAGAGCAGACCTGGTGTCACACCCCCAGCAGGAGATGAGCCGCCAGCTGAGAGGCTAACCCCTGGGGACCAGCTGCCTGTGCCGAGCTGCATCTCGGAGACAGAGCACTGGCCCTCCAGCACCCAGCGGGCTCCAGGCCCCAAGCTCTCGGCTCTAGGGCCACGGAGCCCAGTCAGCAAGGGCTCCGCGCTGTGCCAGGACCCGGGGGGCGCCCGCTCCGCTGTGCCTAGACCCGGGGGCGCCCCCTATGCCGCGTCCGCCTCCGCGACTCAGCTGCGCGCTCTCTGCGCATGGACTGCTGCACTCCCATTCCCGGAGCTCAGCTGAAAGATTGCTTAGCTCAGCCTTGAAATCCAACCCAAATTCGCCCCCCTGGGCCTGCAGGCACTCTCGCCAGATGCTCTTCCCAGCTAGAGCTCGGGTAATGGGAGGTGACAGGCTGAGAGCAGGGACCAGGGGCGCGCGGCGGAGCGGCTGGCAGCTGAGCGCACTTCTCAGCAAAGGCCTGGCCTGGCGGGCGAGGCCGCAGAGTCGCCTTCCTGTGGGTCAGGAGCGCACCGACACAGCACCGGCAAAGGGACCACGCCGCGGGCATCGGGTCTTCATTCTTTTTCAACCCTGACGCCCACTTTCTACAAATGTGGGGCTTCCCTTGCTGTAGGTAGCTTCTACTCCTTTTCGGGGAGAAGGGGTTCCAGTCCCATCCTCGGGATCCGCTGCAGCAAACCCTGACAAAGCCACAGGAATGTTTTTGGGGTTGAAAATGATTTGAGTTCATCATAATGGCCACAAAGCAAATATGCATTTCCCAGACAAAAGGTTCCATTTCGTCCCTCCACCCCCACCCCATGTGGCACCTTTGTGAGAACTAGAAAAATGCCCCTTGGGGCAAGGTAGGCAAATGGGCCAGAGGCTTGGACAGTCCCGGGGCTTTTATCAATAGCACCGATCTGCCCCTGGGCCTCTCCTTTAGTGAACAGGTACGCCAAGCCAGGTTCCGTTCTTCCTCAGTTGCATGCTGAATATCTCCTCTGTGTTCCCTGAACCCTGGCCCTCCCCTCCAAACCTCCCTGCTGTGTAAATAAGCAAGGTTTACAGGTAAGTAAGTCATGGTCCCTGACTTCAATAGGCGGAGAGTCTAATGGGGCAGGGAGACGTGTGTGCAAACTAGGATTTCCAGTATTTAGAATTGCAGTGTATGCATATCTGAAATCAGAGAATTTGCCTCCTCAAAGGCCCATGTGCAATGGGGCCCCGGTTGGTGCTGCAGCCCCAGGCCATGCTGTGAGGATGACCCACCTGGGAAGGTTCTAGGTCCACCCCAGACCTCCCTCAACGCACGGGGCTAACTTATCCTGGGCTGGCTGAGCTGGGGGTGATCAGGGCCTGAAGACGCAGCCAGGCTGCCCCTCTCTTTTATGCTCTGTCTGTCTCATCCACAGAAGAAGCACGTGAATTCAAGAGAGAGAGACCAACGGGCAGTGGCGGGAAGTTCTGGAAGTGTAACGGAAGAACATGTGCTCGCGAGAACCTGACTCTCCTGCAGAGGCACGGACAGCGTTAACAGAGAGGAGGCCCCGGTTCTCTCTCGCACCGTTGGGTCTGCAAGGGCACAGCTGGGAGAAGGCTGAGTTAGTCTGCTTTATTGAAAGAGGGCAATTTGCTCAGTGGGGGGCCGTGGAGTAGGGCAGGGGACACAGTGACAGGGCTCGCACAGGACAGAGGCTAGGGAAAATGCCCCTGTGAGTTTTTAAGTTGTATCTGCTACAAGGGGAGCTATTAAAATCCGTACTCCATAACACCCCTCAAACCCGCCAAACCCTCTCATCGTTTGAACTGCCTGGGGGTAAGGAGAGGAGGCCAAGAAAGAATCTGAATCCTTTTAAGTTGTCATGGGTCAAAACCATAGGCGCCAGAGGCAAAGGAGGCCATGAGAATGGAAAGCCGGGCGCATTCACACAACAACTGGGCAAGTCTTGGGGTTTTTTCAGGCTGTGGAATTGGGGAGTCAAGGTAATTCAGGCAACTCTTGAGGAGCAGGGAAGCCCTGGCTGATACCCAAGCTGGAGCAATAATGTCTGTGAAATGGTTAGTTCCGTTTTCAACTCAGAGTCATGTTCAAATACATACAGCAGCCAAATAGGTAAAGGAGTACAGCAGGTGGGCAGTGAGACAGCAGGGAGTGGTGGGGACTGTGGCGTGCTGCAGAGTATGGGTTCTAACACACCCAGACTGCTGGCTAGCTGTAGGGGAAGGTCACCTTGCAAGATCACTAGCCCAGTGTTGCCAGCTAGCCTACATTTTAACAGAAGTCAGAGGGCCAGCAGGTGGCGTGGTGGTTAAGGGACTCAATCCGGTATGGTCAACTCTATGGTTTGAATCCCAGTCCCAGAGGCTTGAAAAATACACCAGGTGTATGTACATGCATGCCCAAAATCCCAGGAGGAGAATGGATGAGAAGGGATTGCAGCATGGCCATCCACCCTGGGGGGGGGGGGGTGATTTCTCACTTTCCCTCTCTCTGTGTTTTTCTCTGTCTCCCTCCAGGGAGTGCATGTGCCCTATGGCAAAAAAAATCTAAAAATAAAACAAACGAAAACACGCAGAAATACAAATATTTGACAAAAACTATCCTTTTAAAAAATGTCATTGGGACCAGCAGTTAGCGTAATGGCTATGTCGCTGGACTCCCATGTAGTCGACCACGGTTCGAGTCCTGGACCTGGTGGCTTAAACTCATGATGGGCACGTGTGTATGCGTGCCGAAGATCCTGAGAGGAGAATGGAGGAGAAGGGATTGTGGCATGGCCATCCCCTCCGCAGGGTAATTTCTCACTTTCTGTCTCTCTGTCTCTCTCTGTCTTTCTGGCGAGCGCATGTGCCCTATAGCAAAAACCTCTCAAAAAAACAAAAAAGATTTAAAAAAAAAAGTCATTGGGACCAGTGGGTGCCATAGTGGTTAAGGCACTGGACATTCCCACATTGCTGATCTTAGTTCGAGTCCCGGACCTGGTGGCTTGCTTTCGTGCTTCCTCTCTCTGTCTCTCCCTCTGGTCAAATTAAAAATAAATGAATGAATAATTTTTTTAAAAAAAGTAATTAACTGGGACCAACAGATGGCATAATGGTTACACCTCTGGACTCCCACATGGTCAACCACAGTTCGAGTCCCAGACCCAGTGGCTTGAAACTCACACTGAGTGCATGTGCATGTGTGCCCAAAATCTTGAGAGAATAATGGAGAGGGGATTGGGGCATGACCGTCTCCCCACCCCCACCCCCTGCTGGCCAAGGAGTGATTTCTTGCTGTCTTTCTCTCTGTCTCACCAGTGAGCACACACACCCTGTAGGGAAAAAAAAAATCTCTCTTAAAAAAAAAAGGGACCAGCAGGTGGCGTGGTGGTGAAGGCGCTGAACATTCCTACATGGCCGACAGTGGTTCAAGTCCTGGACCTGGTGGCTTGCTTTCTCAATTTCCATCTCTCTCTCTCTCTGTGTGTGTGTCTCTCCATGGTCAAATTAAAATAAATGACTGAATAAATAAAATTAAAGAAATAATTCTTTTAAAAAAAAAAGTCATTGGGACAGCATTTGGGATCAATGGCTATATCGCTGGACTCCTACCTGGTTTGAGACCTGGACCCAGTGGCTTAAACTCACACCGGGTGCATGTGTGTGTATGCCCAAGATTCCAAGAAGAGAATGGAGGAGAAGGAATTGTGGCGTGGTCATCCCCCCTGGGGGGGGTGATTTCTCACTTTCTGTCTCTCTGTCTCTGTCTTTTTGGCGAGTGCACGTGCCCTATATCAAAAACACCTTTTAAAAAAATGAAGGCTTTTAATTTGACACTTTTTAAGAGGAGGAGTTTCCATTATTGAGGGGGGCAAAAAGAAAGTTTAAACCATGGAAAAATAAACCCTAGGTATGTTTCAAAAAGTATTGAATTAATTGACATTTATTGCATATTTGCAAGGAACATTACATTGATCATGGAATTCTTGCTTACTTTGAAAAAGTAAACATAAACCCTGAATGCGCCTTAATTGTTTTGCCTTCCTGAGAACAATGCTTTCGAAGCAGTGAGAGGAGAGCCCCTGCCACCCGAGCTCTGCTGGAGACACTATCAGCAGGTGAGAGGAGCCTGTCAGGGATGATAAGAGCGCTGGTGTAGTTCCTATTCAGACTGACGCCACGTGGAGACAGGAACCTACACTGATGTTTGTTCAATCATACCAAGATATGTCACAGGATCTGTGGGGGTGGCCAGTATCTTTTGTCAGCTTAGAGTCAAACCCCAGGGAAAATATGTTGCAGACCGCTGCAGATGTTGGGAGATTAAGTGAGGTTTCCTGGGAAATGCATGCAGCATGGCCCACTGGTTTGCCTATTGGTAAACAGCCTTTCGCTGCACCCAAACCCCCACTCCCTCCTCCAGGTCACCCTGTGTAAGCAGAGTGGCATCACGGCCTTCTAGCTTCATGCTGAATCCCAAGGCAGCCCCATACTCTTCTGGGATTTGGGGGTGGTAGTTGGGTCCGATGATCCCAAAAGGATGGGATGGGGGTGGAGGATGCAGAGCAGTGGTTAAGAATGGGTGGGCAAGAGAAGACCCAAACAGCACTGAGACAGAGTAATTGTAGGAGGCAGTGCTGTTTGTGGAACATTTCATTCTTGATAGCTGCTGTCACATTCTAGTCATTAGACTGCGTTTACTCGTGGGTTTTAGAAATTACTTCCCATGGGAAACAAAAGCCATTCCTTTTTCAAAGGGTGCTTTGTTTTCTAGGCGAAGAAAGTAAAGCACATGACAGTGTGGCCACTGGGGCCGCCATTCCCTGCTAAGTCAGTCCTGGTTCAAGTGAACCACTCAGCCTGACCACATGAACCAACAACCAAGAAACGATGACGACGAGAACAGTAATAATAATAGCTACCAATTATTGAGCACTTCCTGAATGCTAAGCCCTGAGCTGAAAGAGGCCCTCAAAAACTTCACAGAAAATGCGTATTATAAAAAAAATAAACTAGGCATACATTGCAAAAATGTTTGCACCAAAATGAACTTGTACTTTAATTCTATTTTTAAAAAACTTTTTGAAATCCCTTTGTATATGTGTTCCAACAAATCCCTGCAGACACACGGACACTATCGTGAGCTCCGTTTTACAGAGGAGGAAACTGAGGCTTAGGGAAGCAAATATACTTGCATAAGGAGGAACCCAAGCCCACCGTGTCCTACCCTAAAGCCCACGCTCACAGGTCCTAACTTTGCTGGCACTATGTTGAGCTGAGTCGTTTGCTGTTCGTGATACACTGAAAATTTCTCCCGGCCACTACTGCAGGTATAAGGAGTGAATGAAGCAAACAGGAGTGCACAGAGCAGAAAACAGTATTCTGAAACTGGAGGAATCCACATGGATTTCAGCTTTAATCCGTTACATCCATTAGGAGGCAGCTGCTCCCCTCTGCCCACCAGGTGCCCGCACCCAGAGCTTGAAGTATCTGCAAATTAAAGTGAGGCCATGAGAACTGCAGCTCCTGCTCTCAGCCTGTGCCAGCCCAAGCCCGTTCTTCCCTCGTTAGCATTTATATAGGCCAGCCAGCTGTAGGCCAGGATGGGGGGGCACTGCCCTGCGTGTTCTCACCGCGATTAGTTACAGCGACGCCCAGATAACTGGCTTCCTCGCTTCCCTTCACACCTGATAGCATGCCAGGTGTTCCCTGGACCCTTCTCCAAGTCTAGCATCAAGCCAGGATCAATCCCACCTGAATGATTACGATGAATTAAATCCTTCCGTCCTTTGATTCCATTTTCCAGCTTTCAAACACATTCTCTTGTCTGCACCGACGCCAAGAGTCAGTGGGGACCCCCTGAAAACTCATGTGCCCCTTCCCATGTCACACAAGGGACTCATTTCTCTTGAAGCAGGGCAAGGGTGGACTCTGGAAGGATTTGGTGAGATGCTAGAAGGAGGAGAAAGGGAAGTCCCCCAGCCCTCCACCAACCCCCTGCGGTGTTGGGAGGGAGTTAATGGGACATAGTATAGGCAAGCGCCTTGGAGCCACCCCTGATGCAGCTTTCTCAGCTCAGGTGCGTCTGCAGGGGAGCTAAGAACTCAAGGGGATTCCAGGATGGCCTTCATGCAGGGCAGCGAGCAGGCATTTTTAGTCCCATAGTGCCCACCTTTCCCCTCCGACTCCGAGCCCCTTTGAGGGTGCAGTAGCTCTGAGGGACTGGCTTGTCACTGGCCAGCTGTCTCTCCCTGGGCTCACCACACAGGGCCCTTCCAACCCCCAAACCCAGCCCCCTTCCTAAACTGGACACTTTCATCCTTTCATAAAAGAACTGGTTTCTTATTTAAAATCATGCATAGAATGTGGCATGTTGCCAAGAACATTAAAAAAGCATTTGGACACTTTGGGGGATACCAGAGTTGTGTTGAGAGTGGGGTTCAGCAGAACTGAATTGCTCTGAGAAAGGAGTCCCAGGAAAATTGCTCCGTGCTGCAGAGGGCCTGGAAGCGGGAGGGCATCAGGCATGATTTATAGTAGGGGGCCAAGGCCCAGGCTGCAGAAATGGCAAGGTGGTTCTGAAATGAAAGTTCAATATTTAACTTTTCATTGTTTGCAGGGCCGTGATGTGAAGTCTGACTTATTAACATAGGTGCATGGTGAGCTATTCCTGCAAGAAAGGAAAGAGCGAAGAGGCACCCGACTGGATGCAGAGGAGGCAGGCCCAGGGCTGAGGTGTAAGGGGAGGCAGTTGGAAGGGAGAGCATTTCTGCGAGAACAGAATCCCAAAGGAATCGCAGAACACTTCGTGCATGGGATTGCAGGAGGGTGAACGAGAGAGCGGATTAGAGGATACTCACCACCGCCTGGGATGTAGGCAGGGCAAATACTGGTACATCCCCATTTTCCAGAGCAGAAAACCAAGATGCCAACAGTTACCGGCTTGCCCATGTCATAGTAGACTTGGCAAGCAGAGAAGCCCATATTAGAAAGCAAAGCTGCATTCCATTCCCAGCCAAAAAGTTCTTAATCCTTATTTGCCAGCAGGATGACAACCAGGGAAAAAAAAATCCAGGGTAAGTGAGCTCCTTCTGCATGCTTTGGTGCACCTCACATCACCAGCCTTCTCCACACTGAGTCATTCTACTACCAACTTTACTGTTAGGGAGACTCAAGCAGGAGGGAGGGAAGGGTCATTTTAATACAAGGGACCTTCCCTGAGCAGAAAAACCAGGTAGGAAATCACAGCAGGAAACCCTGGGTGGGAAAGTGGGTAGTCTGCCTCTGCCAGGCCCAGGCTCAGTCTGACAGGAGCAGGAAGATCCTGCCGTGTCTGTGCTAGGGAGATGGGGAGAAAGAGGTCCCTACCCCTCTGCGTTTTGTTCTTGGCCTTGCAGAAATCCTATTAGGATTCTCCTAACTTGGCACAATACTTGATCTGACAACCCCTCTTGAGATGCACGTTTCATTTCTGCCTTGTGACCTTTTCTTTCAGGAACCGTTTCCTCCATGCTAAAGACCCGTGACTTCATCTTCACCACCAATGCTCATTCCCTGGGTTGGGTTCCTCGCGGGCACTTGCTTACTTTATAATTGCTGGTTGGTTCACTGATGTTTTCACCAGGAAACTTGTGATTTTCACATGATTCTGAACAAAAACCAGACTGAACCCGTGCCATCTGTCATCTGCAGGTGGCCTCGTGGGTGCCTGTCTTCCAGCTGTGCACTCTGGTAAATAAACATTGTGCTGTCTCCTGATGACTGCTGTCTTTAGAGCTTCCCCTGATGGCTGCTGTCCCTCAGGCCATCACCTAATGACTTTATTCCCTGAGGCTGTTCCTGATTGCATCTGTCCCTGGAGCTGCTCTCAGAAGTCTCCTGTGCTGAAAAGGAATAAGGACTCAAGCCCTGCAGTTACAGAGTAGAAAGCAAGGAGACTGAGCTGAAAGAGAACTCTGTGGTGGGGTGATGGTACTTCTCTGTGTAGGATGGCCGTACGAGTTTGTGGTCCCAGTGTGATTATTAATAGCATCTCTTTTTCAATCTCCAAACCTCCCAGTGTGGATGATAAATTATTGTGAACATCAGACTTTAGTGATTATCTAAAGTAGTTCTCAAGTTTTTACTTGGCCTTGAAGACCTTTTCTTCAAACAGATCCATACTCTGGCTGCTTGATGTAGAGAACAGAAAAAAGGGGAGCTGCTGGAGTTGAGGGTGGCAAAGGAGGCTGAACCCCTCTGGCCCTCTTCACCACCGCCCCACCCACCTGCATGGCAGCCCTGTCTCCTCCCAGGGGAACTCCTGGAGCTCAGGGTGTCCCCGATGAGAACTACTACTGTACTTTTCTAGAGGGCACCGAGGTCCATGGAGAGGCTTGGGGACTTTGCCAAGTCACACACTAGTGAGCACTCAGACACGCACACGCCACCGTGACCTCTCCACCCTGCCAAGTCTCCTTCCAACTTGCCAGATGGTCTGAAAACGATGCGGGCAAATCCCTGATATTGTGCTAGCCATTTCTATACACGGAAATGTTTTAGAGGATGTATCTTCTATGAGATTTATGTGCAACTTCCATCAAGCCATGAGTTAAAAGTCATCTAGTTTATCCTAGAGAAGTGGAGACCGCAAGTGACAATGCGGACTCGCTCAAGCTGAGCCCACAACGTCACTTGACGGGAACGGTGTGCTATTATGAAGGTAAACAGTGCTTGGGGACAAATGCCTTTTCTAGAGTCTGTATCCTTGAAAATATTTGGATGGACTTCATTAATCCTGACAAGCAGTCCTCAAAAAGTCAAACAGGAAGCAGAGCTCAGAGCATAGTATAAAGTAAACATTGGTCCCTCGGCCGGCCCCCGAGAGAGCACAGTCTCCCCTTTGTCTGAGCCCTCCATCCAGAACAACAGTTGGCAAATCTAAGCGGAAACAATGTCCTGTCCGGGAAGCTCTGAGCTCTCCTCAGTCCTCTGTCGACTAGATAGCTGCCCACCTTCCCCTGTACGGCCTGCTCCCACCTGCTCTCACCTGGGCCCCCGCCAGGCAGTGTCAGCTTGAACCAGCACAGAAAGAGCAGACGTCATGCAAATCAGACAGCCAGGCAACCATTTTATGGCCTAAACAAGGACAAGAGGAGGCAAAGTCCTAGGGAAGGCGGCCTGCTCCCGGCTGTATCCAGGTAAAAGCCAGGGTTTATTTATTTCTTTCTTTTCTTTTTTTTATTTAACCTTGTTTCTGTTTGATCTAAGCACGGACTGTTTCTCAGGGAAACAAGAGCCAGTACCTCGGCCCCGCACAAACCAATTTGTCCACAATCAGAAAGCAATCATTTCCCTCTCCGGGGGTTGAAAAGCAGCAGTGTGACAAGGGTGGGGCTGGGCTGGGCTCGCCCTTGCCCTTCTCACCTGCTGACTCAGAGCATTTGCATAGCTGGGATTCTCAGGAAACTCCCAAGTCGGCCAATGCAAGAGCTCTGGGTAGTTATGCAAAGTATGTGTCTCTCGTCCTGAGGCCCTGAGAGCCAAGGACTTTGCATTTGAAACAATACAAAGGGATTTGGAAAAATTCATAGAAAAG
Organism: Tupaia tana; assembly: GCA_026018925.1. NCBI lineage: Eukaryota > Metazoa > Chordata > Mammalia > Scandentia > Tupaiidae > Tupaia > Tupaia tana. The sequence continues at coordinate 47,893,778 of JAKSZU010000017.1, read as the reverse complement.
TGGGATTAAAGTACAAGTTTATTTCTGATGCGAAACACTTTCTGAAATGTGTGCGGTGTTTTTATAAGACACATTTTTCTTAAACTTTTTGAAGACCCCTGCGTAATGTGGAAATGAAATCTAACAGCACAGAACCCTCCCTCTGCTCTTGCTTATCTACCTCAAAATGCATGCAAACTCCACCAAGTGGAAAGGATGACTGCATGCCCATTTCAGAGATGAGGAAAACAGGGTTTGATAGATGTGATCTGACTCCAGTCACTCAGCAGTGAAGTGCTGGGACAAGGATTCCAATCCATAGAACCCAGAGCCGGAACCTCCCCAGACCCAAACCCCCAGCCTCAAGATATACCCAGGCTGGGACCAGCAGTTGGCGCAATGGCTATGTCGCTGGACTCCCATGCAGTCAACCGCGTTTCAAGTCCTGGACCCGGTGGCTTAAACTCACGCCAGCCACGTGTGCGTGCGTGCCCAAGATCCCAAGAGGAGAATGGAGGAGAAGGGATTATGGTGCGTGCCCAAGATCCCAAGAGGAGAAGGGATTGTGGCGTGGCCATCTCCCCTGGGGGGGTGATTTCTCACTTTTTGTCTCTCTGTCTCTTTCTGACTTTCTGACCAGTGCGCCCTTTAGCAAAAAAAAAAAAAAAGATATACCCAGGCCAAGCTTCCCAACTTCCCTGGGCACATCCATCTCCTGCGCCCTTGTCAGATGCCCCTTGCGATTTAAGAGCTCTGGGAACGCACCAGCAACTGCAACTCAAGAGCTCAGTGTGCAGGCTCCACTGCGGGCCTGTGAAGGATACAGGCAGCTGCCCGCCAGGTTTTTTCTGGAAAGGGTCACATGGTAAACAGTTTAGGCTTTCTGGTCCACATGCAGCCTCCGTTGCTCATTCTTGCGTATGTTTATTTACTTTACAGCCCTTCAGACATGTGCAAGCATCCTTAGGTTTGGCTCCTGGGCTGCATTTGGCTAGAGCAGTGGTTTGTTGGTCCCTGACCTGGACACTGCCAGAGAAGTCACCGTGGCAATGGGCCTGGGGCGAGAAGGGGGTGAATTTCTTTCCCATTACCATCCATGAGATTCGATCCTGCCGCTCTTCAACTAGGCATGGCCTTCAGGATGGTGGGACGCTAGACTGGTGGGACCTCCAGCAGGTGTGAGGGGCTGACTTAAGCCAGAAGAAACACGTTGGGTTGGTGAGGGGCTGCACTCCCAGGCACAGAAGAGAGCACTGAGGAGGGGTGGGGGCCTGGGGTTGGCGACAGGGAGGTGGGGAAGGGAGAATTGCCATGCGGCTGTGAGCTGGGCCCTGGGGAAGCAGCGAGGGAGGGTTTTCAAGGAGATCCTCTGATGGCTGAAGGGCAAACCCAGAGAGCTCTTCAATGAGGGGAATGCAAGTCCTGTGACCCTAACGTTCGCAGCTAATCTGATGCCGTCATGAGTTGGTCTGCACACACTCCAGCGGGCTCCCCTCAGGTCTATCAGCCACCACATCTTAGAGCAGCTGCCTCTCTATCTCTTGGCCCAGCCAGGGAAGGGAAGCTGAAATTCACTTCAGGATGTTGCTGCTCTGGGGAGAAGGGAAAGAGCCCCAACCCCCAGGCTCACGAGTAGTAGCTGAGGGTCCCCAGTTCAAGGGGCCAGCCACTAGGAGCCCCGCTGCTTTTCTGTCTCTCCTAACTGGGGAATGAAATGAGACTACAGTCTAGGTTTCAATAGAAATAACAGTGGCTATGAGCAAAGACGTGAGCCTCCTCAGCTGCAAAAGATCCACTTTGAGAAGTCCTCGGGCTCTTCTCTTGTGTGTTGCTTTTAATCCCCTCTACTCTTTTATTCGGGAATCATGCTATTACTGAGGTGCATGTCTTTGTTTGCATATATTTTAAAAAATTTTGTCAGAGGGTGCATGCACGTGTCAGAGAGACAGAGACAGAGAGAGGAAATGAGAGAACACTGCCTCTGCCATGGGGAATGCTCGCGGCACAATCTCTTCTCTGGTTTCTCCCTGCTTTCGGGATTTGGGGCATGCATGCACATGCGCCTGGAAGACTTTCTAAGTTGCTGGGTTCAGGATTTGAGCAGTGGGCCATGGAGGATCAGATCCCTTAACTCAAGCACAGGCCATAGACTAGCATAAATTGTTACATTTACTTACTGGTAACACATGTGTAACTTACCCTGTTTCTTCTTACTTCTCCACCCACCACCCTGTTTTTAAGACCCGGCTATGCACCTGTATATAACAGTGTCTGTTTTTTCTCACGGCTGCACACACTCCACATCCAACAAATCCTGCCTTCCCATTTTCCCAGGGACTTACATATAGGTTAACTCCAACTTCCGGTTATCACACACCACGTGGCGATGAATCTTCACCCCTGCTCCTTCACTGACAAGGGTAAGGGATTCCTTGTGCTATCTGTCCCGGGCAGTGAAGCGCTGGGTTGCAGAGTTTGTGGCCATTTCATTTGACTTCATCTGGCCAGCCGACTCTCGAGGGACGCCTCCCAGTCCACGCTCTCCCCAGCAGTAGACCTGGGTGCTCATCTCCATGGCACGCTCAGCACTCGACATCAACCACCTTCTAATTCCTCTAGTCAAGATGCTGTAAAGAGATGTTTCACTGTCGATTTAGTTTTCCTTCTCTGATCGCTGATGAGTTTGAGCACTTCTGCCCCTACTCGCTAGCCTTTGGGTTTTCTTTTCCTACTAACCTGTTGCCTGTTGCTCTGCATCCTGTTTTCCAGTGTTGCAGTGACTGTTATCCGGACTCGCAGGAGTTTCTTAACTACTTAAGGACCTAGGTATTGGTTCCTTGAGAGGTTTAAGCATTGCCCACATCTCCTCTCAGTCTATTTGTGCCTTATCCATGGTATCTTTTGTTAAATTGAAATCTTTAAAATCGATATGATCAAATACAATTGATGCAATCACTTTTCCCTCCTCTTTTATACTTTTTTCAGTTTTGCACACAGAGTCCAACCACAGTTCCAGGTGACGAGAAATGTTCTTGCATGGCGTTTTATTGTGTGATTTGACATGTCGCGTTTAGGCCATCTTATTATTTTTATTTATTTATCATTTTTAATTTGTCAGGGGGCATGTGCACTTGCCAGAGTTGGACAGGGAGTCAGAAAGAGAGGGAGAGGGGGAAGCACCCTCTCCATGGGACACAGTCATGCTGCAGTCTACTGTGCTCCAGTCCCCATGCACTCATTCACACATGCCCGGAAGCTGGGATTGGAACTACGTAGCTGGCCACGTGGGATCCAACCACGAGGCCGTAGGTTGGCACCAGAAATCAGCTTTAACACCACTTCCCACAACTGGACTTAGCCACCCAATCTGTCCCCAGCTGTAAGTCCTAAGACTGAGGTAGAGAACAGGGAAGAGCTGACAGATCCCAGACACCCACTGGCCCCATGAACAGACTCATCTGGTAAGGCGACGAGCATCTGTAAGTCCTCCCAGGGGTAGTGAGTGTCCCGCCCCTATGGCAAGGTTACCCACACCAGCTGTAAGTTGAGGTTGCAATTCTCAGGGACAGTCACAGACTTATACTCACCCCGAGCAGATAGGAAGCCCCTCCGCTTTCACTACCCACTGGCATTTGTCAGCCCTGACCTGGTCCTACTGTCACTTTCCAGACAACAACCTGTTGGCAATAAAGGCAGCCAAGGTTACCTCCCCCTTTCCAGACTGCTCAGAATGGCCGGCACATGCAGATGCGTCTCAACTGGCCCAGCAATCTTAGATAAAGAGAACCCAACAATAGAATTCTCACACAATAAATACCTGTAGGCTGACTGTCAGTTCCCTGAAAACCCCCCTAAATTATTTTCCTGTGTTCTTATGCATGCACATTCAGAGCCTGGTCACCAGGGTACACAAGCCCCTATCAGCCCTATTCAAGCAACAGTTCACACCTCAGGTGTTGCAGCTACCAGGCTAGGCATTCTCACAGTTGCTGTATCATTTGATCCCTGAAACAGCTCTGGCGGCTAGATATTACGATGAAAACAGCAAGGCTCAGGTTCAGAGAGGTTAAGTGACTCGCCCAAGGTAACAGGTTGTCAGAAAAGTCATGATGCATTTTTGCATAGAAAAGCCTAGAAAAATTACATCATGACTTCTTCTGACAACCCAATAATAACTCCTGATGAAAGGAAAGAAGAAAAGGAGGTGAGTAGATTGAGGATATGCAGGGGAATTTGTCCTGAGGGCAGTTCTTGGCTCAGGGTAAAGAAAATGCCTGAGAGGGGTCGTGTTCTTGCACACCTGACTAGACTAGGCCTCAAGTAATGTTTCCTAGGGATGAAAGACACCGCTGCTTTCCTAGGCTCTGGAGGAAGAGCCTGTGCCCACCTCCCCCTTGCAAGCTGAGCTCCAGTTTTGCTCAAGTGGCAGGGTGTCTGGCCCTGGGGGATGACTCACGCTTGATCCAAGCCAGTCATGGCAATCTCCTTCCCCTTTGCCAGTGATCAATTTAGTTGTGGGCATCTGACCTGACAGGAGATGAAAAAGAAGATCTATGGGGCTTCTGAGAAGGCTTCCTGTCTGATAAGAAAGGTCTACAAAGAGAAAGCCTTCCCCATGACCAGCTCGCCTTCCTTCCTGCTCAGGCTGGTGTGGCATACACGGGTGACACATTGCACTCAGGCAGCCATTTGTGACTGTGAGGAGAAACACAGCTTTCCACTGAGGATGGCAGAGCTGAAGATGGAAAAAGCCTGGGTTCTTGGTGCTCCCGTGGAACAGCCAAGCTCCCTGGAACATCCACCTCTAGACGTCTTAAAATGTGGAATAATTCAGGATCTTTGTCATTTAATGAACTATTCATCAGCTATTCGGTTGCTTGCAGGCAAGAGTGCCACACTGATATAGAAACTGCTTTCTGGTCAGAGGCTAAGAAACCCAGCACAAGTCCTCTGCCCCAGATTGTTGTCTAGGAGTGAGCTCTCCTGGTCACTTCAGCATCTCCTTCCCAGGCTTTCTGCTGTCCACAATTAGCTCAGGCTGGCTACAAATTAGGGAGAAGTCTTCATTATTCTATAAGGGATCGTTAATCTATTCCACCACATTTGTTTCATCTTTGTAAAACTCAGTTCACCTCCTCCTGGAAGCCTCCCTTGATATAACAGAACTCAGCTGTGGTATACAGAATAATGCCTTCTCCCCACTATTAATGATATCTCCACCTTGATCCCTGGAACCTATGAAGTTGTCACCTTTTGTGGCCAAGGGGCATTTGCAGATGTGACTAAGGTAAAAGATCCTGAGTGAGGAGCTTATGCTGGGTTATCTGGGTGGGCCGTGAAATCACACGAGTCCTTGAAAGTGGAGAGCCTTCCCGTGCTGTGGTCAGATAGCTCTGACAGTAGAAGATCAGGGACGTATGACATTGCTGGCTTTGAAGATGGGAAGTGGGCAATATCTAGAAACTGGAAGAGGCAAAGAAAAAAAAACCCTCCTGGATCCCCAACAAGGGAACACAGCTCTGCCAACATGTCAATTTTAGCCCAGTAAGGGGCCAGCAGGTGGCATGTGGTTAAGGGTGGTAGAGTCCCACGTGACTGACTGCGGTTCGAGTCCCAGATCTGGCGGCTTGCTTTCTCACTTTGCCTCGCTCTTTCTCTCAATCTCTCTCCCTCTCTCACTCTGTCCGTTTTTGGTCAAATTAAAATAAATAGATAAATAAATAAAGTTAAATAAAATAATTCTTTAAAAATTTTTTTTAGCCCAATGAAACACGTGTCAGATTTCTGACATGCAGAACTATAAAATAACATTGGGTTGTCAGAAAAGTCATGATGTAATTTTTATGTTTTTTTTAATGCAAAAATGAACAGTCCCCAACTTTTTTGGCACGAGGGACTAGTTAAGTGGAAGACATATTTTCCACTGGAGGATGGTTTCTGAACGGTTCAAGTACATTACATTTATTGTGCACTTTATTTGTATTATTATTACGTTGTAATATATAATGAAATAATGATATGGCTCACTATAATGCAGTTTCGTGGTCACTCCCCAGTGCTAGCATCACTGCCTCAGCTCCACCTCAGATCATCAGATCATCAGGCATTTGATTCTTGGAAGGAGTGTGCAACCTACATCTTTCACATATGCGGTTCATAGTAGGCTTCACACTCCTTTGAGACTCTAATGCCATTACTGATATGACAGGAGGTGGCACTCGGGCGGTCATGCGATCAATGGGGAGAAGTTGTAAATACAGATGAAATTTTGCTCGCTCATCTGCCGCTCAATTCCCGCTGTGTGGCCAGGTTTCTAACAGGACACAAACCAGTACCAGTCTGTGGCCTAGGGCCTGGGACAAAAGGAAACAAATGGGAAACTAGTACATTGGCCAGGAACGTATCTGGCACTCCAGTTCCCATGATGGTATGTAGGGAAGTCTCTGAGAGGGGGCTCCAGAGAGACTTATGCGCAAGTGCTGCCTCTGTTTTCATGTGACCTTAAGAAAGCCACTAAATTCCCTGAGCCTCTTATATCATCTAGAACACAGACATGAATAAACAGTACCTCTCTCTTGCAGGTTTCTTATGATATGTGAATGAGGTTGTGCAAGCAACTCATTTAGCACAAGGCTGGGCAAAGGAAAGCCATTAAATCAATGGTAGCCATTATAAGATTTATTGGAGGAGAGGGATCAAGGGTTTGGAAAATTCCTCTGTGGTGAGGAATGCCTTTAAAGCAGGCATGCCGCACATTCAGTTTGAAGTTGAGAGTCCGTGTGATGGAGTGGGAAAGATCACAGGCTTTGGAGCCAGACTCCCTGGGTTTGAATCCAGGGAGCTGTGTGACCTCAGGAGCATGGGTCTGCACCTTCGCTTAGCTTTCTTCAGAAGCAGAAGCTGTCACAGCCACTTGAGTGCAAGGAGTATATTTGGATGTGATTCTGGAAAGTATGCAGAGAGCAGAGGGACAGCGAGACAGGAAGGGGAGGGAGCCAGTCAGTGCAAGGTAGTGAGCAGGTCCCTCTGTGGACAGCTGGAGTGAAAGCCCACGGGGAAGCCTGGGGCACACGGAGATCGCCTGCCTCTGAGTTACCGCACTTAAGGGTGAGGAAGCCAGGGAGGTGTACACCGCTGGGTGAGGCCCACTCCAGGGGACAGTAATTCCTAGCACGCCTGGCCTTCCACGCTGGGCAGAGAAAGCTCTCAGGGAAAAAAGATGGTGCCGTTGGAACACGGGCTGGCATGTGCTGAAATGTGAGGGCTGAGGGGCCCGGTGTCTACTCCACAGTGTTCTCTCTTTTTGTTTTTGTTTGTTTCAGGTTTTTGCCAGAGGGTACGTGTGCTCACCAGAGGGAGACAGAGGGAAAGTGAGAAATCACTTCATGGGGAGATGGCCACATCACAATCCCTTCTCTTCCGTTCTCCACTTGGGGTTCTGGGCACTCACACACATGCACCTGGTGTGATTTTTAGGCCTGCAGGTCCAGGACTTGAATTGTAGTCAGCTATGTGGGAATCTGGACCCTTAACTACCACACTACCTGCTGGCCTGAGTTTTCTCATCTTTAAAATGAAAAAGAGTTTATAAAGTCACTGGGAGGTTTTTGGAGGTTAACACAGCCACGTGCACCAATCAGGAGCCAGCAAAGAGGGTCCCGCATTGAGTCCTCTGCTTTTCTGTGATGTGTGACCTTTGTTCCCATCGCCCCTGGTGATTTTTAGTGATGTTTAAATTCACTAAATGCTTTGGGAGAGGGGGGGTTTATGGAGCTTGAGGAAGGGGCTAGCATTCATCCCCAGTTCATGCCACACGGACAGAGGTGTTTTATGTGGGAGAGGAGCCGTGGGGAGAGGGGCTGAGGCTGGAAACCAAAGCAGGCCGTTTACACAGGTCTGGAGGACTTTTGGCTTCTGTGCCATGGACTAGGACTTTGAACCAACTCCTCTTTCCGAAAACCCCGATGCCGTCTGGGTCATGAGCTCCATAATGTGGTCAGCTTCCAGAAGACAAGAGCTGAGTGTTGGTGGCTGGATTCCTCCTGCTTCTGCCCTGACACCTCCGAGACACTCCATAGCTGGCCGCGGAGCAGATGAGCATGAAAGCGCTTAGGAAACCAGAAAGCAGTTGTTCCCATCCAAACCATGGGTGGTTGCTAGCATTCCCTGGGCAGCCCCTCCACGCTTGGGCAGCCCCTCCACGCGTGGGCAGCCGTTTGACTGCAGGAAGTAACCTGCACCTGACCCTGTGGGGTTGGCAGCCTGGGCCAGCTCTCTGCTTGCAACAACGTCTGTCAGAATACAAAGGACAAACTGTAGTATTTATACCAACACATCCATTTTAAATGGCCTCACTCCCTCCTGAAAGGAATCTGCAAACCCTGTTGGGACTGAAAACATTTTATATTTATGTATCACCAGTTACGAGGGAACACAAAGTGCTCGGCAGATATGATCTCATTAGCCCTCACGACAGCCCTGGGGGAAGAAGTTTGGCAAGAATTCTTCTCCTCTTTGGAGAGGTGAAAGGACAGAGGCTCAGGAGGCCGGAGGAGCCACAGAGCAGGTGCTCCAGGGAGCCGAGATAATGGTGAGGCGATGCTGGGCTTAAGAAGGGTGTCATCTCCGGGGGCCTCCACACTCACTGCAACATCATGGGATTGAGCAAAACCATGGGAATAGCCCAAATAGCTCCCAATTTGAGATCTGATAGGTCTATTATGGTACAAACATCACATTCCTTTTTTTTTTTCCTTTGGAGAGGTTTTTGCTATAGGGTGTGTGTGTACTCGCCAGAAAGGCAGAGAGAGACAGAGAGACAGAAAGCGAGAAATCATCCCTTCAGGGTGGATGGCCACGCCGCAATCCCTTCTCCTCCATTCTCCTCTCGGGATCTTGGGCATGCACACACACGCGTCTGGCGTGAGTTTAAGCCACCGGGTCTGGGACTCGAACTGTGGTCAACTACATGGGAGTCCAGCGACATAGCCATTATGCCAACTGCTGGTTCCACAAACATCAAATCCTGTTAAGGTGTTCGAATGATTCATGTGCCTTGCACGAAAGCTAAACAAGGCATTAAAGTAAAAAAATGCAAGTTGCCAAAGTATATATATATAATCTAACCATCCATTACTATAAAATAGACATGTAACATTAGAAAAGGTCTAGAAGAATGTGCATCAAATTATCTATGAAATATAATTACATATGTCTGTGTATTACTATTTTCAAAAGAAAGGTCTAGGATATGTACCAAATTATACATGAAACATAATTATATATGCCTTTGCGTGTTACCGTTTTCAAAGGAAAGGTCTAGAAGAATGTGTACCAAATTATATACGACATATAATTATATATGTCCTGTGTCTCAGTATTTCTCAATTCTTGAAGAATGTGTAACAATGGTATCTCTACCAATTCCCATACAGATACTTGGATTTTCTTAATCATGCATTCGTTAAATGATTACAGTTTTTATGCAACAGGCATCTTTTCTCTGGTAATCAAGCTAGAAAAAAATTTTAAAAACCAGAACAAGGGAAGTCCTTTGTGTTACCTAGAAAGGATTAAAAATAGAAAATAAAACTTAAAATATGCTGAGACTGTTTTTCTTTCGTTAAAAAAAGAACACCAGGAATGTTTTTCTTGATGTGAAGAATTTGGATAAATTCCCCCAGACTTCCTATTTAGTTCGTACTGTTCAGCAAAGGTGGGATCAGATGTTCTATTTTGTAAACATATGGTTTTGCATCTGTAAAATCAAAACACAAAATGAAATCTTCCTGCTTTTTCCCTTGATACTTTTAAACATGTGCCGGACCTGATGGTTTAGCTTTTTTACCTAATAAACTTCAGGAGAGGGGAGACAACTCCACCCAACAAGGGAGTTAAAATGTCAACTACTCAATATTTTCATGGGCTACTGGACCATTCACATAATAGTGTTATGTCATTAAACAAATTTTAAAAACGCAGTTCACTGTGTTTTATGACAATATGAAAATACTTAACTCTGCTGAAACTGTACAGATAAAAATGGTTAAGATGGGAAATACGTGAACCAACCAACCTGAACCTCGGCTTCTGAAGCTGTATGCTATAGCGTACAATGGTCCCCTTATCTGCTGTTTCCGTTATCCACAGTCAACTCCAGTCCAGAAAACCGTAATGTCTCTGTGAGCCGGGATCACCCAAAGCTGATGATTTTTTTTTTTTTTAAGAATTTTTTATATTTTAAATTTATTTTATTTCTTTATTTCATTTCATTTTTAATTTGACCAAAGAGGGACAGAGTGAGTGAGTGAGAGAGAGAGAGAGAGAGAGAGAGAAAGCAAGCCACCAGGTCCAGGACTCGAACCACAGTCAGCCATATGGGAGTCCAGTGCCCTTAATGACCATGCTACCTGCTGACCCCAAAGCTGATGATCTTTCATTCCTTCCTCCCTCTCTCCCTGCCTTCTTTCCTTCTTTTTCTTCCTTCCTTTCTTTTTTTTTCATTTTTTATGAGAGGTTTTTGTCTTAGGGAAAGAGAGACAGAGACAGTGAGAAGGTAAGTGAGAAATCACCCCCCAGGGGAGATGGCCACGCTGCAATCCCTTCTCCTCTGCAATCCCTTCTCCTCTGTTTTCCTCCCAGGATCTTGGGCATGCATGCACATGCGCCCAGCAAGCGTTTGAAACCCCCGGATCTGGGACTGAAACCGTGATTGGCCATGTGGGAGTCCAGTAACGTAACTGCTGTGCCATCTGCTGGCCCTGATCTTCTTTCTGACATATCTCAGAGCCGGTGGTAACCTGACGCCATGGCGCAGTGCCCACATCATCCCCTGCTCCACCTCATCACGTAGGCATTGTCAGCTCACATACCATAACCTCAAAGGTGTGAGAGAGGGACGAACCCCATACACGTGACTTGCCACAGTATATGGTTATAATTGTTCCATTTTGTTAATGTAGTTTAATCTTTTACTGTGCCTCACTTATAAATGAACCTTTTCCCTAGACATGTATGCATTGGGAAAATCATAGTATGTATAAATAGGGTTCGGTGCTGTCTGTGGTTTCAGGCATTCCGTTGGGGTCTTGGAACACCTCTCCCGTGAATAATGGGGGACGATGTTGTGCAAGGAAAAGAGAATGGAAGGCCAGTGGAGCTGAAGTCAGATTTCTGGCCAGTTCTCAGAGCTGCATTCACTCGTTCTGTTCTCACCGAAGCAGACCCACTAGGCACCCGGAGGCCCTGACGTACAGTGACCAACAGGACACTCCTGTCCCTGCCCTGATGGGATGGCTTATCCTCTCCCAATTTCAAAGCCAACCTGACATAGGGAAAACAAGTCTTATGCTACCCTCGCTGCATGAGAGGCTAGGCATCTACTACAGAGGCCGCAGCTGGCTTGCGGTCATCAAAGACTCTCAGCTTCACCTTGGAAGCCAAATCTGCATTCAGGTTGACGTCCATACCAGGAGCAGAGCTGTCCTTTCCAGCTTCCCACCACTCATCAGGCAGTGGAAAGGGAATGCTGGGTCTTTTCATCCTCTCGTACCAGTGAAGCTGAACAAAGATCTGGCTTAGGATGAAAACCATGAAGGCCACATGGAATCTTCTGGTGAATTCCCAGAGAAGGGGGTACTGAATCCTTGCTGCAGGAGTGAGCCAAGTGTGAGAGAGTCTGAGCAGACACTGACTTACATGTGCTTGTTCTCCCGGTGAGTCCTCGGGGCTTCCCTTCCAGGCTGTGGTGATAACACTGAGGAAGGCCAGGGCAGGCACTGTCCTAATGGTTTTTCACACAATGGCCCATGAGGCACCTACTTGATGGCTGTCCTCTCACAGATATGAGGAAACCGAGTGCAGAGAGAATTAGCTATAGCTAGCAAGTGGTAGAGATTTAAACACAGATGATTCAACGGCAGAACTTCCTGTCTTAGTCATTAGATCCTATTATTCTTCGTATTTTATGGATAGGAAAACTGAAGCTGAGAAGTCCACCCAAGATCCTGTGTAAAGAGCTTGCTTCAGGGGGCCAGCACGTAGCATAATGGTTAAGGAGGTAGGCTTCCTTCCACATGACCCACTGCAGTTCGAGTCCCAGATCTGGCAACTGGAAACTCATGCCAGGTGTGTGTGTGTGTGTGTGTGTGTGTGTGTGTGTGTGTGTTCAAAATCCCAAGAGGAGAAGGAACAGTGGCATGGCTATCTCCCCAGGGGGGTGATTTCTCACTTTCTGTCTCTCTGTCTCTCTGGTGAGCGCACATATCCTCTAGCAAAAATCTCTCTCATAAAAAGAGCTAGCTTTGGCACCAGCTCTTTCTGCCTCCCAAGCATGTTTCTATAAAATATGACACTGTGTCACAATGCCCGAGGGGGAGAAAACCTCCAGGACAAGGAGGTCCTACTCGAGGCCAGTGGCTGATGGTAGAGCTAGCAATCATTCTGTATCTGTCTCCCCTGGTAAAGACTCAGCCTGGGGAGGGGTATGCTTATTTGGCGTTCTGCCCATGGCAGATGGACGACTTCACCACCATCTGTGAGTGAGTGCCCTCCTGCCTAGCCCCAAGCTAGTGCTTCTCTGGGTATTCATTCATTTATTCATTCAACAAATATTTATTGAACTTTTTGCCAGACCCTGTCCTAAATTTCAGGGATTAAGTAGTAAGACAAACAGTTAAAAATTATTTTGTATTTGGGTAGCAAATACTAGGTTCTTGCCTTTTTTTCTTCTTTCGTTCTTTTTTAAAGACATTTTTCTGGGACCAGCAGTTGGCATAATGGCTATGTCGCTGGACTCCCATGTAGTCGACTGCGGTTTGAGTCTCGGACCTGGTGGCTTAAACTCATGCCAGGCACGTGTGCGTGCATGCCCAAGTTCCCGAGAGGAGAACGGAGAAGAAGGGATTGCGGTGTGACCATCCCCCTGGGGGGTGATTTCTTGCTTTCTGTCTTTCTGTTTCTCTGTCTTTCTGGTGAGTGCACGCGCCCTATAGCAAAAACCTCTCCAAAAAAAATTTTTTTTTTGCTATAAGTCATGTGCACTAGCTGGAAAGACAGAGTAAGATAGAACAACAGAAAATAAGATCACCCTCCTGGGGGGATGGCCATGCTGTAATCCATTCTCCTCCACTCTCCTCTTGGGATTTTGGGCATGCACACACATGTGCCTGGCACAAGTTTCAAGTGTCAGGTTCAGGACTCTAACTACAGCCAGCCACGTGGGAGTCAAGTGCTTTAACCACTACACCATCTGCTGGCCCCATTCTCTTTTCTTTTCTATAGTGTGTGTGTGTGTTTACCAGAGAAACAGAGAGAGAGGGAAAGAGAAATCACCCCCTACGGAAATGGCCAGATATTTTGTGAGGTTCTTTCTTCCTCCAAAGGGTGGGTTAAACAGAGACACAAGGAGTTGGAAAAAGACATGAGGCACTGATGTCATGTTGCTTATTGGCTGAGTTTAGTGGAGGCTCTCAGACATCTTAGTAGGCTTGCAAAGCCCATTGAGCACTCGCAAGTACTTCCTCCCTCTCAGAGCTAGTAATTTGCAAGGAGACCGCTCACAGGGTGGCTTTCTCCCTCTTGGAGCTCACAGTGTATGGAGTCAAAGCAGAGTCGAACCAAGGCCATCAGGGCTGAGCTGGTGGAGCCAAGGCAGAGTAAAACACGGCTCGCTAGCAGGGCAGAGCAGGGCAGAGCTAGCTGACCAGGTGTTCCTTTAATCTTAAAGGGGCCAAAGACAATAGGGTCTCATTGCCAAAACCAAACTGTCCTACACGCACATGTGCACTGCATTCAATGGCCTACAACAGCAGTCATATAACAAGCCTGCAAGCACAGTACAAGCGATAACATAAGTTGTTCACCCTGTGACCTTCAAACATGGGAAGATAGGAGGTGCGGGAGCCAGACTAAGCTGACTCCATTTGCAATACACTACACCAGAATCCCTTCTTCTCCATTCATCTCTCAGAATTTGGGGCATGCATACACATGTGCCTGGCATGATCCTCAAGCTGCTAGGTCCAAGACTCAAATCACATAGCCAATCATGTAGGATCCAGCTGCCTTAATATCCACACCACCTGCTGCCCCTACTCCCTTTCTTTCACATTCATTTATTTATTTCTTCTATTGGTGAGAGAGAAAGGGAGAGAATGTGCATCCCCAACAGGGTCTTGGTACCACCATCTGCCCCAGCTCTGGATCGTGGGCTCAGGTGTGTCCAGTGGACTCAGTAGGTCTCCAGACTCGAACTGAGAGCCTTCCGTGTGGGCTCACCTCACAGAGTGTAGCATTTACCACTGTGCCACCCTCTGGCCCTGTTCTTCCCTTTGTCCCACCTTATCTGTATATCATTCCCCTCTAGAAATGGGTTTCCTTTCACCAGAGTCATCGACATAGTCCATCCACAGGGCTTTGATGGCACCCATGGTGCCTTTGGGCAAACAGAGAAAGTGCCCTCTCTGGGCACACACAGCCTCACAGGCCCCCACCTGGGAGTGGAGAGTGGGCTTCGTTCCAGCCCACCCAGCCTCTAGCCCAGCACCTTTGGGCAGGGCAGTCTGCATTACAGCAGGTGGCAGCCCCTTTGCCAGCCCTTCTGGAGATTAGAAATTGGCCCTTGGTGCCCAAACCCAGAGCCTGCAAGTTCCAGCTGACTCTTCTCCCACTGTTTAGCCAGGTCCCATACCCCCCTAGTCCCTGTCACTATCCCCTGCCAACCTCCAGCTCTTCGCCATCACCTGCTGGCAGACCGGTTGGACACGCCCCGTCTACCTCCCGTCCTCTTCTCTGCTCAGCTGCCGGGACATTCTTGCAGGATGCAGCTGTCTTGCCCTTAGGTCGGGTCCAGCCATGCCTGGACGTGGCTGTTATATTCACATCAGAGAGCTGTCTGACAGAGGGCCATCATGAGGGGTGGCGGCCCCTCAGAAAGGCACCACAGAGCTGTTCCATAGCTGTTCTGGTGCAATAAAATGTGTAGCTCTCAGGACGTCCCCACTCCTGACTCTATCCAGATATCAGATGGAGATGCCTTTAGTTACCAGGAAGTTGTTTACAAGCAGAATTTACTGTATAGAAAGATGTAGTCTTTCTTTCACAAAGGTGAAGCAGTGTGAAACAAGATCTAATATTTATTTTATTTAACCTATGATTGTATAATTTTTTTTTGAGAGGTTTTTGCTACAGGGAGCATATGCTTGCCAGAGAGACAGAGAGAGACAGAGAGACAGAAAGCGAGAAATCACCCCCTGGGTGGATGGCCACGCCGCAATCCCTTCTCCTCCATTCTCCTCTCGGGATCTTGGGCACGCACGCACACGCGCCCAGCATGAGTTTAAGGCACCGGGTCCAGGTCTCGAACTGCAGTCGACTACATGGGAGTTCAGCAACATAGCCATTACACTAACTGCTGGTCCCAATGATTATATAATTTTTTTTAGCTCAACCCCTACTTACCCTCAGGCTCCATCTTCCAGGAAGCTTTCTCGGATTGCCTCCCTATCAGAGGAGGGTGAGCTGTCCTCCTCTGTGACCTCCCAGAGCGCCCGGACTGAACTGTAATTGCCCGTTTGTTTTCATAGTGTCTCTAATGGACCATGAACTCGGGGTGGGTGAGGATCACGTCTAGCCTGCCTTTGTAGCCTGAGCACCTGACACAGAATCTAACACCTAGCAGGAACTCAATAAATGTGAAATAATTGAAAATTTATCAGAAAAAAATGAGTATCAAAACCCAGTTAGGGGCCGGAAGGTGGTGTGGTGGTTGGGGCACTAAACCGCCATGATCGACCATGGTTCGAGTTCAGAATCCAGCAGCTTGAAACTCACACCGGGCACATATGCACACGTGTGTGCCCAAAATCCCAGGAGGAAAAAGGAGGAGAGGGGATTGCATTGTGGCCATCCCCCGGGTTGGGAGTGCTTTCTTGCTTTCTGTCTCTCTCTGTCTCTCTGGTGAGCGCACGTGCCCTATAGCAAATATCTTTTTTTTTTTTTTTAAAAAAAAAAAAAAAAAGAGAACCAGCTGGAGTTTTCCTCAATAATGTCTGGCCTATTCTCTGCTAAGAAAAGTAAGAGACATTTGTTAAAATGTGGATCCTCTCAGGTTCCCCAGACACTTCTCCATAAATCAGCAATGAGGCTACTGTGCAGCAATGCCATTCACTCGTTCACTCAGTACTCCTGCTGGGTAGGCACTGGGCAGTCCAGTGAAGGAAAGTAGCTGAAGCTCTGCTTCCACCAAGTTTGTCTTTTAGTGGAAGGGGGGAGGCTGGGGCAAGGGAGAGGTGGCCAGAGGGAAGATTGACAGTACATTCTCTAATTGGTAATTGATATCACGGTGAAGTGGCATAACGTGAATGACCTTCATTCGCCCCAGCTGCTTCCTAGAATAGTACAATAGTTAACTTGTCAAGCAGTGGAGTCAGACAGCTTCGAAGCAAGTTCTTAATCTATGATTTACGAGTTCAGTTACCTTTGGGCAAGGTACATGGCCCCTCCAAGCCTCAGTTTCTTCACTGGGTACTAACAACAGCACCTGCACGTGCATGCCTGGCTAAGAGCAGGGCTGATAAAGGTTGGGAATGACCAATCCTCCCCACCCAGTGGTTTGAGAGAGGAGTCAATGTTCTCTGCACGTCCGTTCATGTGCACAAGACTAATACGAATGCATGTTTGGATTCCTCACTGTCCCTGACTCCTGCTAAGTTTTGCTAGGATGTAAGTTAGTCTCCTGGGTTGTGCAGTATTTACAGACGATCTCTGAGCCCAGCCTCAGTTCCTATAGGCCCTGCAGCAGATAGAGCCAGCCCAGTTCAGGAGCTTCAAGCGGGACGGTAGAACAGGCATGGCGGGGACTGACATGAAGGATTCTGCTTGGGTCCTGGCCATTGACTACTATGGAAGTCCTGGACATAATTTCCCTTTATTATTGAACTTAAAACAGAATAAATAAAGCAGATTTTAATCAACTATGTTGGAAACAAAAGGCACAGATGGCAGGTGAAGATTGACTGACAACGGTCGTCCCCAGGGCTCTGTTGAACACCCTGGGGTGGAGCATGGGAGAGGATGCTGAAGACATGGCCTCTTGCTTTGTTTCGTTCTTTGCGTTTGTGAATTCCAGGAGCTCCTTTCCTTGAAGTACATAGTTGTCACCAACAGGATATAAGTTGGTGAATACTCTTACAAGTCATGAAGGAAGATTCTCATTTAACATCTGACTAGGTCAAGGGGCAATTGGCTATCCACAGGTGTCTGCAAGAAGAGACCAGTGTTCAAATGGACAAGGGGATACAGGTCTTTGTTGGGATGAATGGATTGAAAAAGTGTGGGGACCAGCAGTTGTGTAATGGTTATGTCACTGGACTCCTATGTAGTCGACCACAGTTCAAGTCCTAGACCTGGTGGCTTAAACTCAAACCGGGCACGTGTGCGTGCATGCCCAAGATCCTGAGAGAAGAATGGAGAAGGGATTGTAGCATTGCCATCCCCCTTGGGAGGTGATTTCTCACTTTCTGTCTCTCTGTCTCTCTCTGGCTTTCTGGTGAGTGCACACACCCTATAGCCTAAACTTCTCCAAAAGAAAAAGAAAAAGTGTGGAATACTATTCAGCCATAAAAAAAAAAAAAAACAAGATCCTAGCATTTGATAGAAAATGGTCAAATATGCTGAGTGAAGCAAGCCAGGCTATGAAAGAGAGACATAGTATGTCTCCACTTAACATACACTTACTGTCCGCACTCTTTGGTAGAGATTGAAAGATTGGAGGGCATTGAAAATAGTTATGGACACTGGACAGTGCTGAAGGAGAAGGAGAAGGAAAGAGTGTAAGAAAGGAAACTAGGGAGAAAAAAATGGAGAGGTAAGACATTTGTGGGACACAGGAATGGTTTATTAACTGAACTGACCTGAGGTATATTTCATGTTGGGTAAATTCTCTCTACAAGCCAAATGATGTACAGTGATCAAATGCATTAAAAATAATAATAATAATAAAATTAAATGAAAAAAAAAAGTCCTTGTTGGAATCATAGAATAACAGAGGAGTAAAGAGGAAAGAATGACGAGTAAGTTTTTTACCAGGAGATTCCAGTTTCACCTGACCTCTCTTTATCCTTCCTCATACAAAATGCACACAGGTACATGCATAGTTCACAATACACACCCGGAATATGAGTCAACTCCCAAACAACTTCCACATGCTCCATAATAACTCATGATTCGGTATTACCCCACACCAAGACTGCTATTTGCCCAAGAGGGTCATCTGACTCAAAATAGGCCAATCAAATTCCAGAATCCTGACCCAACTCTTTTAACTACAAAGGAATGGCCTTAAGTTAACCAATCAGAGTTTTCCCAGAAGTTTAGAAGCAGAACAAAGACTGAGTCTTGTGCCTACTTCAAGGACCGATGCTTGAGGGCCTAAGTCAGGGATTTCAAAGTTAGGAAGGTGCAATAGAGGCGGGCCTCAGCAGAAATGAGCTCTGGGATGAAAAGAACTGAATTGAATGATAAGACTGAGATAAACTGAATCCTCTGGGCTATCCAAAAATGGATGGGTTGGTCCACAATACAACAGTTCTCAAAGTGTGGCCCTGGGGCCCTGGGGGTGCCAAAACCTTTTCAGGCGTTAGGCAGAGTCAAAGTTATTTTTGCAACAATACTGAGATACTATTTGCCTATTTGAGTCTCATTTTCTTGTGAGCATGCAGAGGAGCTGTCCAGAGGCTACATGACATATGATATTGCAATGGAAGAAGCAAATACGAGAATTCAGCTGGCTGGATTGAATTCTCTCAAGTCAGACATAAAAGGGATTTGCAAACAATGTTGAGCAATGTGCCTTTCCTGGTTACTTTTTTTTTAGTTTGATAACAACTGTTTACATAAAAATTGTATTTATGTAAGTATGCACTATATTGACGATTGTTCTTTTTTTTGAGAGATTTCTGCTATAGGGTGTGTGCACTCATCAGAGACACAGAAAGAGACAGAAAGCGAGAAATCACCCCCCAGGGGGGATGGTCACACCGCAATCCCTTCTCCTCCATTCTCCTCACACAGTCTTAGGCACACACACACACACACACACGCGCGCATGCCCCGGCATAAATTGTAAACCACTGGGTTTCAGACTCAAACCATGGTCGACTACATGGGAGTCCAGTGACGTAACTGTTACAGCATCCGCTGGTCCTTTTTTTTTTTTAAAGGTTTTTGTATAGAGCACATACCCTTGCTGGAGAGACAGTGAGAGGGAAAGTGAGAAATCACCCCCAGAAGGAATGGCCAACCTGCAATCCCTTCTCCATTCTCCTCTTGGGATTTGGGCACGCATGCACACGTGTCTGGTGTGATTTTCAAGCCACCAGGTTTAGGACTTGAACTGTGATCAGCCATGTGGGAGTCTAGCACCTTAACCATTATATCACCTGCTGGCCCCTACAAATGCTATTTCTAAATACCTATAAGTTTTTCATTTTAAATTCCTAAAACAACAAATACTCACAGACATACACATGTCAGCCAAAGCTCTTTGGTGTTCGTAATTATTTTTTGGAGTACGAAGGAGTCTGAGACCAATAACTCTAGAACTGCTTAATTCTAGATTTGAAAGTGTGATGAATCTGCATTAGTTCTTCAGTGTCAGAAACGACAGAGCAAGTTCACATATTGTTTCTAACCCTTATCAGCCAGACATGCTTTGAGGACATTATTATTATTATTATTATTATTATTTTTGAAGAGTTTTTTTTTTGCTATAGGGCGTGTGCATTCACCAGAAAGACAGAGAGACAGAAAGTGAGATATCACCCCCCAGGGGGAATGGCCATGCTGCAATCCCTTCTCCTCCATTCTCCTCTCGGGAACTTGAGCACACACACGCACATGCACCCGGCGTGAGTTTAAGCCACCGGGTCTGGGACTTGAACCACAGTCGACTACATGGGAGTCCAGTGACATAGCCATTATGCTAACTGCTGGTCCCATCGAGGACATTTTGAAAGGCAAGCAGGAAAGACCCCTGAGAAAAGGCCCTTACGTCGGAGACCATGATACAAGCCCAGGCCACATCACCTTTGCTCAGGGGAAACATTAGACCTTGAAACACAAAAAATGGTTTCAAGGGAGGCCTGACTTCTGGTGGCTCCCGTGGAACTGGTGACGCTGTATAAGGAGCCGGCTAGTGGCCTCCTCCTGTCTGGCCACGCTCGTCCTGGCCCAGGGAAGGACGCAGCAGGAAGTGTAGATACTGAGGAGGAGTCTGTCTCCTGCAAATCCTGGAGTGTGTCCCCCCCGGGAGAGACAAGCAAATCCCAGCCTGATACAAGCCAATGCCCATTTAACAGCCTGGGCCGTCACTGGTGGCTAGACCGGAACCCACTTGGTGTTCAAAAACTAACAAGGGCAGACGGTGGTGCAGCTCCGTGAGGCTGACCCACATGGAAAGGTATCGGGTTCACATCCAGAGACATTCCAGAGTATTCTGGGTGTGTGTGACATCAGGGGCTGGCTGAGACGGGTAGACCCCTGTTGGGGGTCTCTCTGTCTCTCATGCTCGAGGAAGAAAGAAAGAAATGGACTTTGAAAGTCATCATCAGAAGAGCTCTGGCACACCTTGCAGTCAGAGGGGATCCCTCCTGCCCGGGGAGAGGGGCCTCACAGCCGGCACCTGCTGTCAGGCACACCGTGTGCTTAACGGGCCACAGGCTGAGCTCACGGCTGACTGCCGGGCCCGGGAATGCTGCCAGCCGGTGGCTCTGCCCTTTGCCCACAGGATGGGATCCCAGTCCAGCTAGGGGCCTCTTCCAGTGCAGTGGTGGGAGGCTCCTGCTGCTCTTCGGTCCTAGGTCGACGGGCTCCTCCTCTGCCTTTCCAAGGCGAGTCTCTGCTAGAGGAACAAAACAGGTGTCAAATTGAGATCTCGGAAAACTCCTCAAGAGACATAAAGGGGATCCATGGCCGAGATTTTATTGGGCTTTTCACTTCCATATAATAAACTATTCACTTTTTTTTTTTTTTGGAGAGGTTTTCGCTATAGGGCACGTGTGCTCACCAGACAGACAGAGAGAGACAGAGAGATAGAAAGCGAGAAATCACCCCCCAGGGGGGATGGCCACGCCGCAATCCCTTTCCTCCATTCTCCTCTCGGGATCTTGGGCACGCACACACACGCGCCCGGCGTGAGTTTAGCCACCGGGTCTGGGACGCGAACCTCAGTCAACTACGTGGGAGTCCAGCGACATAGCCATTATGCTAACTGCTGGTTCCTATAAACTATTCACTTTAATGGTTCAGAAAAATACAACGAAGATGTTTTATAGGAATTGTGTACATTTTTTCATGAATTACCCAACCCAGGAAATTATTTAAGGGAGCTGGGAAATGAATTCAAAGCTAGTTATTTTTGTTAAAGAAGTAGTTAGTTGCTATATTTATGTTCTACCTTCTTGAAGAATTTAAGTTCGCATATGAAAATACACAACAGAGTAATTGAAATGGAGGACAGTTAAGCAGATTACTTTTCAAATAATCTGAACTCTTAGACTTAATGAAAATAAAGTACAAAGAGGAGCTTGGGGGGTTTCCAATGGAGGAAGGCATTTAGCTCCATTGACAGTCACGTCTTTATGGGAGCAGGATGAAAACAGGTCTGTTTCATCTAACAGTTTTCATCTAACAGTTCCTTAGATGAAAACAGATCACTACTCAGTCCTTGGTAAGAATCAAGGTGGGGGGGCAGGTAGGCACGACTGTTCAATTCAAGGATTTTTTTGCCGAATTGATTGAACATCCTTTGTCCCTGATTGCATGAGGTGACTTTAACAACTTAGTAAAGTTCGAAAGTACGACAATAATCACCTGGCCATCAGAGGTGGCCATATCATTTCTTCCCTTCTTCTTTTCTGGTAATATTAGCAACACTACATTTAAGAGGAATCTGGTAAAAAGGGAAAAGCCTCTGGGAGGAGGAAAATAAACTATTTGTTGTTAGAACTAACACAGAGAACATCAGAGCCAGCAAGGTTGGAGTTCAAGCCCTGGCTCTGGGTATCAGCTGGGGCAGGCTATGTAACCTCCCCGAGCCTTTGCTTAGCCATCTATAAACTGGTGACTGTAATAGTACCTACCTCATTGGGTTGCTATGAAGATAAACAAAATGATGCACTTGAGTATTTAGCAGAGAGATTGGTCTGTAATGAGCCCTCAATAAATATCAGATTATTTAACGTCCACTACACAGACTCATGAAATCCTCACCATACCCCTGTTAATTAAGAAGACGTTTATTATTACTTTACCCTGTGGACTGAGATAGTGACATAATTTACATAATACATGAAGAACCCCATGGGGAAAAGAGGGTTTACCACCATGATGTAAATGGGTTAGTTATTCTCAAGGTCCTGGAATTCTGCCATTAGATGTTAATTCTTTTGTGCTAAACTCTCTTAAATGTGAATGCAACCAAGGGTGGTAGTACTTACGAGTTTATGGTTTGGGGACCTGCAGATGGTATAGTGGTTACATCACTAGACTTTCACATAGTCAACTGTGGTTTGAGTCCCGGACCTGGTGGCTTGAAACCCACATTGAGTGTGTGTGTGTGCATGCCCAAAATCCTGAGAGGAGAATGGAGAAGGGATTATGTATGGTGTGGCCATCCCCTCTGGGGGGTGACTTCTCACTTTTTGTCTCTCTGTCTCTCTCTGTCTCTCTGGTGAGCACACATGCCCTATAGCAAAAATATCCCAAGGGAAAAAAAAAGAATTTATGGTTTTAGTGGTGGTGGGGGGGGGGGCACTACAGTTCCTAATACATAATCAGAATGTAGCAATTTTGTTTTGTTTTCATTGTATTGTTTTTATGGTTAATATCTATTAATTACAAGGGTCCAATTGCTCACTTACAGTGGTGATGTACAATTTCTTTTTTAAATAAACCTACTTGGGACCAGCAATTGGCGTAATGGCTATATTGCTGGACTCCCATGTAGCCGACCCCGGTTCGAGTCCTGGACTCGGTGGCTTAAACTCATGCCAGGTGTGTGTGCGTGCGTGCCCAAGATCCCGAGAGGAGAATGGAGGAGAAGGGATTGCGGCATGGCCATCCCCCCTGGGTGGTGATTTCTCACTTTTTGTCTCTCTGTCTCTCTCTCTCTTTCTTGTGAGTGCACGTACCCTATAGCAAAAACCTCTCAAAAAAATAATAAGTAAACCTACTTGAGGTTTAGAGTTGAATGACTTAAATAAAAACATTAAGTTTTAAAAATAAGTTTATAAATGTGGCAAAAATTGTGGTGTCCATGTCTGAAAACCTGTAGTTTGGAAACTGCTTCTCTAGGGGTGAAACATGCTCTTGGCCATGTCTCACCAGGCTTTCTCTGCTGTGGGTCCTGCTAAGAGTCCGGTGTCTTTCCACAACATTTCCTACACTCGGATCACATAGAAGGACTTGCTACTTCCCTTGGAGGTTTTTGTTTGTTTGTTTTGTCTTTATAAACTAGTCCCACTAACCAGAATGCTGGTCCCTTCCTTATGCCCTTGACAAATGAATGTCTGCAAAACCTTTCCAGACACGACCACGACAGCCCCTCCCCGACCACTCTCACCACGCCGAGCAGGTGGATTCTTTGTCATGGGCCGTAGCACCTGGTGCTCTCTGTCAGAGACAATCCCACCAGAATGTGAGTCCCAGGAACCACACTCTGTGTGTGCTTAGGAATAAGGCAAAGTCTCATGGTTAAGCGCATGGTTATATAAATATTTATGTCATCGAGCTGGTCATTATGCTGTTCAAGTCTTCTGTATCTTTTCCAATTTGTGTAGTCAATCTACTCGTTTATAAAAACTTACAACTATTGTTACGAATTTGTAAATGTCCCCTTTTTAAGTTGACATGTTTTGATTTCTGTGTTTTCATACATATTACCTGGGGCCGCTAAGTCCACAATTGTAATAGTTGTTTGGTCGTGACCAGGTCCTGTGTATCTCCGTGTCTGGAAGACATTGGATGCTGGATCGAGGGCAGAATTTGATAAAATATTCTCTGCAGAGAATTCAGAGGGCCTTATGTTCACAGGAAAAAAAAGACAACATTTCTGTTGCTGTTAGGATTCTATTCTCTTTAGAAGTTATAGGCCAGAGGTCAGGGTCATCTAGCTTTCCAAGGCTCTATGAAGATGGGGAATTTGTAAAGAAAAAAAAAAAAAAAGAGTATTCACTCCTCAATACATAGAGAAAAACTATAAAGACAAAATTAAGGGACCAGCAGTTAGCGTAATGGCTATGTCGCTGAACTCCCATGTAGCTGACTGCAGTTCGAGTCCTGGACTCGGTGGCTTAAACTCATGCCGGGCGTGTGTGCATGTATGCCCAAGATCCCAAGAGGAGAATGGAGGAGAAGGGATGGTGGCATGACCATCCCCCCTGGGGGGTGATTTCTTGCTTTCTGTCTCTCTCTGTCTTTCTGGTGAGCGCATGCATCCTATAGCAAAAACCTTTCCAAAAAAAATGTCAAAAATAATAAATATTTGTTCATTGTCTTCAAGAATAGGTAAATTCAATATTCATAAAATTGTACTATATTTGAAGAAAATCTATAGAGTAGTTTTTCTTATTTTAGTCAAATTTCCAAGTTAAATAACTTGCCATGGGCTGGCCCATAGCCTAGTGGTTAAGGGAGCTGGGTCCCATTTGACTGACCATGGTTTGAATCTAGCCCCAGTGTCTTTGAAAATACTCCAGGTACAGGCGTGTGTGTGTGTGTGTGTGTGTGTGCGCGTGTCTTTGTACCAAATCACAGCAGGGTGGAGAAATAGAGGAGAAGGAATTGTGACATGACCATGGCCCCTTGAGGGGTGCTTTCTGTCTCTCTCTGTCTCTCTCTGGTAAGTGAGAGACAGAGAGCCTTCTGGTAGTTTAAAAAATAAATAAATAACTTGCCAAGAAAGAATTGCCCGTTGTAAATTAAATAAGTTGAGAAATAATAAATAAAATCTGGTGAGTAAAATTATATTTAAAAGTTTTACAGCATACATATTGTCCTTAATGCACATTAAATATCTTTGATGAAGGGATATGGAAAAGTCTGAAGAGGGGTCAGGGGATCTTAGGGACATCTTGAAGCAGGTGGCATTTGAGCTGGGTCCTGAAGAAGGGGTATGTCTTTGACCAACCCAGTTGAAGAGGAAGAGGACATTTTGCTCGAGATGCTAGCGACGGTGCAGACGCTAAAGTCACGCTAGGCCGTAGAGGAGGGAGGGGACTTTGGTCAGGGAGAGGAACTGGGGACGAAAACCCTCCAACCCTGAAAGGCCTTGAATGCCTCGGCTGAAGGTTGAGAATTCATTTTTTGAAATATGAGGAACAAAGAGTCTGAAAATGCCTCCCGGGGTCATCGATCACTAGAAACATGCTCTAAGGTTTCTCTTTTCTAATGAATTTGTTTTCATTTCGGTCCAGGCCATCTGGCTTCTGCCGAGGCATACAGTGCTGAGAAATAAAGGGGCCAAGGGGCCAGACTCTGCGGCAGCTCCCCCTCCCTCCCTGCCAGGGTGTCCCGCTAACCCCTGCACATCCATCCATTAACACACAATTAATCCCCTGGCTTTTTCAAAGCCTGGGCCTCCCACCTCACCCACCCCTTGGCAACGAAATCCCTGCCAGTTAAAAGGCCAGAGAGGACAGGTGTGTTTCACACTCGGTTTCACTTTCCTGCAAGGTGCCAGACGGGCAGTCCCGAAGCCCACAGACTCCTTTGTTCATTTAACAGTGTTGGTTAGGAGCCAGACAGTCTGTCCACCTGCTGGTAGCCTCAGGTGGACCAGGAGGGGAGGGGGCTCATTGCTCCTGATAATTCCTCTACTTCAAGCCTGGGCTATTGAGACGAGCTCCGCCTGGGAAGGTGTCATCCTGAGAGCACCGCTCTGCCCGGGAGTGTCTTCATTCACTGATTCAGGCAGGCCATTCATTGAGTTCCGAGGAGCGAGTCCTCCGCTACGAGGTGGCTGCTTCAGTGGAGGTAAGAACTGGCCCTGCCTCTTCCGAGACTGTCTGGCAGAGGGGACACTAACATAGTTTAGTATAACGGAGGAAGTATAGCAAGAAAGACATTTTTACTGGCAGTTATTTATATATCACTTAATGGCCCAGTTCTGTGGCCTGGTGGTTAAGGCAGTCTTATCCCACACGGCCAACCACGTGGTTCAAGTCCCATACCTGGCAGCCTGAGAAACACACTGTACTTGTGCGTGAGTGCCCAAAATCCCCAAAGGAAGATGAGACCGAGGAGAAGGGCTGTGGCATGACCATTCCCCATGGGGTAACTTTCTCTTCCTGCCTCTGTCTCTGTTTCTCTGTCTCTCTCTGGAATGCACATGCAGCCTCTGGCAAACAAACACAACAAAAACTCAACCATCAGTTGATGTACACAATTATAAATGTATATAGTGCCTATTAAGGAGCACTATGGTGGTGTCGGGAACTGCTCTAAAGCCCCATAAAAACATTAACTTGTGCACTCTTTTTTTTTTTAAATTTTTTTTGGTGAGAGATTTTTGCTATAGGGCACAAGTGCTTACCAGAAAGACAGAGAGACAGAGAGACAGAAAGCAAGAAATCACCCCCCAGCGGGGATAGCCACATCGCGATCCCTTCTCCTCCATTCTCCTCTCGGGATCTTGGGCATGCACGCACATGCGCCTGGCGTGAGTTTAAGCCGCTGAGTCTGGGACTCGAACCACGGTCGGCTACATGGGAGTTCAGTGACAAAGCCATTATGCCAGCTGCTGGTCCTAACTCATGCACTCTTTACGGCAACTCTGTTAAGGAGATAGGTGTTACCGTTGCCCCTGTTTTACAAAGTGGAAAAGGAGGTGTTCAGGGCTTGAGCTGGGCCACTCGGTGGCTCAGCTGGATCCCCATGGGAGAGCACAGTTGGGTTTCCATGTTGGCTTGTAGACATGCCACGTGCACTCAAACTCCTGATTAGCTGGGCAGGCTGGTGGGAGTTGTGGCATTAAACCTTGCTGAGAGGTTTGTTTTCTCTCTCTTTCTCTCTATCTTATGAAAGACATAAATACAACTTTTTAAAAGATTTATTTACCTCTGTTTTATTTTTGAGAGTTTTTTGCTATATGGCATATGAGCTTGCCAGAGAGACAGAGAGAGACAAAGAGACAGAAAGCAAAAAATCACTCCCCAGGGGGAATGGCCACACAGCAATCCCTTCTCTATTCTCCTCTCGGGATTTTGGGCATACACACATACACATGCCCAATGTGAGTTTCAAGCCTCTGGGTCTTGAATTAGTCATTTTTAAATTTTTCATAGGGTATGTGCAATCATGAGAGAGAGAGAGAGAGAGAGAGAGAGAAAGTGAGAAAGCAAGCCTCCAGGTCTGGGACTCGAACTGTAGTTGATTGTGTGGCATTCCAGTGCCTCAGCCATCTTGCCACCTGCTAACACCCAATCAAACTTTTTTTTTTAAATGATGAAAAATTCAAGTCATTTGCTTACAATCACTCAACGAGTGAGATACAAACAAGGCGGTGAGGCTGGGCAGTTTCCTCCCAAAGCCCATGATCCTGACCACTTTTCTATGCTGCAGAGAACTCTTGGCTGTGTCACTCAGAAAAGTGGTTCCGAAAGTGGAACTGGCATGCTAGTGACTAAAAACGGTGACAGTCATAGCTGTTGTCATCTATTGCCCACTTGGTTGGTGCCCTGTCTTGGGCTAAGAGACTTACATGGGTCATCTCACTTCATACTTATGATATTTTAATGGGGGAACTATTATTACCAACTCATTTTCACAGATGAGGAGAGTGGGGCTTGGATGATCATAAACTTGTCCAATTGCAGAACTGCCAGGTGATAGGAGCCAGGCTTCAGGTCGGATAACCTGACTCCAGACTCCTGAGTCTTCAGTGGCAGGCAGGCCTATGAGAAACACATTTGGGGGACCAGCAGTTAGTGTAATGGCTATGTTGCTGGACTCCCACGTAGTCAACCGTGGTTCGAGTCCCGGACCTGGTGGCTTAAACTCACACTGGGCGCGTGTGCGTGCGTGCCCAAGATCCCGAGAGGAGAATGGAGGAGAAGGGATTGGGGCGTGGCCATCCCCCAGGGGGTGATTTCTCACTTTCTGTCTCTCTGTCTGTCTGTCTGGCGAGTGCACACGCCCTGTAGCAAAAACCTCTCAAAAAAAAAAAAAAAAAAAAAAAAACACATTTGGGGCCAGCAAGTGGCATGGTGATTAAGGTGCTGGATCTCACATAGCAGACTCCTTGGTGCGAGTCCTGGACTCGATGACTTGAAAACAATACCAGGTGCATGTGCATGCCCCAAATCCCATGAGGAGAATGGAGGAGAAGAGATTGTGGTGTGGCCATTCCCTGTGGGGGGAGAGATGATTTCTTACTTTCCTTCTCTCTGTCTCTCTCTGTCTCTCTCTGGCAACTTGCCTGTTAGCAAATAAGATAAATAAAAACATAAAACCGAAGCACCACATTTAGTAGCAGAAGCTACCTGGTGTCTCTTCAGTGTCACTGTGGAGAAAACGGTGTGTCTCTTTTTCCCTGACCCCTACTATTCAATGAGCTCTAGCCCTGAACGCCCTCAAATTCATTCTCTAAGGTGAAAGTACACGCAGGTCCCCCGGGCGGCTGGGGTCTGAATAGAAAAGGACTGTGGATGTGAAATCTGTGGGGCCCAGACCTCAGGTGCCACCTGTGTCCCTTAGCCGCAGCTCAAAAAGTCATAAAGTTAACTCAAAGCCCAGATCAGGACCATCCTGGGGGCGGGAGTGAGCCCTCCTGGCCATGCCCAGGGAGGAGAGCCTTTCTGTAACCACCCACCTGGGAAGGACAGGCACTCTAATTTATACAAAGGCATCATGTTTGTCAGCCACTGCGCTGGGTGGCTTTAAGGGTATGACCCAAAGCTACCCCAAGGAGTTGCGATGATAAACCACATGTCTTGACAACTTCTCTGGCCTTCTCTGACCTCCCGCAAGCCAGCTACTCCCAGCTTCCTTACCAGGTTTGAGTTTCATTGTTCACCTGCAGAACACGGTGGGACACCTCTGTCCCAAGCAAGGAGCGATGGCCAGGCACTGAAGAAGGAGGCTTTGTCAGGAGTTGCCTTGGGCAGACACCTGAGGAAGAAGCACCCGGAGAGGGATAACCACCAGGCACCTAAATAAAGTGGGAAAGACTGCTCGGAAAATATGAAGGGACAAGGGTATCGGGAGTGGCAATCATCCTCCCTGGGATTCCTTGAGGTTGTGGGCTCCCCGGTAGGTGATAAATGCATCCCAGTGCAATAGAGTAATAACCGTTCTCAGCCCTCTCAGACTCAGAGTCCATTTTGGATACAAATAGCGTGCAACTCTTTTACCATCTTGAAATGAAAAACATGGCTAATATAACCTCCTTCGTGTATAATTTTAAGAAAATCAATACAATGGTCTACCATTAATATAAAAGAGGGAAATGAAAGGGAGGCAGTTTCTACTAAAGGAATATTATTTCATTCCACAGGTGCTTAGACACGACCACATGGAGGTGAAATGAGCTAGCTGGTGCTCGCAAGCTGTACGGAGCATGGCTGTGGAGGCGTGCTCACAGACAGGTGCAGGCGAGCTGGGCTGACAGCTCCACGACTCTCACAGGCATTGCCCATGCTAATTTAATTTTATGAAATAGTGAGTGCTTGTGAGAGTTTCCAATCACGGGACCAGCGGGTGGTGTGGTGATGACAACACTGGATTCTCACATGGTGGACCACAGTTATAGTCCCAGACCCAGCGGCATGAAAATCATGCCAGGCATGTATGCGTGCCAAAATCCCAGGAGGAGAAAGGAGGAGAAGGGATAGTGGCATGGACAGTTTCCTCGTAGGTGATTTCTTGCTTTCTTTCTCACTCTCTCTGTCTGGCAAGTGCATGCGCCCTATGGCAAAAACCTAAAAAAAAAAAAAAAATTCTCAATCAGAATAATCATCCCTTATTTTAAATAGATGTGACTTTCATGGAACAACTGAGAAATACCAAAATACTATATAAAGTGCTCTGTGTTGATGGCTACCAGGTTAGTTTCTGGAGTCGTAAGTACAAAGGGTTTGCATGTGGGACTGTCATATGCATGGCCATTAATGCTTCCTTCATCATACAACAACCTAAGACACACCACACCTGTCCAAATGCTTTCTAGGGCTGGTGCAACTCTGGCAGTGAAACAAAGTATAAAGGTTGCTTACTAAGATAGTGTGGGAGGTGGGGCTGGCAAGTGGTGTGGTGGTTAAAGGCGCTGGACTCCCACATGGCCGACCACGGTTCAAGTCTCAGATCTGGTGGCTTGCTTTCTCACTTCCTCTCTCTCTCTCTCTCTCTCTGAACAAACTGAAAAATAATAATGATATAATAATAAATAAAGTTAAATAAAAAATAATTCTAAAAAAAAACTTTCAAAAAAAGATAGTGTGGGAGGAGGGTGGGAAATGGTAGCGGGTGAGAAATAAATATGAAACTAGAAATGAAAAATTAATGACGATAACATGTATGATTAAGCCACTATGCAGTGGATTTTGGATGGGAAATCACATTTTGTATGCTGTGACGATGTTCAGGGAATGAATGTAAATTAATTAATTTAAAATGTTTCCGAAGAAAATTACAACAAACTCGTAACTAGATTCTAGTTTTTGTCCATAGTTTTAGTTTAAGGTATTTTGTGACTCAATAAAATGTGGGAAACAATGTAAAAAATAATAATAAAATTAAATTAAAAAACAACAAGAAAAACATGTAACAGACTTAAGTATGGAAAGTTATTGTGTAAAGTATTATCTTCGACTTGCTTGACATCCAGTGTTATTTATGCTTTGAGAACCAGTGAAGTATACTATGAAGATGTATGATGATTGGGGCCAGCAGGTGGCATGGTGGTTAAAAGTGCTGGACTCCCACATGGCCTACCACGGTTCGAGTCCTGGACCTGGTGGCTTGCTTTCTCCCTTTCCTTCTCTCTCTCTTTCTCTCTCTCTCTGTCTCTCTCTGATCAAATTGGAAAATAATAAAGTTAAATAACAAAACAAATAATTCTAAAAAAAAGATGTATGATGATTAAATGTAAATTTAAAAAATAAATTAAAATGTACCTAAAAAAAAGGTTGCTAACTATCGCAACCAAATGAAACTCACCAGAGAGACCAATCTGCATCTATGAAATTATTCAACCAACAGACACAGCACTTTCATTTTGAGCAAGAAAGTTATACGTTTATTTAACAACTGTCTATAGGAGACATGGCAAAAGCTAGGCATTATAACAAGATGTAACGAAACTTGGTATTTCTTTCAAGGGTTTTGCAGTTTAATGTTCAAGGGAAGTTTCAAATATAAAAATATCACTACAATAACAAATTACTGTAGAAAGTATAAAGGGACAAAAAGCACAAGAGGAATAGACAAACATGCGTTCGATTTATAGTTGCTATTGTATTGCATGGAAAAAAAAAAAATAAAGACCCTGGTTTCCAACGGGCAGGATTCCCAACTCTCCTGCCGTGTCACAAAGAACAAGATGCCCGGTGCCTCATCACCTACGCAACAGCCACGCGACGCTCACGTGTGCACCTACTCCTGCCTCTTCCATGTGCTCGAGGGAAGTCAGACCCCTCTGGGCTACAGACTTGTGAGCTGAAGGGGACAGGAAAGCAGGGGCACACCTAGAATTCGGCTCCGGAGGAAAGAAGACATTCTGGCTCCCTGCCTCTCGGGAGACTTGGGACAGAAGGGTGGTAAAAGACGAACGTGGATTAAAGTAGAAGCAGGAAGAGTTCTACCCTCCTAAGAAGCCTTTCTAGGTATTTGCTCTTCTCCCGGGTAGAGCTGACCACCCCTTTGTTTTGGTCATGCGATGTCCAGAACAATACCCAAATACTGCTTTTTTTTTTTTTTTTTTTTAATGTACCTGGCTCCCCTTACCAAATTGCGTGGCATCTAGGGTAGTGGCTCTATTTTTTAAAATTATTTTAACCCTAGAATCTGGCCATGAACCTGGAAGGAGTGCAGTAGGACCTCAGTAGATTTCTGCTAAATGGACAGTGTGAAGGAAGGGAGGGTGGGAGGGAGGGCAAAGCCTGTCTGAAGCTCTTCCCAGGCTTTGTTCTCTTCCTTCCTGACAGTGTGTGCACTTGCACGTGAGAGTGAGACGGTGAGCGCCCTCTCCAGGGTCTGCTCACGGCACAATCCCCTCCCTGCAGTCTGCCAGCCCACCAGATCTTGGGCTTTGGGAAGTGGGCCTGGTGTATTTCAGGTGGACCGGGCTGGGAATTCAAACTGCAGTTGCTGTATGGGATCTAGCTTCCCAAGCAATGCGTTACCATCGTGCACAGAGCTGACCGACTCAGGTTAAAGAGAGATTTTTGCTGTAGGACGTGTGTACTCACCAGAGAGAGAGACAGAGAGATGGAAAGTGAGAAATCACCGCCCCCCCCCCCCCCAAGGGGGATGGCCACACCACGAATCCCTTCTCCATTCTTTTGGGATTTTGGGCGCACACACACACACACATGCGCCTGGCATGAGATTTTTCCTTTTTCTTTCTTTCTTAATTCATAATTTTGTTTATTTCTCCCATGAGAATGACAGGGATGGGAAGAGAGACAGACAGACAGACACCCCCACACTGTGATCTTTCCCCTAGCCTTAGCTAGCCAGGATAATGACATGCAGGCAACCCCCAGGCATGTACAAAGTTCTTGAGACATGAACCTGAGACCTTCCCATGTGGCCTCAGCATCTTAGAGTGTTGTGTTACCACTGTGCCGCTGCAGGTGGCCTGAAGGTGTATTCTTTTTTTTTTTTTAGAGAGGTTTTTGCTATAGGGCGCGAACGCTCACCAGAAAGACAGAGAGAAACAGAGAGACAGAAAGCAAGAAATCACCCCCACCAAGGGGGATGGCCGCACTGCAATCCCTTCTCCTCCATTCTCCTGTCGGGATCTTGGGCACGCACACACATATGCCTGGTGTGAGTTTAAGCCACCGGGTCTGGGACCCAAGCCGTGATCGCCTACCTGGGAGTCCAGCGACATAGCCATTATGCCAACTGCTGGTCCGCCTGGCATAAGTTTCAAGCCACCAGGTCTGGGACTTGAACCACAGTTGTCCATGTGGGAGTCCAGCGCCTTAACCACTATACCACCTGCTGGTCCCCCCTCCCCAGGTATTTTCACATAAGAAGGTTACTATCAGCAATGACAGACTAACGAGCTGGAAGACAAGGAAGAAAGGACGATGACAGATGCAGACAGACGATAATCCCCTCCTTTGCTGTTGCTGGATGTCCTCTTAGCAGTGAACACGAAGCCTCTCATTCTGCAATTAGCAGCGACAGGGGTTAAATGCGGACTCCTAAGAGAAACACACATTTTAGGCAAAGTATAAATGAGAATAGTGGATTTTTTTTCTCATTTTGGGAAGGGAAAGCGGTCCAAGGTATTAGGACAGTCCATTTGGATAGGATACTTCTGAAGGAAGAAATGTTCTGAAAAAGGGGAGCCGGGTCCCCGGAGTCAAGCACACCCTGGTCTGGGCACACACGCTCTGGCTGCAGCACGGCCAACTGTGCTGTGCCACCCAGAGTGGCCCCACGCCATGCCCACCGCTGCAGGCCTCTGTTCCCGGCAGGTAATACGCTGGCCATGAGGTATTTGAAAGCATTTGCTGAAAAACACAGTGTTGCGTGACCGTGACCCTGGGCAGGCCGCGTACGCCCCAGCATGTAAGAATCTTGAGATAAGCTTTCCATTTTACTGAGCACCGCTCAAGCGCTTCCTAGAATATTGTGTGTGAGCCTTGTAATTAAAGCGGGCAGAGAAGGCCTGGGAGAGGGTCTGAGAAAAATTGTGAGGATATTAAAGGGTTGGAAACAATAAAGCTTACTTTAAAAAAAGAGATTCACAGAACTTGGATTATTTAGACGGAAGGACAGAAGGGGAAGAGGCAGAATAACAATAATTGGCAAATACACTCATTCTAGTGTTGGAGAACGCTAATTCCTCCCTGATAAAACATTGGGGGCCTGGCTGTTCTCTGTACGGACTTGTTAGCAAACAAGCCAGAATTCAGCAAAATGAAAGCGCTGAATGGTCACAGGCCACAGTCTGTCTCCCTGACCGGATCTCGGTCATGCCTGCTTTGTGAGCCCATGTGGACCCCGGGTAAGCATGAAGCCGGGGGCGGGTTGGAAGGGGGCGGTTGACAGTTCTTTCTAGATGGTGTAAAATCTCAGTGGGATTAACTCTCTGTGTGAGCCTGAGAAACAACCCCTACCAGGTTTGTTTATCTATTAAACAAAAGTTTCTTTCCCCACCGTAAAAGTGAAGCACACTCCTTGGCTTAGAAATATAAGCAAACTCTCCAGAGATGCACACGGAAGGACAATTCTGTGTGTGTGTGTTTGGGATGGAGCGGACAAGGAGAATGGTGGGAGGCAAGGTCGGTAGGATAGAAAATGAGATTCTACTAAATTGGGAGGATAATCGGGAAACTTGACTTACAGCACAATCCAGGTTACAAGGCAGTTTCCTTTCAGCCCGGGGCCCCCCCACAGAAGGCTCTCCTGCCTGGATCCCACTGCAGAAGGAGGAAAAGCTCCCCGCTCTGGTTAAAAAAGTCAAGCCTTCATCCTGCCAGGTGGGCAGGCCTGTCCTCGGGTCCCAAGCCTCTTTCCCAGTACTCCCCCGCCCCCCACCTTAGCGATCCTGGACTGACACCTGTTAAGGAAGCAGATAGATATCACAACTTCTTGAGGAAGGAGGGTGGGGGGTGGGGGAGACCTCGCTCCGTCTACCATCCCAAGGCATTCACGTGGTTTCTCACAGTCGCTTTTCTTTTTCTCTACTCTGTTTTACATATGAAATCTGATGACAAATATATAATTTTGCAGCTTTTCCCACCTGTTTTCGTTAAGTTAAATTCATCAAAATGGTATGTGTAATGTGAAACCCACCTTTATAAATATCCACATGCAGGGGCTGGCAGGTGGTGTGGTGATTAAAGCACTGGACTCCTACATGACTGACTGTGGTTTACATCCCAGACCTGGCAGTTTGCTTCTCACCTTCCCTCTCTCTTTCTCTCTCTCTCTCTCTCTCTGGTCAAATTTAAAAATAATAATAATAAATTAAATTAAATTAAAATGATTTTTTTTAATGCACATGCAGATTTACATTTAAAAAAACTGGGAGAGATTAACCCAAAGTACAACTATGGTTGTCTCTAAATGTGGTGTTATAAATTGTTTGAATTTTGCTGTTTTTCATTTTTATCTTCTGCAATGTATGTTTTACTTTTATAAAAGAGGGAAAAAAAGAAAATGCATGGTTGCACAATTATAACATAGAATTCCCCATGTTATTATGAACTCTGACCATCCCATTTCTAATGGTTATTTGGTCAAGGGTTGGCTGATATGTCATTTAATCATTACTCCTCAAGTTGTTTGTTTCATCAGGTTGTTTCAAATAAAAGGCAAATTCTTGGGCCAGCCAGGTGGTGTGGTGGTTAAGAGGGCCAGGTCCCACTTGGGTGACTCTGAAGTTCAAGTTTCAGATCAGACAGCCTGAAAAACACACCTGGCACATGTGTGTGCATGACCCAAACCCCAAGAGGAAAGAGGAGAAAGGACTGTGGCATGGTTATCCCGCTGGGGGTTGATTTCTCACTTTCCCTCTCTCTGTCTCCCTGTTTCTTTGGCATGAGCCCTATTGCAAAAACAAACAAAAAAGCCCTAAAAATCTAAGAAAAATAAATAAGTAAAAATAAATAAATAAAAATAGAAGGCATATTTTTCATAAGATGAATCCAATTCAATAAGAATCTAAAACAGGGTAGAGGGGAAGCTCCCAAGTTAGATGGTCTGAACGCTGCCGAGTCCCACAGCGGCTCTGACAGCTGGTTCTCTCCGACGACAGACACGTTCTGGTTCCCGTCCCCTCTCCTGCGTCTCTCATCCATTTGTCTCCTCTCTTTCTCCTCCTCCTGGTTTTCAAGCACTGGTGCTTTCATTGTCCCTGATTTCCTGTAATGATCACCGTGGTCCTTTCTTTCCTTACTTCCCTGTTGGATGCCATAAGTCACTCGTGTGTGGGTTTCTCCACGGGCACCCTTCCTTGGCTCCTGACAGAGAGAGGGTGCTACTATTAGCTTCCGAATCTCCATGTCTGCTACCTTGAAATCTGGGGTATGAGAAAGCAGTGACGAACATCCTAAAGTGTGAGGACCGTGGCATCTGCCTTGAGGGGTTGTCACAATGAATGCTTACTCTGCTGACACCATAAATAGCCTTATAAAAAAGTTAATAAACCTAAGGTCATTTACAAGCTTTTGATGATATTTCTTTGATGTCTTGAACATAGGCTAGTGTTTCCTATGCCTATCTAGATGGGCAGCCGTAAGAGAGGGCTTATTTTTATCTATGCATGTGATTTGCAGCTGATTAGGGATGTAAAGATTCCATTCCTTGCCGTCACTCACTGCCTGACACCATTAGCCAAACCTTCTGTTGTGAATACATGTGATGACCCTGGCTCAGACAGATGCAGAACCATCTTAAATTCCCATCAACAAGGTACAGGGCTCCAATTCCTCCAAATTCTTTTTTTTTTTTTAATGGAAGACGTTTTTGCTATAGGGCATGTGCGCTCACCAGACAGACAGAGAGAGACAGAGAGACAGAAAGTGAGAAATCATCCCCCAGGGGGGATGGTCACGCTGCAACCCCTTCTCCTCTGTTCTCTTCTTGGGATCTTGGGCACGCATGCACACGCGCCCGGCGTGAGTTTTAAGCCACCGGGTCCGGGACGTGAACCGCTGTTGACTACGTGGGAGTCTAGCAACATAGCCATTACACTAACTGCTGGTCCCAATTTCTCCAAATTTTAACACTTATTTTCTTTCAAAACAAGTTCAAGTCCAGGACCCAGTGGCTTGCAAATCACACTGAGTGTATGTGCAAGTGTGTCTAAAATCTCAAAAGGAGAATAAAAAAGAAGGGATTGTGGCGTGACCATCCCCCACCAGAGGGTAATTCTCACTTTCCAACTCTGTCTTTCTCTAGCAAGCACACATACCCTATGGCCAAAAACAATGCCAAAAAAATATTATTGTCATCCTAGTGGGTTTGAAATGGTATCTCATCGTGTGTGTGTGTGTTTTAAGTGTACTTATTTCTTCCATGAATGAGTAAAAGAGCCAGAGAAACATCAGCCCAAACAGGGGCCTGATGTTGCAATCCTTCCCTGCCTCAGCCTCAGCCAGCCCCAAAATATGGGCGTGCTTGTGCCTGGTATACCTGGGTATAACAGATCTCTGGACAAACTCTTGGCCCTTTCTGTGTGGGTCAACCTTGCAGTGTGTTGTGCTCACCTCTGTGCCCTCGCCTGACCCACTCACGGTGGTTCTGGTTTGCATTTTCCTAATGGCTACTCATGGTGAGCATCTTTTCATGGGCTTATTGGCAAATTGTATATTGTCTCTGGAGAAATATTCATTCAAGCCATTTGCCCATTTTCGAATTAGGTCAGTTCTTTATTATTATTGGATTCTAAGAGTTCTTTATTTATTCTGGATACTAGATGCTTATTAGACATACAATTTGCAAATACATTATCCTATTCTGTAAGTATCTTTCCACATTTTTTTTAAAAAGTTGATTTCTTTCTGGGACCAGCAGTTAGCGTAATGGCTATGTCGCTGGACTCCCACGTAGTCGACCGCGGTTCGAGTCCCGGACCTGGCGGCTTAAACTCACGCCGGGCGCGTGTGCGTGCGTGCCCAGGATCCCGAGAGGAGAATGGAGGAGAAGGGATTGCGGCGTGGCCATCCCCCCTGGGGGGTGATTTCCTGCTTTCTATCTCTCTGTCTCTCTCTGTCTGTCTGGCGAGCGCACGTGCCCTATAGCAAAAACCTCTCAAAAACAAACAAACAAACAAAAAGTTGATTTCTTTCAAAAAAGTGAGAGACACAGGAAGGATGAGGGAGAGGGAAATGGAAAGAGAATGGGGGGGAGAACGAGCACCCCCAGCAGAGTTCCATGCTGCACTCTCCTCATTCTGCTTGTTGGGCAGACTGACAGGCACACGTGCCCGGCATATGGAGGCCAACCGGAGAATTGCACTGTGATATTCCACTTGGATCTAGCATTGCTTGAGCAACACAGTCTCAGTGCACCAATGAGCCAACCCTTCATTGTTTTGATAATGTCCTTTGACACACACAAGTTATTATATTTGGGCCAACTCCATGGTCTGGTGGTAAGAAAGCCAGATCCCACAGGGCTGATAGCACAGTTTGAGTCCCAAACCCAGAAGTGTAAGAAACACATTAGGCATATGTGCATATGTGCCCAAAATCCCCAAAGGAGGGAATAATGGAAGAGTGGTGATTAGGATGTGACCATGTCCTATGTGGGGTGCTCTCTCCCCCCATTTCTTTATGTCTCTGTCTCTCTGTGTTACATTTGCAAGTATATATGCCCTTTAGCTAAAAAAAAAAAAGAGAGAGAGAGAGAGAAAGCGTTACTAAGTTTAATAAAGTTCAATTTATCTACTTTTTCTCTTTAGTTGCTTGTACTTTTGGTGTTACATTTAAAAGCCATTGTCAAATGCAAGGTCATAAAGATTTATTCCTACATTCTCTTTTAAATATTTTACAGTATTATCTCTCATATTTAAGCGATTGATCCATTTTTAATTAATTCTTGTATATGGTATGAGGTTAGGGGCCTAACTTCATCCTTCTAAGTCATTTGATCCAAATTCTTCATTTTTCAAAATGAGAAAACAGGCATGAGGAGTGAGGGGACAAAACAAGTTTGTGACAGAAACAAGACCAAAGCTCCTAGAGTCTAACCCCTGTCTACCATATCACAGTGACCCTGTCCTGGGTCAGAGGTCCTTGTCATATTCACAGAGAAGCGTAGTGACCATGTAAATTTCCTAAGCATGTGTAACAATTGTAAAGGTAATTTCATAAAATAAATGCTTAGACCACTGTATCAACATTTTAAATAGAAGGTTTGTTTTTTTTAATTTTTCATTTGAAAGTGCCATCTGTAGGGACCAGCAGTTAGCGTAATGGCTATGTTGCTGGACTCCCACGTAGTCGACCGTGGTTCGAGTCCCGGACCCGGTGGCTTAAACTCACGCCGGGCGCGTGTGTGTGTGTGCCCAAGATCCCGAGAGGAGAATGGAGGAGAAGGGATTGCGGCGTGGCCATCCCCCCTGGGGGGTGATTTCCTGCTTTCTGTCTCTCTGTCTCTCTCTGTCTGTCTGGCGAGCGCATGCGCCCTATAGCAAAAACCTCTCCAAAAAAAAAAAAAAAAAAGTGCCATCTGTACATCAAAGTTAAGTGTTGTACATTTCTGTCAAATGGTAAACAGCTTATCTCTTCTGTAATTAATCTTGAGCAAATGCAAGTTACATTTTCTCCAAGAAATTTTCTAGCAGAGTTGTATACACAAAACTGAATACAAGATATTTGAGAACACGCAGAGTTCCCAACACGGGGAGATCAATAATGTCTGGAACCTTTATAGCAGTCACTCCAGGGCCCCATTACAGTCCTCTTGGCCCACCTTTTACTTCAGCCACTGTCATGGAAACCTCCTTCCTCCAGATGTAACCTGACAGCGCTTTGGCTTTGCTTTAGGTGCGCTGGGTATCCCTTGTTTTCTGCCCCAGGACCTATCTGATACTGATATTGGAGACTGATAATGGTAATGGAGAATAAACCATTGGCCAAAGGACATGGGCAGAACCAAAATAAATGCTCCCTTTCCTATTCCTTGAGTGAACGATTCTGAGTTATGTTCTACATGGCTCTTCAGTAGGTCTCTGGGGACTCAGAGCCCAATGCTTACAGCAGAGTGCAGCTCAACAACGCTTGTCTTCCCTCTTTCACTGGGGTGCAATTTCTAGCCTCAACTCTATTTCCTGAGATCATTTTCCTAAATAAACTCTGAATGAAAGCTTTTTTGTCTTAGGCCTTACTGCCTTACTTACTTTCTTTCTGCAGGAAATTCAGGCCTAGAGACGTGCCTCACTACAGGCGCTGTTGTTACCCCTATTGTATGGATGAGGAGACAGAGATGCACAGACTTCAGAAAAGTTACCTTGAGCCCAGAGCTGGTCAATGACAAAGCAGGGAATTCCGCACATCCGGTTTCAGAGCCCAGGGGAGCCACAGCACTCTACTCTCTCCAGTCATGCTTGCTGGTTTGCCCCTCGGTGGTCTCCCCACACAAGGAGTCAAGTCTCTGCAAACTCATCACAAGTTCCAAGGCTTCTCTCTGTGCCCAGGTCCCCCAGCCTCTTCTGCCTCCTGCAGACTGTAACACCTAATGCAGTGTCGAATGCTTCTTGTAGCTGGTTAACTGGCTATTATGATTATTATTTTAGGATTTTGCCTAGGGAACGTGTGCTTGCCAGAGAAAGACAGGAGGGAAAGTGAGAAATCATTCTCCAGAGGCGATGGCCACATTGCAATCCCTTTTACTTCATTATCCTCTCAGGATTTTGGGCACACATGCACACATGCCTTGTGTGATTTTCAAGCTGCCAAGTCTGGGACCCAAACCACTGTCGGCCGTGTGGAAGTCCCATGCCTTGACTCCTATGCCACCTGCTAGGCCCTGTTCTAAGTTTTTTTTTGCCTTTTTTTGTTTTTGTTTTTGTTTTTTGCTATAGGGTGCATGCGCTCTCCAGAAAGACAAAGAGTGACAGAGAGACAGAAAGCGAGAAATCACCCCCCAGGGGGGATGGCCACGCCGCAATCCCTTCTCCTTCATTCTCCTCTCGGGATCTTGGACACGCACGCACATGCGCCGGCATGAATTTAAGCCAGCAGGTCTGGGGCTCGAACTGTGATCGACTACATGGGAGTTCAGCGACATAGCCATTACGCTAACTGCTGGTCCCAAGTCTTTACATGTATCTTCTCTTTTAGTACTTACTACAAGGTTAGGAGATAAGCACTGTTATTATTCTGTCTTACCAGTAATGAAACTGAGACCCATGGAAACTAAGTATTATAATTTGCTGAAGACATATACTTAAAAAAATTGCCAGGGCGTGTATGCTCACTGGAGAGAGAGAGAGAGATAGTGAGAAAGTTCCCCCTGTGGGGAATGGTCACACATCTGTCCCTTCTCCTCCATTTCTTCCTCCTTTCAGGATTGTGGGCATACATGCACAGGCATGTTGCATATTTTTCAAGCCAGTAGGTTCAAGGCTTGAACTGTGCAGTTGGCCATGTGGGATACAGTTCATGTAACCACAAGACCATGGGGGCTGGCTCTGATA
This sequence comes from Tupaia tana, assembly GCA_026018925.1. Lineage (NCBI taxonomy): Eukaryota > Metazoa > Chordata > Mammalia > Scandentia > Tupaiidae > Tupaia > Tupaia tana. The sequence goes on along the minus strand of JAKSZU010000017.1, from coordinate 47,852,419 downwards.
CACACTCTTAAAAATGGAACCATCATTCTAAGCCAGGCAGTACGACTTCAGAGTCAGTGCTCATAGCTATTCCCTCTGGGGGAATAGCAGTACGATAGGGAGTAGTGGGTAGTGTGGCAAACAAAGAGCACTACTGCAGGAGCAGGGTGGGATAAAGAGGCAATGAGCTACTAGGCTGCAGGTGATGGCTACTTAGAGGCAGTTCTAGTCTTCTGATTTTTCTAAGGAATCTAAAAGTTCAGATGTTATACAAAGTCTTCTAATGTGTTTAAGACTATTGGCGAATTCATACTCCATTACTCTGTGCAAGTCAGACCAAATAGGTCCCTGCATCAGATTTAGTTCTCCGGATACCAGTTTTAAGTTCTACTTAGCTGTTTGGAATGTAATTCTTTGAGTCCCATCCCTTCATAAAAATGTAGTACTTTGTCAGAAAGGACTCACGTTGTAGTCTCTAACTTGTGGGGTAGGTAAGACTAGGCACAAAGAATGATCCACTGTCATCAACTTAATTGTCATGAATCACCTGGAGCAATTGGTTCTAATTTAACTAGCCAATTAGGGTATTTTGATGGGATATTTGGGCACAGAGGTCGATGCTGGCTTATGAACCATACGTTTTTAGTAATACTGGGTTGTCTGAAAAGTCATGATGTATTTTCGCATAGAAAAACAAAAAACATGTCGTGACTTTTCTGACAACCTATAGGATGAAGATGAAGTCCTTTACACCAGTTATGAATCTAGGTTTTTTACATCATGCAGCTGGACAAAACACTATATATTTATAAGATTGCATTCTGGTGGCTTGGTGGTGAAGGCGCCTGGGTTCCACATGGACGATTGAGCTCTTCTGGACCCAGTGGTTTGGAAGCCATGCTGGGCATGTGTGCGTGCATGCCCAGAGTCCCAAGGGGAGAATGGAGGAGAAGGGGTTGCGGTGTGGCCACCCCCCCGGAGATGATTTCTCACTTTCCTTTGTCTCTCTGTCTTTCTTGTCTCCAGTAAGTGTGTGTGCTCTCTAACAAAAACAGCAACAACAACAAAATTGCATGCTGATTGAAAAAAGTAATCCATAATGTTTGTTTTAGAAAACATGAAAACTGTTAAAAAGGTTAAGACCATAATAATCATTCATAATCAACCTGCTCAGAGATAATATCAACATTTGGGATTATTCCTTCCAGTCTTTTTCTCCCAGAATAGTTTTCATGGGTATGTCTCCTTTCAATAGAATTGAGGTTTCTAAAGAATTTGATTACAGTATAAATCTAGGCTTAAATTGAAGAAGTTCAATTCTGCCCGGTTCACAGACATTTAAAGTAATTTTCATGTAACAGATTAGTATAGTACATGTATTTTTTTATTATTTATTTTAGGCTTTTTGCCATAGGGTGTATATATTCACCAGAGAGAGGCAGTGAGAGGGAAAGTGAGAAATCACTCCCTAGAGAGGCTGACCACACTGCAATTCCTTCTTCTCCATTCTTTTCCTGGGATCTTGGGCATGCACACACATGCACCCGGCATGATTTTCTTTTCTTTTCTTTTCTTTTCTTTTCTTTTCTTTTCTTTTCTTTTCTTTTTTTTTTTTTTTTTTTTTTTGCTAGAAAGTGCATGTCCTTGCTAGAAAGATGGAGAGAAACAGAGAGAGGGAAAGTGGGAAACTGAGAAATAACTCCGTGGTGGAATGGCCATGCTTCAACCCCTTTCTCCTCCATTCTCCTGGGATTTTGGGCGTACATGCACAAGCACCTGGCATGAGTTTCAAACCACCAAGTCTGAGACTTGAACCACAATTGGCTATGTGGAAATCCAGCATCCTAACCACCATGCCACCTGCTCTCCCCCCAGTATGATTTTTCAAGCTGCTAGAACCATGACTCAAAAGAGCGGTCAGCCGTGTAAGAATCGAGCACCTTAACCACCACACCACCTGCTGGCTCTGTACATTTTAAAATTGCTTGAAATGACATTTTTTCCTGTCTTCTGTGTTTCCAGTTTTCTAACATTGTTTTTTTCACATTACATTTTTCATATATATTTTTAAATTACAATAAATTTTGTGAGATTCTTCAACAATCTCTTCACAACAGTAAGTTTTGCTTATGGTTCTCTAAAACAAAAGTAATTCTGAAAAGACTGGGAATCCTTCCAATGGAATATATTGAAAAGTTTGAAAAGTTTGAGGGAAGTTTTTTTTTTGTTTGTTTGTTTCCCAGTACATAATCTTATTCTGCAGAAAGTAAGGCATTTTGTGGAGCTGTTTGGTTTTCTCGTGGCACTTGAGTATTTGCCAATACTGATGATGCAAAACTAATCTACTAAGCAAGACCTTAGCAGCCTAAGATTCCATACTGCCCTGCCCTGCAGAAAATACTCTTCTCTCTCTCTCTCTTTCTTTTTTTTTTTTTTTTTTTTTTTTTTTTTTTTTTTTTTTTTTAGGTTTTTGCCATAGGGTATCACCAGACAGAGACAAAGAGGGAGAGAAAGTGAGAAATCACCTCCTGGGGGGATGGGCAGGCTACAGTCCCTTCTCCTCGGGATTTTGGGCATGAACTCACAAGTGCCTTATGTGATTTTCAAACTACCGGATCCAGGATTCGAACTGAACAGTCAGCTATGCGGGATCTACCATCTTAACCTTTTCACCATCTGGTAGCCTGAAAATACTGTTTTTGTTACCCTAAGCCATCCCCTTCATTCTCCTTTCCAGCGGCATCCTAAGTTTTGATCAGGAGTATACACAACCCTGCTCAATGCAAGCCCATCTCTTTTTGACTATTATCAGTCCAGTGGCAGGTGTGATAGATACAATGGCTCAACCAGATGGAGACGGAGATTCTTTTAATGTTTAGAGAGAGGTTTCTCTCACTCCTGCTGCACTCAAAGGAGAGCAAGTAACCCAGACTGCTACTAAATTGCAATCAAAATGAACTTGCCCTGGGGCTCACCCCCAGGCTGATGGTTGAGGGAGCGGGATCCCACATGGCCAGCCATGTACTTTGAGCATCAGGCCTGGCAGCTTCAGAAACACCATGGGAGCATGTGCGTGTGTGCCCCAAATCCTGAAAGGAAGAAGAAATGGAGAAGGGACTGCGCTGTGACCACACCCCATTGGGGGGTGCTTCCATACCACCTCCCCTCCCCCACCTGTGTCTCCCTGGTAAGTGCACGTGCCCTCTGACAAAGGCCTAACTTACTGATAGAGACCACTGACAGCAATTATCATAATCCTTGGATACTTGCAGCCGGGTGCAAGACAGATAGCGTGGGAAGTGTCTCCTGCATTGGGCCCATGTCAGCCGGCGTAGTAAAGTCTGGTCCGGGCTGAAAGAGGGTGGGGTACCAATAAAGCCTGAAGGGGGACCAGCAGTTAGCGTAATGGCTATGTCGCTGGACTCCCACGTAGTCGACCACGGTTCGAGTCCCGGACCTGGTGGCTTAAACTCACGCCGGGCGCGTGTGTGTGCGTGCCCAAGATCCCGAGAGGAGAATGGAGGAGAAGGGATAGCGGCGTGGCCATCCCCTCTCGGGGGTGATTTCTCGCTTTCTATCTCTCTGTCTCTCTCTGTCTGTCTGGCGAGCGCCCGCGCCCTTTAGCATAAACCTCTCCAAGAAAAAAAAAAAAAAACAAAACCTGAAGGCAGGCCAGGTGGATAAGGTTCATAGCTCTCAGTCAGCACCTACCATGTCCTCCTCGAGAGCTTGACGAACTTTCTCTACGCGTATGGTTTATCTTCACGGCTACACTGTAAGTGATCTTGAGAGTAGAGGCTTGGTTTTATACTTTCTGTAAATCCATCTTCTACAAATAGCAGCTGGAAAAATATTTGATATTCAAGTAAGTGATGAGTATGAAGGTCCAGTTTACCTCAATATCTAAAGATAACTACTAATTATTATGTGAGATAATGGCGACCCCCAAACAGGTCCCAACCAATCAAGATCTCTCTCTTTTTTTTTTTTTTCACTTTTACATTTCAATATTATATTGATATAACTCACTTAAAAGTATATTGTCCTTTAAATTTGTAAGAAAATATGCATAAACCAAATCTGATTTTATGTGCTCCAAGGGTTGTGATTTAAAACTGAATTTTGTTACCAGCAGATGGCATAATTGCTACATCTTTGGACTCCCACATAGTCGACTGCGGTTCGAGTCCTGGACCTGGCGGCTTAAAACTCACATCAGGTGTATATGTGTGCATACCCAAGATTCTGCCCAAGAGGAGAATAGAGAAGGGATTGCAATGTGGCCATCTCCCCTGGGGGGTGATTTCTTGCTTTCTGTCTCTCTGTCTTTCTCTGTCTCTCTGGTAAGCACACATGCCCTATAGCAAGATATCCCTCTAAAAACAAATATAAAAAACCATATCTCACTATTTCTTTATTCATTGACATAATACTGCCATCAGTAACTATGTAATATTTTTGTGACACAAATAACCATTGTATAATTAATGATCCTCAAATTCAAAAGTCCAGGTCACATGTTTCCTAAAGCAAGCTTCAACTGTGCTTGGATTAACACCAAAATGACTTTCTTTTTTTCTGGGTCATAAACTTAAATCCTAACTTATTCTCTCTTTTTATTTTTATTATTGGATGAGGGTGAATGCAGTTATTAAAGGGGAAAGGAGACAGGATTATGAAAGACAAAAGCATAATCCTAGAATATTGGAAACATGGAGGCCCAAGAGCTTTAAATAATAATGTGAGGAAGAGAAAGACTGTCCTTGGGAGAAAAGAGGTCACTTCCCCAGGAAACAGAGCAAAGTGAGTGGGCTGGGGGGCCGGGGCAGGGAAGCAAGGAGAGGACAGAAACTAAACAAGCTCTGGAACTTGCAGAGGATTGCAATAAGGAAAAAATAGTTGAAGGGCTGTTTGAGAGTCAGGCTGGGTCCGAGCTGATTGTTCACTACTGGACGTGAAGGGGAATCTTGAATTTTGTTTCTTTCTTAAATAGGAAATACCTTTACCTAGAAAACCATGGGGGGGCACTGGTCCCATGGAGGTGGAGAGCTATACCTGCAATTGTCTCTGTCAAAACAAATACAGAGCTCCCATGAAGTTCTCCATGTATGAGATGGCTCTTGGGGCCAGCCCATGACATGTGGCTAACAAAACCAGACACTGAGAAATGGAAAGCAACACTCAGAGAGATTAGGAGAACTGTTTATCATGCCGGCGGACATGAAGGAGTTAACACTCTGAATATCCAGACCCCAGTGGGGATTGGACACAGTCTTTTAGGGGGGGAATTGGGGAAGGGGAGGTCTTGGGCTCAGAACCCACCCTACGCAGCATCAAAGGGAGGAGACAGAGAAGCAGGAAGACTAATATATCCAAGATACTAATCTATTCAAGGTACTAATCTATTCGAAGTTTCCAGGTTAACTTGTAGCTCCAGGGGGGACCAGTAAGTTTGCCAGAGGGCAGAAACCTTAGATAGCTATCAGCCTTGACTTATTCATAAATTCAGGGTCTCTCCATATCAATCCTACCTGGTTCTAGTCCCAGACCCTGGCAGCTTGAGAAACACACTGGGGGTGTGTGCATACATGCCCAAAATCCTGAGAGGAAAGAGAAATAGAGGAGACGGGATTGTGGCATGGTCATCCCACCAGAGGTATTATCTCACTTTCCCCCCTCTCACTAGCAAAGTACATGTTACTCTGGCAAAATTGAAATAAATAAATAAATAAAAAGAGTTGGCTCTTCAACAACTTGGACTTTGTTCTCAAAATAAAAGGGCAGGTTTTTCTTTTTTTTTTTTTTTTTTTTTTTTTTGCTTGTGTTTTGCTTTCTCATTTGTTTACTGCACATGTACATTGAAGAAATGGCCTGAAGCACTAGGACAAGTCCTTTCCTAGCACCCTAGCAGCCCAGTCCACTCACAAGGAGCTTTCCCGAGATGCCTTCTGTTTTCCATCTTGCAAAGTTGGCCCCACCTCCATCTTGCTGTCCAGGATAAATGCAGGATTCAGGGAAAGGAGAGTAGTTACTAGTTATTTCTGTTTATTGTCCCTCTTCCTTCCCTGGAATGTGAGCAGGGTGTGTGTGTGTTTTGATCACTACTACACATATTCCCCTCACCTAGCACAGTACCTGGCTCATAGTGGGCACTCCGTAAATGGGTGTTGAATAAGTGAATGAAAGGTGGGGACCTACCATCCTGCCCTCTGGCAGGAGCGTAAGGGTACAGGGGAGAGGGAGGAGGGGAGTGTCGAGCACCACACCTGGTGCTTTATAAGATACCTCCTTGTTGAGAACTGACCTACACCAACCTGGTCACTCAACCAGTCACTGGTTATTCTAATAAGATTACTCTCTGCTGGCCAAAGAGATGGGTAAAAGCCATAAATCCCCTCTCCTCTAATCTTCCCCAAATTGCCATCTAGTAAGGCGATATGGTACAATGAAAATATAGCCTGGACTGACTTTTTAAAGTATAAACGTGTGTCATCAGGCAAGTACAAGCACAGTCACCGAGCTTGTTCTCCTAGGCTTGGAAAGGCCCGCTGCTTGTCCTCAGGCCTTCTGACCACACCTCCCTCACTGCACATGCCCTGGGAGGCTTTCCTTGATGTTCTGATTGGCGGACCAGCCAGCATTCCAAATGTGTCATGGGAACAGAGCCTTCCAAGAACCAGGAAGTGAACTTGAGACTGAACAGCTTGGGGGAGAGCTGCAACTCTGAAGATCCCAGCTTCTTACCCTGTCCGTCAGGGGCAGCGAGGCTTGCCAAAACTTTCTACGACACATATCGAACAACTCTGCAGTCCCCAAAGGAAGAACATTGGGTCGCTCCCCATCCACCAATTAAAGAACCTTCTGGCATGTATTTTTGTAATGATATCTGAAATTCTTGAAGGCCAGCAAGTAGCACAGTGGTTGAGGTGCTGAACTCCCACATGGCTAACCTCAGTTCAGGTCCCGGACCCAGCCGCTTGAAATTCATGATGCTAGGCACATGTATGTGCATGCCCAAAATTCTGAGAAGAGAATGGAGAAGAGACTGCAGTGTGGCCATATCCCTTGGAGGGGGATTTCTCACTTCTCTCTCTGTCTCTCCGGCAAGTGCATGTGCCCTATAGCAAAAACCTCTCTAAAAAAAAAAAAAGCAATACTTAAACAGTTACTTCTGGAGTGTGGATTCCTGATTAGCTTCTTCTGATACTGAATAACTACCTCCCTTTTCTCACTCCCTCCCCTCATAGTAGGAAAAAGTAAAGTTTATTTCAAGGTGCTCAGTCACCACCTAGACCATTCAGTTCTCAGCCTTGCAGGAGAAACAGTAAGAAGTGCGAGGCCCTTTCAAGTCCCCACGGCATGCTCAGCCTTGGTCGGAGCTGTACGCTCAGCCCATTCAACCTTTGTGACGACTCCACTTCCCCTACCCTGACTTAACCGAAGAAGAACCTAAGACCCAGAGAAATAAAGACATAGGTCTGAGGTCATGGTGCTGACGAGAGGTCAGGACCAAGATTCAAACCTGCTGTGGAGTTCCAGAACCCACACTCTAAACCACCATATTCTGCTGCAATTCCTCTTGATAATTAGAATTACTGAAATAGTATTAGTGTTCAGAGCCCCTGGTACTTTAGCCTCTTTGATGCTTCGAAGGCAAGGCTTTAATGCTCAGGGAAGCAAATGTGTGAGCCGAGAGTCCCCATAGAAGTTGAAGGTGCCAAGTGACAGCAACCTGTGCCCAGGAACCAGTTCAGTAGTTCTAAGCACGTCCTCCAGGTTGTGTTACTTTTTTTTTTCATTACAAATGGAAATTTTATTTTTGAGCCTTGGAGGAAGAAATAGTGTTCTTACAATTCCTTTACCGTGTTATAAAAAAATATATATACCGCGTTAGAAAAATATCAACTAAAACTTAAGGTTGGAGGCCAGCAGATGGCGTAGTGGTTACGTCGCAGTATCTCACATGGCCGACCTTGGTTTGTGTCCTGCACCTGGTGGCTTGAAGATCACACTGGCGTGTGTGCGTGTGTGCCCAAGATCCCAGGAGGATAAAGGAGGAGAAGGGACTTCAGTGTGGCCATCCCCTCGAGGGGTGACTTCTCACTTTCCCTCTCACTGTCTATCTCTGTCTCTCTCTCTCTGGTGAGTGCATGTGCCCTATGGGGAAAAAAAAAACTCTGAAAAAAGACAAAACCAAAAAATCTTGAGGTTGGCCAAACACAGCGACTAAATGTTAATACTTGGTGTAGTTAGAAAGTAACAACTCACTCACGGGCTGCTTTCTACTCTTAGGCTGAAACCAGCTACCAGGAAACGTCCCCAGGACTCCGGTGACTCCTTACTGTTGGAGAGAGATGAACGTGGGCTCTGGATTCACCAGGGTAGGCTGGAAACTCAGCTCCAACCCTACGTGCCCATCTTGGTGCGAGCTGCTTCACACCCACCCCATGAGCCTCACTCTTCCTCCATGAAAAGGGAGTAATGGGATGGTGCTACAGAGCCGGTAGCAGATGCTAGAATGTCGGTCTTTCCAGAGCAGTTCACATTTGTTCCAGCCTCCTGAGGACAAGCAGCCTCAGCAATCACAAAACAGAGAAGGATTTCCCAACTTCTCAAACTGCCCTCCCCAGAAGACCCCTAGAGCCTGGCTGATAGTGTACATATTTTAAAAACTCTGCTTATTGGTAGATAGTTGCTCAACGTAGCTGGGTCGGAAGCTGGTTTATCCCCAAACTCTTCGTAACTAGCTTTATGTCATCAGACAGAAGAAGCCAGCATCAAGCTGTCCTGTTTGACTGGCCCTTCCGTCTCATGTGAAGATATCATTTTATAGCTAAAGGACTGAGGCCAGCAGGTGACATGGTGGTTGAGGTGCTGGACTCCCACATGGCCTACGGCAGTTCAAGTCCTAGACTTGGTGGCTTTCTTTCTCACTTTCCCTCTCTCTCTCTCTGGTGAGTGCACGTGCCCTATAGCAAATTTTTAAAATAACAAATAATAATAAGTAAATTTAAAAATAATTATTTTTAAAAAATAGCTAAAAGGGTTAAAAAATAGCTAAAAGGTTTTTGTTTGTTTGTTTGTTTGTTTTTGAGAGGTTTTTGCTATAGGGTGCATGTGCTCGCCAGAAAGACAAAGAGAGAGAGAGACAGGAAGTGAGAAATCATCCCCCAGGGGGATGGCCATGCCGTAATCCCTTCTCCATTCTCCTCTCGGGATCTTGGGCATGCAAGCACACGCGCCCGGAGTGAGTTTAAGCCACGGGGTCTGGAACTCGAACCGTGTTCAACTACATGGGAATTCAGTGACGTAGCCGTTATGCCATCTGCTGGTCTCCAAGAAGCTATCTTGATGTCAGAGGGAGACTCTTGGCTTGGGAGGCAGAACTAGAACCCACGTGTCAATTTCCAGGAATAGGCGTGGATTCAATGGGATAGTAAGCAGTGATCTCCCTCCCTACTCAAGGGAGCTTAGCCATAACAGGCAAAATGGATAGGAGTTTTGCTTCAGGTGGAACATGGCACTAAATAATAAAGATGATGTTAATAATAGTAATAATAATTATAAAATAATAAAAAAGTCATGTGGAACATTGTGGTAGGTATATTACACATTTGAGTTCATTTAGTTTTCACAAAATCTTTTCCATTTTATTGTATTATCTCTTTTACATATTACTAAACCTAATCTCAGAGAGGTTAAATAATTTACCAAACCCCAGCTGAAATAAACACGGGGGTTTGAATCCAGAGCCTATACTGTTATGTCACCTCCAAAAACAATGACTTTGAAGGTTATTTATAATAACAGGTCACATTTATCCTATAAGATACTATACACCAATACAGAAACAGCCAACATTATACTGTGTCAATATACGTTTATTTTATCATTTCAAATGTATAGTAGTTACTCCTTATAAAGTCATCTACGAGAAAAATGGGGCTATTTACAGAAGATTAAAAAATCAATATCTGAAGTTATGAATGACAGGTATCATCTCACATCAGCCTCAAAAATTCAAATGATGTTTTTGTTTTGGTTTGGTTCCCAGTATTGTGAACGGTACCGTGTTTTCACTCTTCTCTTTAATATCTCCAGTTGGAGGAATTCAGAAGCCAGAGTGAAGATTAGCAAGACGTGTTGTTTGAAGTCTGAATCATTAACAGTATCTGACAGCCGCATGCCGGCCTTATCATATAGCAGAAGTCAGACTGGAAGCCCCCGGAGCTCTCAAACTGCTAAGACCATCGACGCGATGATATTATCATCATGCGGCAGTTACTCACCAACGCGTTCTCTTTCTTAGGGGCAGTGGGCCATGTTGGGGAGGAACAGAAGCTTGGACAGGAAGTAGCTCAGCCCTACCTACCACTTGACCTCAACTGACCCCGAGCAAAGTCCCGAACCTCTTTCATCTTGTTTCTTCATTTGCAAGATGCAGATTGTTGTGAATTACTAGGTTCTCTTGGGTAGATAGAAGTTAGTTCCAATAGGTAGAATAGGTCTCTTCCACAGCACCCTGGACATAGGAAGTATGTTACAGCGACCACGTTCGGCCATATTTGCAAGCACGCATTAAACAGCCAGTCTACCTTATTTTATGCAGGCTCAGTGGCTGACAACTCTCTGCCCTTTAGACACTTTGAAAGCACCTCACATGAAAGTCTCACTTCAAGCAGGTGCAGCAATTGTCTGACCACAGGATTCAGCTGACCTAGTTGATCAGGTGACATAATCCTCCATTAAATTCTAACTACTCCAGCAGTACTTATAATCCGAAGCATAGGTTACCACTTGAAGGGTGTAGTAGACTATTGGGGTAGCCAAGGTTCTTGCTTCCTATACATTTAAGGATGGGAGTGCCTATTCAATATTTCTAGTCAATTCACTCCTTCTTGAACACTATTTATTTCTCTAGTGAAATGTCATTTCTACATGCATATTGCTAATTAGAAAACCTGATTCAGATCAGAAATGAAGGCACTGGAGTTTGTGCTGTGTATTGGAGTCTTTAAAACACTAACTAATGCCCTGGGTTATATATTTTCATTTAAGGAACTACATATGTTAACTACCCAGTCCGCAGGATAAAGAATAAAACTAACACATACTCCACTGGAGTATGTTCAAGTGAATTGCAGATAATCCCACAGGAATGTTTGTGAGAGTGAATCATCCTCACTACATATTGAATGCTTCCTACGGGCCAAGTACTGTATTCAGTAGCTTATATGCATCTTCTCATTTAATCATCATAAAACACCAGGAGGGATGCAGTAGTGTTAAATGATTTATGATTAAATAATCAAATTAAGAGTCAACATTCAGTTAGTATTATTCTCATTGCATAATAAACATGCAGTACATGGTAACTTTTCTGATTTTGTAGGTCTGATGATTGTGTCAGAATTACAGCCTCTAACCAGCAGCTGGGCCTTGTCTGACACTGAAGGAAACACCACATGGATAAGCCGCCATCAAATGCCCGTCCTTACAACTGAGACGAATCTGGGTGGGCCTGAATTTGATAAAGACTAGCACAGACCTTTCTAATCAATAACCTATTTCCATGAAATTCAAATACATCCACAGAGATGGAAGATGTTTCATTTTAAGGTCTACCCAAGTAGAATTAATCTATAGAACTCGTTGGGTCAATGGTCTCCAGTGTGTTAAATTTGGCTTAGTTCCTGTTTGAATGTATGTGTCATATTTTAAAGTCTGAAGGTTTTTTTTTTTATGTTTGTAGATACTTGAAAAATGAAATTTGACTCAAACATTTGCAGAGTCTCTACATTATTTTCTTAAATAAAATCCTGGTTTAATAACCAGTAGCCTAAATGATTACCTGGCATCCAGGGTTCGTTCCA